>OZ022415.1:25425297-26025297 GCA_963989365.1 Rhimphoctona megacephalus
ACACTCGAGTGCTCGTGATTGCTCGCTCGTAATGGCTGGGCAACAGTGTAACACTGACCGTGACGAACTTGTACAGTTACAGAGTTCGTCGTTTACACACTGACCGCTTTTCGCGAGTCAGCTACCTCGAATCGCCATCGTATTTTTTCTTGTGCATTTATTTCTCCCTTCTGAAGAGTTTCGTGAACAAAAATACACCGGTAATGATCAATCTCAAGATCGTTATACCGACCGTAAACGCTCGTGCGTGAGGTGTAAAAATCCCTTGAGATCAGAACTCTAAGCATTGATTTAAATAATAAATAAAAAAGAAATTTCATATTATTCACTCCGGACAATCGTGCCGAGAGGATACGCGCCAAGTGAGAGTTGAAAAAAGATTATTCTGCTTCTTTCCTTTTTTTCTTCTATTTTTAGATGCTTCATTTTTGTGCCACTCTCAATTTACTCCAGACTCATAAATTGTGCGAAAGTTTAATTCGCAGCTTTACATCTCTGCGAAAGTAAAATTAATCCTCGTCAAAATACGAGCAAACTTCAGGATCAATTGCACGTATGTTTCTCAACCAAAACAGAGGATCCGAATTTCGGGATTTTGCAATTAGACAAAAATCTGATAAAAATCAACGGTTTTTTGAAACTTTACAAATATATTGATTTTTAATAACATTCATTCTAAAAAGTTATCGACACATTTTTAAAAGCGAATTAATTTTTATGATTGTTTCTAGACATTTTTTTAGAGTATTCCCTTTTTTTTAATTTCGTTTTTAAAAAATCACAATTCTTGCACATGATTTTGTAAAAAGATTCAACACCACGTGTTCGAAATTTCTAAAGCATTGAATGAACAATTTCTCAAATGGCACCTCTAGAAAAAATCGAAAAAACGAATTTCGAAATAAAGAAAAAATCAACCAATTCATTTAATATGACGAGAAAACAAATCGTTCGATTATTTGTTCAACAATTATTTATTTTTGAATAATTGGTTAATAATTGTTCGATAATCGTATTATTGGATATAAATTTTCAGAACGTCTCGGAGATCTCTGAATTTTTTCACATTTTTTCCAATCCGCTAAAAACTCAGAATTAAACGTATAAAAATGTTCTGGGCCAAAAAAAAAAATAATAAATTAATAATGAAAGCGAGATCCGCGTCTCGCACATCCGTGTATTAAATTATTGTACGTCGCTTCAACAAAAGCTTAGAAATTCGTGCACAGTTATTGTGATCGTGAAATCTCTTTGGATGAATTTTGTAGCTGAATTAAAAAATACTGAGATTGCCTCATATAAATATATCTTTTCAAGTATATGGGTTCATATATCTATATTTTATTGGGTTTGTATTGTGGAATTATTTTTGTACATCCGCTGCGGACAAACCGACCGGAGAATATGAAAGCGAGACACGCGATGCACTTGTTTCAGAAGGATAGACCAACATTTATGTTTATCCAAAGACATTGTGCATCGTACAATAAACGAGATTATGAGAGGTCGAGTTTGCTCGCAATCGTATCATCAAAGATTTATCTAAAGATTTATAAACGAAGACATATTTATTGTAGAAAACGTTTTTTTTTTTCGAGAAACATCAAAAAAGTAAAGAAAACGCGAAAGATTAACGATCAAATAAACAAATAATAAATAATAAATCATTTGGTTTAATTGACGTAATAATGAAATTGTTGCAGGCCACGTTGTCTCGGAAATTCGAAAAATAACAGAAACCCATCGGAGTCAAGCATTACGAAAAAGTCTCGAGGCAACAAAGTCACGAAATTTGATTACCGATCAAGATATTTTGATCGGCCACAGCGGAGATCCTTGGAGTTCTCACAACGATTCCAAAGATTTGAGGAACTTACAGATTCGCTCACAGTCGTCACTCACCGGAAAGTGCAACGTTAGCTCAAGTGACATCCAACCCACGACCCATAATCGATCAAGAAGAAGCGTCGTTCATCTTTACAACATGGTCGTTTGCGCCACCGGATGCAACCCAATTTCTTACAAAGGATACGGATGTTATTGCGGATTCCTTGGCTCTGGATCCGCGGTCGATGGCATCGATCAGTAAGAATCGAATTCTCGTTACAACTTCCGCTTCTTTACACGATAAGGAAAGAATTTTCTAGCACGAAAAATACGTTAAAATTTACACCTTTCTTTTCAAGTTCATCGCGATTCTTATTTTTTTCGAAATTACGAATCAACAAAATTATATGTTACGATTCATTTTAGATTCGGTTTTATTTCCAAAAATACGTTATTCATTTTTTAGCCAAAGAAAAATGTTATATAAATTTTACTAAATGGAATTGATACTGGAAGAAAATGGATTAATATTAGGTTAAAACAAAACTTGACTCAAATTTTTTTTTCAGAATAAAAAACATGTTTAACGAATCCACCAAAATCATATATTTTTAAATCGTCAATTTTTATAATATTGCACTACATTTTTAATATACTGAATTGTGTAGCTTGCTAAATTATTGGTCCTGTGACTTTTATTTTAACCCTAGAACCCCACAACGGGGTAATTAATTACCCCACGAAAATGCCAAATTTCCTTCCCGACGAATTTTTTAAAACCATTCCTTCAATTTTATAGAGTTTTCATTATTAAATATTTACCGAATGCGACTTTATCATATACCATTCTCTTCGTAATCAAAAAACGAAAAGAATTCTATATAATTAAATCTTATTATCGCATATGAGGAACATTTTATACAGAAGAGAAGATTGGGCTAATTATTTACCTCCAGTGTGGGATTTACGTTGGAAAAAATAGATTGTGGGCTTTTAGGGTTAAAGTAACTTTATAAAAGCTATAAAAAATATTTCTTCTATATTTTCGATTCATTTTATGTCCAGCCATAAATTTAATTTATTATTTTTATGCCATAATATGAATAAAGTTATTCCAAAAAGCTACGAGCTTCAGTTTAAATCAGATATTCAATTTTTTATTAAGATTGAAAAATCTCATTGAAAAATAGCGAAACGTCATGAAAGATAAATATTTTCGAAAAGTTTAAATTCAATTGAAAAATATATCTTGAAATATTTGATATTTTCAGATGTTGCAGAATGCATGATCGCTGTTACGACGCAACGGAGTGTCCGAGTTTTCTTCAATATTTTGTACCTTATTATTGGAAGTGTTACCGAGGTTACAGGCCCATCTGTGGTAAGTGAATATTTTCTCCAATTTTCTTTTCTTCTTAATTTCCATTTTTTATATTAGCAATATTTCGTGTTTTTTCTCAGCTGTCGAGCACGGTAAATGGGGCGGTTCCGGATCGTGCGCTCAACGTTTGTGCGAATGCGACAGAGCCTTGTCCGAATGCCTGCGACGATTTCCATGTCCAACTTCCAAAGCAGTTTGCACTACGTCACCCTGGCGTTTGATACAAAACATTTTTATGATTTTTTAACTTTCGTCACTTTTTTTATCAACGTGCTAACAGAGTGTAATAAATTTGAGCATAAAAAGAAAGTTACCAAAGCCTTCGGGCTATACAACAAAAATTCAAAAAATTTAACTTTTAATTGTCATTTTACATTTACGAAACTACCTCAAGTTTTATAACGAAGAGAATTAAGGAGTTACATATCTCCAAAAAGCTGGCTGGAGGCTGGAGTCCAGCCTCCAAAAAAATAGTGTTTTAAAAATTTTTTTTAAAGCTCTATGGGAACAAAATCAAGAAAGTATCGATTGCATTTTATCAATTGATCCTTTGGGTAAAAGAAAAAATACATTGCAAATTTTTTTACAACAAATGTAATACGATATTTAGTGTCATTTACATCACCAGCAAAAAGAAGATCTTCGCGGTCGGCACGATAAAACATTCACGGATGAATGAATCTTAAAACATCAAAATGATTTGTGTGATGTAGCGTTATCATAGTTTGTTCGATCCAAATTTTCTAATTTCTCAAAAATAAGTAATTTGTGACATTTTGCAATTAGTTAAGCATTCTTTACGAAAAATTTGACTCTGATCGTTTATAAAAAAATATTTTCGAATAACATATAAGAAAAAGGCTTGATAGACTAAAGAAAGAAACGATTTCGATGTTTAAAAAAACGATCGAATAATATTGAATAATCTTCGAGTTATCGTGCTGACTATAGCGCAAAAAATAGTTTCAAGAAAAACGCATTTTGTATTAAAATTTGTTTGAAAACCCTGAAAATATGTAACTCCTTACGGCATACTCATAATTTATTTTAAAAAAAGAGGATGAAATTATCGGAGTCGAAATGGAAAAAAATGACATAAATCGTCGGGAATGAAAAATTACCTTCATTTATAATTCCATTTCATATTATTTACACCACAATCATATCGCCTCATAATTTCACAAAGCATTCACTCCTCCTGTCAATCGAACGACACGATTCTTGTATTTTCTCGATATGTCCTGTTCAATCTGTCGAAGAAAAACCGGAAATTAGTTTGTAGTTTTTATTGCTTATTTTA
Organism: Rhimphoctona megacephalus; assembly: GCA_963989365.1. Lineage (NCBI taxonomy): Eukaryota > Metazoa > Arthropoda > Insecta > Hymenoptera > Ichneumonidae > Rhimphoctona > Rhimphoctona megacephalus. The sequence continues at coordinate 25,429,806 of OZ022415.1, forward strand.
TTAACAGGTATTCCCGTTCGAATAGCTCAAAAAAACATGCCGATACGACTTACTTCGTTTTGAAGCTCGCGAGTTCTCTGAATTACGAGTTTCAGCATCGGCTGCAGTGATATCGCTTGTTCCCGAGCCTCTTCTCGTCTCTGTTTTACCAACTTTTGCATCGACACCATCTTCTCAACCAACGAAAGCTTTTGCTTCAGTGTGCCGGTCAATACGTCGACGTACCTAACGTAAAACCGATTTTTTTCAATGGTTTTTATATAAAATGAAAAATATAATTAAAAATGAAATTACCTAGGAGAATGTTTGATATTGTGTAAATGCTGTACTCGGCTGTCCAGAATCTCGGTCAAAAGTACTTGAACGTTGTCAAGCATGTTTTGCGTGCTGTCTTGAGTCGCAAGTTGCAAAATCGGCGGGGCCTCCTGCATTTGACTCATGCTGAGGAGATTGTCGCTGCTGTCACTCTTGAGCTCGTAGAGGCGAAGTTTCAGGAAAGCTTCCAGCTGAAAAAAAAATCGTTTTGTTATGTTTTTTTAGTGGGTTATGATTTATTTGGTGCAAAAATGCTAGAAGTGTATTAAAATTTTGTATTATTTTCTTTTTTTTTAAGTATTTGACATTTATTATGAAAATTATAAAAATTACTAAAGATTTTATCAAAAAATTCAAAACAGTTTGATGAAATTTTACAATTTCGACATTTGAAAAAAAATTTACTTCGAACAATTGGTCGATAAAATCGTGACGCATCGTAGGATTGTCGAGTATCGTGAGAGCTTCATTTCCGGTTGCTGTGCCGCCATCGTGACCAGCCGCTTCGACAACTATACCCGATTCTTCCAGAGAAATATTAAAATCAATTTCGTCCTCGCCGACATCCTCGACTTCCAAATTTCCCCAATCAATTCCATCACCGGCGTTTAAACTATTATCGTCTGTACTGAGATCCGCTACGTCAAAGTCAATCACACCAGGTTCCCCATCGCCAAAATCAATCTACGAATAATTCAACAGAAAAAGTTTTACACAATGATAATTTTCAACCGTAAAATTTAAAAATTACATTTTCAGTTTTTAACTTACAACATCTTCGACAACTTTGTCGTGATCTTCATCCTCGAAATTAATGTTCAAAGAAGGTTCGATAACCGTCAACGGTGCCTCGCCGTAAGTCCATTCGTACGTCGTAGTGTTTCCTTTGTCTAAAATGTTAAAAATACAAACCAAACTTTTATAAAATTGAAATTAATATAACCGGAATACGAAAAAAAAAATTTATTTTATGTTTTGAATTTCTGATGTTTTAAAATCTGAATCTTGAATTTCTGAAGTTTTAAAAGTGAAATTTATAAAAAATTACAGTAAAACATTTTATGAATAAAAACAATGGATTACCAATAAGATATTTGACCATTGGGACCGTTCCACAAGTGTGCTGAGGTCCGAGCGTAAAGGCGACAAATTCTTCATAAAATTCGACAACGTTATCCAGCGATTTTGATTTTTGAGCGATTTTCTCGTAAATCTCTGGCAATTCGACGATCCTCTCAGCCAATTCACGTTTTATTCTATTACCGAAAATGCCGAGTTGTTTGCACACAGTGTTGAACTCTGTTCGTGCTGTTTTCTCTGATTTTTTGTACTCTGCCTCTTTCTTCTCAAGTTCCTGCAAAATAAGAAAAAAATGATTGTTAATTTATGCGCCCAAACATTTGGCTCGATATTTAAATTGGCCAAATTGAGTCTCTCACATGCTCCATCTGCTCAATCTTCTGTATCTGTTTCTTAAAACTCGGCACCTCGTAACTTATGTTTCTCATGAGCATTTGCGCTGCTTCTGCCAAATACAAATTATCCTTTTCGTAAAGACGCACTATGTCTTGCCAATCTTTCATTCTCTGAGATCCGTAGCGACCAAATAAATTCTTTGAATCGGCTTCGGTCTCTTTAAGAATTTCAATTATTTTCTTACAATGAAAATAATTTATGTCTGAAATAGATTTTTGTAACAATTATTTTATAATAGAGAACTTAAATGGGATTACACGAAAGATTCATATTAAAGAATCATAAATAAAATACCATAAAAAGGCATGGACGTTTTTAGCACACAGAAAAAATCTTAATAATTTTTTAACGAGAATAGTGAGTGAGACAAGTACATTGGACTATATATTATATAATTATTGATTTCAAATTTTTTTGGTACTTTTACTTCTTGACGAAAAACAACAAGAAAAAATATCAGAGAAATAAAAATTTAGCATACTAACGGGTTCCGGAGAGCAGTTTCGCTATGCCTTCATGAACAGGCATATCTTGTATGGCATTGTTGATTTTTTCTCTTATCGCCAAAATATTGGATTGCCATCCTTTATTGCAATGTCGCCTATTGATTAACCAATCCAACAATTTTCCAGCATTTATATCAATGGGAATATTCTGTTCCTGAACAATAAAAAAAGTATATAAACAAAAAATGACAAAAAAATGATCGACGTCTCGGGATGCCACGAATGTGGATGTCTATGAATTTTTGTTTGTTTGCATTTTTTTATATCCGGTTCGTAAGGGTTGATACAAGAGAAATGTTTACTTGAAATTCTTACCTCCATAATTTTCAAATTTCCTGTCAAAATTTTGATATATAACTTTTTTGTTCTCTTTCTGGTGACGTTTCGGTGGAAGCTTAAACAGCTGTTTACTCTGGCAACAACATACCCTATATTGCTCAAATGGAGACGCATGTAGATGAGGAATCGGAACACGTGTAGAGGAGGAAAACCATGCCACACGAAAGCTGATACCGCTACTCGGCCGAGATTGCAGTAATCTTTTTATCGGGTAGCAAAGGTTTTATTTTTTCTCTTGGCCCTATCAGGAATTTTCTTATCTATTTATCTAATTTTGTAAAATCCTCGAACAAATCTGAAGCCAGGATAAACTTGCTGCAAAAAAGTTAAAATTTTTTATATAAATTCGCTCTTTGATGACTCTATGATCTTAAATCTTTCGATTTGTTGAACAAACTATATTCTCATTCTAAAACCAGAATAAACTTCACGATGAAGTTTATAAAACAAAAATTGGAACCGAAAGAAAAATAAAAATGAATGCCAACGTGGCATGCGGTGTTCCCAAGCGGTCACCCATCCAAGTACTGACCGCGCTCAATGCTGCTTAATTTCAACGATCGGACGAGAACTGGTGGATTCAGCATGGTGTGGCTGTGGCCAAAATATTAATTTCCTTCGATAACTTGACCTTTCTTCGCAAAAAAAATGTTAACAATTCAATGCAAAAAGGAGAAATTGAACGCTCTGAAGTAAAACAAAATATTGCAGAAAAAAAGATTATATGAAATTGCACAAGTTCCTGATGCTAATCATTGAAATAATTTGATATCATCAACATACATGAGGAATTAAAAAAAAAAGTTTATAAAAGGTTGAAACATTATTAATTGATTTCCAAATTTGCGAGAGACTTGAAATCTTCCATTTATTATTATTATTATTATTATTATTATTATTATTATTATTATTATTATTATTATTATTATTATTATTATTATTATAAGCCCTCCTCGATATACCTCAATAAGGATGTTTTGTAATAATGTTATTAATATTCAATAATCAATCGTCGTTTAGAATTATTGTACATCGATATATTATTCAATATAATCCATTTCATATACTCTATATTAATATAGATTTCTATCAGTTTCAATAAATGTTTTGTGTTCGTTTACTTTGCCTTTTTTTTAAATCCGTCAATTAATTAATTATTTTTTAAATTAATATTATTGATTTTATAATTAAACCTCTTACTGTATCACCTGTGCCAAGGAAAACGTGGCATTGTCCGGGAAACACGTTGATTCGAACTAATTTATCGTTGACTTACATCGTTTCTCACTGCATCACTTTTATGTTAATAATTAAATTAATGCTATTAAATTTCAAGGCGAGAAACGTAGCAACGAGAATCGAAACTCTGGTACATATCACGACATTCTTTTTTTTAAACATTTTTTGTTAGTTTTTTTCTTCTTTTTTTTAATTCGATTAATCTACCATTTATTCAAATTTAAAACACTTGCATAAAATTTATCTCGATACGATCTTGGACACGAGGATTGGTATAGCAATTTGAGCTATACGTATTGAATTGTACGTTGAATCTTTAAACGTGTTTTGTTACATCTGACGTTGCGTGGAGTTATTGTTCATTTGAACTTTGTTCTTTTTTTTATCTATCCTTTTTTGTGTTCTTTTTAAACATTTGTTGTTTTTTTTTATAATTTTTCTTTAATTATAACACAGTTAGATCACATCGTGTGATTGGAAAAAGTACGATGGTGCTGGGAGACTAGATGTTAGTTTGAAAAACAGTAGAAACGTAGCCTGACGTTACAAGCGAATAATAGTGATAATAACGTTTTTGTTGTTGCATGTTGTTTATCGTACGTTAATAAATATCGATGGTTCTTAAAATGTGTGTTTGCTTTTGTACTTTTTTGATTAGGGTTCTCATTATTTGGCTGATCGACCACGAGCTCGTTTCACGTAAATCAGAATTTTCTTTCTCTTTTTTGTTGTCTCAACACGCAATGGTGCGACGAATCAGTCGTACTATTTTGTATATTTTTCTTTTTTTTCTTAATCATGACATTCGTGAGTAAAATATTTATTCGCTTTCGGCATTACCTGTTTTCCCTTTTTTCTTTCATTTTCAGAAACTGAAGAAAAATCCCGTTCATTCTATCACTCTGTACACAGCTAAATCGATCGCAATCGACCTTGGCCGGAAACGTCGAAATAATACGCCGATTTTGCCATTTAATTATATATATATTCTTGGAATGGGCCAAGAAATTTGCAGCTTGATTTAGTTTCGTTACATATGCTGGCAAAAACTACGATCCAAGCTATATCTAATAAATACAGCATTTTTTTTATATTATTCTCAACGTTTTTCTATTATACTCCATCTAGCCGGAAAAGATCTTGTCGTTGTTGTGTGGTTTCTTAACTTTCGTACAAATATTGCTCGACAAATAAGAGCGAGCTTTTTGTGTTTGTTCATCATTCGTACGTGTGTATTCGAAAAATAATTACATAGAAAAATCTTCCAAGCATCAACAAAAGAAAATCGATGAAAAAACAAAATTCCATAAAAATATACATATTCCATACACAGCGTGTCCCACGACCAATCGCTCAAAATGTAAACTTGAATTGAGGACCGCAAGTCGAGTCGAAAAGTCTAGTTATGTTTTCTAATCAAGTTCTCTCTTGGCGAGTTATTAATTTTGAATGTTGAAAGATCAGCGTTCTTTCATCACTTACACTGCCGAAACGGTTGGAGATAGCGCAAAAGTCCACGGGTCCAATCTTGTAGAGCACAAAATTTCCTACAGAAAAGTCTGGCGAAACTCTCTTATCTCCAGTAGTTTAGCCCTGAAAGCTAATCGAAAAATACGTGGTTTTCGAGAGACATGCATGAGATACACTATTTTAAGATAATTTTTCAAATTCCTCTCAGAACTGAAGATAGAAAAGTGGGGTCACGAGCTTTTTTGTAGGAAATTTCATGCTCTACAAAATCGGCCCCATGGTTTTTTCACCTATCTCCAACGGTTTCGATAGTATGAGCAATAAAAGAACGCTTATCCTCCAATAGGAATAATTAATAATTCATCAGAAGGGAGCCTGACAAAAAACATTACTACTTTTCTCCTTGGAATTCGGTCTCGAACTTCACATCTCGAAGCATTGGTCCTGGGACACCTTGCAAACGAAGATATATATATAATATACATGGATAAATTCAACGAACAATAGCAACAGCAAATTTATACGAATAACTACTTTTCGAAGAGGGTTACTCGAAAAAACTGTTTCCAATAAAATCCTATAATCGTCACATTTTCATTAGATATCGAATCCATGTTTCGATACAGGTGATGTACCCACAGCGGACATTTTTATTTGTATTTTTATTTTGACGTATGCATATATATGTATATACATATACATATATAAATACAATCTCGCTACGCGCATTAAAGTGTGATGAATTTGAGCGTCCATTTCCCGAACGGTTGTTTTAACCAGAATTAAATAATTATTACCGTGAATACCCACGTCACCTAAAACCCCTACTTTACTGCATAATAACCTTCAAAAAGTAAACTAGCAAAGCAGAGTACGAAAAAAAGCTTGTCGACTATTTCTAAGAGTTTCTTTCGCTCTAACGTTTTCTTTCCACTCTTCCGGGCTTTCGCATCGCCGTATCGAATAATTTAACGATCTTCACTCTCAATTATCTGACATCACTAATAACGCGGCTCAATAAGGTCACAAATATTTTCAATTCTTATATATGTGTGTATATATTCATGTACACACATTTGTGCATTTATATACACACATATATAAATATATATATGTATACGGTGAATTAATGTTCAAAAATCGAAACGGGCGCGCACTTGACACTGTTTTCGGTGAATGTACTCGGTTATTGGCCGGGATTCTCAGGAATTGTGTGCTTTTTGTTGCTTTTTTCTGTTTTTTTTCTGTGTGTATGTTCGGAAAGTAAATCTTGTGTCTTTGCGGTTGAAGTTACTGCAGTTTTATCACGCGGTAGCATCTCTCTCTCTCTCTCTCTCTCTCTCTCTCTCTCTCTCTCTCTCTCTTTATCTTTTGTTTTTGGCGAATCGTGGACGAAGAACAGGGAAAAAAACGTCACGCTCACAGCGCCGACGAAAATGTCCTCTTAGGTGAATCGACCGACGCGGTTGCAGAATCAGCGCAGCGCATTTGCGGACCGTTATTCATCCTCCGTATCACCATCGCTGCTGTATTCCTGCAGAGCCGCTGGCCTCACGAACGGAGCATTGTTCATTTGACTACAAAAACAATTGGTTTTTATGATTTAATAATATTTTATGAAATTTAATATTGGAGCGAAATTTATCGCACGAATTTCGGCATTAAATTTTTCACTCCACGTTCACCACTAAAAAAAATTACCCACGCAGAAGATATTCGATTTTCCAATAAAATAAACCATCAAAAACATACTTACGCGAGTCTCCGATAATGGTTCAGCCATTCTTCCAACATCTGAGCAACGAGAAGCGGTCTTTTGTGAAGTTTTTGTTGCGCTACGAGAATCCCGCCCTCAGTGGTACAAACGTCGAGCCACTGTTTTAATATCGTTTCTTCGCGTCCTATTTCTTCGGGGCTGAGAAAATGTATTGGCAAGAGTTTACGCTCGCGATCCATGAGCGGCATAAAAGTCGTTTGCATTTGTATCTGCAATTGTTGCATCGGACTGTTGCCACCACCGACACCACCGTGCGCCGGCAGAGACGATAATCTCGACGAGGCGTAAGGTTCTATTGGTACCAGTGCCGTAAAATGTCCTCGTGTATAACCGAGGGCTATTGGCGAACGAATACAGAACGAGGGTTCCCACAGTAGAGGCAAATAAACTCCTTCAAATCTCGCATATCCTGTTGCAAAACACATCAAAGATAGTCAATAAGCAAAATTACGAAACGCTAGAAATAAATCATTATTATTAACCCTACAATCTATTTTTCCGAACGTAAACCCTACAACGGGGTCGAAAATGATCTCAATCTTCTCTTTAGCATAAAATGTTCCTCGTATGCAATAATAAGATTTAATTATACACCCTTCTCTTCGTTTTTCTATAACGAAGAGAATAATGTATGATAAAGTCGCATTTGACGAATATTTGATAATGAAAACTCTATAAAACGACAAAAAGTTTCGTAAAAAATGAAAAAAAAGTTTTCTACTTAAGAAATTTGGGTCGTTTTTGAATTCTTTGTAAGAGTCTAAAGAGTTAGCAATAAAAATAGATCAAAATAATGAAAAATGACAATCGAAAGAAAATGAACTAGAAAAAATCTTCATAATGCTTTTAAGTATACCAAAAAAAACGTTCAACGTATATTAAAGAAAAAAAACTATGCAAGAACGATCCAAATTTCTTTATAATACTTCATTTGAACTGTTAAAAATGTATTTGCTCACCAATATCCTCGCCTCGGAAGCTCTTGACGTATTTAACCCCGTAAACTATGATAGGCCTCCGCAGTATGTGGGCGAGGGCGAAAACGTGTAATTGTTCTAATGCGCTACCCGGTTGAGCAGCCGTTGTCAGTAAACTCTCCCAATCATCCTGCCATTGAGCCTCCTCAAGCGTGAAATCTAACATTCTCGAAGCCTGCGACGCTTCGTATTCCCGCCAACGCGGATAAAAACTGTAATCAGTCACGTGCAATATTGATTAATTGAATGAAGGAAGTAACAAAAAGCGGGTTTAAGTAACTAGCTCAAGAAAAAATAATAATAATAAAAATTTCTAATGTTTTTGCTACAATTTTGAAAACAGCAGTGATATTCTATCCGATGTCAACGAAATATAAATTAGCGCCATAAAAATTATTTTTCAAGATAAAATTTAATTTTAATTTAAAAATTCAAAATTTCAATTTTTCATTCAACGAAAATTCGTAGTTTTACCTTACAGACACTCTGTAAAATTTTGAAAATTGTAGCATATAATTTATAAATTCTAAATGTAATAAAAACATGAAAAAATATGTAATCGCACATATTTGAATGGAACAAAAATAATTGAAATAGATTTCGTTTATGTTAGCTTACAATTGGCCAGCTTGTTGCAAAGAATCTGCAAGAGCGCGACGTAGTGCATTATCACGATCGAAAACGCCCCAAGTAGCTTGCATCGCTGAATCGAGGAGGCAATCACCGGCTGATCTATTCCAAAGAGCGTGCAAACGGGAGCCCAGTCTTTCAGTTATTTCGAGCGACCAATTTAACGCCGGTGGTTCGCCACCTCCGCCCTCGAGCTGCTGTTGTGCTTCGCGATCGAGCAATTCCTCAAGCATCTGTTCTTGCACGACACTCGGAAGATCCTCGACCTCGGCAGGCAGTGCAAAAGTAGCTATGTCGGTGACGAAGTAACACGGAAACGAACCTTTTCGTAAACGTATGCTATTCGTAACGTGCCTACGTATCTGAGCTGCGAGATCCGGCGCTACATAACTTGGCACTCTTTTTATACCCGAGCCCGAACCCTCGATTTGCGATAACAATATGGCTAGTATATCTTCTCGTTGAAACCTACAAAAACAAATGAATAAATAGCGCTGGAGGACTGTGACCTGAAGAAAATATCAAATAAGGAATAAAATAAGCTGAAATGATAATGGAGCTCATTATCTTTTGTATGGGGCTAATAAAGTGCAGTTACTGTGCTACTTTTACTAAATAAAGTATTCATTGGTTCAACTTCAAGCGAATAAGTTTTAAATATGTTAGAATAATAATAAATATTTTGAGAATGTCTTTTTTTCGTAATTCTGGAGGTAATTCCTTACAATTTGTAAATTTTAATAATCATGTTCGTGATATTAACCCTGGAACCCCACAACGGGGTAATTAGTTGCCCCACGAAACCGTCAAATTTTCTTCACAAACCAATTTTTTTAAATCATTCCTTCCGTTTTATAGAGTTTTCACCATTGAATATTTACAAAATGTGACTTTATCACACACCATTCTCTTCGTTATAAAAAAAACAAAGAGAATGGTATATAATTAAATCTTATTATCACATACGAGGAATATTTTATGTTAAAGAGAAGATTGGGGTAATTATTTACCCCAGTGTGGGGTTTACGTTAGAAAAAATAGATTGCGGGGTTCTAGAGTTAACCCTGGACCCTTACAAACTATTTTTTCGAGCGTAAATCCTACAAAGGAGTCGAAAATTACCCCAATCTTCTCTTTAGCATAAAACGTTCCACGTATGCGACAATAAGTTTCAATTATACACCATTCTCTTATTTTTTTGATAACGAAGAGAATGGTGGATGATAAAGTCGCATTGGTGAACATTCGATGATAAAAACGCTATAAAACGAGAAAATGGTTTCGAAAAAATGCGAAAGAGAAGTTTTTTTTACTAAAAAAATTGAAATCGTTTTCGACCACTTTGGAATACAACATTTTTCGCATTTATCGACTTCAAAAATAGGTCAGAATTTTTTTTGAACCTTGTTAGGGATTCTAATACTTTTAATCGTCAGCAATAGAAATCGAAGATTTTTAAAAATCCTCTATATCGAAATATTTATTTTCTGGCTTACCTGATCGCCAAATGAACGAGCGTGTGTCCTATGTCAAAGGCACTACTTCTATTGAGGAGTAAAACCTCGGAATGCGTCAATTGACGTGCCGGATCACCGCCGCTCGTAAGGTACGCTTCGACCGGTGCGTTGTCACCTTCAACGATACCGAGACACGCATTCAACCAGCACCAATCGGTATGACGTCTGAGCTGTTTGAGCCGGCTCTCGTAATCGCAATCGTTCGGTGATTGAGCGTTTGGTAGACTGTCGTTTCTCGAATCGTATCTGTGAGAACTCCTGTAAGAATTTTTATAAAAACAATCACTCGAAAGGTGGGAAAAAACTACTTAACTGAAATTTTATAGTTTTCTTCGTTGGAAAGTACGAAAATTTTTCGTTTTTTAGCATTCGACAAAATCGTCAATTTTCATGTTGATTTCTGACCAAAATCCCATAGATAACTGAGCAATTAAAAATAATGGATAAATAGGGGAAAAATATTGAAATGTATGAAAAAGTTTATCGTAAAATTAAAAGAAAAAATGCAAATTTGAAAAATATAATGAACAAGGAAAAAACGAACCTCCTAGCTATCGCGAGATTCTCATCACGTTGAGCTTGATGTATGTAGGGTAGTGCAGTTTGCGGTGACAAGGGTAAGCCTCGTTGATTGTGGTCTCTCTCAGGACTGGGTAAAATAAGACCCGAATTGACACCAGACTTCTCTCTTCTCTCTCCGCGTTCTTTCGTCGGATGTCCGCACATAACGCATTTTGTAGCTTTTGGCCAATTCTCATAAGTACATACGATACAGGACCATTTGTCCGGATAAACATTCGGCGGTGGTGGTGTTTGCACGTTGTTCAACGAGGCAGGATTCAATTGGTCGTTGGAAACGGTATTTGTAAGGAGGGAAGGAGGGGGTGGATCACCGAGTCTGAGTGGTGCGAGATGTTCGTGCAAATTCGAAGCTATTGAATTTGACGATTGTGTATTATTCGGTGGTTTACGATTGTCACATTGGACGCAACGCGTCGCATTTTGATAATTCAAATATGTGCAAATCTCGCACGACCATTTACCACCCGATGGTAAATTTTGACTGTAATTTTGTGGACTAAGATTGTACGAATCCGTGCTGTTGCTTATGTGTGGCACGGGACCTGACGCCACGTTCGACGATGACCTCTGCGGACTTGGATCTCTCAATCTGTATATGTCCTCCCCAAGAAGAGGCTTCGTACCTCGACACATTGTACATTTCAAGGAAGATGGCCAATTCTCATACGTACAATATTCGCATATCCATTTTGATTGCGTCTCTTCCAGCCGGCTATTCATTGTCGCTATGACGAACCTTTTAATCAAATAGAGTTTATGATTTTTATAATTAAATGTATACCTTGTGAGCATGGACTTATTCATAACCATTGATCGTAGAAATAGAGAGAGAGAGAGAGAGAGAGAGAGAAAAAAAGACTTGAACATTAGTGCAATGATTTGCTCCACTGACAATAGTCGTTTTTTAGGACAAACCATTTTTTTGTTATTTTTTTCAGCAGTTCTTACGGCTGATCGATTAATTGACAAACGTTTGTGGTAATAATTCACAAATTCAATATATCATTGTGTCATAATGCTGTCTAGTCTAAGCAACGAGATAGACGTATTTCGCAAGACTACAGATTGTACCGAAGATCAATCAAAGATCGAGCCAAGATGTGTTCTGATTAAAAATAAAAATATAACAAAGCTTGCCAAAAAATCTTGTCCTTGTTGGATTTACATAAAGTCCCGTATGATTGAAATAATGTTTTAAAAGTGTTAAAAAATATTAGCCATATTTTATCTTTCAATATTTTAGTGATTTTATTCAAAAAATGTCTAAAGTTTTTATTAATCAGGAATTAAATGATGAATTATTTTTGGAAACTTTCGAGAGACGGTGCCCAAACACTAGTTTTAATAACTTTTGTGTAAAAAATATTTTTTTCTTTCTTTTTTCATATAATTTTTAATATCTTTCTATGCAAGATGCTTTTATTCTTGTTTAAAATGTATTTGAAAAAAAAATATTGTAACTTTTTGAAAAAAATCTCACCTTAAAATCTAGCGGTTGTGGCGTGAAGTTTGTTGACACAATTTTTTTTCCTAAATTGGCTAATTCCTTAGATAACAAGCTACTTCAGTGTCATGTAGCAAACATTACGGCAAAGTGCAAAGTACACAGCGCCGTTAATTTTCCCAATGTAGATCGGAACCTGTGGCTATGAAAATGAATATTCAAACAATTTTATCATTTTTTTTGTGAAATAAATATAAGAAATTAGTCAAATCAATATCAAATACACTTTATTCATTTTTCTTTCAAACTTATTGGCAAAAAGTAACAAAGAAAAATTTTAATTTAGCGGTGATGAAAAATGTGATTTTCTCACAGATAAATAATATTTTTGCTTCCAAACAAGTAAAATAAATAAAAAGAATGAAAATTTCTCAACTGATGAATCATATCAGCTCAAATTTGCAACAGAAATTTCTGGTCACCGGTTATCAGTAGTAAAAGCTTTGAAGTGAAGAAATTTTCTTCTTTTTCAAATGTAAAGTTTTACCAGACAAAAATCTATGCATAAATTAACGTGTAATCATCATCAACAAAGCTGAGTACTCTCATGGTAATCGATTATGCATGCAACAAAAACTCGTTTACTTATTAGACATCTTAATTGTTTAAACAGTTGTTACAACAGTTTTCTATCAAACTTCTTTTAATCCAGACAACATATTTAGAATGCCGCTATGTGATTACTTGCCAAATATCAAAAAAATTCACTGTTCTGGATCTGAGACACTTCCAATCAAAGATTTTGCAGTTTTATATGCGTTTCTTATGGGGAGCATTTGAAAATTGAACATTTTTCACCACACCTCCATGGAAAGTTCGACTTTCCGCCTTGCGTAAGTCGAATTTTCCGTGGAGATGTGGTGAAAAATAGTATACGCACACACGGGAGGGAAAGAGGCCATCCCAAACCGCATGCTTGCCACTCGAGCCGAAGGCGAGGGTGGTAATTCCACACACGGTTTGACATAGCCTATTTTCCCTCCCTAGTGGTGTAATATACTATTTCACTGTAACTCTGAAACTTTTCTACAATATTTGCTAAAACAAAAAACTAGAATTTTAACCGTTTAGTTTCTAAGATATAGCGATAGAAAGTAAAAGTGAATATGCGAGGAACACCGTTATTTGTGAAACGCTAAACTTTATTTTGACCATGTTTTCTATCAATTTAAAAAATTTTATATTCTAGTAACATATAAAAATTAGTATTCTCAGGATTTTCTGCAAGTTATATCTAAGCCTTCGTACATTAACGGGAAAGTTAATTTTCAACCATGAGTGTAGCGTGAGACAACTGCCTTAAATATTCAATATTTTTAGTATCACATTTTATCGAAAAACATTGAAGAGCATAATCCCGGACCAAAACTTAGAAATGAATTTGGATGGTAGAGTAAAAAAAAGGAATTTCAGTGCATTCCGAAGAGTTTCAAGGTCGAATATTTATTTGTTGAATAAAGTGCCAAAATTATTCATGTTGCAAATAACATGCTAATTTGTTCAGAATAAATATTGCGCAGGAAAAAAGAGAAGAAAAGAAAGAAGTTAAGGGGTTGTGGGAACATCGGATTCACCTGAAATAGTGGCGTTCCAGCGGATGCGTTATTTCCTTGACAGAAGAGAGTTGTAATGGGGTAACATGCAGAAAGAGTGCGGTGAATTAGGAACAAGCGAGTTTACCTGGTGGGATGTCGAAAATTCGGAGGTATCCCCCGGTTGGCTCGTTGTCACGCGCAGAATAAATTCATCGCAGAGAATATATTATAGCCACGTATAAATCGCAGACTTTTTTTCGTGTTGAACAAAACACGAGGAATTGTTGCAAGAGATTCTCGAGATTGACAGGAGTGGACGTGTTTTTTTTGTCAACTCTTTCGAAGCGCAAAGGAACGTTAAACCTTTAAGCTCGAATTCTAACTGCAATAATTACACAAGAAAATATGAGGCATTTTAAATATTATTGATGACGATCGAATCGCGAAATTGAAAATGAAAATATAACGCGTAAAAATTTTGACGGTTCCGCTGTCTCTACATTGCTCTCGCTCGCGCGTAATGCCTGGCCCGCGTATTTGTGTACATGTGTGTGCGTGTGGTATACAGGTAAGAATGTGTGTGTGTATGTGTGTGTGTATTTCGATATTTCTCAGTTACACGATGTCGCGCGAGATTGACACGACACACACGCACGATTCGTCCTTGCATACACGAACACTTGGGCACAACACCAAAAACCTGTGAACATACATAGAGTGTAACGAAAATGAAAAAAAAAAGAAAGGAAGATCAAGAGAAAACTCACTGTTTCCCCGTTGCGATAGCCTAGAGACGTTTTTTTTTTCTTTCCTATCGTTATCTTTCACTATGCTCTCACTCGTTAATGCCCCCCTCCCCTTCCCATCCGCCCCCCTTTGAGCTTCGCTCTTTCGTCCTCCTTTTTTTTCCCAGTTTTCGCCCCCCTTTCTAACAGCTCGTACTCATTATCTGTGTATTTTCTATTAGCTTGTTTTGGCATACGAAAAAGCTAAATCTCCTTGCGGACAAACCTCTTCTTCGGTGGGAAAATAGGTTTTGACAGTCATCCGCCAAACATACTGACAGACGTACCAACTGTGAAATATGTATTTTCGCATTTACGAGAAAAAAATAGCCGTGGCAGCACTTACTTCGCGGGCGGGCATTTCAAAATTTACGTCACGGAGATATTTTGAATTTAAACGACAGATGATAATGTATTTTATAGTATTTATTCCGATGTAATTTATTTTCTATATAATAATTTGCTCTTAATCGATTAATTATAATTGCGATAATGAATCGTAATCGACTAACGAAAAAATCTCGTGGGCATAGAAGACACTCCGTCGATAACTAATTCAGTTTGTTTCAGAATAAATTTATAAATTTTATTATATATTCATCTATAAACTTTCAGACAAAAGAACGAAAGCACAATGAAGTTTTCCCAACAATTCCACAAATAATTCCTTCTCACAGCTTGCCAAAAAAGTGAAATATTCGAGACGAATGTGGCACGTGAAAATGCAGCTATCTCTCTCGCGCTTTTTACTTCTGCCACACACACCACTACGCAAAATATATACCATCATAGGCCTGTCTGTCGATGCGATCTCGTGTCGGTGTGTCGGCGAGCGGTTGAATCTATCTCATTTCACAACGTTTTGGTTTAAATATTCGACTTGTTCTTTATTCGTAATAAAAATCAGAATATTTGTTTCGTATTTTTATAATCAAGAGCAATCAGTCGCTTATTTTGTACACGTAAGTACGCGTTGATATAACGAGAATAAAATGTTCTTTTGTTTCGAGCATGCACTAAAATATCTTTGTATCAAATAACAAGAGTTTTGATAGGAAAATTTGTTGGAACGCCGATAATAATAATAATTCTTACAGTTCGTTCCTTATATCACGATTAATTTTTCCCAAGTCGCAATTCTACTGCCACTATAATTGAATGTTAATATTTTTAAGCAATTTATTATACTTTCGACCGATCGTGTCTACACGTTTTTTTCACGAATATCGTGAGCATTTTCATGGTTATAATTTCGTGATTTGTGGCTCGTTTTTTCCGACGGTCGAAACAGAATGAACGAAGGTTGGGAAAGCGACGAGGACAAGGCGGGGAACCGAATCGTTTCACAACAGTACACCAATACTGACAGATATCACAATAGTGATCGTTCGAGGAATCAGAGAAATGATAGAAACAGAGACTACAATGGTTCCCAGAGAAATTATCAGAACTCCAGGAGGGACGATCGCAACAGAGGCGGAACTCAAGACAATGGCTTGGTTGTACAAATTGAACAATCTAAAGTTGGAAAACTCATTGGACGAGGTGGCTCCAAAATTAAGGAATTGGAAAAAGATAGTGGTGCTCGAATCAATGTGAGTTCAACAATTTTTATCATTTTTTTGGAGAATGAAATATAAGTTAAGTGCAAAATTGACAATTTTCTCCTCGGCTCAAAGTTTTCATTATAAAAATAAAAAAATAAACAGGATAAATTAAAAACTTTCATCCTTTACAATAATGTCGGTTAAACAAAAATATGCTGGTTGACTTTTGTATGTCTTTTTTTTGAAAAAGGTCAAAAAATATCTCCTAGGTAATTTAAGAAGTTTCCATTAATAAAACGCAATGAAATATATTTTTGTCCATTTATTATTTTTTCAATTTTTGCAATGGTCCTAATTTTTTTTACAGATTCAGTTTTTAAGTCCCAAATAAAGGTTATCAAATTGTTGTAGAACTGCAAATAACTTTTGGGCTCTATAATATCATTAAAAACATATACCAGTGGAATTGAGAACCTCCTACTTTTTTAAAAGTCGGTTAACCCTCGACCCCTACAAGAGAGTCAAAAACGATCCCAATTTGTTTTGGTAAAAAACTTCTTTTTGTCATTTCTCCAAAACTTTGTTTGGTTTTATAGAGTTTTTATGATTAAATGTTGTCCAAATGCGACTTTATCATAGATTATCCTCTTCATTATTAAAAAATGAAGAGAAGGGTGTATAATTAAACCTTATCCTTGCATACGAGGAGCATTTTATGTTAAAGAGAAGAGTGGGGTCGTTTTCGAGGCCGTTGTAGGGTTTACGTTCGGAAAAATAGAGTGTAGGGGTCAAGGATTAAAATTGAAAAATGACTTTTTCAGATTGACAAGTCTTATGGAAGCGACATGGCAGCAGTGACATTAGTTGGTTCGGAAGAGGCTCAAACGAAGGCGAAGGAACTGATTGATGAGTTGATGAGCGAGGACAGACAATACGGATCAGGAGGCGGGCAATATGAATCGGGTGGTGGAGGAGGAGGGCAATGGGGATCAGGAGGCGGACGAGGAGGAGGTGGTAGCCGACAGAGCACGTACGAGCAAAAACGAAGCGACAATTTTCAGCAGAACGGTAATTCGGCGCCTGTAGAAGATTTCACGGAAATAGACTGGGAAAAAGCAAACGAAGCGCATGCGAAATATCAGGTTGAAAGATGGGCGAATGTGGGTCCAATAATCAAAGAATTTTACCGCGAGGATCCGGCGGTGGCGAATATGAGTGAGGACCACGTAGCACGTATAAGAAAAGAGAATAACAATATAGAATGTCGTCGAGTATTCGACAAAGTCGAAGAAGGAGGTGTCGAGGACAATTTCAAAGTTCCGAATCCCGTGGAAACTTTTGATCAAGCTTTCCACGATTATCCTGAGATACTCGAGGAAATTCGTAAACAAGGATTTTCAAAACCGAGTCCAATACAGTGTCAAGCTTGGCCGATATTATTGAGCGGCAAAGATTTGATCGGTATCGCTCAAACCGGCACAGGCAAAACTTTGGCGTTTCTTTTACCGGCTCTGATCCACATCGACGGCCAACCGACACCTCGCGCTGAACGAAAAGGGCCAAATGTTCTCGTCATGGCGCCTACCCACGAATTGGCATTACAAATCGAAAAAGAAGTCGGCAAATATTCTTATCGCGGTATTCGATCTGTTTGCGTTTACGGCGGTGGCAACAGGAAGGAACAGTTGGCTAGTGTCAACAAAGGCGTGCAAATCGTCATTGCTACACCCGGACGATTAAACGATCTCGTTCAAACCGGCGTTCTCGATGTACAATCTGTTACTTATCTCGTACTCGACGAAGCAGATCGTATGTTGGACATGGGATTCGAGCCTCAAATACGAAAAACTTTGCTCGACGTTAGACCCGATCGACAAACTGTTATGACCAGGTAAACAATCGTCGTCGTCGAGTAAACTGTCAAAAGAGATTTGCCTTTTATTCTAACGACATAAACTCCAATATTTTCAAATTGGCTGATTTACTTTTACTTCTGTTTCTGCTCGAAAGCATTTTTCTGGTGAATTTTCATGTTTTCGTCCAATTTTAATACTTATTCATTTTATTCTCCTAATTTACAGTGCAACTTGGCCTCAAGGTGTTCGAAGATTGGCCCAATCTTACATGAAAGATCCGATCCAGGTTTTCGTTGGTTCCCTGGACTTAGCTGCTGTTCATTCAGTACGACAAACCATTCACTTGGTCAGCGATGAAGAAAAAACACCAATGGTAAAATAAAGCATTACACACGAGATTCGACTGCATGTGAGGTCAATCGGACCCCAGACATTTTTCTAATATCAATATTTCGGAAAATTTGCATTTTTTCAAAGAGATGTAAATATTTTTTGAAGTAAAATCGCCATATTTTACGATATTATGTAAAAAAAAATTAAGCGTCTAAGAATTGGTTCAAAGTCAGAGGTGCACTGACAAAATGTGAGTTTCGACCCAAAAATGGTGGGGTCAAACCGACCCCGTGTACAGTCAAAAACTCAAAAAAAGGAGCAAACTTTCTAAATTTCCATTGGTTCATTCGCAGCTGTACAATTTCTTTCAAAACATGGGAGAGAACGACAAGGCGATCGTGTTTTTCGGTAAAAAGAGTCGAGTCGACGATCTTGCGAGTGAGCTGGCATTGGCAAACGTAAATTGTCAGAGTATTCACGGTGGAAGGGACCAGCTGGATCGTGAACAAGCGCTAGAGGACATAAAGAAAGGAGCTGTGAAGATACTTTTGGCGACTGACGTGGCCAGCCGCGGTATAGACATTGAGGACATAACGCACGTTTTCAACTACGATTTTCCTCGCGATATCGAGGAATACGTTCATCGAGTAGGAAGAACGGGGCGTGCCGGGCGTACCGGAGAAAGCATAAGTTTGATGTCGCGTAACGATTGGTCACGAGCCAAAGAACTTATTCGTATTCTCGAGGAGGCGAGTCAGGAAGTTCCCGAAGGATTGTACAAAATGGCAGAACGCTACGACGCCATGAAAGAGAAAAAGGCGCAAGAGAAAGAGCGCGATCGTCTTGATTGTGGTTCTTATGGAGAACGCGATCGTCACGGCGGTGGAGGCGGCGGCAGAGACCGCTACGGCGGTGGAGGTGGAGGTGGCGGCAGGGATCGATACGGCGGCGGGGGCGGAGGTGGCGGGCGAAGAGGAGGAAGCCGCTGGTAGATCAAATGCCTTTGCGTCCACTTCGATAATCGCCCAAAGTTCCTCTAAGGCTGTGTGCCACTCGGGCTTAAACCCAATTATTTTATAAAATTATTTTCAACTCGAATCAATTCCGGTTCGATATTATATAATAAGAAAAGAAGACTGTGTTCCTTAACGCATTGAATTATTTTTCGTGTCGGGAAATTACTGTTCTATTTTTTTTTTTGCTTACGAATTCATTTTTCATGGACGAATCTCTGGCTTTTTCTGCATTTTATAGTCCAGATCAATTTCTTTTGTCGCTTTTTTTCTTATTTCAACGAGGAATAAATATTTTTTAGTTGTTTTTCGGACACTAATTCAATATTGGGACAGTCTACATTACCATGAAACTTGTCCGAGCAAGGGAAGTTCGTTTTTGGTTACGAGCGTTTGTCGCACAAAGTTACTTTAAGTTTTTTGTTCTTTTTTTCTGCATTTTTTTCTCTTGCTGCTCGTCTAGTCTCTAAAAATTATTCGATTGGTTAGCACGGTATCGTGGATTGTAACTGAGCTTTAATTAGTGACAATAATCGATGATTGTCGATTTTTCGATTAACGATTATACTTTTCAACGGGTCTGAGAATTTTATTCTCTTCGCGAGTGTTGTCAGTATTACTAGGACGTGCAGGACGAATCTAATTCATGTAATGTAGATATATATATATAAATATATAGATGAACGTATGTGATTAATGCGAGTATGAAGAATAAATATATATTTTTCGCGCAAATACATGTATATCTTTATAAAAAAAAAGTAAGGCCCCTTTCTATGTTACAGACTTACAAATTTTTGTCCGCTGTACAATTTGGCAATTTCGGAGCCTCGATTACAAGAGTATTTCGTATGAAAAAAAAAAGAAAAAAAAAACGTATGGAACGGTATCTCGCTACTACACAAACAATTAAGTTTGATTCTCGTTGCTCTGAAATTTTGAAAACTCTTCTTTTATAAACGTGAATTACACGCGCTTGATCGAAGACACTGGTTAATTAATTTTTATAGGAATTCACCCTTTGCTCCAATTTTCTCTTCAAAAAATCGTATCGAAAATTCCGAGACATGTTTAGATCTGAATCTGAAAGATTATGAAATACTTCTATTTCTTTTTGTTACGTGGATTCGAAAAGAATACTTCTCACAATTATTTTCAAAAATTTTCAGAATTTCCAACACGTTTTCCGTTTACGCATCAGTTAATGTAAAATTTATAATTAAAAAGTCAATTTAGTGGCGTTGATAAAAATGGTGGAATAGGGAAAAAAATTCAATTTTAGACGAATGTCCCGGAAATATTCAACTTTTCAATGGAAAAAAGAAAGAAAAAAACAAAAATTCTCACAAATAAATGATGAAAAATTTAAGAACGAGGATAAAAAACAAGTGGGGATTATCTAACTGTAGACTTTGAAGATTCGCGTCTTTGTATACTTCTCGGCGAAGATCTTTCCGCTTGGTGTTGGCATGGAGAAGGCAATGTCTTCCAGTGACATAATGTATCCGAAGAAATAGCATGTTCTGAAATGAGTGCAATCAAAATTCAAATTATAATTACGCTCAATCATTTTTCAATACTATTCAATAAATATTCAAAAAAATTCTAATTATTCGTAAACGTTCGAATAATTATTCATTTTTGTAATTATTATTCGAGTAATTATAAAAACGACTTTTTAATGTCTTTCTGTTTACTTAATAAAGTATTTTTTTTTTAATTTCGCTAAATTTACTTCCAGTACTTGCAGCTATTTTTCATTTGAATTGAATATTAATGTACATTAAAATAAAATTATAAATTTGCATAAATTAAAATATTAAAATAATTTTTAATTTATATTTCATTTAATTCAATAAATTTGAATATGTTTATTTGTATTACGATTTTTACCTCAAAGTATCAAGAAGTTTAGTCGCGATGTGTTGCCTGCGATGACTCATCGCGGTCCATATAACGTTGACTCCGCACTTCACTGCGGTATCTTCGGCCGAGCAGCAATTCAAGTCAGCGAATTCGGGAATCATACGATGAGCAATCTTTATATTCTCGGCTACAAGTACTCCAAGAATAATCTTGTCTCTCACGTAGAAATATATCTACAAAGAAAAATGATAACAGTTCAATAATATTTTCATTTTATAAAGCATATTTTACAGAAAATCGAGAAAATACGAACTTTTTTATCGAGGTAACCCGATACTTCCATCTCGGCCAATCCGAGATCTTTGTCAACAACTGCGAGAACTTGCTCGACTTTTTTCCAGCACTGTTTCGAATCACCTGGTTCGATACTGATAATGCGACTGTTCGTGAAGGGATCGGTCCATATAACGTGTTCCTGCTTCCAACCCTGAAAATATTCGATTCGTATAATTCCAATGAAAAATGAATAAATTTGTAAAATCGAAAAATTGATAACGAATAATTGAAGATCAACATATTAATCCTGGATTCTATTTTTCTGAATGTAAGCCCTAAAACGGGGTTGAAAACGACCCCAATTTTCTCTTTATCATAAAACGTTCCTCGTATGCGATAATAACGTTTATTATACACGTTTCTCTTTGTTTTTTGATAACAAAGAAAATGGTGCATGATAAAGTAGCATTCAGTAAACATTTCACGATGAAAACTCTATAAGATGAAAAAATGTACAAAAGAAGTTTTTTAAAATTAAAATAAAAAATAAATCAACCACAAAACAATGATTTACGTACGTTGAACTTTAGAGTTTTCACGTTATTGTGATAATTGAGATGAGCGTTCTCGTCCTCCGGGTCACCAAGTTGATAGACAATACCGCACTCGTTGCACGTTGCAGCACCAAATCTTTTTTGGCCAGCATCGATCTGATATTGGTCCTCGGCACCCCCACCTTTTGCAGATGTTTGCCAAGATCTCTTGATACCTCGATCGTTCTTTTTCTTATTCGCCATAAAATTCCTGAAATTCACACAAAGGAAATAAAACTATTCAAGTTTTGGTTTATTTTAGGTTGAAAAGTAGGCAAGAACTTTGATAAAATTTTCGAAAACATAACTAGTTCAGACAAATTTGAAAAATCGATTGATGCTCGCATCGCAATGTGTCATGGTTACTTATTTTTTTACAAAGATAAAAACAAAATAAAAAAGTGCTTCAAATACAAAATTGGTTTTATCATCATTCGATCGTAAATGTTGAACTTTGTGAACTCCAGCTCTTGTTTTAACGAATTCTGATTCAGTCAATTCCCAGTTTGTAAATAGATAATTATTTATTTACCAATTTCAAGATTTGTTGATATTTACTTCAAAAACAAATATAAAAAGTTCAAAATATACTTACTCATCCACAATGTTAGAAGAATATCCTTTCTCGAACAGAGGGTAAAGTTTTTTCTCCGAATTTGTATTGTCAGGAGTTTTAGTGCCATTTGAAGAATCTTTGATATTCATGGAAAGAGTCATGTTGCTGAGAACGCTGGCAGGTGACATAATAACATTTTGACAATTATTTTTGGTCATTTGGTGAGATTCGTTTCTGGTGGGTGACAAAATCGTGAGAGTTTCCATTGTATCATAATCGTCATCGGCCCAATCGTTCTCGAGGACTTTGAGAATACCATCGACAACGTTATTCCTCGTTTCCGTCGAGGTATCGAGATTTGGTTCATCAACTGTTAAGTCGGTTGCATCGAAAGACATTTCTTCCAAGCGTGGTCTTTTGTGAGGATTTTTAAGGTTATGCGAGTATTTTTCGTTCAGAGCAATTTTTCCATAGTGAACTTTCAGTTTGATCTTGTTGTTGACCGTGACAGTGGCAAAATTTTGAGATTTAAGAGTTCTGTTGGTTTTGAAGAATCTTTTGTTGGGATCAACGACCGGAGAAGGAGGCGAAGGACGAGGGGTTGGATCAACAACAATTTTCGTTGGTTCCGGTCGAGTCTCGGGCGTTTTTCCGAACCGCTGTCCTTCGTCCTTCTTCAAATCGGTTTTGTTGTTCTTCGTTTTGAAAGCCTCAACTCTGGAAATGTGACGTTTCGGTTTTGGTCGTTTAATACCGTGTCTTACACCAGCATTCATTTCGCCTCGTCGCACAGCTGATCGTCTGCGCAGTTTTTTGGTATGAGGATGATGGATTACGTAAGATGGCATACTGTGACGTTTTTTGGTAGCCTCGACGACACTGTCATCGACGTTATCAACGGAACGTCCTCTTTTTTCAATAGCGCTCTTGTAAAAGGATTTAGCACTTATTGTAAAATCGCTCGCTATCCCTTTTGGGCTTGACTCGCTTTTCTTCGTTTCTGGAAATAGGGACGCGCGTGCTTTCGGCACAGAGGATGAATAATTATCATCGATTTTCAGGATTTTAGCACCTGTTGACTGAGGATAATCGATGGCTCGTCTTTTCAGTAGATTTTCTCTGCCCTCTGGCGAACGCGTCTTTTCACTGTCGAGGAGACACAAAGACTTACGACGATGTAAACGCGGTATCGCGATCTCGTTCGATACACAACTCAACGGAGTCACCAGCCTGTGCTCGAATTTTCCGTCCGTTTTTTCCGGTGTTTCCTCGACCCGATCATCGTCTTCATAGTTCTCATCGTTGCTCTCTTTTCGCGGAGTCTCTGGGACAATTTCCTCGTCGAAAAGCAATGCCATCTCACGCTCGGGCGTTCCGATGACCCAGCCATTTTTTTCATCCTGATTTTTACGAGTCGGTGTGGACGACAACGATTTCGGGGAATTTGGGAATATTTTCCGATTCGGAGACGAACGAGCTGCTCGAGTTAAAGTTTTTAGAACGTCGAAACAATTTTTTGACGAATTTGGCCTTAATCTGTCCCAAGTTTGAAGCGACAAATTTCTCGGAGAATTTTCAGGTGTCATCAGTGGAGACACGAATGAACGTCCTGGTGAACTCTCACGACTACTCTCACTACCATCCGTCAGTGCCAGCGACGACATCGGTCCCAAGTCCGAATCTTCTCCTGACGTTTCTCCATCTTTATTTCTCACTTCCTCTGATCTGCCAAACAAACTTCTCTTGCTTGAACTTCCGCTCACTCCAAATAGTCTTTTGGAGATTGAACTCGGAGTACAAATCGATTCTCCCTGCCCACTGTCACCCGAGAGCATCCTGAAAGGATTTCTATCCACTAATTTCTGAAATTACACCCGAACAAAAAATTATGATTTTTCGTTTAATTGTCGTTATTAGGAGCCGATGTTTTGCTGATTTTGCTTGTTGGTGTATTAACATAAACCTGAAAAAATACATTTTTGTAACTTAACGAACAGCTTCAATGAGGTATGACATCTTAAAATAGAGAGTAATCCTGGAGAAACTGACATAGGACCATCTATAAAATATTTTCTTCCAACCAAAGCAAAATTCATCCAAATTGGTGTACCTGACAAAAAGTTATATACGAACAAATATAAAAAAATAATATTTTTGAATCAACCCATAGTCCCGATTTTTAGGTTGTTTAAAAATTACTCTACGTGCAAAGAAACTAACAACGTTTCAGAGTATTAACTTTTAAAGCAATTCAAATTTTTCTTTGTCATAAATTTTATAAAAGAAATAATTTTTGGTGGTGATTATACAACGGCTTATGCTGTCACGAAGAAAAAGCTTTTATTGCAAAAAAAAATTACGAATTGTGATAGACCGCGAAAAATTTAAATAGCCATTTTCCTAAGAAAAGCTAGGAACAATAGCTGCAAAATAAAATTAAAGGGAAACGTTAAAAGTCACTGTTACACGGTGCATCTAAACGACGCAATAAAATTCATACGAGCTTAATTCGATATGTCGTGGAACTCCAGAATACAAAATCGAAAATTTTAGTTTTATTTACAACAATAAAAATTGTGTCCTTTCGTCGATCGCGTACAAGTGAAAATTTCGGAATAGTGACGCTACAAAGTTTGCACGAAATGTGACAGGTGTTTCTAACCACAATTGCGTTTCAGGTGAATGCAAAAAATACTGATATTTCCATTAAACTTTACAAATATCCCATGACATACCTTGAAAACAATGTCGACTCTGTGAGAAGTTCGTATGCATTTAGATTTATTAAAATCGTAGATATTGGTGAAAAATAAACGGTTTATCAGTACACAAAACGGCGCAACGCCAAAAGGTTTCTCCAACGGCTGTTTTCTGTTTTTCCCTCTTAGAAATATATCGCGGTCTTTTGATACACGTTGGCGTCACTTGTCAGGACTTGCGCGCACGTCCGTCGTTCGTTCTACTCCTCTTGCGTGTAGGCTGCGTTCGGAGAGTCTCTGCGCTAAAGCTGCAACGTTTAGCTATAGTAATACTATTCAATAGTAGCGTTTAGCGTTTGTAGCTTGTAGTAGCGCAAATAGCGACTCTCCGAACGCGCCTTTAAGCGTTCTGTTGGTGCATGACAGTGCTCACCATTGGTCATTTTTTACGCGCCAATTTTTTTTTTTATTGCCACCTATTATATAGTACTACACATTTATAATTTACAATTAAATCCAATAGACATCGTAACATCGCGTATGAAGGCCGATAAATTATAGAGAAAGGCGTTAAAGGGGCCATCGGAATATTCGACAAATAATAAAGAACTGATAAATATTTTTTCGTCGCAATAAAACGGAATATTAAGAAGCTTATGCAATTGTTGTATTCTGTGATTTGCATTCAAATTACTCTGAAAGGATCAGATTAATTTTTTTTTTATTTCAATCTCATCGAAATGGCGAAATGTTGCCCATGTCGATTATAATTTATTTAAGGGGTGATACACGTCCAAAATTTTTGATTTTAACACACGATTGAATTCGTTCAGTACCTAATTCCTTAACCTTAACCCCTTAAAACATAAAACATGCACAAGTGGTTAAAAATTAATGTTTCTGTTGAAATTTGGTACTTTATTGTGCAAGCACAAATTCTATTTATTTCAAATGTTCGTGATACAGAGTGTGAAATACATGAAAGATTGCAGCTTCTTCTAATCGTGATTTACAGCACACGCCTTTTTTTGTTTTTGTTTACGAATGAATTTTTTTCACCAGTTTCTCACTTTTTCTTCCAGTACAAATTGGAATTACCGAAAAATACACTGATTACGTCTCATATTTAGATAATTTCTATGACGACACTGGCTCTATTTGTACGGCGCATAAACGAATCCAACGATCCTATAAAAAGCTCGTGCAACGAGGCAATATCTTTTTTTTGTTTAAACGTTAATATGATCGGCCAGAGAACAACTCAGACCAGTATTGTCAGGCTCGACGTTCAGTTCTTGAACAACTCCGTCCTCAACAACCATGGAATAACGTTTGCTGCGTTTGCCACCGAGTACAGGCAGATCTACTGAAAGTTCCAGAGCATCTGTGAACTCTCCGGTCGGGTCAGCGAGCATTCGTACCTAAAAATCATTCGCTATTAGTTTTTGTGATTATAAATAGTATTTTTTTTACTTTCTAATGATTTTGAATGAAGTTAATTTTAGTTCAAATTCAAATAAATTTAAAGCCAAATTGTTTGAATCAATTTTCTTCTTTCCCTGCACTAAGAAAAATAAATAACCTTTCGTGTCTTTGTAGTTATTTGAAGTTGAATCAATTTTGTTTAAATACAAATAATCAAAAGAAACAATTGTTCAAACGAATGGTCTATTTTGTCTATTAAAAAAATTAAGATATTTCAATTGTTTATACTTTTCCATCGGCATCTTGATTCTTGCCCCAAGCAGCCATCACAAACGGATCGTTGATACTGATGCAGTAAATTTCTGACACCCCCTTAGATTTCAGCTCATCAGCCTTTTGAATAAAACCAGGTAAATGAGTCTGAAAATGGAGAAACATTCACAATAATCTTTTTGAAAAGTTTTTCGAATTATTACAAATATTTTTGAAAGTTTTTTTTATTTCCAACCTTGATCTAATTTTTGTACATTAACAGGGCGGTGAATTTTCAATACGACTAGCAAAACAAATAATTTTATTTTAATTTCTTCTATATTTTCAATAATCAAAATTAGAAAACCAGGTGAACCGATCGAAGACAGAATTCCACCTATTGACATGATTTCTTACTCGGTATGAATCAAATATTAATTTTTTATTGTAAAAAAATATGCTTGGATTAAAAAATTTTATTTTGGTAGTTCAAAAAACGAAATTATCAATTTTTAATCACTCGTACTTCATATTGCTCATGTTAGGTACGCTTGAAAAAAAAATGATTATCCCCAAGCGGAACTGGTACTCAAAAATGGCCAGATAAGGCATTTCACGTTTATAAAGATATATTTGGATTTAATCAATTTTGAAAGCACATTTCGATTGAGGGGAAATTGAAACTACAGATTTAAAATTGATTAAAAACACTTTTTTAAACTACTCACCTATAAGTTTTAACCAACAATTGTTCGAATTATTTGATTATTTGTAATTCATAAAACGAACTACGATGCGATTGGGTGCATCAAGAAATCGTGAGAGCTCGCGAAAAATATATTTAGAACGGCACCGGAGAGGCTGACATTGAAAACATTGATTCTAACAAATAAACGAATGATAAATTTTTAAAAAGCGTATAATAACCTTGGAGCATCCTGGTGTGAAAGCACCGGGAACTGCGAAGATAATAATTTTCTTTCCAGCAGCCTCGCTAGCGAGATTGACCTTAGTTGCCGGTGTGTTCTCGTAGAGATCGATTGCCGGAAGGTTGTCTCCGAGCTGCGTACATTAGATTGAAAAAAGAAAATTCACAAAACCGTTGGAATGGTCAAAAATTCGGAAATTTGGATTCACGAGCAATAGAGAAAGAAAAAAAATGTACTCACTGCGATAACCATGTTTCTGGATGATAAATGAAGTCGGCGAACAGGACAAGTGAGTACGTTCGACCGTCGTCCAGCAACTGCGACGGCCGCGGAATAAATGGCGCGAGTAACCGGTTGGTTCATTATTAGTGTGTTTCGATCGAAACAACTCGGTGAACCAAATAACCTGTTATTATTATCTGAGTATGTTTTTTTTCCTCCCTATACTTTATCGCGATTGAATTGTAATCGTAAGTTCAAGAACGGAAGATAATTGTAACTAGCCGGCGTGATTTCGGCTGCTACTCTGGCACGCATTGCGCAACTTCTCTTTCTCTCGATCCGTTATATAAAAATAGTAATCACTCCTTCGTATCTCACGCATACTCATTAGTTTAATAAATTCATTATGAATACGAAACCTATAGGTTGAATACACGTGTACGTTTTATTCGCTACAGTCGTTCTTTTATCCTACGTAGTAACAGTTCATTAATATTTTATTTCATTTATTATTTATCATGCCATATGACCATTTGCAATATGCTTGGCATTGCTACGCGCTTGCCTCACACATGGACATATGCGTGGTGTCATAGGAAATCGCCCGACCATAGAATTTCGAGAAAAAGACGAGCAGCCTTCATTTTTTCAATTGAGGAATGTTCCGATTTACCGGCGCCTCATTTTTATGTTGTCTTGTTTACGGCAGCATCCGCAGTAAAGCGCTAGCAGCTTAAAACCAAAAAAGACCCACTGAACAGCTATGAATGCAAACCGTTCTCCGTTGTATCACGTTCCCATGTGTCAACCGTTCCCTCATGTCATCTCCATCCGTTCCCATGAGTCAATTTCCCCGACCCCCACTCCGAAACGTCAAATATTTACTCTCTCGCTCGTTTTGCATTCCCTCTCTTCCATGCAATATTCCCCCCGTATCAGCAGTATTAAGAGTGGGGATGAAGGAGAAGTTCACACAAGGGATCGGGCTTGGTCCCGTCGAGTTGACACATGGGAGAGAGCTATATAAAATTAGCCGCTCGATTTTGACTTTTGCATTTTTTTTAAATTTATAATGATTGTTTGTCGATAGTTTGTGATTGTTTGATTAATTAAAACATTTGTTTGATCATATTTTTTAGCAAACAAACGAAACAAAAAAGGGCGTTAAGCTAGCCGCAAATTTTTGAAATTTTGTCTAATTTGATTTTTTCAAACGCCAATCGATTCGGAATCGTTTGTTTGAAACAAATAATATTATTTGAAGGTTTGTTTGATTGTTGTTTTTCCAAAAAATGAATAAATAAAATATTGGATCGTTGTAGCTTTTACACTAAATTCTAATATAATCTCGAACATTGGCCGAAGCGCTTGAGTTTACTTTTCAGAGCAATCATGATCTCGATTGTGTATAAAAAATGTGTACATCTATTCGATTTAAAAACATTGAATTATTTATATTACCAGGCTAGCATTAAAATTAGGCTGTGTCTAGTCGTCCGGACACCCGGAAAAATACGCGTCCGGTATTCGTCCGGATATTTGTCCAAAATGAGGTTATTTTTTTTCAATTAATTTTTTTATAGTATGATGGTATATTGAAACTCCCTCCGAAAATACACCTCACAGCTATAAATGTCCGGACACATAATCGCACGTAATTCGTCCGGATATACAATTTATAATGATTTTCGTATATCCGAACGAATAATCATACAGAATTCATCCGGGTATATAATGAATTACATATCGACGAACGATTTCCAAGGGTTCTAATATGTATCCGGACGACTAATCGTACGTAATTCATACGGATACATAAGAAATAAAGGTATTTGCATGTATCCGGACGAGTAATCGCACGTAATTCCTCCGGAAATACAATTTATAATGGTTTCCGTATAGTATATCCGGACGAATACTCACAGGTAATTCATCCGAATATACAATTTCTGATAGTTGTTATATGTATCCGGATAACTAATCGTACGTAATTCATCCGGATATATGATGAATAAAGATATTTGCATGTATCCGAACGAATAATCGCACGTAATTCGTCCGGATATACAATTTATGATAGTTGTTATAATAGTTTTGGACATGAGAAAATAGTAGGGTGAGTTGGGGTCATCTTGCGGTTGTTTTTTGAATAGTTGGGCATGTGGAAATAGTAGGATGGGTTTGGGTCATCTTGCGGTTGTTTTTTCAATAGTTGGACATGTGGAAATAATAGGGTGAGTTTGGGTCATCTTGCGGTTGTTTTTTGAATAGCTGGACATGAGGAAATAGTAGGGTGGGTTTGGGTCATCTTGCGGTTATTTTTTGGATAGTTGGACATGAGGAAATAGTAGGATGGGTTTGGGTCATCTTGCGGTTGTTTCTTGAATAGTTGGACACGTGGAGATAGTAGGGTGGGTATGGGTCATCTTGCGGTTGTTTTTTGAATAGTTGAACATGAGGAAATAGTAGGGTGGGTTTGGGTCATCTTGCGGTTGTTTTTTGAATAGTTGGACATGTATTTGAATAGTTGGATAAAAATACTATTTCCACATGTCCAACTATTCAAAAAACAACGGCAAGATGATCCAAACCCACCCTACTATTTCCACATGTCCAACTATTCAAAAAACAACCGCAAGATGACCCAAACCCACCCTACTATTTCTTCATGTCCAACTATTCAAAAAACAACCGCAAGATGACCCAAACTCACCCTACTATTTCCTCATGTCCAACTCTTATAACAACTATCATAAATTGTATATCCGGACGAATTACGTGCGATTATTCGTTCGGATACATGCAAATACCTTTATTCATCATATATCCGGATGAATTACGTACGATTAGTCGTCCGGATACATATTAGAACCCTTGGAAATCGTTCGTCGATACGTAATTCATTATATACCCGGATGAATTCTGTACGATTATACGTTCGGATATACGAAAATCATTATAAATTGTATATCCGGACGAATTACGTGCGATTATTAGTCCGGACATTTATAGCTACGAGGTGTATGTCAGAGGGAGTTTCAATATACCATCATACTATAAAAAAATTAATTGAAAAAAAAAATAACCTCATTTTGGACAAATATCCGGACGAATACCGGACGCGTATTTGTCCGGGTGTCCGGACGACTAGACACAGCCTAATTTTAATGCTAGCCTGGTAATAGAAATAATTCAATGTTTTTAAATCGAATAGATGTACACATTTTTTATACACAATCGAGATCATGATTGCTCTGAAAAGTAAACTCAACCGCTTCGGCCAATGCTCGAGGTTATATTGGAATCCAGTGTAAAAGCTACAATGATCCAATATTTTATTTATTCATTTTTGGGAAAAACAACAATCAAACAAACGTTCAAATAATATTATTTGTTTCAAACAAACGATTCCGAATCGATTGGCGTTTGAAAAAATCAAATTAGACAAAATTTCAAAAATTTGCGGCTAACTTAACGCCCATTTTTGTTTCGTTTGTTTGATAAAAAATATGATCAAACAAACATTTTAATTAATCAAACAATCACAAACTATCGACAAACAATCATTATAAATTTAAAAAAAATGCAAAAGTCGAAATCGAGCGGCTAATTTTATATAGCTATGGGAGAGTCGACTGTATCTTCGAGCTTGTAACAGATTCGGGGTTTCTCTCCTAATTTCTGCTTGTAGATTTCGACCGATTGAGTCAAATTTTACATCGCAATTCGGTCGGTCAAAACGGACAAAATATTTCTATTTATTATTAAAACACGCTACGGACTTTTTTCAGTTAGTCATAAAGGATAAGAAAAAGAAGAAGAAATTTCGAGATCGGTTGCACATTCTCCGAAAAAAACTGTGCGAATGGGCGTCTGGTAATGCCGGGGCTGAAAAAAATATAAAAAAACGAGTTTTTCTAATCATTCAGTAGCGTAGCTTGCGCGCGCGCGTGTGTGTGTGTGTGTGTGTATCGATAAATCGGTAGAATTTGAACTGTGGGTATTCTTTCGCCTCGGGCAAAAAGGTCGGGCGCGATATTTCAAAAGAGATTTTCTTATCGTTAATCAGTCATACCGCGCGAGAATATTGAAACCATTATACAGCCTTTTATTGTATTTGACGGACGCGGACTTCCTTTAGTTGGCAGCTTACGGGCAAGTAAAGATACGAAGTTCTTTGTTTGCTATTTCATTTGGCGAAATCGAATTTTTTTTAGCCTTTAAATTAACTATCGATAAATAGTATATCTGCGGTTTCGTACAGCCCAAAATTTTAATCCAAGGTTGTTCTCTCGATTTCCATCGCGTAGATATTTTTCGGTAAATAAACGTAAAAATGGTGAAAATGTCGCTTTCGTGTACACATCGTAATATTAATTGAAAATTACGAAACGTTTTGTTTTCTTGCAATTTCGTAAAACTACAAAATCGAGGGTTAAAAGAAGTATAAAAAATAATAAAAATAGATAATTTCATGGTTTATTATTTTTATTATCGTTCCTGTGGTTGTTACTATTGAAACATAATTCAATCTTTCGTACAAAGCGTCAGTTTTTGTTGACATTATTTATGGACTCGGAAATTTTTAAATTGAATGAAAAATTATATAATTTACAATGATCGAGATATACAGTGGCGTGCAAAAGTTTCGGGCCACCCTATTTTTTATGTACGTTGAACAGAAATATGGTGGTAGGAGAAAAACAAACGAGTAATGATAACACGTAATCACTTATATTTGGAAACAATTGGTTGTATACATTGATATCGATCTTAAAACATTAATTGTTCAGCAATTTTTTATGACTGGCTGTACAAAAGTATTGGGCCGCGTACTTTTGGGTATGAAAAAAATAACATAAAACTTGAAAAAGAAGCATGTCTTGGTCTTCTCCACTCGACTCAATACTTTGTTGCCATGCCCTTAGCAGCGAAGACTGCAGCGCACCCACGAGGCATAGACCCAATTAGTTGTTTGATTCGTTTTTGTGGCAATTTTTCCCATTCACTTCGCAAATGGTTCCACAATTTTGTTGGAATAATTTTTCGTACCAACACGATGCTTGAGGTCTTGCCACAGGTATTCAATAGGATTTAAATCCGGTGACTGCGACGGCCAGTCAAGAAGGCGGACTTTCCGGCTTTGAAGAAAATTTTTAACAAGATGCGAAGCGTGTTTCGGATTATTATCGTGTTGAAAAACTCAACCACGCGGCAAATTTTTCGTTGCAAATGGGAGCATATGATCTTGTAGTATGTCCCTATTGTAGTATGTCCCTATGGACATTGCAGAGTCCATATTGCCATGAATTTCCACCAGCGGACCAAAACGGATCAACAAAAAATTCTCCCCAAACTTTAATGTTTCCGCCACCGTGTTTTACGGTAAGAATTTGGTACCTTACATTATATCTGGTACCTGCTGGACGTCTTACGTACTTCCGACCATCACTTACGAATAATTGAAATTTCGATTCATCGGAAAAAAATACTTTCCGCCAATCTGATACCGTCCAGCGCTGATATTTTTTCGCAAAGTCTAATCTGGCCTTCTTATTCTTTTTGCTAATCAATGGTTTTTTTACACCAACACGTCCAATCAGCTCCGCAGCTTTGAGATGTCGAGATACCGTACTGCAACTAACATCAGCTAGATTTTCACTTCGCAATTCCCGGGAAACATCTGCAGCACTTTTTCGTGGATCTACAACGCACTTCCTTTTTATAATTTTGTCGACGCGATTCAAAGTTTTTCGCGGTCTACCACTCCGATTTTTGTCACACAGCGAGTTTGTTAATTTGTATTTAGTAATAATACGATTAACGGTACTTTTGCCAATAGATAAAGTCTCCGCAACATCACGAGAACTTTTTCCTTCTGACGAAAGTTTTAACACGATTTCACGAAGCTGAATATTCGTGTGTTTCGGCATTGTGGCAGAAAGGAGACTGATTTTCCATTGTAGGACATGTTTTGAAACTAATGAGGAAAAAAATGTAAACAAACCGTGCGCACGAAGCCGCGGCGATATAGTGGCCCGATACTTTTGTACACCGACCAAAGTCATTCCACGTAGTACACGAAAAATACGTCATAATTAAATATAATATACGACGTTGTTACCTTCATTCTAACTCTCTTGAATATTTTGAACAATGAACGAGTGGAGAAATAAAATATTTTATCAATTAATTGGAAAAAACAGGGTGGCCCGAAACTTTTGCGCGCCACTGTATAGTGAAAGAAAAGAGTAGGAGAGTCAAGTGCAGTGCGAGCTTTTATGGCATCAGGCCTCCATAAAAGGGCGGTCCATGCATATGTAAAGAAAATGAAAAGGGCTTCGTAACACTGGCGTATGCGAGAGATCGAGTGATCGCAAAGGCTTCGTATACGTACCCAATGTCCGTATGTTTTATATAACCTCGTTTGTCACCGCGACGACTCGTGTCCGCAACACGCGCGCTCCTACGTATTTTAATATCTACCTATATGGGATCGCCTCGCTCTGTTTGCTATTAATTCATAACTCGATTACGCAAACGTTCGCTCGCACCTGCGAGGTCTCCTCTGCCGCACCAAATTAATTCTGATATTATTCCCTTGTGTCCCACGCTCTAATGTATAGACAGACAAATTTATGGAAATTACTCTTAAGCATCAAATTTTCTTATAGAAATATTTCGTGCTATGTTCGAAGGAAAAAAAAAACTGGATACACAAAAGTTGAACTGACGGAAATGAAACATTTTTGCAATTAATGGAAAAAGTTAATGTGCATCTTTTTATTTCGTTTTTGTATACAACTTATAGTTACAAAGACAATAAAAAAAAAAATACGAATAAAAGTACGTAATAAAGTATGTTATGCTTTTGCTACGTGAATTTCGTTTGTTTGTTTGTTTTTTTCGATTTTCATCAAATGCTTTAATGGATTTCTTGAAAACTGCGCTCGTTCTCTCCGTCTCTCTCTCTCCCTTTCGCTTCGCGTCTTTTCCCCATTATAACAGTGAGAGAGACCTGTCAATTACAGACAGAAATTCGCGAGAGTAGGAAAGTTTTGAATGTGCTGAATCGGCGATCCGAGCACGCTCTCGCTCGATCGACCGATAATAATAAACCGTCAATAAGCCAGAAACGTCTCGTTGACGCGCTGACGGCAAACTTTACCGATTGAACATTTCGGCGACCTCAAAATTCTCACGAACCAAGTTTGGCTTACATGGAACAGCGAATAATAATTTAATAATTACTCTTAAATTGTATTTTTTGCTAAACTAGCCAATAACCTGTATCAATTTCTTCTTCGATAGCTTAAGAAAAAAAATCGTTCCGGATTAAGATGTTAAAATTTTAATTTCGCCTTAAGGAGTCATTTCTAATAAAAAAATTTATTATAAAATCATTTTTTCATTCAATTTCAACAAAGAAAAGAATTTCCCTACAAATTAATCGTTCTTCACTATTTTCAATTCTCTCGTAAACAAAAACTGAACAAAAAAAAAATCCGAACACCGTCATATTCGAGCTTTTAAATCAATCATATTTCGAGCTATTAAATTTAGAAATTAAAAAAAAAACTATACAGATGAAAAAACAAATACAAAAATTGATTGAAAAATTGTCATCGAATGATAAAATTTTTTTTTTCGTTTTTTTTTTTATTAAAAAAAGGAAAAGAAACGGGGGTAATGATGAGATGATATTATTTATCAAACAAGCCGGATGCGAGAGGCTCTTAAGCGACTACTGTTACCGCTAATCGCCGACTTTTTGCAGACTTTGGTGCTCGGTTTTCGTCTTTGTCGATGTATCACGAGTGCACATACGTGCACGAGCACACATTGTTAAAAAGGAGAATCTCTGGAGTGAACCAAGTTGAGCCCTACGATAAAAGTCGTGGCGGTAATTAAGAGATTAAACCGTGTTGCCTGACACACTGCCGGCGGGGTAGCGTTCGTTTTCTCTCCTCATCTCCCCCTCCTCTCTTTATCTTTTGCTCTTTCACTCTCCCTCTTTATCATCGTACTCAGTGCTATCGCGTTACTTGAGTATTATTATAAAATCGAGTCGAGAAGTGACGTTTTGTACGACGGAGACCCGAGATGTGAATAACGTGAATAAGCTGGACATTTTTCTTTTTTTTTCTTTTGGAAAATGATATTTCTATGCCAGAACGAACACCGCGCGAGATTTTTGGGTTTTTGTAACCAATCACCCCCGCGATTGTTACTTCCACGGCACAGAGTCCTTCCCTCTTAGCCTCCCCCCCATTCTTTCCAACTATTCCTCTACTCTTCCCTCCATTCTCCCACACGTGCGGCTGCAGCCGACTTATTCCCGCACTGTATCGCATTTACCGAGGGCGACGGGAAACTGCAGAAAACCTTGCCGATACAGCCGGTGCCCGACTAATCTCCACGGGTGGCAAATGCGAGCACGTTCAAGTACGGCCACCAGAGGCGCTCAGCAGGCACCTCTTCTCAGCTGTGATGCAATGAGCCAGCCAGTGCACGGCTAGAGAGCAACCATCCCCGCACGATAGAACCGTCCAAGGGAGGCCACCAAGCCGTACACCGACCGCTCATGCATCACAGAGAGGTGTTTGGCCATGGATTTATGAAGGTGGAATCCGAACCACCCGGGATTGCAGCAGAAACACTTGAAAAAATTTTCAAATTTTCATTGGTGTTTTTGGCCGGGATTCGAACCCGGGACCCGCGGCGTGCGAGTCCGAGCCCTTATCCACCGGACCAACCGCTCTCCCCTCATAAACAAAATATAAACATTATAATTTCGTCCGCGTAAATCGGGATAATATACGATTAATTTTTCATTTATTTCAACAACAAAGCAATTTTATTATTATTCAAACAATTTTTCAAATATTAGCATTTTTCAAACTATTTAAAACATGAATTGTGAGTGCAAATGCACCCAGAAAAAAGTTCTATTTAGATCTACTAGGATCGTTTATTCGAATTTTTTTAATTTGGATTAACCAAATTTCTATTCGTTTCAGCTAGAAAACTGTATTCGAATCAAATAGATAATGGTATTTGGGTCCGTATATTCCAGTATCCGCGTTAAAGCTTCTTGCTTTGGCCACCGCGTGGTTCACAGCGTCGAGGTATTTCTGACATACGCGGAGAGAAATGTTTTAGAATATTTGTAAGAAATTCCAGCAAAAATTGCCGTGTTTTCCAATTATGTACGTGCCATTGTCAGACATAAGAAAACATGTGAACAGTGCGTATAAATGTCCCTAAACCCAGAAAAAATATCTAGTTGATTCAACTAGGATCTGGTTGTATCACATAAATTGTTTTCCTTGTCTCACGGTCAAGTAGAGGTCTATTTAACTTTAAGAAATTATTTTTTTTCATCACACTATTTTTATATTCTTGATTAATGAAAAATTGAATATATATGTTTTAAAATCGGACATATTTTTATCTTAAAAATTAAACGTATACGAAGTTGATATAAAAATAATATTTATATTATTATTTATAATATTTATAATATTATTTAATAATATTTTTATGGGTCTGCAACCCTGGAAAAGTACAAAAATTTACGTTCCACATGTTCGACTTCTTAGATATAGTCAGTCGGTATAATAAAACTCCTTTGGTTCCCGCAATTTATGCACATCCAGAGCGCAATTCGTATGTAAGAAATGCCTCGACGCTCTGCATCACGTGGTGACCGGAGCAAGAAGCTTTACGTGGGTACTCGAATAAGCGAACCCAAATAGCATGATCTATTTGATTTAAATACAGTTTTCTAGCTGAAGAGAATAGAAATTTTGTTAATTAAAATTTTAAAAATACGAATAAACAATCCTAGTAGATCTAAATAGAATTTTTTTCTGGGTGCAAAAAGCAAAATTAAAATCAATGGTATCAGTAGGATAAAAAGTAGTGTCCTGGTACTGTAAAATTTCACGTGACGATTGTCAATTTTTCGTTGTCTGAACATGAGTTTCAATAGTGCTCATTTTTTCGTTTTATTCCTCATAACAATAATAATAATAATAATAACAACAACAACAACAACAACAACAACAACAACAACAACAACAACAACAACAACAACAACAACAACAACAACAACAACAACAATAACAACAACAACAACAACAACAACAACAACAACAATAATAATAATAATAAGTATTATTATAATTATAATACTAATAAACATATGAATTAAAGATCATTCATCAATTGATAATCCAATAATCAAACAAATGATTTATTTATTGAATAAAGAAATTATCAATGAGTTCAAACGTTTTAAATTTTCTTTAGTTCGTCTTCAAATCAGGGTTTCAAATGAAATATATGTATGTACCAGGATACGGCTGCGATTGGAAAAATTATGTTGGATTGGCAATTTGAAGTTGAAGGAGAACACCACTCAATTTGCTGCTTCTTTTCATCCCAAGAATTCTTTTTTCCTTTTTAGTATAAAAAAATGGTCAAAGGTTAAAGGCCATGTCATGTCACATGACACATTGAAATAAAAATAATAAAAGTAAACGACAGGCTCTGGCCTGTGCGTCTTGTGCAATAACAAAAGACGAAGTTTGAACCAAAAATACCAAACAGCACGGTAAAAATTGCCTTGCACTGTATTAAAATTTCTAACCCATCTGAGATTTAATTGCGGTGGAGCCATTAATTTTTCGTTCACGGCGAGTTAAAAAGCAGCAATTCTGTTTGTAATGGGATTTTCTACAGTGTTTTTTCCGAAATTTGACTGTGCCGTATTACAAAAATTCATAGGCTTATGTTAAATACAACAATACTCATTGGAATCTTTAATTTTTTTTCGATAAATCGTTGCAAAAAAGTCTTTCGCACCCAACTTGTTATGCGGAGCATGGTAATTTTTGTGGTATTTTTCTCTCCGTGTACGAATTGTGCTCTAGATGTGCATAAATTGCAGGAACCAAAGTAGTATTATTATTTATTATTCTGACTGGCTATGTGTAGGAAGACGAAAGTGAATTTTTGTACCTACCCAGAGTCGCAGACTCATGACAATATTATTAACCCTAGAACCCCACAACGGGGTAATCAGTTACCCCACGAAAATGCCAAATTTCCTTCCCGAACCAATTTTTTTTAAACCATTCCTTCCATTTTATAGAGTTTTCACTATTAAATATTTACCGAATACGACTTTATCATACACCATTCTCTTCGTAATCAAAAAACGAAGAGAATGATATATAATTAAACCTTATTATCGCATACGAGGAACATTTTATACTGAAGAGAAGATTGGAGTAATTATTTACTCCAATGTAGAGTTTACATTGGAAAAAATAGATTATGGGGTCCTAGGGTTAAATAATATTATAATTGAATATGCTATAATTAATATTATAAATATTATAAATAATGATATAAATATTATTTTTATTTCAACTTCATATGCCTTCAATTTTTAAGATAAAATATGTCCGATTTTATAATACATACATATAAAAATATTGTGATAAAAAAAAATAATTTCTTAAAGTTAAATAGATCTTTATTTGGCCGTGAGAGAAGGACAAATATTTATTTGAATTAACTAGATCCTAGTTGAATCGACTAGATGTTTTTTCCCTATGTCCCACACACAATACACGATACTTTCAACGCTGCAAAACGAGCTTCTTTTTTCGTCGGAAAGCGTCACTCAGAGAGAAGCCATTCTAATGGCGTTTCGTTCTAGAAGATGATTTAATACGAGATTACCATTAAGCTATTTTTGAGGCAAAGAAGGACATGAAAAATAAAATTTTCATGGCAAAGCGTGAAAAAATAGGTGCAGTTCAAAAAAGGGATAGTAAACAAATAAAGAAGAGAAAGAACGTAAACTGTCAAACGCTACTGAACCGTAAAAATTGATGAGAATTATTTTTTAAGGGATCGGACTTTCGACCCTTAAAAACCGCGGTGTATGGAATAGCCCGTGTATATATACGATTTTCTATATACACACGTTGTTCCGGGGAGTATCGAATCGTTGGGGGTTGCTCCGAGTAACAGATTTTTTTTTGTGTTTGTTATTCTGCACTTTAATTGATTCAATCGGTGAAAAACACGAAGACGGGTGACCCCCACGGGCGCTTTTTCTCTCCCTTTCTATTTTTCTCTTTCCCTGCTTACTCCGCCGTTTCTCTTGTTCTTTCTCTCTTTCTCGTTCGGCCCGAAAGAATGTTTCTGATGGTCGACAGCACGTTCGTACTGCATGGATTCCCAACCGCTCGGTGTAATGAGCGAAAAGCCTAAACGAGAGAAAGAGAGAGGCAGAGAGAATCAACCCCGGGATAAAATCGTGAATAAGAACCCCCTGGCGGTCCAGTTAGTCAACCTCTCCTCATTCCTTTTATCCAACATGCTACACATGTGTATAAATCACCAAAAACACCATCCCCACCGCTCGAAATAAAACTGTCCAGTGTCTGCATGTTCGCACATCAAACGAAGTCGCAAAAACAATATTTTCGGCTCATCTTTACATTTAAGGTATTCCTTTCGCGGAGGGCCGTATTTTTTGGGCGCATAAGCAGGGCCCTCCATATTTGTTCATAAATTAGGCTGCATTTTGTTTAAAAAAGTTATAACCAATTATTAGTCCGTACTGTAAACATAAGTCGAAAATTTCAACTTAATTGTGTAAATTATGAAACTTTTTGATATTTTTTGGAGAACTACAAATGTCAACAACTGCACTGTCAAAGGGAGAAGCTGGACTTATTGTATTTGGTTAAAAAAAATAGTGAAATATGAGTGAAAATACGTATAAAGTACGCAGTGACATTGGTAAAAATGTGAGCCAATTTGTAACGGGCAAAAACAAGAATAGCGTTAAAAATGTTGTAAAAACTGTCGAAAATAACATAACCTCTTGAACGTCATGGCTACGAAAAATCGTCTTGCTGATCACATTCTTTCAAGTTCTATCGTGAATATTTTTTTCAAACCTCCGGTGACTCTCTGTTTTTATCGGTGCTACGGAATCTTTAGAACTTAATTTACCATAAGACAGTTTATATCAAGCATCTATCATTATTTAATATATGAATTATTAAATAAAAATGTGAGCAACAGCACTGAAAACCGAA
This sequence comes from Rhimphoctona megacephalus, assembly GCA_963989365.1. Classification (NCBI taxonomy): domain Eukaryota; kingdom Metazoa; phylum Arthropoda; class Insecta; order Hymenoptera; family Ichneumonidae; genus Rhimphoctona; species Rhimphoctona megacephalus. The sequence goes on from OZ022415.1 coordinate 25,471,152, forward strand.
TTTTGTTGAAATATTGAAATATTTTGTTGGACGTATTCAACAAAATTATTTCGTCCAGGCAACAAAATTTCGAATGTTATAACAAAACTTTGTTACACTGAAACGAAACTTTGTTGAAACAACAAAAATTTTGTTGCCTGGACGAAATAATTTTGTTGAATACGTCTAACAAAATATTTCAATATTTCAACAAAATTCGGTTTTCAGTGAGGTCATTTCCATAAAGTGTCGTGTAAATTAGACGATTTTTAAAGTTATAATTCTTTTCTAAAGGTTCGGTAACCTGACTCGATATTTTTCCAGAGGACTGGGATGTGTTTTTACTTTTATGTACAAAAAAATCTGTTAATTGTCAAATATTCGAGTTCGCGAAACGAATACCGTAAATCATTTGTACACTTCATAAATTCTGTAAAGAAAAACTGAACGAATATCCCACAAAAATTCGATCTTGCAAATTATCTGTTTACATTTCGTTCATTAATTAAATCGAAAATTTCAGATTCATATGAAAATCTGCAATAATTTCATTCACATTCATGAATAAATAGCAGACATTTTTTCGCGGCTGTTTTTAGTACAATTTTTATGCATTCAATGTGAGAAACAAACTTTTTTGTGTGTTTTAACACTGGAATGTTGAAACATAATTTTTAATTTAATTAGTGGAGATTTCTTTCATGTTTACCATTTTTTATTATGAATTATCGATTTTTTGATTATTCAATTTTATTTTGTATTCGAAATCAAGTTGTTTTTGATTACCAATTGCCGCTTAGTAGATTTACTTTCTCGCTGCATTTTTTCGTGGATAATAAAGCGCATGCGCCGTTTATTTACCGTAACACGCCATAACAGAGCGTGCGAACGCGTTTTTCCTCTTTCGTAGAGACGCTAAGTTATGCTCAAATGTCCACGTGCGAACAGAGGATTGTTTTCTTTTTTTATTTTTATTTACGTATAAAAAAAGTCGTCAACTCACTTCGAGTTTTTGCGAGAGTTGCCAGCTCATACGTTTCGTATACTTCACAAAGCTCCGATCTTTTTGCCTCTTTTTTTCACCCCTTGCGTTTCCCTTCGTTTTCTGTGTACGCATTCGTTTTTCAAGTTGTTTGCCACCGTTGAAAAAGGAATAACGCCGTTTTTTTGGCCGTTATTATATTAGTGTTGGTCATTCGACTCGACAGGAATGAAGAGTATAAAACGTGTGTCCATTTAACGGAAGAGTAAAGAGATTTTTTGCTGCTTTTTCCTCCGTTTTTCCTCGTTCAATTCTCGCCCATTTCTCGCGACAGCGTACCCGTTAAAAAATCCTTGTCCCTGCACAATTTTTCAGCAATAAAAAAACGAGGGAATCGGTCACTCCGGAAGCGTCAGAGTTCGGCTGACGACGGTCCACGTTACAGCGGACGGTGTAACTTCGTGTCCGTTATAGAGAGTGACAAAAAAAAGAGCAAAAAACCAGAACGTTCGATTCTTTTACTGAAGTCGTTGCTCGTGTGCCGCCGACAGTGCGTCAATTTCTCTGTTATTTTTTGCTCTCTCTGTTTTTTGTTCGATAAATTTCGGCGTGCAATAAATTCTCACCCTCGCCGTTATGCACGAAAAATTTTGGCTTTTAACGTTTTAACCCTTTTTTTCACAAGATGCTCCCGCCTTCCGCTTTTTTTTGCACTTTTTCTCAGTTCACAGTCCGTTTTTACGGTTTTTTCTCCGTTTTCTATTCCGTTTTTCTCATTCAAATAAAATTCGTATTTTTACGCAGCTACAGGAAGGACGCGACTGTGTGAAATAAAGAAATAACGTTTCCGCAAAATATGCGCACTGTTTTTACCTGCCTGCCATGGAAAAGAGAGCAAAAAGTTACCGTACTTTTTTCACTGTGAAAAAAATACTTGCTGCTTATTTTTTTGTTTTGTTTTTTTTTCTAGTTTATAAAGAGAAAATATGTGGATGCGCTGGAACTAATTGACAGGGATGTCGTTCGTTTTTTTTTTTATTACGACAAAACGTGAAGTGTCGTATTAACAAAATCCTGTACAGGGAAAAAATTATGGTCGCTTAGTTTTTTTGTTTACGTAGAAAAAAGTATTGTGCATTAAAAAAAATCAGTAACGGAAAACCCATTTGGGAAAAGCATGTTTTCTGGCTTACTTAGAAATAAATTTTTTGTTCAACAGAAGAAATGATTAAAATTCCAGAAAAACTCAAACAATTCTTCTTAAAAAAATTCACTAATATAAAATAAACGAGTCAAATTTTTTTAGCACTAAATAAAATTGTTTATATTGCACGAAGGTGAAGGATTAATCTCGATTTTGACTCAGACATTTGACAACAATTATATTTTTACAGTTTATAAAAACTTAACAATACAATTAACAGTACACTGAGAAAAGAATTTTATTGAGTCAATTGAAATTTGCTTGATCCAACAAAATGGCTTTGTGAAATACGTCGAAGAGTCGAGAGGCTCTTCTCATGTACACAGTGGCCTCTGGACGGACATAAATTGTGGAAGTCGAGTAAGATACACTGAGAAAAGAAATTTGTTGATTCAACAAAATTTTTGTTGAATCAACAAATTGTGGCGAACAAAATAAAATTCGTTAACTCAACAAAAATTTGGTTAATTCAACCACTTAATTTGCAGGCTCAAATAAATATTGCTCATTACGACGAAAATATTGTTGAATCAACAAAATTTTCTTTTGAATTAACAAATTTTACTTTGTTCGTCACAATTTGTTGATTCAACAAAAAATTTGTTGAAACAATAAATTTCTTTTCTCAGTGTAAGACGTTCCAACCGATTCTGATCCAGAATTAGATAGCGAACGTTTATAACTTCGACGAATTACATTCCCGTGAAAAATTCATCGGAGTCTAATGACCCCCATCATGGTCAACTGATTTCTCATCATAATTGATGAGAAAATAGTAGAATACACATTTTCGAATTGTAAGGGGTTCAATTTACATATTTGGGTATTAAAGAAAAAAATTTAATATCAAATTGTTTAAAATAAATATGCGTTGTTTATGTGAATCAAATAAATAATCACTTGACTTAATTAAATAATTATTTGATTTAAATAAATATTCCGTCAGGGAAAGAAAATATTTAGTTCAATTCACTGTTTTTTGTAATTTGAACAAAAATTTTTTTGTTCAAATGGGTATCAAATTTCATTCAATTATTTGGGTATCAAACAAAAAAATTTAATATCAAATTGTTTAAAATAAATATGCGTTGTTTATGTGAATCAAATAAATAATCATTTGACTTAATTAAATAATTATTTGATTTAAATAAATATTCCGTCAGGGAAAGAAAATATTTAGTTCAATTCATTGTTTTTTGTAATTTCAACAAAAATTTTGTTGATTCAACAAATTTCTTTTCTCAGTATGCAATTTTTTAATCGCTGTAGTATTGCAGTTAATTCCAAAAAAACTGTAACAAACGAATCGAAACTGTGGATTATCAATGCTTTCTTCATTGCTTTGACTCTTTGGCTTCATTATATAGCTCTGTTTTCTGACCCACTGACCGCATGCTGTTTCAGGCAGAAAGGAAGCGAAGAATTTGCCATTAAGCACTCTTCTTGAAGCGTGTATATAAATATAGCATATAATTGAGTAATAAATATGACTATGACAGCGGATCGGTGGGACATGCCAAACAATCGATTGGAAAGTACGCCTTGCCTTTCATTTTGGAAGATGAGCTTTCACCGACTCATTTTTCACTTTTCACGTTTTTTTTCTTCCCTTTCTTTCTCCATGAGAAAAATAGTGTGCAGAGATTTTGCAATACGCACCGATTTGTACAAAACAGTAGACAAAATATGTGTCATTTTAGATAAACTTCGATCTTTTTCCTCCTGTTATTTAACAAATCTTTAAATTTTATTTCCAATTGATTGAAACGGTTTTTTCATTGATTTTAAAATCATTTGATTGATTTTAAAAATACTGAAGGTCTGCAAAATAACGAGGAAGGGCAGACTTCGATTTTCTACTTTTTCCCTTAGTCCTAAATTCATTTAAAAAAACCGCGATTGGATTTTAATTCGGTAATTCATGTATTTTTTCGATCGGATTTCATGTTACTGGTACGGCGCTAATTTTCAAGAACCATATTCGAATTTTCATTTTAAATTGTGTTTGTATTGTATGGATTTGAAGAGAAAAGAAAAAGGATGGTGAGAGGGAGAGGAAGAAAGAGAGTACGAGAAAGAAAGCCTGTAAATTTTGAAGGCTGCTTCGGCTGTAAAGATACGATGGAGGTTTTGAGAAATATAATAAAATATACCTACGCTCATGTACCGAGAGAACCACCCTCGTGTTGTATATTTATACGTACACATAATGTAAGTGCGCCTGTTGGACTCGAGAGTTTATGTGAAACAAAACGCAGCCAGACCGCGGGGAGCTAAACTTCAGCCATATTTAACCTCATCTCCACACTCTGTACTTTGATTTTCGCTTTCACCCCTTCCCCTTGCCCGCTCTTCGTTGGTTTTGACCGTAGCAGCATCTTCGAAATTTCTCTTGCTTTCCAAAACCTCGAGTCAATTTTACGAACCCGTTTTACGCTTATTCAAAGCTTCGTCCTTTCAGGGTTGCATTTACTCCGTATTTGTGCTATTCGAGCTCCAATGAAATGAGAACAAAAAAATGTTTATCGAACTAAATCCATTTTGTTGGACGAAAAATTGGTGGATCCAACAATTTTTTTGTTCAATGGCAAATGATTCTGTTTATTCAACTAATTCGTGAAAATCTCTTGTCGATGGATCAACTAAATTATCAGAGCCAAGTGATTTTGTTCTAATAACTGCTACCATTTATTTGTTTACGCATACTTTTTAGTTGTTTTACAAAATATTTGTTTGATGCTCAATTATCAAATTGACTAAATGGTAATCGTTAGGATGAATAAATGAATAAGTTTATTTGGATGATTTTTTGTTGCATTAATATTAATTTGTTTGGCTGCACCAAAGTTTTGTTGGTTCATTCAATAACTTGTTTCAGCATTCACAAATTATTTTGTTTTATCTCAAAAATATTTTGTTGCCCGTATCGAACTAAATATTTTGGTTGAGAGAAACGAAATTTGTTTCGGTCAACTCAATTTTTTTCTCAGTGTTCGTATTCCATTGAATTTGAATAAATCGGCTGCCAGGAATAAGTATATCAATTTTTTTTAAATTTCCGATCTTAATTTGAGCATGTTTTATAATATTTTTTGAATCTAACATAATCAAGTAAATTTAATGATGCAATAAATTCATAAAATAAATAAATTATTAATAATGAAGTATAACAAATATACAAATATAATAAAAAAATCAATATTTTTTAACAATAAAGAAAAAGTATATAATTTGACAAATCCAAAAACAGAATCGTTTGAATAATGAAATAAGGAATTGCGTGTACAATATCCACAGTTTTGTCCCCAATTTTGAACTGTGTAACGTGATTAGAACGTTATTTCCTATTTCATCGTTTTATTTAACCTATCAGCAGGCGCGTTACGTACACTTTAAACATTGAGCGCGCGATGGGAGATTTTCTCACATGTATACACTGTAAAAAATTTCCGTATAAAAATTAATACACATGTAGAGGAAGCTTTTATGCGGATACCGTATATGAAAATTCAGATACGCTGAGGAAAATTGAGAGACGCGGTATTTTAATGATACGAGCACTGTTCAATAAAATTAATATACGTGTGTATTTGAAAAATCATATACATGTAAGAAATGTTGACCTTGTGCATATTAAAAACACGAATCATCTACTAACATTACTATACAGGTATATTAAAGTTCATGTTACCAGCATAGTAATTTTCAGATTCAAGATTACTAAATTTCAGGCACCGTATAACGTTTTCCCATTACATATGTTTACGATATTTCTAGAGATGTATCATAAAATTTGGTGATCCTTTTTGAATATTAATATACAAATGAATATTAAATAAATTCAGCTATTATGAGTTTTTAAGGGGAATACATTAATTGGCGTACTATTGTGTTCGATTATTTAAAGTTGAAGGTTGAAATCATGCAGACATCTCAAGAAATTAGTTAGAGTGACTTATCACCACTTGATGCCGTGGCAATCAAGTCGAGCAATTGTCGCCGTAAAATTTTTTATTATAATCTCAACATCTTGTGTTAAGTTTGGTATTTACCATTTTCATGTTTTACACAGTTTTTTTAGATTCCAGCGACTTGTATATATCTTCGTCCGAAGCACGTGCCTCCTATGAGAAAGTCGACGCTCTGCGCCACGCGGTGGCCAGAGCGCGAAGCACGGCGCCCACAAAGCGTTACAAATTTCCTACACTTGTGTATTAATTTTAATATTGAGATTCTTATAATTAATACATAGGTAAATGAATTTTAATACACGGATTATTTTTTTATACTGCAGGGTATATTAATTTTCATTCCCATTTTCATACCGTATTTTTAAGAGATAGATTTATGATGGGAAGTAACATGTATCGTATTATTAACATTCATGTGTATCTTATTTTTCAGTCAGCTGTCAAGAAAAGTGAAGATCATACTGTAATTTTAATACATTGTTGATAGTAGATGAATTCATATACATTTGTATTAATTATCAATCAAACATATGATTTATTTCAATGCATGTCCACAAAATTTTTAGATTTCATATGAATATTCAATGTTATGTATCTTAAATTCCATATCAGTAACCAAAATTTATGTTCATATTTCAATTTGGCATACGAGTGTAATAATTTTCATTTCATACACCCGGTTTGTAAATTTCATTTACCGTTGTATTGTAAAAGTATTGTAAATTTCATATATTTTTCAACAGTGTAGCTTCAAGTGCTTAATTTGATAAATAGGAACTTGAAAATAATTTCGCTACAGTGATCGTGACTATTAAACATTTTATTTTAAGAGGGGGAGAGGGGAGAGTGGCGCGGGGAGAGGGGGAGAGGGAGAGGGGAGAGAGAGGGAGAGAGAGAGGGGGGGAGAGAGAGAGAGAGAGAGAGAGAGAGAGAGAGAGAGAGAGAGAGAGAGAGAGAGAGAGAGAGAGAGAGAGCGATGAGAGCGAGAGAGCGAGAGAGAGAGGAGAGAGGCTGAGAGAGCGAAGGAGAGCGAGAGAGAGCGACAGAGAGCGAGAGAGCGAGAGAGCGAGAGAGAGCGAGAGAGCGAGAGAGAGCGAGAGAGAGCGAGAGAGAGCGAGAGAGAGCGAGAGAGCGAGAGAGAGCGAGAGAGCGAGAGAGCGAGAGAGAGCGAGAGAGCGAGAGAGCGAGAGAGAGCGAGAGAGCGAGAGAGAGCGAGAGAGAGCGAGAGAGCGAGAGAGAGCGAGAGAGCGAGAGAGAGCGAGAGAGAGCGAGAGAGAGCGAGAGAGAGCGAGGAGAGAGAGCGAGAGAGCGAGAGAGAGCGAGAGAGCGAGAGAGCGAGAGAGAGCGAGAGAGCGAGAGAGAGCGAGAGCGAGAGAGAGAGAGAGAGAGAGAGAGAGAGAGAGAGAGAGAGAGAGAGAGAGAGAGAGAGAGAGAGAGGAGAGAGAGGAGAGAGAGAGCGAGAGAGAGAGAGAGAGAGAGAGAGAGAGAGAGAGAGAGAGAGAGAGAGAGAGAGAGAGAGAGAGAGAGAGAGAGAGAGCGAGAGAGCGAGAGAGAGAGAGCGAGAGAGCGAGAGAGAGAGAGCGAGAGAGCGAGAGAGCGAGAGAGAGAGAGAGAGAGAGAGAGAGAGAGAGAGAGAGAGGGAGAGAGAGGAGAGAGAGAGAGAAGAGAGAGAGAGAGAGAGAGAGAGAGAGAGAGAGAGAGAGCGAGAGAGCGAGAGAGAGCGAGAGAGCGAGAGAGCGGGAGAGGGAGGGAGGGAGGGAGGGAGAGAGCGAGAGAGCGAGAGAGCGAGAGAGCGAGAGAGCGGGAGAGCGAGAGAGCGGGAGCGGGAGGGAGGGAGGGAGGGAGGGAGAGAGAGAGAGAGACATACAAAAAGAGTAGGAAAAAGATTGGTCGTATATACGGGGTCGTATAATTTTATAGAGGGACAACTTTGACAAAAGGTAGTATAACCCGCGAGAAACGGCGGTCTCTAAAGTACGTTTAAGAATGCACCGGAAGAAAACAAGATGAGGAACAATCGCACGGGCAGATTTTCGAAAAACACTAAACTTTAGTGCTCCTCGAGGTCCAACGCAAAAACGACAAATATATATACACTATACAATCCGCGTGCATGCGGTAAACCAAAAATCGTTTCAGAAGCTACCGCAGTAAGGCTCTGTACCCATAATATATATAGATATATATATAGAATAACGAAAAATGCACCCTTATTTTGAGTTTTGAGTTTTGAGATATATACATACGCACTTGTTGCTTAAGAAGAAAGTTTTTCCTAATGCAGTCGATCCACGTAAGGCCGGAATTTCGTCACCGCCACCATTGGTCTGAGAAATGCCCTAAATCATTTTTCTCTTACCCACCGCACTCTCAATTTATTTTTTATATTTATTGGTTTATGTCTTGTTGACCGATTTCTCGCCACCGCAGAAATTTTTTTATTTTTATCTTCGCCTTTTATTTCTCACTTAAATAATTCAGCCCTGGCAACAAAACTCACGTTTTTCTTTTTTTCTAACAGCGTGTTCAGTCTTTTATGCTTAAAAGCATATGTTTACTTCTGAGGCGAGATGGGATTTTTTTTTTCAGATTTAATTAATGGAAAAAGTCGAATTATTGAAATTAATAATTGTGAATTCGATTCTATAAATAAGCAATTGATTTATTATTTCTTGAATCATTGTTTTATATTTTTTACGCAATATTTTATAGTGGTGAAATTTTACAATTTTATGAAATTTACTTATAAAATTTACTTTGAATTTTGCAAAATATTTTTAAAACGTTGTTCTGCGTTTTTATACAATGTTTAGGCAGTTAATATTCATGTTTCAAAATAAATTATTAACCCTGGTTACACATTACGGGGTCCAATGGACCGACAGCAACACTATATTTTCACCTTTTTTTCACCACACGCCTTTTCATAAACGTTATAACTTTTTATCAAACGATAAACTTTTTTGGTCTTCAACGACTTTTTAGCTTTACTGATTACTTCTCCGGATTGGTCGGAGTCTAGCGTTTCGATTTCACTACAATTAAACCTCAACAGACGCATTTGTTACAATGTTATAGAGCAATAAAAGTCGTCGGTCCAATAGACCGATAGTGTCTAAGTAAGGTACTAAAATTTCTAGTGTGTAGCTAGGCTTGAAACCGATTAAAATGTTATTAAACCTTTTGATTCTCGTGTAAATTTGTGCTGAGGGAACAGTTCGTTTGATTCTCATCACGTCAATGTAGATTAAATGAGTAAATAATAACCTCCGTTATCGTACATCGCGATCATGAGAGAAAAGTGTCAACCGATATGGAGTTTATAACGAAGCAAACATTCTTAAGGTAAACCACATGTAAGGTAAGCAGGTATTTCAAAAAAATATGTAGTTCATCATAATTATAGAAAAAAATACCTATATTTTTTCAAAAGTCATTGTTTATTGTGATTTTTTTTCATTTAATGTTACCAAAAAGTTAATTTAGAGAAATATCTGAGAAGCGTTGAATAATTTTGATCGTATCCTCTGTATTTTTTTAGTATCTTTATATAAATAAAAATACTGAAAAATTACAGAGGATACGATCAAAGTCACTCGCATAAAACAATAAAAAATGAGTTACAATTTATCACACTCGCGTTCAGAAAAAATTACAGATTTTTTTTAATGACAGCAAAATGGGGGGATCAGATGCATGTGTTTTGATTCTGATGAGATAAGACGTTAGATTTATTTCTCAAAGACCCTGTATCGTAGACATACAAAGCACGTACAGTAAATATTATAGAGTACGAGAGTTCTTGATACGTGTAACAAACCCGTAGATGCCTTGTGCCATTGAAGCAACATATCGAAACGTTGTTGTATCTGAATTCTCTTATCTCACAATAGCTGCGAGTTCGTGTTGATAAATTAGCAGCGTAAAACTAAAAACAGCATAAAAGCTATAAAAAAAGCTGAGACAATACATTTATGTCCCCCAAATAGTCGTTCCAGTTAATCCCCCTCCCCCCACCACCCAGCGCCAAAATACCGATCCCCACCAAAATTTACAAAGACCCGTCTAAGTCGTTCATGCAAAGATCTCCGCACAAAAATCCTTTCTAAAAACCAACTCATCATACAAAGTTTTATGGGTAACCGCTCTCATTATCTTATCGAATTAAGTCAAATTGTACAGAGGTAATCATCTCTGTACAATTTAACTTAATTCGATAAGATAATGAGAGCGGTTACCCATAAAACTTTGTATGATGAGTTGGTTTTTAGAAAGGATTTTTGTGCGGAGATCTTTGCATGAACGACTTAGACGGGTTTTTGTAAATTTTGGTGGGGATCGGTATTTTGGCGCTGGGTGGTGGTGGGGATTAACTGGAACAACTATTTGGGGGGCATAAATATACTTTTTTCAGCTTTTTTCACAGCATTTATGCTGTTTTTGGCTAGGATTTGTCGACTTTTTGTATGGAATTCATAGCTTGTTAATTAAACATGTCAATATTGTGTACGTACTCGGGTATGAAATTCATAGCTTGCCAATTGAACATATATCTATATTATGTATGTATCTGAGTGATGCAAAAGAATTGACATTTTTTTCGGCATTGCAGCAAAATATGGTAACATTTTATCAAAAAGTGATTCTCTCAAGAATTGAATCCTGAATAAAAATTTTAGAGGTCGCTCAAGCGATTTTTTAATGATTTCGGCTAAAAATGGATACATGATCGAATTTCGAGCTGGTGTATAATCGGACTAAAAATGCAATGTGAAATATTGATCTAAGAAGTGTTCAAGTGAATTCAATCTTCGTAATTAACCGTCAATACTTATAAAATTATTAGATTACTTAAAACGTACAGTAGTTCTGAGAAGATACGACGCATAAAAGAACAACGAACAAGTAAAAACTTGAATTTTTTTTTAATTTTGTAAAAAAAATTCAAAAAATATTGCACCGAAACATCCGTGCCAACAGATCAACGGATCGAAAAATATTCCATAAAAAATGATGCCGAAGAAATACTCCAATAGCATTTTTTTAAATAAATTTTTTAAATATAAGTAATCATAACGATACGAGATTTTGAAAAAAAAAATATACGTACAAAATTTCGAGAGCTAAAGTTTGATCGGAAAAAAATAATTTTGGCCGAAGTACTACGCGAGTTTTTCTTTTATAATATTTATTGATTACGAATTATATTTCATGAGCAATAGATTAAAAAAAAATTGGTGAAGTACTCATGATATTTTTTTTTCTTAAATCAAATATCTTTTCACTCAAAATTATTTCGCATCCCCTGATTCCGTTTTGTGTTGCAAGTGCAAATAGAATTTTCATGTATTTAAGGTCTCTATATACCACTCTAGGGTGGTTTAAAACCATATATAATTCAAACCTAGGGTGGTATCATACACCATTCTCTCAGTTATATAAAAAATGAAGAGAATGGTTTCCAAATAAACTTTATTATTGCATGCAAGAGACATTTTATGGTAAAAGAGAAGAGGCACTGTTTTCGACTCCGTTCTAGAATTTGCGTTCGGAAAAATGAATTGTTTGGGCTAAAGTTAATAAAAAAAATTATTTATTAAGGTACTGTTCAAAAGTTTATTTATTAAATTACACTTTATTTTTGCACTGTCACTTTTCTATCTATGTGTATAAAAGTTACTTTAACCAAAACTGAAACTGGCCGCGATCTTTATAACCTCACGACTGTTCAAAGATATCAAATATTCACCGAATACAAGTTTATCATACTCTTAGTTATCAAAAAAAAAAAAACAAAGAGAATGGTTTCTAAATAAACTTTATTATTGCATTCAAGGAACATTTTATGGTAAAAGAGACGAAGCACCGTTTTCGACTCCGTTCTAGAGTTTACGTTTGGAAAAATGGATTGTTGGGGCTAGGGTTAATAACAAAAATTATTTATTTAGACACTGTTCAAAAGTTTATTTATTGATTTAAACTTTATTTTTACACTATCACTCTTCTACCGATAATATAATAAAAGTCACTTTAATGAAAAGTTGAAACTGACCGCGATCTTTATAACCTTCTAACAAAGATATTAAAGTTGCGTTCTGAAACAGCACTCGTGTGCACACTGGCCCATGTTGTGGTATAGGCCCGTGTGCACACGAGAGCTGTTTCCGAACGCAGCTTAAATGTTCGCCGAATACGCGTTTAAAGTCCTGATCTCGAATATGTCTAACCAAAAATCAAATTATCTGCTTTCACACCCGCGATTTTTATAACCTTACTTTTTGACTCCACAACTGTCACTATCTAAACTCACAGCTGTCACTCTTACTTATACATCCTGAAGAAAAGTCATCGGCTGTCACATCAACGAACACAGTCTCGCATATCACCAGAAAATTTCTAGCTATAACTAGTGTCCACGGTCAAGACCGTGCTAGTGTCACTAGACAATAACCGCTAAACGTCAAGAAATGTGTACGAAAAATGCCACCTTTTTTTGATGATTTGGAACGATGAAATATTAATATTTCCAATATGCGTTAGGCTACAGAGTTCTAAATAGTCACGATCGAAAGAAAAAAAAAAAAAAATACGTGAACTAGCAACATCTTTTAAAGTGTTGTAATTAATTAAATATCGCCGAAACAATTTTCGAAAACCGTTCGAAACCGCTCTGCTTGCTGTAAAGACTCTGGTAACGACTCGTCTTCGCCATCTTATAGTATACGTATAAGTGTACTTGTCTCGAGTCGCTACCGCGACTCTAGATTCCATTCCAATTTAATGAAAGGATACAACAGTTTTTACACCAAATTTAAATCAGGCATTGATTCTGTTTTATTAAATTTTATTTTTTTGTTAATCTGGGTTTTAAACATTTTTGTGTCTTTTACGAATGAATTTTGTTATTTGAAATTTTCGATTCTCGAGTCATTCACTTTTTCAGAAAAACATATGAAGAATGTGCCGTGAAAAAATAATATAAACTTTATTATTGTTCCCATAATGTTCGACTATTATAACGCAATTAATTTCTCTGTTACAAATCATTCATTTTGAAATATTTACAACATGAAACATTAAAGACTCCTTTATCACAAATATTCATTAGGTATCTTTGTAAATAAAATATGACTGTTTCTTATCAATGAGGTCATATCTTAAGTAAGGTTTTATATGGTGACGTTACAATCGCGATAAGAAGCAACAAAATAATTTGTATATAGATCTCGTTATGGCTAAACCGGTGATCTAATGGGAACAAAAATTGTATTGGCTAAATGCCACGAACTCGCCATCGTCAGTGATAAATCATCTGAAAGACGTGATTCATTTACGCTTGCATGACGGATGGAGCAGCATTACTTTGTTAGAGCAAGTTGCGAGTTGCATTCAGTCAGGTCTGCGTCGTAGGCTGAAGAACAACTTATAAAACGTTGACGTTGTTTTTTGCGTGTCGTCAGAGTGTCGTCCCGTCGAAAACACACAAAATAATAATAATATTTTTTCTGCACACAAAAAATGGTGATTTGATTTAGATGGCTCGTTTACCCAAAGAAAAATTGCAAGTATAAATCATTTAGTCATATACTAACGCGTGATAACTGTCACTGCTGGGTGTGTCCCAAAATAAACTATAAATAAATTAAAATTTGTTTCAAAACATTGTATGCTGTTGGCTATTTTTTTAATAAATCGTCACTCGTTCTGATGCCTTTCAAATAATCATTTATCATTTTTCTACTTTCGTGAGAATGTGCTACATTCTACTTTTTTAATAATCAAATTTAATAACATACATTCTCGTATTTTTACTCGCGACGTAATTTGGAATTTAAAAATCAAAAACAGTCTATAGTGGTGCATAAATTTAATAAAAAATAAATTATAACAATGTCATATTTGTTTCATTAATTCACTAAAGACTTCACTAAAAGACAGAACTGTGGGCTGTTTTTAATTTTTTTTATTCCAATTCATGTCGCGAAGAAAAATACGAAAATATACGTTATTGAATTTGATTATTAGAAAAGTAGAATGAGGAGCATTTTTTACGAAAGTGCGGGAATGAAAAATTATATTTCAAAGGTGTCAGAACTATAACTAAATATTGATTGAAAAATAATCCAAGCTGTTCGTACAATCTTGATATAGAAACTGTCGGCAGTTGCAACTGCTACAGTTGCATTCCTTTGTTTGCCAACAGTCGACATGAAGAGAAAACAAAGAGGCTTTGGAATTTGAAACGATTGTGTTCACGTAATGACTTTCTTTTTTCGTCATTCGATTAAAGTCTCGTTTAGGCTTCTGGATATTTCTAATATCTATTTTTTAATGGATACTTCCGCTTATAAATCGTTATAGTCTTGGTCTAAATAAATATATAACAAATCGTACGTTGATTTTATTTTTAAAATAATTTTAAATAATTTCTTTTTTCTCTATTTTAAATTTCATATTCAAGAGTTCGATCGACTCTTTTAGAAAACGAGACAGTGGATGGGGATCATTTTCCTTTTGGGAATGAACGAGAAAACTTAGCTGAGTTAAAAAATTATGAATCGAACGCAACCTTGTTTCTTTGTTTAAGATTTCCCCGACAGAAAAAGGTTCCGAATGAATAAAATCGAACAATTCTTAAACAATGATGAATGGGCAAGAGAAAAACGTGACGTTGGACGATACATTTTTCGAGGAAGTTTTGCGTCGTGGTTTGAGTGAAGAGACTATTACTAATGTAACGATAAAAAGTCAATTTCCAGCTACTGGAAAAGGTGAAAATTTTCTGAGTCAAATGTGGAGATTTACTTTGAGATATTCGTGCCAGCAGAAAAATGGTATCCACTGTAAATCGGATAAATCGATTGTCAAGACGATCGAAAAAGAAATAAGTTTGATTGTAAAAATCGAGCCTGAACCAACAGAGGGTTTCTGTTTGAAAATGATACAGGATCAAAATATTTTCAACACAGAGATAAGAGTTTTCAAAATGATTCTACCTGGGATGGAAAAGCTGCTGGAACGATCATTGAGTCCGAAATGTTTATATGCACAACGAACGAAGAACAATCGAAGTTTTCTCGTTCTCGAAGATCTCAAGCCTCTCGGTTTTGTAATTAAAAATCGCCAGAGTGGTTTGTCGCTTTCTCACGTAAATATGGTCCTTGAAACTATCGCCAGTTTTCATGCCGTCTCGGTCTATCAGCACGAACAAGTATGTGACTTTGCAAGTGATTTGATATTTATGAATATATTTCCTCCTTGAATCATTGTCATCCACTAATAAGTGTATAAACATTAACCATTTAACTGGTAAGCACCTGAGCCGCTTTTTGTGCCAAAACTGGTACGACATAGTACACTTCAAAAATCGGTACAACCATTTTTGACGTTTCTGGTTTTGAATCAGAAACCGAATTTCCGATATCACGCATCCAAAAAAATGAAAAAAAATTAACGGGAGAAACCAGTTTAGGAGGCCGAATTTTGGTGTTTTTCGTGAATTTTTTTCACAGGGAAGGAATAATCATAATTTGTTTAAAGTTAGAGAATATTTTATTCATGTTTTGAAGTACACTTTGTAATTTTTTCAAGTCATTTCCGCCGGAAATAATGGAGTTAGAAGCTGCTGTCCATGGACGATCGCCATCCGAGTTTTTTGCAGGTGGGCATTCCTGAAGTCACAATTTTTATCTGTAATCATTACAATTTTCTTTTTTCGTTAACAACATATTTCCTAAGAATATGAACCTAATTGTGATCAAAAAAGTTGAAAATTGCATGTTTTTGAGGTGTTTGAACACAATGTCATGTTTTTATACCATGTTTTTTCACCTTTTTTGCATTTAAAAAAATATTTTTAATAATAATATCATCCCGGAGTTAGGTTCACATAGAATGTAATTGAGTAAAGAATATTCACACAAATTTTCAGAACGATTGGTCAATAACTTTTTGAGCTAGAATGTCCACCAGTTGAAAAAAGTCGTCCATGGACAGCAGCTTCTAACTCCACTATTTCCGGCGGAAATGACTTGAAAAAATTACAAAGTGTACTTCAAAACATGAATAAAATATCCTCCAAGTTTAAACAAATTCTGATTATTCCTTCCCTGTTAAAAAAAATTCACGAAAAACACCAAAATTTCGGCCTCCTAAACTGGTTTCTCCCGTTAATAATTTTTTTTCTGATTTAAATAATTTTTTTTTATCGAAAAAATTTTTGAAAAATAAAAAAAAAGAGTATAAAATCATATCGCAGCCTCCACATGGCACACTCTGGGGTCGTGTCTTTCAGTCACCAGTTAACGCGAGGGTGTATTTTTTTTTTTCGATTTCGAGGTAAAGTTTGGCTCACCGTCTCGAAAACCGTTGAAAAACACACTTTCAGATTAGATAAACGATGACGAATTTATAATTTCTTAGTTCAGATTTGAATTCAGCGGCGTTAAAAACCTACGCATACCGAGACCGAGTTTCATTAACCCATCAGCGGTCGCGCTATGAGACTTTTTCTCATACTTCTCTTATAACGATAATTACTCGCAAATTTCAAATGGCATAAGAATTTGAAATTCTTTCTATCCTCTTCAAATGTATTATTCTGTATGACGAAAGAGTTACTATTATTGTTTTTTCAGTGTTTATTTGTTTATTTTCTTTCATGATTTATTTTTGATAGTATCAGTTATCGTTATACTGATGGGTGTTTTTAGAAATAAAAATGTTTAAAAGTCACGATTACTGTGGTGAAATAATTTTAAAGTCCTTATTTACCAAATTAAGCACTTGAAAGTATAAATGTGAGAAAATATCTCATCACGCATCCAACTTTTAAAGTGCCAGTAGCGCAACCGCTAACGGGTTAAAACCAAGTAAATTTTATCATTTTAGTCCATCGTATTGGATTCGCCATTTTTATTTCAAAATTTCGAGTTCATGATGGGATTTGGCGGCTCCAAAAATCTACGAATACCGAATTTCATTAAAATCAAGTAATTTTTTACATTTCGACCTTACATTTACAAATTTCGAGTTCAGATTCGGATTCAGCGACCCCAAAAACAATAATACCGAGTTTCATTAAAATCAAGTAATTTTTTACATTTTGGTCCGCCATATTGGATCCGCCATTTTGAATTTCCACATTTCAAGTCCAGATTCGGATTCAGCGACCCAAAAAATATTCGGATATCAAGATTCATTCAAATCTATTCAAATTTATAGAAGTTATTCAAAGTGCGCATATATGCGTCATTACCAGTTTTGACATGGAAATTTTCCGCGCAAATATGCCTCATTGCCAGTTAACTGGTTAAGAAATCTCATTCAGAGGTTTCCCATTCATAAATCTTAATCTTCAGCAATTCGTTTGATTGATAAATGACGATAAACACATTCGCAGAATCCTGAAATCATGAAATCCTTTACCGAAGGAGTATGGACTGATAAAACACCGAAAACTATGTTCCGAGCAATGGAGCAGACTCTGCGAATGGTTAGCGACAAGTGTCGGGACTGGCCAAACCCCAAGTATCGAATAATAAGCGAAAAGTTACGTGTACTTGAGGATAAATTTGCTGAAGAAATCCTCGATGCTACGAATTATGATGGCACTGAATTTTGTGTGCTCAATCATGGGGATTGTTGGATAAATAATATCATGTTCCGCGAGGATGAAAACGGCAAACCGCTCGAAGTTAGGCTGGTAAGACTGAGGGCTGAGACGAGAGCCTTTTTTAATACGAATTTCGACATATTTACTCATTAAATCGTTTGATAATCCGATCCATAATAAATTTACAGATCGACTTCCAGCTGTCAGTCTATTCGTCGCCAGTCATCGATCTCATTTACTTTCTTAGCATTTGTCTCTCCATTGAAATAAAAGATGATCGCGACGCTTTTTTCAACGTGTATCTCAAAAGGTTAAGGCTTAAAATGAAAACTGTGGGATGCAAAACGCAACCACCAACGATCGAAGAGCTTCGTCGAGCTGCCATCAAAAGACGCATGTACAGCGTAATGAGCGGACTTATGTTTCATCCGCGAATGTTAGCAGATGTATCGGAAATCGAAACGATCGACCAGCTCGTTACGACTGGTGAGACCCGAATGAATATCTTCAAGAATCCAACCGCCACGATAGCTCTTCAAAGATCACTCTTGTTTATGGACAAGTATGGTTATCTGGACTGATCCAAGTTTTGGCAATCGATATCTCGATTAACTTTTTGTGAATTTATCTTATTTTTTTGTCTATTTCTATTTATACTTATTTTTTTGTCTATTTCTATTGTTAATCAGTATATTGTAATAAATGAGAGTCTGCCTGAGAAATTGTCTGTTTTTTACTCGCACCTTTATCGCTTATTGCGATAATATATCAAATAATTGGTACGTAATCGATATAAATATTATTCAGAAGGTTGAATCGTATTTGAAATAGAATCAAGATCAAGTACAATTTCGTCTTGCACGGTGCAGTATTTTTGTTCTGCGAGAAAATTTTCGTCTTTGAAAAATTGAGGTCGGGAGTGAAACTTTCGAAAAATTCTCACATAGACAATGGCTTTACAGTAGCAGCGAGCTAGAGGGTTTTCGGTAAACAGAAGCTACTTCTTTCACTTTCTGGCTGACATGTTTGAGAATACTGGATGAATCGAGAATGGAGAATATATGATTTATCGTGGGGCAGTAAAGCAGTGGGTAAAACGCTCCTGTGGAGTTGACCTCGGTAACCTACATCGTGAACATGGAAATTGTTGTGGCAAGCCTCGATGGGTGGCGCACAAGTTTTTTTTCCGTAGTTTTCGTGGACAAGTATATATAAGAAGAGACAAGGTGAAATGGCCTCTGGAAAGAAGGAGATGAGAATAGGTAGCGTCGTTGTTTCCGTCGCTTCATCCCTCTCCGAGGTGAAAGATTCTGCATCAGGATTGAAGAAATAAAGGGAAATTTCTCCTCTCGTCTGCTGTCCAGGTTAGATCATAGACCAGGAGTCGGTGGGAGAAGGAAGAGAAAATTTATGCCAGGCACAGAACCGTGGAAACGAATGAAGGAGGGTAAAAGAGGGGAGGGGAGAGAGAGAGAGAGAGAGAGAGAGAGAGAGAGAGAGAGAGAGAGAGAGAGAGAGAGAGAGAGTAAGATAGTCAGAGAGTTCATATGGAGAGTAAATCTCACGCAGAGAGCCGTGTCAGTCAGTCAGTCAGTCGGTCAATCAGGGAAAGAGGCTATTCTGGGGTAGGAGAGGGGAGGAAAGTAGAGAAACCACGTACAGTAGCAGAAAAGATCGCGCGAGTGGCCACGCGCAGTAAATCAAAAATCTTCGGTCCTAGCAATGGAGGAAACTGGAAGAAGCGACTGTTGATGGTTTCCACGCCGTTCAAAGAGCCATAAAATCTCGACCCGGAAAAATAGAAATCAGTGAAAATTCGTTAGCCCCATCTCTCTTCCTTTTGGCTTGCCACGGGTGATGGCTCTTGTGGCTGCTCGAGAAAACGCTTCAGAACTTTCCTTTATCCCCTACCCCTCTCCCCATCCCTTAATACATACTATTTCACCTTTGCAATACACTCGAGAGAACTACGAGATAATGGCACACGAACAAACCCCTCGACACAGTTGTGGCACTGTTCTCGGTCGTTTTCACGGATCCGGGTTACTCGGTCGTCAATGCCCACAAAATTCCGGTAGCCCAGCGACGATTAGTCACGCGCGAACGAGACATCACCCTCTAAGAAACGAAACGAGTTTTACACACCCTCGGCATTTAATATGAGAATAATAGCTGTACCTAGCACACTTTCTCACTCCGCTTTCCTACAATTTCACAACTCGCTCCCTTTTAGCTTCAACTTTCGTTGCAACGACGTTTTATTAGTATTTTATTTACAATCGATTACCACAAACTTTATAGACTCCAGTGCACTTATTCTCGAATTGAAGGTCGATTCAGATGATCGTGTGAAAATTCTGATTTAGCTAAATCATACGGAATCATTCTTTTTTTTATAACTATGGGCTCCATTTTGATCTCATTTTCACCGCAACAAAGTCCTTTATTTATCCAAACGGAATTTCAATAAAAAAAAAAATGCACGGAGAGAAATGTTTTAGAATATATGTAAGAAATACCGGCAAAAATTGCCGCGTTTTCCAATAATGTGTGTGCCATTGTCAGGCACAATAAATCATATGAACAATGCGTATAAATGTCACCAAAAAGCAAAATAAAAATCAATGGTATCAATACGATAAAAAGTAGTGTCCTGGCACTGTAAAATTTCATGCGACGATTGTCAATTTTTGCTTGTGTGAACATAAATTTGAATAGGGCCAATTTTTTAGATTTATTCCTCATAATAATAATAATAATAATAATTAATATTATTATAATTATAAAACTAATGAGCTAATGAATTAGAGATTATTCATCAATTGATAATCCATTCATCAAACAAATGATTTATTTATTGAATAAAGAAATTATCAATGAGATCAAACGTTTCGAATTTTCTTTAGTTCGTCTTCAAATCAGGGTTTCAAATGAAATATATGTATGTACCAGGACACGGCTGCGATAGGAAGAATTATGTTGGATTGGCAATTTGAATTTGAAGGAGAAAACCACTTAATTTGCTGCTTCATTGAATAAAAATAATAAAAGTAGGCGACAGGCTCTGGCCTGGTCATCTTACGCAATAACAAAAGACGAATTTTGAATCAAAAATACCAAACAGCATGGTAAAAATTGCCTTGCACTATATTAAAATTTCTAGCCCATCTGAGATTTAGTTGCGGTACAGCCATTAATTATGCGTTCACAGCGAGTTAAAAAGTAGCAATTTTGTTTGTAATGGGATTTTTATAGTGCTTTTCCGTTTTTTAGCTGTGCTGTATTACAAAAATTCATAAGCTTATGTTAAATACTGCAATACTCATTAGAATCTTTAATTTTTTTTTTGATAAATCGTTCCAAAAAAGTCTTTCGCACCCCTCGATTTTCATGCATTCGATTTTCTGCTTCTTTTCATCCCAAGAATTCTTTTTTCCTTTTTAGTATAAAAAAATTGGTCAAAGGTTAAGACCATGTCATGTCATATGTCACATCGGAATAAAAATAATTAAAAGTAGACGACAGGCTCTGGCCTGGTCGTCTTGTGCAATAACAAAAGACGAAGTTTGAACCAAAAATACCAAACAGCACGGTAAAAATTGTCTTGCGCTGTATTAAAATTTCTAACCCATCTCAGATTTAGTTGCGGTGCAGCCATTAATGTTTCGTTCACGGCGAATTAAAAAGCAGCAATTTTGTTTGTAATGGGACTTTTTACAGTATATTTTCTGAAATTTGACTGTGCCGTATTACAAAAATGCATAGGCTTTTTGCCTTCTTCTTCTGCAATACTCATTGGAATCTTTAATTTTTTTTCGATAAATCGTTCGAAAAAAGTCTTTCGCACCCAACTTGTAATGCAGAGCACGGTAATTTTTGTGATATTTTTCTCTCCGTGTGGTAACGGTTTTAAAGATGGTCGACGCGGGCTCCTACCTTTTCACGCTCGTCCCTAACAAAACGAACGACAGAAAAAAACGAGGCGACTTTTTCTTCGTGATGTTAGAAAAAAAAGTATAAAGGGGTAGGCATCGTTGATGAACGACACCATGAAAAAGTATTTCTAGGTCTGAGAGAACTTCGATACAAAATATCCAAGGGATGATGGGGGTATTTAACGATCGCGAAAGAAGAGACATACTACGTTACGATAGATTGTATTACGTTGGTAAATGGTACGGGCGATCGTAGTTCGAAACGTCGGAACTTTTGAGAAAGACGAGAGCTTCGAGATGAAACGGGTGTTTCTTAATCCCGGACATTTGTCAGGTGCGTCAGTGTGATACGACGACGCATCATCTCCCACCTAAAGAAATCCATCATGGTCCGCGCTTTGAATGAGTTTTTTTCATTCCTGGTTCGTCCCATCCAGGATTAGGGATTATTTCGAATGATAAATTCGGCACGTCTTTTTACAACAACTAATATTCTCTCACGGACAGAAAATCGACATCAATAACCTATAAAGTTGCTCTCTCGCTTTTTTTCCTCCATTACAAGCCTCAGAACACGCTACACGCGTAACAAAAGCTGCATCGGGATATTAATTTGCCTGAATTCCACGATTTACTTCTGTCAACGTCTTCAAAAGACTAGATTTACCATTTTTCTAGTTATTTCAAAGATCCGTAAATATTTTTATCTTCATATCATGTAGAACCAGTTTGATTTACAAAATAGAAATAAATGCAATGAATAAAACTATTGAACAATGCCCCCAAACAGTGAAAATAGTCTAGAAAAGCTTCAGCCCTAGCTGAAGTCTCAATTCTGACAAAAATAAAAACGCAGCATCCATTTTCGTGAACTGGCTATCGTGCATAAAATTTTTAGTATTCAATATTTTTTAGTAACTTATTTCTACGGATTTTTATCCAAAAACCCCGAAATCACTGATAATTCTTCTTTTTCACTTAGTGTTCTCTTACTTTTTCAACGTTTTTCTAATAGGGCAGTTGAGCATTCAAATTTTTCATCAGGGATTTCAAAGAGCTCATGAAAAACGAAGAAAATGTTCTTTTCTTTCCCCCGAAATCTCAAAGATTCAAAAAATGGTAAAGCTATTAAAGTCAAAAAAAAGATCGCCCTTTCTGAGACCCCTACGATCCAATTTTCAAAAACCAAAAAAATCTGGAAATTCAAAACAATTAAAGTTTAGTGGGGAGTGGTGACGATGGGGAGATTGGATATGAGGTTTCAAGAAAGGATTTTGGTAAACTTTAATAATAACTACTAAGAGTCCGTCTTCTCTGCACAAATTTAAAGCACGTATATGGGTCAATTCATCGCGCAATCTCCATTTTTTTTCTATTTTATTTGCTCCACAAATATTTTTTTTCAACTATTAATAACAATAATACTAAATGTCGAACAATTGAACCGATACGATGTAAACGAAACCGGGAAAGAATTAAAATCCTCTTTATTTTCATGGCACATTGAGGTTGTAAGAGATGAAAAGCGAAACGAGACGAGTGGCTCTATCGAAGACACACGTAAAGGACAAAAGTACGTATAGGGGCGTATTTACGTTACAGTTGCACTGATATGCTATTTTTCACACATAATACTAGCATTACTCGCCTAATCTCAAACGAATGTCCAGAATAAAGCGTTACGCACGCTGCTACTGTATCGAATAACAATATACCCTCGTAAGTGCTGACAATGCTCTTGTATCCCCATATTTATATGTGTTTTGTATTCGTTATTGTGCGATAACTTTTTTCCCTGTAATTTAGACGCAATTGAGTAAATTATTGCTAAATACGCGGCATAGAGGGACCAGAAGAAAGGAAATGAAAGAAAGGAACACATATCGAGGGTTTAATATATATACATACGTGTGTGAACACACAGAACACGAACGGATGTTGTCAAGATGCGGGTTGACGTTCTCATGGCGCACCGAATGTCATGGGATTTCTCTAACACTGTTTTCTTTCTAAAGAAACTTTTGAATTTATTGAGGGAATCTCTAAATTGTGCAAATAACACTTGCGACAGTTAATCACCTTAATTAGATTTTCCAAATTATGTTTGGTCTTTTATTTTGAATTAAACATTGAGAAACAATTTTAAAAGTGCTTAACATTTGGGTCTGTGTAGATATTGATTATTTTATTGTTATATTATTCAGATAATAATTGCATCAAAAGTAATTGTGTCGTGGTACACTTTTTCGAGACGAAATTTTTGAAATTTTATTTAAAAAAACAACCACCCGTTACGACTTGATACGAATAAATGTTGGTACAATCTGAATATTTAAAAAATAGAGAAACGGAGGGATTTAAGGGCGAATTTACGAGGCAATTTGACTACCCTAGCTGGTCGAGGTGCACCACAGTAAATGCATACAACCTCTAGTTTTCGAGACACTTTCCCCCGAGTGACAATATTTCGCCCTTTCCCTCGGGCACTTCAGCGTCGTAAAAACACGCTTGGTAAAAGTCCATTTAACTTGACTTTCCCAAACTTTTCAGTCCTCTCACATAATTTGTACCACTCGGGCATTGCATACTATTTTCTACGTTAATTTTAAACCCTCCTCTGTATACGGAAAACGTTCCTGTTTGTATTTCTGAACATGAATGGTTTCGGGCGGTCTATTCTGTCGTGCCGTACCTTTTTTCTAATTTTGAAGACTTCAGTAACTAAAATCAATACAAAAAAAAGTAAATTGTTCTTTTTTTACAATTTTTTGATTCCTCAATTAAACCTTAGGCTATAATGTTCGCCAAGGATCGCAAATAACGTACACTGAGGAAAGAAATTTGTTGATTCAACAAAATTTTTGTTGAATCAACAAATTGTGGCGAACAAAATGAAATTCGTTAACTCAACAAAAATTTGGTTAATTCAACCACTTAATTTGCTGGCTTAAATAAATATTGCTCATTACGACGAAAATATTGTTGAATCAACAAAATTTTCTGTTGAATTAACAAATTTCATTTTGTTCGCCATAATTTGTTGATTCAACAAAGAATTTGTTGAAACAACAAATTTCTTTTCTCAGTGTATAATAAAATTAGGGAGATCGAAAAATAATGTGATTTCTTGAAATTTGTGAACTCCGGCTGATCTCGCTCTCCCCTTTACGAAATATGAGATTAAAAATAATAAACAAAAGTATTCAGTTGTGAAATTCAACGAACCGAAGTATTATGAAGAAAATAATAATTCTTAAGGGTACTTCCGACATTCGAATGCACTCAATTTTTTTCTTATTTGTGGATAAGGCCAATAATCCAAAGAATGTTTATTTTCATGAGGAACCTACTGGCATAGAGCTTACATTTGTATAAGGAAAATTGCAGTTGTGAAATGAACAGTGATCACTCTTAAATCTGCTTCATCTCAATGTCCTTCAATGAAGGTACACGTACCAATAAAATTGCACAACGAAGATCGCCGCGTTTACATCATTTTGTGGCCATAGCTTTGGGTCAAGGGCCCAAAATGTTTACCGTATATATACGTGCAATAAAATATATTTATTTCAGAAGCTCGATATATACCTAGAACGATACATTGGCAAAATACGTGGTATGGTCGGTGCTGGTACAAAAAGAGCAAGTCTCGTTGGCCTTGGAAGAATAATAGATCGAGGGGAGAGTTGTTTGAGTAAATTGACGGAATAGCGGGTAAAACCACGATTGCTGTCATAAATTTAAAAATATTTATGCCCCCCGCTGTAAGAATATTGTTCCTTCGTCCGTTTTGGTCTACGGTAGGCGCGGTATACGATGTTGATATTGCGTTAAATTCGAATAATAAAAAGAACCACCCTTGTGGCATTGAAGGATCAAAGCAAATTCGGATACCATATTGTTTTTCTTCAGGCATTTTATTCACTGAAGTAGCAGTCTCGCAAATTTGGCGAAATCTAGTTCACCCTTATACGCATTTTTGAAATTCATTTAAAAACACAAAGATTCTTCCATCTTTATAAAATTATATTCATTTAATTGATTTGAAATAAGGATTTTTTTATTTTTTATTGAAGGAACTCCGCAATTGGTTTTCAGCCCCCAGTTTCAACTTAGGTTATGTTTCGACAAATGGAGGTTTATTTAACTAATTTAAGTTCACCGATCCTTCGTCTATTGTATTGTATTTTTAACCCAAGGCCTTTACAACGGGGTCGAAAACGATCCATTTTTTTTTAGTAAAAATTTCTTTTTTGCATTTTTTCAAAACCTTTTTTCGTTTCCTAGAATTTTCGTCATGAAATATTCCCCGAATACGACTTTATCGTACACCATCGTCTTCGTTATCAAAAAACGAAGAGAATCGTTTATAATTAAACCTTATTATCGCATCCGAGAAACATTTTATGCTAAAGAGAAGATTGAGCTCGTTTTCGACCTCGTTGTAGGGCTTACATTCGGAAAAATAGATTGTGGGGGTCTGGGCTTAAAAAATAAGAAATAAAAAAATATGAAAATTTCTCCCTTAAGGCGAGCAACCACTTTAGGAGAACGAAAATTAGATGATTTTTTGAATTTTTTTTTATTGTGAAAAAAACGGAGATTTCCGCAACTCTGACAATAATTTATTCATATTTTCATACATCCCTGGTAATTTTTTCAAGTTATTTCATGCATTAATTAAGGTGTAATCCGCTGTGTCCCTTGGTGTGTCCTCATGGTCGTTGTCGATTTGCGGGAATTGTGCAGCTCGCAATTCGCATCTGAAATAGTCCAACAAATTTTTATATATTCTTGAGACGTTTTTTAAGAACATGAACCTAAATTTTGAAAAAAAAAATCGAAAATTGAATGTTGGAACGTGTTTGAAAAAAAATGATCGATTTTTAGCATTTTTCCCCCCGGCATTTTGCAATAATAAATATGTTTTAAACAATCTAATCTTTCCAACTTTAGGTTCATGTTTTAACAAATTATATTATGTAAACGTGTTCCAAATTTGAAGATGATCCAACAATTAGTTTTTGAGTTATGATTCCCGCAAGTTGAGAAAATGTCGTTTCGAGAAAAACACGTTTGAGCGCGCTTGGGAGTCGAGCGGAGAGTTTTTATCATTTATATACATACCGTTAGAAGGAATCTGAATATCGTTTTGAAATTTTCAGGGTGTATTCTTAAGACATTTTGCTAACGATTTATGAAATTAAAAAAATTGATTTTTTGAAGCATCTAAAGTGGTTTCTCGCCTTAACACTTATGTATGTTATAAGTTGCGAAAGGGAGACGATTCGTCTCGCCAAGACGTTTTTTTCGCGGGTCGTACGCTCTCGTCTCTTTTATAACGACGTTCTTCGACGCGAGCTTCTTGTTTCACGGGTCGAGGCGATTCGTGACCCGGGCATCAGAGTTTTCACGTATCCACGTGTATGTGTGTGAAAAAAAATAAAAATAAAACCTTTGTGGAGAGTTGTTTAATGATTGCGAGAGACTTGGTTGCTTGTTTTCGCACTAGCTCGGTTAGAGGGCCCAAACAAATATGTGCTGACTTTGAGAAACCGTATGTTGGGGGTGGTTCGCTATGGTGTTATTTCTAGACCGACCTGACTCCATATAGCAACGATAAAAGCATATTTCGTGATTTTTACATCGTTTCCTACATTTATACTCATCATCAAGTATTTTTCATTTGCGTAATTAATTAATCCATTAATCGCATGATCCCTTATGTCAAATTATCGTATAATCAAAAAATCCAATTAATAGAAAGAAAAAGGTGGCTGCGAATATTTTCAAGTGTTATCGATTCATGATGAGATACGAAATATGTTGATATAACGTATGTTGAGGTCTGTTCAAACATGTTAGTATAAATCAAGAATCGATATCAAAGTTGTACTTTATACGGTAGAATGATGTGCACATAGAGGGCGAATGAGGGTGTTAAGCTCGACAAAGTGACGCTGATAGTGATTTCAGAAATAGAGAGGAAGCGAGGTCGGGGTAGTTTGGAATTGTTCGCGGATGTCATATTAGGAGAAGATAAATTGGGAGGAAGGAAAAGGAGAGAAAAAGAGAGAGAAAAAAAGATTGATTGATTGATTGATTGCTCGATTGCGTTTAATTTGCTCTAATACAATAACTTTAGGGCAATAAAAGATAATACAGAGAATACATAATATGAAAGAAAAATATACATAAAAATAAACGTAAAAATAAAAATAAAATAAAAATAAAATAAAAAAAAATAAAAATAAAAATAAACATAAATATAAAAAAATAAAAATATACATAAATATAAAAAATAATATAATAAAAATAAAAATACAGTCGATCCCTAGATCGATATTATTAACATTGTGGAACGAGTTGCTATATAAACAACAAGAGTGAAATATTGTAAAATATAGACATCTGAAAAACAAGATACGAATGCGCAATAGGCACTCGACATTCACACTTAGCTTCTTAAAAATGAAATAAACTTATATTACTAGAATAAAGCTAGAAATAATAACTCGTGTATCAATTCAGTTGAGGCTGCGAAAAGGCTCCGATTAGAATTCTCTAACTTACAATTAGATAAGGACCCTATGCGGAAACCCATACTGGCCCGTGTAAGAGCTGTCACGCTTTTTAAACAAGGGCCTTTAAAGGCAAATAAGTCGGGGCCTTTATCACTAGTCCTGTCAGAGCTCTATCAAAAATTAAATATTTAAGAAGATAATAATTTTTTAATTGGGATTTAATTTCCGATCACATTTGGTTATATTTCACTATTTCCATTACTATTTCCTGACATTAATTTACGCAGAAAAATTGTCCTACCTACGCCAGGATTCGATCCTACTTACCTCTGAGAAAAGAAATTTGTTGTTTCAACAAATTCTTTGTTGAATCAACAAATTATCGCGAACAAAATGAAATTTGTTAATTGAACAGAAAATTTTGTTGATTCAACAATATTTTCGTCGTAATGAGCAATATTTATTTGAGCCAGCAAATTAAGTGGTTGAATTAACCAAATTTTTGTTGAGTTAACGAATTTCATTTTGTTCGCCACAATTTGTTGATTCAACAAAAATTTTGTTGAATCAACAAATTTCTCTCCACAGTGTACGTATCTGTAGATTCAACCGCATACGCACGCTACCATTACGCTATAGTCTCGTTGAAGAAAATTGTATTGAAGAAAAAAGTTAAAAAAAAAATGTTAATAAAAGCAATGACATGAAGTAAATTCAATATCAATTATAATAATAATTTTATACTATTAAATAATTTTTTTCAATTATCAATATAAAGAAAAAAACATTCAAATTCTTAATGTACACGACGAAAGATTTGCGTTCATGCAAACTTTTCAATTTTCAAAATCAATGAGGCTTCGATTTTTTTGCCTCCTTAGGTCCTCAATGGGCTGCCTTGAAAGTACCACGTTTTGGACCATGAAAGCTCCGAAACTTTTGCCTAATCGGGACCCGACATGGTTCTGTCACAATATGATAATTCCTTGAACTGGGAACTGCCCTAATGCAGCCCGACTAGGTCCTCAATGGGTTGCCTTAAAAGTGCCATGTTTTAAATAATCCTGGCGTCCCTAATATTGCCCTGTGGGGCCTAACCTGGCAGTGTTCTGGCAATGTCTGATAGGGTGTCCATTTCCAAGCCCTTTAAGGTCCCGATTTAAGTTAGGGCTGCCCTGACAATTTGACGCACGAGAAACGGAAAAAATGAAATGAAATGAGCAAAGACTCATACTCGAGAGAGAGGGGGAGAGAGGGAGAGAGGGGAGAGAGAGAGAGAGACAGAGAGAGAGTATTATGTGTAAAAGCGGTTGGAAACTAGAGGGTAGGTATACATGTTTCAACGCTCATCTCTCGCCGGGTCGCCGCGCTTGTTTTCCCCGTCAAATGAGAGGACGAGAGAAGGGCCGCGATTTACCGCGATTGCAGTAACAGCACGAGGAACGTGACACGGGACGCGCGTAACGGTAATGTAACCAATCACCGGATTCATGGTGAAACCTGGAGCGCCCAACTCTCCAACACTTCTGGGACGCGACTGCGGATAAACTATATATATAACATCTGTATATATAACCGATGGCGCAGAATCCTATCATCCCTCCGTTGGTTTCATGGTCTACGACGAATAACGCTCAACGACTGTCTGGCGAACGGGACGGGTGTGTAGCTGTAGGTGGCGGGTTGGCACGCTCACTTTCCCGACTCATCCTTCTTCACAATCCCCGCCCTGGCCTTTCATTCCCATCCTCTCCATAACACCGGGTATATAACGAGAAGTTTAATGACAGAGTTGCGACGTCGCGACGTCCACTGCATGTGAAACTGTGTGCTTTATGCATTCGATCCAGGACGAACTCATCCTTCCCTTGTCATCTACCCCTGTATTATGGAGTTTAACACTCCGTTCTGAAGAACGATACTTCGATTCAAATACAAACAACATCATCAAGCGTGTATTATTGCTGAAACTTTTAAAACTTTGTCTTTTATTCAGCAAGATATATTTAAGGGTTTACATACGTCCAGTAGCGCCTAAAACGCGCTAAAAGAAAAACTGTTTTTAAAAGAGATAGCAATAGAAATTAATAAAAATAATTTTTACACATTGTTTATTAGTATTTAAGGTATTACTATCACAAAACGACTTCATTTAGGGTCCTTGCAAAATTTTGCATAAACGTTCTTGGCACCAAAACTAACGGTTTTCTCCTATGAAGGAAAATTTTCTGACGTTTAGAATTTGAGATAGTTAATTTGCAATTTTTTATTTTCTCCATCTAAACGCGTGTAAATTAAAGTCGCATTTAATTAAAAAGTTGCAAAAATCGAGTTGCAAAAAAAAATGTATTTAAGATTTTTCTTGCAGATAGCCAGAAAGGCCATGAGCCGAAATTTTTAAAGAAAAATCCTAAACACATTTTTTTGCAACTCATAAACGATACGCGACTTAAATTTACACGCGTTTAGATGGGAAAAGTTAAAAATTGGAAATTGAATATCTCAAATTCTTGACGTCAGCAAATTTTTCTTCATAGGAGAAAATTGTTAGTTTTGGTGTCAAGAATATTCATACAAAATTATTAAAGAATCCTAAATAAAATAACTTTGTGATAGTAATACGTTAAACTTTATAAAAAAAATTTATTTCATTTTTTTTTCAAAAATTACAACATAAAAAATCACGTTTCCCGAAGCACTATGAAAAAAAAGTTGCTTCACGGTCTGCATCATTTCTTCTTGAAATGCTGATGGATCTGCAAAACGTAAAAAAGTTCTTGTAAAATAAAGTTGTAGTTATAGTCTGTCGAGCCGGATTTTTGAAATTCGAAAAATTTTGGCAATTTACGGCAGTTTAAAAAAAAGTGTGCATTTTGTGTCATAAATGTCACACTTTAATTATGTTTATAAAATTTTTTAATCATAACATCAAAAATCCGACTCGACAGACTATAGAGAAAACAATTTCGAATATTTAAAAAAAAAAGCATCAAAAAATATTAAAAACTGTATGAGATCATGCAGACCGTGCCAGAAAAAGTAGTTTTGAGAAAAATGCATTTAAAGTTTCGTGACTGCGTTGGGCAGTCACGTTTTCTATAATAACTTTCGATCTATGGGGAATTTATACAATCGACTTACACAGAAATACGCCTAAAACTATAGAGAATAATAATCTGTAAAAAAAAATCGATTTTTTGAAAATTCTGGACGTATGTAAGGCCTTAAATAATAAATAGTTAGAGATGGAGTCGAAACTGGATAGTGGTAAGTATATTTGATGTTGAAATCAATCTAGATTAATTAATCCATTAGCTAGTAATTATTCTTAATCGAACTATAAAAATTAGTGTTCATCTCGCTGAGCTTGGCTTTTTTGGTTAGATTATTAGGGCTTATGTGTTCTGTATTTTTCGAAAACCGAGACAATTAGGGCAGTAACTAAATGTTGGGAAAACTTTCGTTGTAATGACGTCTGTATTTTTTTTTTTCGCGTAGCAATTGTTTCTCTATGGGACAATACCTCGTTGTTGGATTATTCCCCAACAAATTAGTCTAGTTAAAAATTACTTTTACGAAATACGGCGTGTGTCAGGGGACAACCAGGAACGAAGAAGGGCGGGACACGTGTGCGAGTACATTCGCAAAGCGTTGTCAACGTCAAACTCGCGAAAATACATGAGTTTGTAATTCGCAAAAAAAACGTTAAAGTACTTTGATGAAGTGCGATCAAGTGGACCGAACAAGAGACATTATTATTAAACTCTCATCGAATTTGGCTGAGCGCGTAGTTCGGTATAATTTACCATTGTGTATTTTGTGTATTCGGAATACGAAGAGTCGATTATGCGTGAAGTAATAGATGCTCTGTATCATTATGTAGACGGGTGAAGATGAGAGAGAGAGAGAGAGAGAGAGAGAGAGAGAGAGAGAGAGAATCTCGTTGCAGGGGGGCACTCGGACGACACCGAGATGGCCGGGTTGCACGTGGCGATGTTAATGTACAGCCACGTGGCTATTTTCGCTCACTCACGGTACCGATATCCCGTGGTTAAAATAAAAAGGGAGGCCACGCGACT
This sequence comes from Rhimphoctona megacephalus, assembly GCA_963989365.1. Taxonomy (NCBI): domain Eukaryota; kingdom Metazoa; phylum Arthropoda; class Insecta; order Hymenoptera; family Ichneumonidae; genus Rhimphoctona; species Rhimphoctona megacephalus. The sequence continues at coordinate 25,503,440 of OZ022415.1, forward strand.
CCCGTTATCCACTCGTCCTCTTTTCAACTCGTTACAACACGTAACAAATCGGATATACGTGGAGAACCGCGGGCAGCCGCCTATTGGATAATATTTGCTATATGAGATTCAATGAAACTCGAAGAAAAAGTATATCAACTGATTTTCGACACGATAAGAATTTGATATTCCACAAATGGCTCTTTTAATTTTGAAACTCGTTTTTATGATTTCAAAACGCTTATCCACAGCGAGTTAAGTTCAACGGAAATTTAGTCGACGTGAATGAAAACACGCTTAACCCTCAAAGTGCACACTGCCTCAAAAGGTCCCAACGGTTGGAAAAGAATATGACATTTCTTGATGGTACAAAGTGTGAGGATATAGGTGCGGGGTAAAAAAAAGTTCAGTATCCCTAATACGGATCCTTCTCCATCGGAAAACTTACAAGGAACACTACTTTGGTGTCCGCCTCCGATTTTCTTGAAACTCCTGTATGTGAAAGAGCATTGGAAACTAAGAGACACGTATTTTTTTTATCGGCGGAAAAACGGTTTTAAGGGGTGAAACCACCCTTCAAAATAAGACATGTCAAGGGGTGGTTTTGCAGTTTCTCCAACAAGCACTCAACCGATTTCGATAAAACAAAAACCAAAATGTTTCTTATCCAAAGCGATGAAAAATCCACCACGCGAATGAAAAAAAAAGTTAGGGGGTAAACCACCCCTGCATTTATCTGTTTCTCACCCCACATTGAAGAGGTGTGAATATAATGGAATGGAAGGGGTTCTATTTCCATAAAAACATTAAAATAAAGTTCACATGTTTTCGTGTTTTTTTAAAATAGCAACCTTAAGGGGGTGAACTACCCCTTATTTGAATTTTCCTATTGCCGTGGGCTTTTCCCTGTTTTATATATTGTTGCGGCTTCAAAATATCACAACAGCTCCCAATCAACGTTTTCTCATGTTGCGAAACTAATACAACACCCCGACAGGGTGAACCACCCCCTCTCGATTTTCCTCTTTATTCACGATTTAAAAATTTCTCCATCTATTTTGTTCAATCTGCTTCCCCTTCATCGACGTTATGAATTTAATGGTTTGAAGTACGTCTGCATATTTGCGTTAACCTTAATCGGGACGGGAGGAGAGGGAGAGGGAGGAGCTACTTCTTATTCACTACGATTCCAATTGTTATGTCTGAATAAGTTCCACAAATAGCGATTTGTCTCGCCTATGTACAAGCATATTTTTAATACGAGCTTAAACACATATTAACAATTGATCAAGAAGAATTAACCCAGAATTGTATACATTGCTTGACCCATGCTTTTCAATTAGTAATTTAACATCTTCAACAAATTTTTCTCCATTTTTCAAATTTATTTATTTTTCTAGAAACAATGCGATGCAATTTCTTAAATTTCCATAGCCATTTATTAGAGACTCTAAATCGTATATCTTCATCGCCTATTTTTTTCTGTGCCTGTAGAGCCCACTTTTGAAGGTCAATATCATTTTTATATTCCGCAATGTATATTCAGAAATTCGAGCTAGTTTTCTTTTATAAGTACCACCTGTGTTCAGTTGATGTGCCCAGCGTCGTAACTGGCGTGTAGATTTGACAGATTTGTATTTTTGCTTGACGGTTTCGATACTGTAATTCTTTTTTTTACCAGATCTCCAGTATTCCACAACTTTTTTTTTTGTAATCATAGCTCAGCTATCGTCACTCGAACAAGCGTCGGAATCGACATCTTCATCATCTTTTTGCCATATGGTATCTTCAACAGCATTTGCTTCGTACTTTTTAAACGGTTCTTGAAAATCTAGAGTCTCTTTCTGTATCATCTCAACTCCATTGTAATCTTGCATAGAATAAATTAAATTTTTTTCAAAATTTTCCTTCATCTCGAGTTTGTGCAATATTCATAGCCTCAAATGTAGTCAGTAACAGTTTAATAACGTTGATTGGATTCACTTTCATGTTGGTAAAAATGTTACGCACAGCATACCGAGAGCACAGAAAAGGAAACACAATTCGAAGTTCGCTTAAATATGTACTAGTATAATGCGAATGGTAACCGTCTTTCAAAGCAAGTATCAGAACAGAAAAATATTCATTTATCTTGCAAAACCTGATAACGGTTTTATCTAATATAATCACACTTGAGGGCTTTGTAAGGCGATGACTAATATTCGTTATGACTAATACCCCGGGTATTAGAATGCGAAAAACATCAGGTGATCATGACTACTTAATAACATTCTGATCTAGTGCAAATATCATGATTACATATTTACGCCTCTATTTTTTTTATATATCGCGGGTATTAGAATGCCAAAAATATCGGATGATCATGACTACTTGATAGCATTCTTATCTAGTACAAACACCGTGATCACATCTTTACGCCTCTATTTGTTTTTAAGATTAATAAAAGTGCCTTGTAGGGGCACTTATTGTAGATCAGCACAATACCTAGTAGTTTATGCATAGATTACAATTTTCCCATTATCATCAGAATAGTAGTAGTGCACTAAGAAAAAAGTTTTGTTGGTTGAACAAAAATTTTGTTGACACTGTTCAATAACGCTGATTTGTTTGTTCTAACTACTTAAATTGCTGACTCAAATAAATATAAGCTTACTACGACAATATCATTATTAATTGAACAAAACTTCGTCTAACAAAATATATTTTTTCTATTCAACAATTTTTTTTCTCAGTGTGGCAGCTCCCTGCCTCCCCCCCCCCCGTCCCTATTGAAGTTAATACAAATATGCATACGTGCTTAAAACAATTAAATACGTAACGTCGATGAAGGGGAAGCAGATTGAACAAAATGGATGGAGAAATTTTTAAATCGCGAATAAAGAGGAAAATCGAGAGGGGGTGATTCACCCTGTCAGGGTATTGTATTAATTTCGCAACATGAGAAAACGTTAATTCGGAGCTGTTGTGATATTTTGAATCCGCAAAAACATATAAAACAGGGAAAAGGCAACGGCAATAGGAAAATTCAATTGAGGCTGCTATTTTTCAAAAATACGAAAACATGTGAACTTTATTTTGATGTTTTTATGGAAATAGAACCCCTTTCATTCCATTACATTCACCCCTTTTTAATGTAGGGTGAGAAACAGATAAATGCAGGGGTGGTTCACCCCCTAACTTTTTTTTTCGTTCGCGTGGTAGACTTTTCATCGCTTTGGATAAGAAATATTTTGGTTTTTGTTTTATCGAAATCAGTTGAGTGCTTGTTGGTGAAACTCTGCAAAACCACCCCTTGACATGTCTTATTTTGAAGGATGGTTTCACCCCTTGAAACCGTTTTTCCGCCGATAAAAAACAATACGTGTCTCTTAGTTTCGAATGCTCTTGCACATACAGGAGTTTCAAGAAAATCGGAGGCGGACACCAAAGTAGTGTTCCTTGTTACATACCTAAACTAGTCTATTAGTGAAATCAGTGTAGCAGATACTCCATATTTAATCCAGTGTGGCAGATACGCGATACTGGAGTAAATATAGTGTGCACTCTGAGGGATAAGCTACTCAATCGAACGTCTTGAAAGTTCCTTTTCGACTGCAAGTTTGGTACAGTTATCGAAATCTATAAAATTTCATTCAGGCTGTTCAGGTTGTTCGCTGGTAAAAGTCGAAAAAGAAGACATCAAAAAATGTGTCTAAGTCTTCTCACGTATCAGAGGAAAAAGGAGATGGCCTCTTGTACGTCGAATAAGCACGAACCCGTAATATAACGCGTGCAGAACAACCCTCAGGGTCCTATTAACACCATACCCGGCCGTTGTCCAAGTTTCTCGTTGAATTACGCCATAATGGGGCATATATACGACCACGCGTCTCACTATATCGTCCACTCGGCCAAATAATACAGAAACGACACGTTTTATACACACAATCGCGGTTCCCCGTCGTCTTTTTTTTCTTCCTCGTACTCACTTCTCTGGGCACACGCGTCCATATATACAACAGGTCGAATACGCCTCGGGACGATCACATCCCGTCGCGTTAACGAAAGACATCCAAAATTTGTAGGTGCAGCAAATTAAGATCTTTCTTACTACAAAGTCCACGTGATCTGATTGAATGAAAAGAACCAGGTGATCGAAACGGGCTCCCGCATTTTGGTTAACCGTTCACAGCAGTTCAGGAAATACATAAATAAAAGACTTCCATATCCTGGAAAGTGCGAGGTTATTTTCGTTCTATGATAAATCAATCAAGGGCTTTCTATTCCTTCATTCGCTACGAGGAATTTATTGTTATATAACATTCTTTAAACTTTCAATCTATTGTATTTCTAATTCTGCTAACCTGTAAAAATGAGTTTTTTTACTTTCTTAACCAGTCAGTTATCAGGCAGTTGGATATCAAGCCTTCTCATCCAACAGCTCAAAAACAGCCCGGGGCATAGCGGGCTTGATAATTTCGACATTCACGTATCTCCAAAACCTCGTAAAATGGCTGCTGTTACTGAGATAACCAGCAGGGTTATCTCTCACAAACTTAAACCCCCTATAACTCGACCAAGAAGTATGCTCCAGATTCGTAGAAGAAGAAGAATAAAAAAAGAGGGAGATCATTGAAAATTCTACCAGAAGATGGCTATTATGTGAACAAGTCAGTGGCCAGGGCTCGGTTATTTAGATGTTGGCTTCATGCGGCGATACATCTGTCGAACAACTTAACGGCCGCTTTTCGATTCTCATATCCAACAACAGCACGAGCTAAAACGCCTATGGGCTTAGTCATTCCGCGATCGAGCCCAGCGACACTAGTACGATCAAGTGTCCCTTTTCTATGTATTTCTATATATCCATAGTCACATGTAGAGAAAAATATGTATATACAAATGTGTACATGCACTGCGGGGTGGTTAGGACATCCTGTTTCGAAACCCCAGGTTCTCCGTCAAAGCTTTTTGAGGCCCTTCGCTTCTTTCACACATTTTTTCGTCCTCTTCTCACCTTCTCTCTCTCTCTCTCTCTCTCTCTCTCTCTCTCTCTCTCTCTTCTACTTGTCAGACCCATCATTCACTCATTTCGCCTCCACCACTCTATTATTACTCTACTTGTTAGCCCATCGACTTTCAATCTTTACACACTATTCCACCTATTTGGACCGCATCTCCACTGACTCTTTTTCGGCAATTTGTATCTTATTCATCGTTTAGTCATTAAATCTATATTACTATCGAGTCTCGGTTCATCAAATAGAACTTCTTGAATCGCAGAAAAATCGTCAAAGTATGTATTCAATTAAATAATTTAAATGATGTAAAGAAGCTCCAAAACTCATGATTAAATTATATCATAATAAGGATTCTGAGGCCTCCTCGATACAACTTTTAATTGAAGCTATTCGTACGAATGTCATGTACGATATATTCGTGTATTTGTGAAACATTTTCACTCTCAATGTGTTTCTTTTGTGCACGGTCTGTTAGGAGACTGTGCTTACGCACGTTCAAAGGATTCTCACAAATTTATGCTCTCTTTGTACCTATATGAGATATTACAGAACAAAATATATATGTATTTACACACACACACACACACACACACCGACATATATATATATATATATTGAGATGCGCCTGGACAAACATTCATCTCATGCTGGTACGACAGTGTGCGCGCTCTATTTAGCGCTTGTTAGTCCTCGCAGCGTGCCGCAGCTGATCCTCTTACTTAACGAGGAGCACCGCCGTGGCGATAGACAGTTTGTTCCCCAGTTTTCTTGTACTCTCTTCCGACATACTGTGTGTAGGAACAAAAAACAAGCTACACCTTTATCATATCCCTGATGTAGATACACTAAACAATAAATTCTCTGATGTTACGTCACAAGATATAAAGGTATCGGTTACATGTGCTCAATTATCTATAAATATTTTAAACTTAACATGGTAAAACAGCAATCAAAATTATTTTTTTTTTCTCCATATATTTGAATTATTCAAGAAGTCTTCAAAGTTTGACCATTTTTTGTAGTTTAAATTCGTTGAAACAAATTCACAAGAATAATTAGAATAGAAAATTTTAATTAAAACAGATATATCTTGCATTTTTATCCCTAATCAAAGCTACTTTTTCAGCACCCAAATATACTCGTTTGAGGTTCTTGTACAAACTAATTAGCAGTGAGGGAAACAGAAGCTCACGACGAGTACTGATTTGTATGCGTACGAAAATAGAGAGAGTGTTTATTCAAAAAGACGCTCTCGTCTCTCCTTTCGGTAGTCTTACCTAAACTAACGCTCTTTTGCTCTCTCTTGCTCTCTCTCTCTCTCTCTCTCTCTCTCTCTCTCTCTCTCTCTCTCTCTCTCTCTCCCCCACTTTTCTTTCTCCTCTGAATTCTGGATTCAGACATCCACGCTTGATATACGTAAACATTTGGTCTACGAGCGCCACCAATTCTGCCTCTCAAACTTGATTTATTAATTGCTGGCTAAGCAGATGATGGGTCATCTTTACAGCTCATTTTATGTACATTATGTATTTCATTATAAAAACATAAATTTTTGAATTTAATACCAAATCATGTTTTACCTCGCATCCTTTTTATTGTATAATCTTATTTAGAAGTAATAAAATTGAAATTGAGTTTGAAAATATAAACAAGAAAATTACACCTCAATTTATTTCATAGATCTACCTTAATAGAAATTAATTACATTCACAAAAAACATGTTTAAAAGAATAATTATTTACGAATACATTTCTATCAAACTTATACTTTGTTGATTGAATTTTTTATATCATTACAAAGGAATCGGCGTAAAACTGTGATTAAGTCAATGAATAATTAAACTAACATTTTCTATTTTACTTAATTCCATAAGAGATTAATAGAAACATAGAGACAAGCGCCCTTCATGAAGATTATTCTTGCATCTTTTTATACATTAACTATATTTAGGGTCGCTAAAAGCATAGAAAAAATATATTGCTTGTAAAAAAAGGAAGGAAATTAACGATCAGTGTGAACGAAATAGGCACGCAAGGTGGCTCACGTCGTTACGAAGGGTACGTGTCGAGGATTAAAGAGATTAAGCGCGTCGTCGAGGAAATATATAAAACCCACAATGTCCTCGAGCAAAGATTATAAATCGGTTCCGGTGCAACGCAGGGCGACACTTCCTCGATCGTCGAACCAACTGGAATTCAAAACGTTTTTTTTACTCTTCGCTCCCTCTCTCAATGATCTTTTGCCTCTTCGTGGATTCACACTCTCGAAGTGTGAAACAAAAACCCATTCAACTCTTCTCGTTAAGAGAATATACACTCAGATCTGTACGATCATGTGTGTAAAAATGTTTTGGAAAAGAATTACGATGGCGTTAACAAGAAAATGGGAATCGTCCAAGGAATCACGTTAAGGCGTATTTACGAGCACGGATAAGCCTTCGGCTTAACTCTGATGCTTTCTTCCTCTTTCTTTCTCGTACGCATATATATTGTAAATCGAGTATTGTCTTCACGAAAAGAACTTGCATCTTACAAGGAAAAAAAAATGTTGAAAATGTTAAATTTTCAACTTTACTTTATCGAGTTTCAGAATGTAAAAAAAAGTTCTTGATATATGCGAACTTGATCTTTTGATCTAATTTCACAACTGTCGATTTGAGAAACCACTTTTTTTCAAGGGTTTCAAAACAATTTGGCAAGTTTTCTCGATCGGAATAATATAAAAGAAGTTTTTTCAATTAATTCAAAATTTCCATGCGACACGAAGGTCGACATGTTGATGAATCATCGGGTAATTCTTGCGGAAAGGTGTTTTTGGGTGTATACACATACCGACGATATGTATACAAGTATCCTATAATTATTCAGAGAATTCAAGAGGTATAAATGTAAAATCAGTGAGATTTGCATTCTCGAGTAGTTTTGAATACGAGCACTGATTGACTCTGAATCGTAGTAGTGTATTTTTTTTGGGTGAGCAGAAAGGAACGACGAGGAAAAATCTCCCACGAGATCTGGTACCATATGGATGATACTAAAATCTCATATATCGTGGAAGGGCACAAGTAAGGTACTTTCGTCCTTTTCGTGATCGCTCAGCTGGGCGCGAGTCTTTGCTTGGAATACGACACCTCTTTGGCTTCTGGTTACGAGACTCAAACCTGGCCCAAAAACCCTAGGACTCGACGATTCTTGGACTCGGTCGAATTTATTTTTCTTTTCGTACTTCTCTCGTGTATTGAGAGATACCGAAAATGTCGTATGGGACTTGTGACTCTTCAAATTTCTCGTGAACAAAACTGCCTCGATCCTTTCTTATCCACTTCTCTGAATGAAACCCGTTCGCTTTTGGGAAACCTGTATTTTATAACTATTACAAAAATTCTATGATCTTCCATGAGATTAACGCGTATCGACCTAAAATACACCCAGAAAAAAGTTCTATTTAGATCTACTAGGATCGATTATTCGATTTTTTTTTATTTGAATCAACAAAATTTCTATTCGTTTCAGCTAGAAAGCTGTACTCAAATCAAATAGATAATGCTATTTGGTTCCGTTTATTGGAGTATCCACGTTAAAGCTTCTCGCTCCGGCCACCACGTGGCGCAGAGCGTTGAGGCATTTCTCGTTTATGAATTGCGCTCTGGATGTGCATAAATTGAGGGAACCAAAGTAGTTTTATTATTCTGACTGACTATATGTAAGAAGTCGAACGTAAATTTTTGTACCTATGGGTCGCAGACCCATGAAAATATTATTAAGGGAAGGTTACCGTCGAAAGGAATAAAATTCGGGAATTTTTTTTTTATAAAAAATAAATACTTTTGGAAATGGGTTTCAACGTATTTTATTCTTTTATCAATGAAGAGTAAATTTCAATTTTATTTATAAAAAAAAATCCAAAATGGTGGTTCCAGCTCCCATCAAATAGCCACACTATTAAAAAAAGTATGAAATTTACAATACTTTTACAATACAACGGTAAATGAAATTTACAAACAGGGTGTATGAAATGAAAATTATTACACTCGTATGCCAAAATTGAAATATGAACATAAATTTTGGTTACTGATGTGGAATTTAAGATACATAACATTGAATATTCATATGAAATCTGAAAATTTTGTGGTCATGCATTGAAATAAATCATATGTTTGATTGATAATTAATACAAATGTATATGAATTCATCTACTATCAACAATGTATTAAAATTACAGTATGATCTTCACTTTTCTTGACAGTTGACTGAAAAATAAGATACACATGAATGTTAATAATACGATACATGTTATTTTCCATCATAACTCTATCTCTTAAAAATACGGTATAAAAATGGGAATGAAAATTAATATATCCTGCAGTATAAAAAAAAATCCGTGTATTAAAATTCATTTACCTATGTATTAATTATAAGCATCTCAATATTAAAATTAATACACAAGTGCAGGAAATTCGTAACGCTCTGTGGGCACCGTGCTTCGCGTTCTGGCCACCGCGTGGCGCAGAGCGTCGACTTTCTCATAGGAGGCACGTGCTTCGGACGAGGATATATGCAAGTCGCTCGAATCTAAGAAAATTGTGTAAAACATGAAAATGGTAAACACCAAACTTAACACAAGATGTTGAGATTATAATAAAAAATTTTACGGCGACAATTGCTCGATTTGATTGCCACGGCATCAAGTGGTGATAAGTCACTTTAACTAATTTCTTGAGATGTCTGCATGATTTCCACCTTCAACTTTAAAAAATCGAACACGATGGTACGCCAATTAATGTATTCCCCTTAAAAACTCATAATAGCTGAATTTATTTAATATTCATTCGTATATTAATATTCAAAAAGGATCACCAAATTTTATGATACATCTCTAGAAATATCGTAGACATATGTAATGCGAAAACGTTATACGGTGCCTGAAATTTAGTAATCTTGAATCTGAAAATTACTATGCTGGTAACATAAACTTTAATATACCTGTATAGTAATATTAGTAGATGTTTCATGTTTTTAATACGCACAAGGTCAACATTTCTTACATGTATATGATTTTTCAAATACATAAGTATATTAATTTTACTGAACAGTGCTCGTATCATTAAAATACCGCGTCTCTCAATTTTCCTCAGCGTATCTGAATTTTCATATACGGTATCCGCATAAAAGCTTCCTATACATGTGTATTAATTTTCATACGGAAATTTTTTACAGTGCATATGCACGGCGTGTTTTGGTCTGCGCGGGGCACTCCACAGCCTTGCCAGTTCATCTGAAATAAAAACGGGTTAAAAATTATTAAACTAGACTAAATTTGGGTGACCTTATCATTTTTCGTTTTCTGAAAAACTCCTGGATAACAAAATGGCAGCCGTTTGAAAAAAAACCCGATTTTTTGCCCTGTTTTTTTTGCTTTAACGAACGAAAAACATATTTCTAAATCAATTTTTGAAAAAAATCGCTTCCCGATGGCCCCGTAAATATAATTTCTGAACAATTTTTGTTCGTCAATGCACGAATCAAAATTCATGACATGAAAAAATAACAGAAATTGCAATTTTCATCGAAAATTTGTCAAACGCAGCCGTTTGAAAAAAAACCCGATTTTTTGCCCTGTTTTTTTGCTTTAACGGACGAAAAACATATTTCTAAATCAATTTTTGACAAAAATTGCTTCCCGATGGCTCCGTAAATCTAATTTCTGAACAATTTTTGTTCGTCAATGCACGAATCAAAATTCATGACATGAAAAAATAACAGAAATTGCAATTTCATCGAAAATTTGTACAATAAGAACGATCACCAAAAAAATCTATCGGAAAGAAAAATTGTCGGTTTATTTCGAAAAAAAAAAACGTTTTTGTGTGGATCTCGTTATTTTTGTGGGGACGAACATTGAGTGAAAAAATTCAGCTAGATCTGGTTGTCGCATGCTTGACATGGGCTTGAACGAAATTGTTAAAGCGCAATTTCGAGATACATGAACGGCTCGCGGCGGGAGATTTGAGACCCGTGCCTCAGCACGAGGCTTTTCGGAGGACGAGTACAGCTGTGAACCTTGTATGTATATATATATATGGACATTACAATTACCGCTAAACTTTGGTCACGCGAACCAAGGTCTCGTGCGCCTTTTTTTGGCCTCATCTTTTCTATCTCCGCGAAAGGAGAGTTTCTTCACCAATTGGACGAATGCGTGAGTGAGAGAAAGAGCGAGAGACTGGACGGAAGAGGCAAAAGTCATATATATAAGCTGCTGTAAGCGCACAGAGGGGTAAGGTAGGTAAGGAAAGTTTCCCCGCTGAGTCGGACCAATGTCCGAGCAGGGGGTTGTTGGCAAGAGCGTGCGCCCTTCGCGGGGCTCTTCGCGACAATGACCAAGGATCCGATCATCTCGGCTCGCCGAAAATGGATATCCTGGTGAGCGGTTGAGGACGGCGTGAACGGTACGTCAATCTAACACATACACACATACATACATGTGTGTATGTATGTCCGGAAATTTAGCTTCCGTCTCTCTCTCTCTCTCTCTCTCTCTCTCTCTCTCTCACTCTCTCTTTCTGTCTTTTTCTAACATAACAAGTTTTGCTAACGTCAGGATAGAAAGGTAAAGGAAGAGAACGCGTGTCTTCACGAAAAGAGCAAGAAAGGTCGTGGAACATCGCGAACGCAATATGTTTCGTTACGGTTGGAGAACAATGCACCCGAAAGAAAGATCCAAAATGTCCTAAATTATATACGAAAAAAGGACCGGACGAACTTCATCTTCATCTGTTATTCTGGCGAGCTTCTTGGCAGGTCTTTTCGCAAATATAAACGTAGCGACAGAGGGAGAGAGAAAGAGAGAAAATATTTTTGGGGTTTTCGGGATTGAGGAAAAGCCTCGGAAAAGAATATCCGTCGATTCGGAATAAATCAATGTGTCAAGTTACCAATTAATATTCTGGATTTTGAATACACGGTTCAGGTTCCTGGAGTTTTATTGAATCTTTGTCAATTTATGTCACTATAAATATTTTAATCTTGTGTCAATTATTCTGTTTTTTTTTTTCTCAATATATGATCATTTTTGGTAAATATTATTTTCCTTACGTTTTTGGTCCAGAGAACGTAAACAATTTAGAGAAATAATTTATGTTTTGGAAAATTTTTTAACCGATGGCTCGAGAGAAATAATGACTATCAACGGTCATCATGAATCTACCCGTGATATATGCGTGTATATATACGCAGCTTCCTTTTCTGACAGTCTGTCTTTTTGACTCATCTGCTGCTAGTTCGTCTCCGTGTTGTCAGAATATGACGATTCGCGTCGGGTTAGTCACGGATTTTCGACCACTCTACACCACCCGGGACACAGCATTTACCCTCCATTGCCGCGGTGCATCCCGCGTTCCTCGATTATGCACCGTGACACGTTCGTCTATATAAGAATGAACGGAAAAAAATTTTACCTCGTTATTCTGGGTGATCACGCGCGAGAGAATGACCGCAATCATGTGGATACATATTTACGCGTGTGTATGGGGATTATAGTACGTTCAATTCGACGTTATGTATTGCAGGGTAGATTTAAAAAATAAAAAAAAAACTGCTATAAAAATGGATTAATTTCATCGTAATATTCGGAATATCATAATTTGTGTTAGATAAAATGATCTTGATCGTAAATCGATCTTTGTGCCTTTAATTTTTCTAATCAGCAATTGATAAATTATTATTCTTAATGCGAAGAAAATTATATTATTTGGTAGTAAAAAAAAAGTATTTATTTCACCGATGATCCATGCCTGTGTTCCATCGGTCGTTTCTTCAGGCCTGAGCCAAAGCGCTCGCTTAATTCGAGATACTCAACCTGCGAATACTCTCGGTGGCTGACACTTTGTAGAAAAGAAGAATTAGAGAAAGACCGTTGAACAGAAACAGAAATGGACATAGTGAGAAAGACGAGGAAAAAGGAAGATCTAACGAGAGAGAGAGAGAGAGAGAGAGAGAGAGAGAGAGAGAGGGGGAAAAAGAGGCGCAAAAGTAAAGAAGCCCAGAATTCACAGCTCCGGCGGATCATCTCTCACTCTGAAATTAATCAACGCCACGGCATCAAAGGTCGGTAAACCATGAGCCCGAAAGTTTGTTTATCGTCTGTTCCGCCAAGAATCCAACCAGTTTACCGATGTATAGCCGAGACAATCGGCATACTCCGTTCTGTATCCCATAGACACGAGAATACTCGCTTATAAAAACCTACACGGTTTCCTAGAAAATTGAATGAGTACCCAGCACTTCATCCAAATTCCTCAAGTACGTGAATAATTTTTGTTCGTCATTTATTAATAAAGAATGAGAATTGCGAATAATTCGTAAAATCATAATTTTTTACCGTTGTATATTTTCGAAATATTTTATGCGCCTTTCAAAAAATATGTAAACACATTGAACATAAATAATTATACTTGAATGATTTTTCAAATTGTTTATTATAAAGAAACAAAGTTTTAGGCATAATTAACGAAATATTTTTTGGAATTAGTTTATTATGATATAGAATCTGTTAGCGTTCAGAATCCCATTTTTTATGATTCAATACTTTGTAAATCTCCTGTGAATTGTTGAAAAAAGTACATAAAACAATTATAGGTTCCTAAATTTTGTTTCATTTGGGGAAAACACGTGACAAATCATGCTTTGAAAAGTTCCAAAGTTTCAAGGAAAACTTTTGGATTTTTTAAGAGAACGAAGAGTATGGTGAACCGATATATGCCCTGGGGTAGCTTGTACAAACAGGAGCAGTGGACAGCCAGTTAGTTTACACTTTGTCTCGGAGATGTTAGCTAAACATCGCCGCTTTGGGGCTCCTTTGAGGGAGTCATCGCTTGCCGACGCTTCACTGACGATCTGGCTCCTCTGATTATTCCTCTCTCCACAAATATATATACTAGCTCATCGGTCGAGTAATCGCAGATATCAGTCTCGGAAAGCTTAGAAATTACCTCGAGAAACTTAGAGCGATGGGAAAATATTGACCGCGTGAAACCCGAATCGATCGAATTACAGTTTCATAGCTGCATTTTTGAAGAAATTATATTTCAATTGATTTCTCGTAAATTTCAAATCCTTTTATGTTGGACTTCGAGATTGATCGATCAAAATCTTTCCATCGTAAAAATCCCAAGCTTCAATACATTTTGTCTGAGCAAAAGATTTCGAGCGTCCGAGCCATGAATCGGAGTCACTCAAACATCGTTGGAAGATGATGATTGCCAGCGGGGAATATTAGACTACAATCATTTTAGGACACCCCACTTTGTATCGCAGTCTTGAGGTAAATTGCCCGAAGGGATGATCTGGGGTAAACTCGAAAAAGGAGGAACAGATCGTGCGGTGAATAAAAGGATCTCCCTGCCACTAGAATAGGACGAACGAATTTTGAATCTGAAAAGTCGTGCACGGGCGAGGCTTGGTTCGTAAAACGCGAGCCCAGAGTGATGGATCTGCTTCGAATAACCGGGAGGAAGAAGTCAGACAACAGTTCCTGAAGAAAAGAGACTACAGCGAAACGCGGAATGAGATGAGAAAAGAAGAAGGCAAGCGACACAGCAAGAGCGGAAAGAAAAAGGGGCGTGAATGGCTCGATGATTGAATAAAGCGGATAGAAACGGAGTAGTTTTTGGAAAGCTTTCGACCATTTCCTCCTTTCCGTATATATGCCCCTATTCTCAAGAGATTGCGGTGAGAATAACGTGTTTGCTTTATTGGACACACTGACTGCGAAATCATCACTTATTCCGAACAACAAAGTGAGTATATAAGACACTTCCTGCTGTAGCCTACAAAAAATGCTGCTTTTGAGGGTACATCTGCATTCACAAAAGTCAAGTACGGCCTATATTTCATATTGTTATTCATTCATATGGTGTAGTTACTGGTTTTTGAGTCTAGTGAATTTTGGCAAAAATAGTTACCATTTTCTGATGATTGGTCATAAAAAAAGGACTACTTCCTTTAATTTAACTATAAGAGAAGTTTTGGCCTGCTGCAAAGTGAGCTGGTTTTCGGCGATGAAGGGAAAGAGAGAGCAAGGCACATGGACCCCACAAAAGACAACGCGTCATCCAACCGGTGTTGAATCAAGTTGTTATGGGGGTGGTTGGCGTCATCTTCCTCGTCATGCAATGTGTATTTGTTGTCTCCGATTTGCTGGCCTCTCTCCTCTGAATGTACCAAACTTTCCGTAGGAATTCATTTGGTAGGACATTGTTGAAAAGTTAGCAAGACACATCTTTGAATTGGGGTGTGAAGCTCATTTCTGTCTGCTTTCAGCGGAGCATAAGCGACGAATAATCGCATCGTCCAGTCAGCCCCTACATTCATAGGTTTATGTATACACGTTACCCCCGATCTTTCGCGGCATAAAGCACCCCGGCTATTCTTCGTCATGCCGATTTTCGTACCCCGATGTTCCCGCTGGTCGCGTGACTTGCGGAAATGTACACACTCCGCATAATGGTATACAATATTTCGTATATACCAGTATCGAAAAGCGCAGCCCCCATTTTTCTTTCGTGGGAGAACATATCCGATCAACACACGAGATGTCGGAAAATATATGTTGCATAAACATTACGCCCATTCAAATAATTTATATGAAAAAAGAGATTTTTTTAGGTACGGAATCATTTCGACGTTTGAAACAATTTTTAAAGCACGATCAATAGATAATAACTTAATCATAGCTTCGAAAAATCGAGATGAATAAAACGGAGATATTTTAAAAGTCAAATATCACACTTGATTTTATTCTACTCCGTCTCGAAATAAAATACTCGCCTTTCAGGCGTTCGGTCCAGTAACAAATCAACACTAGCCAAAATAAATGCTTGATCGTATTCACGTATACTAACCGATTTTTTTGTTTTTATCTCAGCCTCTCATAATCGTATAGATAAATCATCCGCTGGCAAGATTGGTTGGAACTTCGCGAACAAATCGCGGTTCGAAACGCTTTCAAAACACTTTTGTTTATTTACTCGTTGGCCTGCTCTTCGAGGTTTTGTAGCTTCGGTAAAACATTTAACGCTTCATGCTACTGTGTATAAAAGATGTTATTACTTTGCGGGATTATGTCGAGATTTCGAAGAAAAATGTGGTATAACATGGATCGTATTTCAAGGGGCACACGTTCCTCGAAATTATCTGAGTCTCCAGATGTGAAGCTCCGAATCCAACATCAATAAATGATGATATAATTTTCGAAACTAAAAAAAGTGACACAGATTTTTGCAACACGTGAATTTAAACTAATTTAACAATTTCTTTTTTAACTAAAAAGTTTACGCCTTGTGGAGTCGATTAATTTCTGACAATGTATGCAGTGAAATACGAGTTGGAAATTAATATAAGTCCCTTGGAAGTCTATAAAATAAACGTATAATCCGAAATTGAATTTTATTATAATTGAATCTATTCCGAGGCAGTTAAATCATGCTCTCAATCAAAATTTTCATTCTTACCATGAGTGGAAGATTTAACGCTTTCAATGCTGAGCATAAAACCTCAATTTTTCTTTTTAATTCATTTTTCCTTTCTCAAATGAAAATATACAATGTACCTGAAATGTACATACAAACATATTGTCGAGTCGTTGAACATCAAAGTATAAAATAGTTTAGGAAAACTGGCGCGTTGTAGAGGCGTTGGACAAAGCAGGTTATTGTATGTTCATCAGCGACGAGAATGAAGTTAAGCAGATGAAACTCGATGGTACATGGCTTTCGCTTCTTCAGCATAGTCTCTTCTCGTTGGAAGGAGGACAAGTATAAATCTCATGTATCTCATTTCTCTTGGGTGTACACTTATATCGGATTACGGGGTTGGTTGGTGTACGTCGACTGGAGAATATTACGAAAACACATCAGCTGACTCGTCGCGTGGCTGCGTGTGTGTTATGGACCGAGAGTCGTGTCTTTGAAACAACATCCGTTAAGTATTAGCTTGTGTATACATATTATTGCAACGTAATAAGTATTATTGCATTTTAGAAGTGTCTCGAGAGGCCAGTGACCCCGAGAGGTGGTCGGAAATGAGGTCAGGTCTATTTTATTCGAACGAAGCTCGTAATAAGTATCGCCTTTTCATTATTGTACAATAAATTATTTTTATTCGATAATAAATGAGGGAAAATTCGTTCGATTGAAACGAAGAAAATTCTCCTCCCGTTCTTACGGTAAAAAAATGAGTTTGGAGTCTCAATTTTATCCTCGTCCCAGCCAAGATCCATACGCTTATCGTTGATGGCTCTGACGAGGTCGATTATCGATGGACAAAGCTTTGAGTGACGACTCGTTGAGAGAGAATGAGAGAGCATAAAGCGCGTTTAAATCTAATGTAACCCATACGCACTCGGTGAACTTCGTGCGACTAAGAAACGTATAATATTTGTATGGACAAAAGACGGATCATGGAATGTCGTCCGACCGACTCATTCAATTCGCTCAACGTCCGGCAACTTCTTCATTTGAGAGCTGGTACTCACTCGTTCTGACGACTCTTCACAGCCAAATAGCATCAGACGGACCACTCGGAATCTTATCAAAGTATTTTCGCACGGAGACTCAATGAAATTTGTCTCCTATGCTGTATCTTTTGTTCATTCAAATTTTGCAATCCGCCATTCGTTACAATTTTTATTAATCTTTTTTCGTTAGCTTTTCATTCGAGAATAATATTCATCCTAAGTTTTTCATTTTCATAATTAGACGTTTTTTTTCTATTTCTCTCGAGATTTACTTCAAATTCCTAAAATCCTATTTTCCTCATTTCGAATAAAACGTTCTACATTTTATTTTTTCCGAGAAATTTTCTATCGCATTTTCCTACCCCGGAAAGATTACATCAAAAAGATATTTTTTTTTAACTCGTAAAAAAGGGTCTAAGGCGTTGGTTCACAGCAGTAAACCTCGCACGTTTAGGTACCAATTAAATACTCTCGTTTTAAAATCCATTGACCATTGGAAAAGTATTGACCACTCAAAAATGCTATCGGTCACGAATTTTGAGTTATTCTTGATAAAATTTCTCAAACGCTGCGAATTCCATGAAATTGAAGCTCAGATGAAATTATGCGATAACTGTAAGACGGGGACAATAAATATTACGTAGTGAGTGTGAAATTAAGGAAAATACGAATTGTCAAGTGCTGGTCAATAATTTCTCGAGACTGACTGAATCTCAAAAGGAAGCTTCGTTCGATGCATGCGTCTTCGCTGCCATCTTTTCTCAGGGGAAGACGTTCTAGAAGCAGTCTTCGCATTTTTACAGAATGCATGGGGTTATATGATGTGCAGTAGTGGTGAACACGTCCAAGAGTTTGAGAGAGACTGTGGACTCCAATAAATAATGTGGGTGCTGCTGATGGCGACCGCAATAGAAATCGCGGAGTTTTTACAGCGTTACCTGAGACTCGTGAACCGTGGTATGGAGCAATGCTTTCTTGGCCACAAATCCTCGAGTGATGTGAAACCAGACGTCAACCAACAACTGTAAATATATAAGAGGAAATTCTTTTTTTTTTGCCAAAGAAAACGACTCTCACTTTTATTATTTTTTGCCCTCTAATAAAAAAATCCAGGGGAGTTTTATTTTTTAGGGCTAGACATGGGGTGGGTTACTAATGAGTACGTCGCAGTCACAAGTTAAGGGTTTCCCTTAAGGGGATATTATCCCGATAGATATATCGAGATAATAAACCCTGACATTTCTAATAAATACATTTTTTGCTTTCGTTCGGAGTCCATGAAATTAATGCACAATTCTAATTCAAATTTTTAACTCTATTGCTAATAGATACTGCAAAACTTTTCTTGGTGTTGGTGAAATAATAAAAAAATATATATTTTTTTAAATTGAAATCATTATTATAATTGTTTATTCGAATTTTAACTCATTTTAATTCACATTTTTTTGTATCTTACATCGAGTCGTGTTTTCATTTGAGGCACTGAGACTAAGATTTAAATTAACAGAATCTGTGTCTATTTTTATACGTCCCGATACGATACAAATATACTTGTACATATGAATCACCAGAGCGAGAAAGATAGCTTCAATCCCTCGTAAGGTTTCTTCTTTCGAAGCAGCATTTCCTCGGGGTCGTCGATAATTGGCGTACGGTTACAAACCGTTAAGTATACGCATAAAAAAGGTACACATACCTCCTTTAATGATATCGAAGTGTAATAAATGCCACAGTGACATTCAACACTCAGATAGCACAGATGCAAGGCATATGTATCAATATTTATAGCATCCTGTTAATTTTGATTTTGAGGTTTCGAAAGATCGTGAGTTATCTATCTGTATACGTGTTTAGAGATAGAGCGATGGAAACTCGAAATTTGAGAAGGACGATAGGGGTGTATACACACCCAGAAAAAACATCTAGTCGATTCAACTAGGATCTAGTTAAATGAAATAAATTTTTTTCCTTGTCTCATGGCCAAATAAAGGTCTATATAACTTTAAGAAATGTTTTTTTTTATCACATTATTTTTATATTCTTAATTAATGAAAAATGTAATATATTTTTTTTAAATTGGACATATCTTTATCTTAAAAATTAAACGAATATGAAGTTGAAATAAAACTAGTATTTATATTATGATTTATAATATTTATAATATTATTTATAAAATATTCAATTATTAGGTGTATAACTTAGTTTTTACCGATTTTTTTATCAAGCTAGAAGTTTTAACCTCCTCATTTCTTTCGAAATGGCATCCGTATGTTGCCTGATAGATGGAGAAAGGTCATCAAAACAGTGGACAATATTTCGAAGATTAATGTTGCTTTGTATATTTTATGATATTAAATATATAATAAAGATAATAAATTTTATAATATTAAATATGTATAAATATATAATTAAATAAATTTTATAAAAAAACGGTATAAATTAAGTTATACACTTAATATAATATTATTTAATAATATTTCCATCGGCCTACGACCCTGGGTAGGTACACAAATTCACATTCGTCTTCTTAGGCATAGTCAGTCAGAATAGTAATACGACTTTGGTTTCCGCAATTTATGCACATCTAGAGCGCTATTCGTGTATGAAAAATGCCTCGACGCTCTGGGCCACATGGTGGCCGGAGCGAAAAGCTCCGGCCACCATGAAACCAAACGGGAAACCATGAAATGAAACGGGAGAAACCAGTTTAGGAGGCTGAAATTTTGGTGTTTTTCGTAAATTTTTTTAACAGGGAAGGAATAATCAGAATTTGTTTAAACTTGGAGAATATTTTATTCATATTTTGAAGTATACTTTGTAATTTTTTCAAGTCATTTCCACCGGAAATAGTGGAGTTCGAAGCTGCTGTCCATGGACGATCGCCATCCGAGTTTTTTGCTGGTGGGCATTCCTGAAGTCACAATTTTTATCTGTAATCATTACAATTTTTTGTTTTCGTTAACAACATATTTCTTAAGAATATGAATCTAATTGTGATCAAAAAAGTTGAAAATTGTATGTTTTTGAGGTGTTTGAACACAATGTCATGTTTTTATACCATGTTTTTTCACCTTTTTTGCATTAAAAAAAATATTTTTAATAATAATATAATCTCAGAGTTAGGTTCACATAGATTGTAATTGAATAAAGAATATTCACACAAATTTTCAGAACGATTGGTCAATAACTTTTTGAGCTAGAATGTCCACTAGTTGAAAAAAGTCGTCCATAGACAGCAGCTTCTAACTCCACTATTTCCGGCGGAAATGACTTGAAAAAATTACAAAGTGTACTTCAAAACATGAATAAAATATCCTCCAAGTTTAAACAAATTCTGATTATTCCTTCCCTGTTAAAAAAAATTCACGAAAAACACCAAAATTTCGGCCTCCTAAACTGGTTTCTCCCGTTAACGTGGGTACTCAAATAAACGGACCAAAATAGCATTATCTATTTGATTTAAATACAGCTTTATAGCTGAAATGAATGGAAATTTTGTTGATTCAAATAAAAAAATTCGAATAAACGATCCTAGTAGATCCAAATAGAACTTTTTTCTGGATGCGATTTCTTACAGAAAGGGAATATGCAATTCTATTGCCTTGGATTTTAAGAGACGTGAGCTGCAATAACATATTCATCAAACAAATTTTTTATTCAATTAATTTAATGTGGTAATTTTTCGTTTTATATCCGATCGATGATTCGTCGCGAAAATAAGAAGAAAGGATTTATAATGGTAGATAGATATGTTTCTACACCTGAAGGATAAGTGCCATTGTCACTGGTCGAAAGATCCACAAAGTTCGTTTCTATTATCCCGTCTGACTCGAGGCAACGGATCAGGCCAAAGAGATGGCAGGATTAAGGCGCTCAGAGTCATGTCAAAGAGGTTTATCCCCAAAAATCGCGGGCACCTTCAAACGAGCGATCTTGTTGGTTCGACCGAGCAATGTTTTCAACTCGGTTCACACGAATTCTCAACTCATCCCGTATACACACGCGCAAATTTCTATATAGATATGTTTCGAACTCGAAGACAGGAACGAGTAAATTTTGAATCCATGACGAGCTCGTCAGTCTCATGACCAAGTCCCAAGTCTCTCGTTGAAAATGCATAAAAGTTTTCTAATTCCGACAAAGTCCGAAACGCCCCGTGTTTAGTTCTCGTCTCGGACAACAGACCACCCCTGAGGTATTCATAGCGCGACCTCTCCTCACGTTATTGTATCTTCATTATTTTTATTTTCAACATTGTCGTTTATGTTCTCGATTCCCGTTTGCCAGGTATATACACGCCAAATATGCTTTCGACAATCCATCCCAGATTTAAAACTTGACCATAGGATTATCGTGAGACTCACAAGATCGCAGTTTTTAATCTCCAGTACTCGTACATTTACACTGTATGCAGGAGCTCGATTTACAGGAAAATTCATATTTAATTATCAATGTTGCCAAATCTATTGCGATCCAATTATTTTTATATGCATCGGCTCTTTTCAGTGTTGATATATTGTTGAAGATAACAGATGTCGAAATATTTAGTTACTTGCCGCATTGCGACCAAGAAACGGGGACAAACGACGATCAAATCCGTAATGAAAATGTTTACTTTTTCTGCACAGCCATTTCGTTTATATTATATACACAGAGATTGGAAATTTTGGTGTGAACCAATGAGACATTCGCACCTGGCTCGCATCTGTATCCTCGGTGCTGTGACCAAAATCCAGATGAATAGAATATTTTATATATTTATAAATACACTCACAACGTACATGTGAGTGTAAGTGTATACGAGACCCTTGTATCGTGTCATCTCGCGCGGGTAGGAAACGAGGCCAAGTGACCGGGAGATTCCAACAGATTAGCCGTTTACGTCGACAGGTTAACCTGCTTAACTTTTTAAGTTTGAAAATCGCATTAGGACGACGAATTCTCCCTTTCGATGATATTCTGTGGAGTTGAGCCATGGTATATCCACAGAAACATCTTCGGTCACGAGAATATAGATTCGCACATTCCGTCGTGTCAGATACAGCTTGGAAAAAGTGTAAAAGCGAGAAGAATATATAGAACGCTTGACTTCTTTTCTCTCGATGAAGGAACGTTTGAAGGAGAGGTGAAAACTTTTTTCATCTTTTTCCGCGATTTCCATTTGCCCCCATGTGAAGCTTAACCCTCTCTCGTTCGGAGGATCATCCAGAAAAAGCTTATGCAGCCAAAAGTCCCGATCAGCACTGACTCGACTCCTGGTTCAACTCGTCTTTTATGTTCGCAGACTGCACCCATCTACGCCTCACCAACTCTCAAACACAAAGTCAAAGTATCCCGCGAATTTCCTCTTTTTTTTTTTGACTCGACTTCTTGAGCTGGATCGTCGGGGATATAGTCGACGTTCGTGATGAGTTCTTTCAAATTTTTTCGCACTTATATGCTCTTAAGGAAACGGTTTTTTGTGGTGCTGATATTTCGTGAAAAGCTCATTGGAAGAAACTGAAACCTATCGGTATTATTCAGGATTCCTCAAAATTTGATTAACTTTCGAATGATCCTGAATCTGCATTTTTCTTTTGTTATTACACTTTGCCTCAATCTTCCGGAGTGCTGAATTCAGGAATGTATTTATGTATACAGAAGCTTCGTCGCTCTGCTGAACAAATAAACTCTCATTTGTTGGTCCACCGGGCGTCCCTCGTAAATACCTGAATCCTCATCTTCCGACCAAGTCCGCAATGAGAAGCTGTGGCCTAGTCGTAAAAGCGAACAAGCAGGACCAATGAAATAACGTGGCGTGGAACGAGGACAATTGACCGGGAATTTTCGTTCTCTTATTTCGAAAGAGTGCGTGCGAGAAAAACCGGCTCGGATTTTTGTAGCCCGAACAGTTCGGGACTCTCATCAGGAGCGGAAAACGTCTTTTTCTTGTGTCACGAATATACAGATATAATAGATGAACCGGTGCATCGGCCACGGGGCGCGGGTGGTAAGAATACGAAGAGGGTGACGACACAATGTCCCGGGATTTTCAGGGGTGTGGCGAAAGCGGCGTGCTCCTACACGATAATGATGTAATGAGTGACCTGGGTCTCCGATTGGTTACGCCTGCTCGAACTCTTACTCTTCTTTACCGAAAAGCGATAGTTTTGAACTGACCTTAAATCAAAACAACTCAAATCTTCCAACTATTGCTATACTATTCTTTTTTTTGTAATATAAAAACTTATTTTTCAGACACGATAGTTCATCATCGTACATTATATGCCGGATAAATTTGCATATACAAAAGAATACCGATCAATATTGATGTGATCCTAAAGTGTAAATTCGGACAATTACTCGAATCGATTTAAGAATCGGCGGACGTTATTAAATCTTCGAAATCCTGTAATAAACTCGATGGTTTTTAAAATGTTTTAATGTATGGCAGAAATTATTCTCGCAGGCTAAAGTGAAAATATTGTTCATCCAGTAGAATTTGATCGAACCATACCCTGACTCAAACCTTTCGTCACCTTCTCATAGGATTTCTAGGAGGGTAGCGAGTAGAGGGGATGAGAAAGTGCGTGGCGAAGTCGTATATAGGGCCAGAATGGAGCGGAACAGAGTGGGATACAACTAAATCTATGGATCGCCACGGGGTGACGACATTTTCGCGGCGGGAGAGGTCAGACCCAAGTTCGCGCGTATAAAGACGTCATTCTGGCGGTCAAAAGACACGCTCTTGCCCCTTCAAATTCTGCGTTACCCATGCAGCTATTTTTCTTCGCTCTGTTCTTTTGCCGAACTCCGTTGGTATTTTTTCGAAAAAAAATACATCCTCGAACCAGACGATCTATCTCATTCGCATCAGTATAGTCTGTCTCTCTTTTTCTTTCTGTTCTTTCGATACGACAATGAATTGGAGTAGGAGAGCCGTTCTGGCGGCCGGGGGATGTTTTTAGATACACCGCTGCCCTTAAACGGAATCCCATCGACAATGTCCAATGGCAGGGGGAGTAAACATAACGCGGCGGATGCAGTTTGACCACCAGCACCGCCTGCACCACGTCCCATCATGTATCAATCCTGTGGGTCAACGTGTAGCAGGAAAAAAGGCCTCGATAATCATCGACGCTATAGAGATCTGGCCGACCCACATAAGGGCGGCTTCTTTCAAGTTTTTTCGGCCAAGCGCCGACCAACAGTTTTTCGAGAAAACAAATCATCATGACTCTGTCATCACAGTTGGAAAAACGTGATAGAGATTTTATCCTAAAATCTTTTGTGGATCCTGGATATCCTTACAGCCTCTGTGCATTCTTCCTCAACTCATGAAAACTTTGTGGATACCACACGCAAGTTAACAAAGTGGACACACGCGTCGCAAGACGGAATTCATGGATTTTTATTTATTTGGATTGGAAAATTTGTATATGGCGACTTCATTCTGTTCTCATTAGAGCGTCAAGGAAAAATTTTTATCTGTAACTTTATTTTGTTCTCTTGTATTGGTTTGAGTTCGTAAAGAATTCCCCTGCGCTTTTTTATCCACTTTTTACAACGATTTTGCAATTGAATTCATTTGCTTCACTTCGAAAAATTGGCAAATTTATTATTGATCTAGTTTTGGCAGCTTTCAAAATCGTACGGGTTACTAAATTTTTGGCCAAAGAATATCTATTCAGGTTCAATATTGTGATGGTCAACCTACGATTCTATTCATCGGCAACTGTAATAAATTTACTAATGTGCGGAACCTTTATTATCCAATTTGCTGAATGACATTTATTTTTACGATCAATTTTCTTTACGCTTCGTGCCAATTGACCTACAGCTCTACACACACACACACACACACACACACACATGTATTCGAGTACGAGCTTTGCAGTGGTAAAATTTTTCGGATTCTAAATGCGGCGCTTTCTTAGGGCGTAATTGAAAAGCGATGTCTAGAAAAGAACGTATATTTATAACTATGTTGCAATAACAAAGGCAAGCGGCATTTGAAGTTTTGAAGAATTCAGATATCGATATATAATATCGTCCGAGAAAAGGTTATTAAGGATAGGGACCATCGCGTTACTCTCAAAGTCGAAACATGGTCAAGTTTTATATTTATAATGAGAGCCTAGGTCGAGGCCGTTGAGCACTGATGCACTTGCAGGTGGAATTTAAACGCGACAGCTCCCGTCATACTCTCCATCCCGTTTTAACCGTCGGTTTGTCCTCGAGCTAATCCTGTTAGGGTACAATGCGACTCGAAACAATATACGTGGCCAGACTTAATCCAATTTTAATTCACGACGTTCTTGCAACACCTTTTATGATTTCCATTCGGTAAATGAGAAACGTACCAGCCTTTGATACTGATACTAGGAAACTTTGAAATATTAAGGTATATAACACTCAACTCTACCATGAATGACTCTATTTTTCATGTCTTTAAATTCAATATAAATTCACCCTCAATATATTCGTCAAACATTGTTAATACGAGTTTTTATACATGTTGTTAGTTTCCATTGCGGATTATTCGTGTTAAATAAAATTCAATGATAATAAGTATATCTCGCGAATAATTAATTCGATCTTCCAGTAACTAAAACACACAATTTGTATCTAGCTCCTGAATAATAACTTCTTGAATTAGTGTTTAGAAGTGAACAACATTTCATGGTAAATATTGAGAAAATATACTATTATTAAAAGAAAAAAATACATAGGGAATAATTATATTACGTATGGGTACTAATCCACGAAGTTATGGAGGTTGGCTGATTAAAAATGGACTCGGACGGACATCTCTTTTAGGACGAGCGAAAGAGAGATAGAGAGAGATATTGAACGAGGAGAGAAGTAAGCCCCCTTCTCTCCTCGTTCGGATTTGTTTGTATTCCCCAGTGTGTTGCGGCTGCGCTCCCCACTACGGACAAAACGCGTATTTTCCCTAGTAGAGGTGCTGCAAGCGTTCTCACACAGGCACACGTACAGATCCAAGCGAGCTAAAGCCCGTGCCCCCTTCTGTTTGCATTGTTTGCTGTCAAACATTGAGAGCAAACAGAGAGTGGGGTTGCTTTGGGACAAGGGGTATCCGTCCGCACGACGATGAAACCCATTGGCCAAAAGATCCTTCGGGCGCGTCCGGATTTTAAGTAGGCGTGGCCCTGGAGCGCGAATAAAAGAATTGAACGGAGGTGGGGAGCCGGCAGATACGCGTGACCGCTTGGACGGTGCACTTCGTCAGCTTCTTCTCATCGTTCCGTCATTCGACACTCACGCGTCGTTCGGTCTGCGCGATCAAAAGTTTGCAAAGAAAAAAAAACGTTATCATAAGTGCATGTCAAAGTGCAAACTAAGTTTTAACAATAGAACAAAAAAGACAGAGTTACGGTGCGTTCTACAAGTGATCTAAAAAAGTGTTTGTGAATGATCTCGAGTTTGTGAAAAAAAGACACATAAAACGAGTTCTATTGCGATTTGGGAGAAAGTTTTGGAGATTTAATAATTTGAAGTGAAAAAGTTGAACAATTAAAACGAAATGGTGAACATGGAGAGTTCGGGTGAGCAGCAAACGGTCACTGTCTCACCGCCGATCCGTGCGTCGCTCGGTAAAAGTGATTTCAGCATACGTTGCATCGTGCCAGAGGCTTGCGCCGTAAGTAGCCCGGATGTATCGCACGTTGACGACAGCGACGAATCGAGCGATCTCGATGTTACGGGTGATGGTGCTGAGACACCGCCGTTGGATTGTTCGCGAAATGGCTCGACCGCGAGCCCGACCAATCAGTCGAGAGACGCAAATGGTCGAGATCAACAGTCCGAGGATGATAAGAAATCAAAGAAACCACCATACAGTTACAACGCTCTCATAATGATGGCAATCCGTCAGAGCCCTGAAAAACGTTTGACTCTTAATGGAATCTATGAGTACATAATGAGACATTTTCCTTACTACGAGAACAACAAACAGGGATGGCAAAATTCTATTAGACATAATTTATCGTTGAACAAGTGTTTCGTCAAAGTGCCACGTCATTACGATGATCCTGGTAAAGGCAACTACTGGATGTTGGACCCGAGTTCCGAGGATGTCGTAATCGGTGGTACGACCGGAAAATTGCGTAGAAGAACAACCGCAGCTTCGAGATCACGTCTCGCGGCGTTCAAAAGAAGCGTCGTATTAGGCGGTCTTTATCCGACACCTTATCCACCACCTGGATGGCCAGCCTCGCTCTATACTTTACCGTATCTTCATCGGGCTACGGCCTGTTATCCAACGGCTCCGGGGCCGTACGCTACACCGGCAGGATACCCGGCGAGTCTTTTACCCGGCGCCGCTACCACAACGACCGCTGGAATGCCCTGCAAGCCGCAGGCTCTTCCAGCAAATACCGCTCCGCCGAGCCACGGAGGATTCTCCATGGAGAGGCTCCTCCAAGCGCCCAGTGGCTATCCCAGTGGAATTGGTGCACCGGGACTTCCGGCACCGGCGAATCCCTACGATTTCTATACTACTTTGAGAAATCTTGCGGCTCATCAACAACAACAACAGCAGCAGCATCAACAGCAACAACAACATCATCATCATCAAGCGATGTTTGGACAACAGCAACGCTATCTCATGAGCCAACAACAGCAACCTCATCATGTGCCAAGTCAACCAACCTCCACCACAGCATCGCCCGGCAGCAGTCCCGAGCCCATGAGCCCACACTCACCAACCTCCGTAACGATTTGCAATCCCGGTGGACAACAACAGAGACAACATCATCCGCACAGTCCACCTCAACTCTTTCTCAAACCCATCACCGTTCTCACCGGTAGGCAAAGTTGAAGCATGCCTTCTGTTACACGTTGATCTGGTATCTTCATACGTGAACGAGAAATTGCATCGAGTTATTAAAGATGCTCGAATTGGAACTCGAGAATCTCAGTCGAAGACAACGTAGCACCAGTGAATCGATTCCGGTGTTTGTGCTAGTACGTGGCTTCCAACCGCGTCCATTCAAGAGTGCCCGAATCGGTGGTGATTTTGTCCATCGGGATACATACGTACGAGAAAACATCAAATTTTCTCTATTAGTCCGAGAAATTACGCACGAATCGATCAATTTGTTGCTCACAATTTCGTTACCGTGGACACATCTGATGGACCATTATTTTTCTATACTTCCTTCGTTTTTTTTTTGTAATCCAGTTGTACGTTAAATCCTATACGGCTCATCTTTATAGACCAAAACGGTCGAGCTGTTGATTATTTTCATGAATAATTTTTATTCGATCGTTTTCATCGACGTTTATGGGGAAAGTCTGATAATGGCTGCATGGCACTTTATCCAGTGCCCATTACCAAAATCCGAGGAACGTTACTGTCATTATTATTATTATTAACGCCTCCCGAGTGATGTACGTTATTTCATAGTAGAGTAATATATTGTACATAAAGAAAACAAAAATTCTCTTTTTCTCTTCAGACTTCTACAAATATCTATATATTATAAATGATAATATCATAGATTGGTAGTAGGAATAAATTTGCGTAGCGCATTAAAATACTGCGATCTCTCCTCGGCCGAGAGAACCGTCATGAGTCATCGCGATGTAGAGAAAAAAAAATACAAATTATACCTGTATCTCTCGGCGTAAATAACATTGTTGTGTACATAAAAATTCAATGAACAAATTGAAAGAGATAAATTATTGTAAATACGAAAGGTGCAAAAAGACGATGAATATATTCGACGCTTAGAATATATTATATATATATGTACATATAAATACATATATAAAAGGAAGAGAGTGGGCGGAAAGACACATGTCTGTATAAATGTGAAAATAAATGTTGAAAATTTTTTTTATAATTTAACTCGAATCTTATGTTTCTTTTTATTGAATGACCCCTCCTCTAGACTTAATAGTAATATTGAAAAAATGAGTAAATTACGATTTCAAAGCCTGGAGTATTGAATATTGTGATTTTGACAATATGGGAAGGGCACAATTCGAAATAACAATTCTCTGGTTGCTTGGAGAATCGCGATTCGAGTCGATCGTAAAACTAAGAAGCAGAACCCGCCGACTGTCAAAACACTGTGCCACGAGACAATAACGTCGAAGGCAAAATCCCGATGGATTAATACCAATGGACAGTGGGCCCTGCAACTTGGATGGCTTACTGTATTCCCATATATATATACGACCGCCATAAACCATATTTTGGTAGCAACCTTGCAAAATTGCCTCTTCTGTAGCTTTCGCCTTCGCACAAAAGTAAATTCACCTCTCGACCTTTTTTTGTCCAAGTGGAAGGCAATATGATATGGAAAACAAAAAACGAAAAGAAAAAGACAACGTTTATCAAGTTTCAGTATTTAATCAGACTATTTTTGTCACAGGATTCAATAATCGAAATGGCCAGTTCGGGAAAAAACTGCAATTTTTTAAATCATATTCACACGCCATACTTGTTAATAATTCCTTCATGAGATTAATCGCAATACGCTGGGTTTTGGGTTGTCATAAAAATTTTTTTTAAATAAACGCACCAAAAAAGCAGCTTTCAGGAAGTCAGTAAGAAAAATATCGATGCCGAAAACAATTCGTTTAGAGTAACCCCAAAATTTCGACAAACATCAAAGCAATTGATTCTTTAACGGTGCAGTAATTATTGATGCATGTTTGCTGTATTGATTGCATATATTTTGCTATTTCGAATGATTTGCGATAAGGAATGTATAAACACTCGCATATATATAGGGATAATTTAGCTTTCGCGTAATGAGGCGAGGGTGGGTGCGTGCGTGCGTCGAAGAAGAGCACGTACGCTTGGACGAAGTAATACGCGTCCATGTATCCACGAGGGATTTACTTCAGAGTATTAGAGTGAGAGAGAGAGGGAGGGGGAGGGGGAGGGGGAGAGAGAGAGAGAGAGAGAGAGAGAGAGAGAGAGGCGAGAAAGAGAGAAAGAAAGAGAGAGGGAGAGATAGAGAGAGACAATTGAGTGGAGGATGAATGAACAACAGGAGGAAAGAGGGCAAACACGCCGTTTGCGCGAGTTATACCATTACACGGTGGCGGTGCGGGCGCGACGTACACGAAGAGCAGCCCCGCGCGATATTGGTATGATACATTGAGACAATGAGTCGTAAATAAGATAATGGGTCACGCTCGTCCCGCGTACCGTACACGTCCACCACGAGATGCTGAAGAGTTTTACAGGGCTCTAACAACAGTGACAGACACTCGACGTAAATTAAGGGAGTGAGAGAGCGAAAGAGAGGGAAAAGAAAAACAGGCTTATAATAATGTCGAAAATTCATCGGAGAATCAGCAAAGAATTTGTTATCAATTTATTTTCCTATGATTCTTCAAGGTTCTTTCAATCGCTTTTTTATTTGACTCAAATAACTAAAATGATGGATATGAGGCAATGAATCGGATGACACAAATAGGCCGAGTATAGTGTTCTAGCGGATCAGCATTAAGCGATGATCAATGCCTTTTATTATTATAAATAGAATATTGAAATATTGATTTTTGTTTTGCTGTCAACATTTTCTCTGTCTGTATATTGAATTTAAATAAGATGGATGTGGTTTAAAATATACAAAGTTTCTTGGCACGCGTGGCCTTAGTAGAAATATTGAAAGTACCTGAAAAATTGGGTAAACGAGATGTCAGTAAAAAGAAAATAAAAAAAAATAAATAAAAAAAACATAACAAACAAAAAACCTTCTGGTACAAATTAACTGTCGATACGAGAAGTTTGTTTATTTATCTATAAAACTTTATTAATTTGGGCCCGTGCTGAAATATCGAAATTCACGTTTTCAGAGTGCTCATATTAACAGAGTTAAAAACAATTATAATTGAACTCTTATCCAAATTTATGATGATAGACCTCACGTTAGTTGAGCAAAAGTTACATTGAGTTCTGTCGGAATAATAAATGTGATCAATCTTGAAAAGAAGTCGTAGTTGGTTTTGTACTGGTTCAAATGAACTAATAATATGGAAAAATTATAAAGTGTATTTGAGACAGAGAGAGAGAGAAAGAGAGCAAGGAGAAAGAGGGAGATAATATGAGTCTGCGCTGACCGGTTCGGATCGGCAAATGGAATTGTGACCCGCGCAGCCTACCCACTGACATACGTGCTCGGCATCTTTATACATACGTTCTAAATGCATGTGTGTAAGAGGCATCATCACACACACACGCGCGCGCGTGCACACACACACACACATACACATACACATATTATAGTAAGAACTCGATTAGTAAGAACTCGACAGGAGAATTGCGACAGTAACTACGTTTAGAAAATGGGAGCTTGGCTACTCGATGCTTTATTGCGGCATTCCTGCTGATTAAACTCCTATAGAACTTTGATTGCGGTTCATTTCGCTTGTTGATTGAATGATAAGAGCTTTCAACCCAAATTTAAGCTTAATGTTGTACACAAGTCATCGTGTAAAAAATCGGTCATGAAATATCTGTTTATTACTCCATGAAATAGCTACTTAGCTTGCTAGAATGAAAAAACTTAAAGAAAAACCTTTGAAAATAATCGAAATATTATATTGCAGAAGCAAAGTCTTCTTTGCCCCTAAAGGTTTGAGGATTTTCCTCCATGATTCTTATTCATAATAAGCAGATTTTAAACGAGTTCGAGATGTTGAAAAAAAAGTTTCATTCACACAGATGAAATCTGTTTGATTCATAGGTTGAAATAGAAGATGGACGAAGGGCAAAGTAGTAGCGAGGCGCGATGATTCCCATACGATATTAAGATAGGCGCGACCCTCCGACGCCTAGCTCGAGAGACAGATGAGATGGAGCACTCGCGAAGGTTGCACATAGCATCACGTACTAGGCAGAGCAGAGATGGCTTTTGCTGTACGACAAGCGAGCAGAGCGTGCTGAGGGGGACGGTAAACACTTGCGTGGCCAATTGCACCAAGTGGTGAGTATAGCGGCAATACTCGAGCCCTCTGTACTTTCTGTACGTGCTTCGTGCTGTCGCTCGCTTTTCAGGCGCATGTGTGGATCGTGAACACAATATCTGTTCTCTACACACGCACGCGGCGATGTATACATACAAAATATTTAAATGTGTTTGGATAAAACGAGGGATTTCGTGGCTCTTGGGGTGTACATAATGCCCGCGAGTGAACCTCGCGAGTTTGCGCGTTATCCATCGACGCGAAACGTCGACGCTCGGTGTCCTAACAGACCGAGAATTTTTAAGGATTCTCATAATCTGTCTTTTCATTCGTTCTTCACAGCTTTTATTAAAAAAAAAAAGATAAGGCTTATTAAAAAGCTTATCCATGGTTATTTTTGGAAAGAAAAACCAATTTTCTGAAAAAAAGATCGTAGGATGTTACAACGATTTACAATATATGTTCTTGCTTGCGTTAAAGTCTAAAAGAAAGTGTACATGCAAGATCGAGGTCGAAAATTGAGTCGGATGAATAAGATATCGATATATTGGTAGGTGACTTCAGAGTTACACCGGACTACAGCGGATTAAGGAAGTTGTATCGATATTTATATGACATCATACGAAAAATACATTATATTTGATTAGTCCAAGTTAATGTATTGAAATTTGGCGTAAATCTTCTTGAATAGCATATAATTATGTGTGAAAAATTTGGAGAGGTTTCACCGTCTAGTAATCGAGATATTCATTGTTGAAAATGACAAGTTTAACATGAGCTCTTATGGAAGCTTTCAAAAAATTGCGAAATTCAGCAATAAATATCTCAATTTTGAGACGATGAATCATCGGCATATTCCGCCAGAAGTTTAATACCATATTAAGCTTTCTATTTACAAAATTTTATTGTGTAAAGTTGGAAAATAATTTTTACATGAGAAACGCTATAACCTCCTTAACGGATCCATTGGGAAATAAGTATGCGAACGGAAAGTATAGTAGCCTTAAAGTGACAGGAAAAATTGACTGGTCATTCCGGTAAATCTCTTTAATTAGGGTTGAAATTCTGAGTAGATTATTTGAAAAGGGTTAATTTTGGTTTACAGAGAAAAGGCTTACAATTTAAAATGGAAGCGATAGTACCCATAGGATAAGACTTAATTTACCTTTGTTTACGAATTCCAATGAAAATACTTGTAAAATGAATCTTTTGTACTTTGAGGATTATTTGGGCTTATAATTGTCGTTTTGACGTTTAGACCAGAAGGATATTGGAAAAATGACCATCCTGATAATGAAACAAATGCTCATGGGTTCTTTATTTTATTTAAGATCGTGTAAAATGTGATGAAATCCGTTGTACATGAAATCTTGATACACGTATATTGAGGGATGTCGTAGCGTGTTAGATTTTTATTTCCGATCTGTTAGTACACACATGCATCGAAGAACGAGAAGTTTTGTAACTCGGATACAGGCGGGACGAACCCTCGTACATCCCGAAGCGGCTGCTGTCGTTTTTATTGAAAGGGGGGCTGGAAGCTGTTTCCTTCCGTCTATCCATGCGCAGCTCTTCCACCGAAGGGGCGGTGGATCTCAATATCCTACTGGAAGGGAATGTACCAACAGATTTTTGTCCTATGGACTCCGATTAATGGCAATGGTGGTCGGAGCGCGGTCAATCTAGTGTACCCTTCTTATGTATCGCTATATATATTGATACGAAGGGTATATATGGGACATTCCATTTAAAATTAACGTCTTTGCAACTCTTAAATTCAAATATTTATTTTTGTACTTCATTTCAGTTTAGGGCGACGAAATAGACCATTATGCCTGATTTTTTGAACATGTGCAATATCAAAAAGGCTTAAAAACATTTTTAAATGAAAAACAATATCAAAATCAATTCTGTGAGCCAAAATTAATTTTCGATTTGCAAAGATCATCTATTTGATAGTGAATTTTTCAAAATAACCGTAAACATTGATATTTTTATTTAAAAATTGGCGAAATCCTGCGGAACTATATGGAACGACAAAACCTGGACCATGATACCACGGGGATTCGAACACGCGTTACAACATAGTAGATTAATCAGACCGCGAATCACCTAACACGGAAGATATTGTAGTTAATCGAGGAGCGACAGTGAATCATCAGAGCTGGCACTGTTCACAATTACGTGGCGTGCAACGAGTGAATTTACAACTTCCTCAATCCACGATAATTTATGTTATGTATATAAATCTATATGTAACAAGTATACGAAACATTCCTTTCGTGACGACTTCAGTCATCCAAATAATGCATGCAGTTCAAGATTTTCCAAACCGGATATGCGACGAACTTAGTGAGCACGAAGGTGTGTAGTACCTTTGCCTGGTACTCAAATAACATTTTCCAATTTTTTGCAATATCCAATTACAATATTTATTGATTCAAACCT
The DNA here is from genome assembly GCA_963989365.1 of Rhimphoctona megacephalus. NCBI lineage: Eukaryota > Metazoa > Arthropoda > Insecta > Hymenoptera > Ichneumonidae > Rhimphoctona > Rhimphoctona megacephalus. Next base: position 25,538,311 of record OZ022415.1, read on the forward strand.
TTTTGTCAATGATCAATATCAATCGTGAATATAGAAAAAAGAAGGTGTTTTGCCGATTCTGTAATACGAAGCAAAATGCCGTAAATGATCCTAAATTAATATTATCGTTACTTGAAGAAGAAAAAAAAAAAAAAATGGCTTGCATTTCTCGTGTAAAAGCAATAAAACTGGTGACAACCGATACTAAGGAGCATCAAGAACAAAATGACGCAAGTAATGTGTGATGTAGCATAGTGTAACGAGAAGACGTAGGCGAGGAGCTTAACATTCGGTGACACGAGAGTGGCGATGAGTCGTTCATTTAGTCGGGGACGGAACACAAGTAGAGCGGTTTGCTTGCGACGGTTTTGTCTCTGAGGCATCATCGTCGTGCAAACACGTACTTGTATTTACAGACACGCGAGAAGGCCCCGATGTCTCGAGAAGCTTTTGGGTCTTGGCAACAATACGAGGTTGTCGCGAAGACGCGACAACGAGCATCTCGGGGCTTCAACCCCCGCAGAATCTATTCCGTTTGTCTCTCGTTATCGTGACTCTCTGGTACGAACTGCTTCGCGAGCTTTTGCTCCAACTGCCTACATGAACACACGATACGCGACACACATTCGTATACATATGTGTCAGATATGTAGTCTCCGTCCACGAGGATGAATTAACTCCCATGTGGGCAACGTTTGACGGTCGAAAACCCAACGAGACTCATGTTTCGGCTGCGGGGCAAACCGATTTAGCTATTAGTACGCTTCGGACATAGTTAATCGCGTTACGCGCTCAGATCACGAGTAACCAAAGTTTCTAAGTAAAGAAAATTCCACACCAAATGGCCAAAATCGCAAGTAACATTTTGGCGCAATATTTTTTAATGTATTTTTAACGTAGCTAAATGATTCCAATTAATTTAGGCACGAATGTGATCTTCATTGCGAGATAAAATACTGGCAGTCAAATAAATTTCCAAAAAATGAGTCTCCGGTTTTGTACTCTCTCTATTTTCATTATATGAATTAAAATTAGATCGAAATTAGGTATTTGCTTAATATTACAGAGATGTGACGTCATTCGTTGTTTACTGAATCGTAAGCTCAAACAAATACATGTTGACTTTCGGCAATAATATGAAACGATATATTCAATTTTTCAATCTCCTTTCGTAAGCCGAATTTCCTTTAAAGTTCTTCATCCTCTTTTAGAATGTATAAGGGTGCGAGATATTACACCCTAATAACGTCATACAAAACGTTCAAGAGATGATGGTAGCTGGCGTTTCTCAGGCACGGACGCCGTAAATACTTCGTGCTGGATATTATATTAGCCGTCAGAGCCGCGATACGACTAGGTCTCGACTGTGTATGAGTTTTGCCGGCATACGTATTTCGTGTATACATATATAAATATTACACATTCATCTATAGATATATGTTGATGCATAAAAGCCTCCTATGGCAATGGAAGACCCGTATCTCTGGGTCGCACAAAAGTGTTAAACGAATGAATGAACTGACTATACTATGGACCGAATGAACGGATGAATGAGCCAGAGCCACGTGTATATATATATACGCAGGTCCCGTCATCCCGAGACACAAAACACGAAAGGGGGGAAAAAAATAAGAACTCCAGGCTCTGTACGATCTTATGTGTGTTTGTCACATTACCGTAACGTAAACGAACGAGATCACGAAAATTTGTTGACTGTATGTGACAATAGAAAAAACACAGCCACCCGAAGATCGAAAATAATCGAAGAAGAATGAATTGCTATGAAATTGGATCAAGAATTGCACGAAAGGAAAAGGTTTAGATGTAAATATCGAAAGAAAGAAGTTTGTAGCTTTTTGTGTACTTTTTTAAATTTCTTTTTCATTTATTCAATTAATTTACAACAAATATAAATATTTTTTTAGAAATACGAAAAAATCTCTGAGGTGATAATCGCCCAAAAGGGGAAAAATGTGATCAGAGAGAAGAGACAAGAAGAAAGAAACTATAGCTCGATTTACTATACTATGCATCATCACTATACGCACTTACCATGATCTTGAATGACTTCAATTAACGTTCGTTGGACTCGTGTAATTGTTTCTCGAGAATTATACCGGACGAAGACGGTGTTGATATATACACATCAAGTGCGATTCCAACTTCTTTATTCTGGCTTCTATACCACCAGTAAATTGCATCCGTACGATATAAATATATTACTTTTAGATGGACCTTCCGAAAAAAAAGACACTATTGACTACTTTGACAACGCGAATATGTGTATTTTTCAGCAATATAAAATTTAAAGCTCTGATTCACGAACTCAATCCCAATAAATTCATGAGTCATGTATAAATGCATAAAAAAGACTGGCCTTTGAATTAGACTACAAGTTCAAATGGTTGAACGTATTTCCGGTTCATCAAGACAAGATCCACGAAATCTGACTGTCTTTTTAGAAAATTGGGCAGCGAGTCATTCGATGAACGTTTTATTAAAACTAATGAAACATTCTTAAATGTAAAGAAAGAAAAATCAGCTCGAGTCATTATTTGATGATTGAATAATTATTAATATCAAAAAGAAAATTGAAAATTACTTCAATCTACGCTGCTACAAAATTTGCGACTAATTTAACCAATAACGAAACATGCTACACACCCGATCAAGGCACTTAGGATCAGGGAACTCTGGTCTTTTGAGGGCCATTCTTCCCCTCGTCGTAATGCAATCACCGAGAACCCCTGTCGACGAAACCCTGTGAAAATAATCACTCGGGTCAATTGGTTCGCGCGACTGATATTTGTCCGCACAATTCTCACTGTTGATCACAGTTGCTAAGTTTGGACTTGTTTACCCAGCGTTTCCAGGCGTCGTTTGTGGGTCTTCCCTGTTCTACGATTTTTTTCTTCTTGCTAAATATCCGTATCACTGAGTATCCAGGATTAATGGTTCGTTTACGTTTCGTTGTATTTTACGCGTAAAAAAATGAACAACCAAAAAATACTAACAATTAGATTGACAATTCATTAATTATCATAATAAATAAATATTATTTTCATTTGAACTGTAATATCGTGAACTAAGAATTCTGTGTTATTAAGGGGACATTATACTTTCTCGGTCGAACATTTTAACGGGAGAAACCAGTTTAGGAGGTCGAAATTTTGGCGATTTTCGTGAATTTTTTTAACAGGGAAGGAATAATCAGAATTTGTTTAAACTTGGAGGATATTTTATTCATGTTTTGAAGTACACTTTGTAATTTTTTCAAGTCATTTCCGCCGGAAATAGTGGAGTTCGAAGCTGCTGTCCATGGACGATCGCCATCCGAGTTTATTGCTGGTGGGCATTCCTGAAGTCACAATTTTCTTTTTTCGTTAACAACATATTTCCTAAGAATATGAACTTAATTGTGATCAAAAAAGTTGAAAATTGCATGTTTTTGAGGTGTTTGAACACAATGTCATGTTTTTATACCATGTTTTGTCACCGTTTTTGGATTTAAAAAAATATTTTTAATAATAATATCATCTCAGAGTTAGGTTCACATAGATTGTAATTGAATAAAGAATATTCATACACATTTTCAGAACGATTGGTCAATAACTTTTTGAGCTAGAATGCCCACCAGTTGAAAAAAGTCGTCCATGGACAGCAACTTCTAACTCCACTATTTCCAGCGGAAAATGACTTGAAAAAATTACAAAGTGTACTTCAAAACATGAACAAAATATCCTCCAAGTTTAAACAAATTCTGATTATTCCTTCCCTATCAAAACAAATTTACGAAAAACACCAAAATTTCGGCCTCCTCAACTGGTTTCTCTCGTTAATAATTTTTATGGGACTGATAAATTAATAAAAAAAACTTTTTTTTAGTCCGCAATTTTTCTGACATATATTTAAGTCTTTGAATACAAGAAAAAATGTATGTATAATTTTTTAAATAATTTTTTATAGGGGTTTTTGCAGCCTCATGGAAGCCATTTTGAAAATTTTGATCTGCTGGCGTGCACGATTGCGTCTCACTGCAACGTCTGAAAAAAAAAGAAACATCATTAGAAAAAGTATGACTATGGCCCCAGTATAGACTACGATTATTTTGTTTAAGCAAAAATTCACAAAATGGTGAACCTCCAAATTGGTGGTCTCAAAAATTGCATTTTTTCGTAAAAAAAACGTTAAAAATTGAAGAAAAAATTGACCAATCTTATTTATTCTACTCCATACTGAGGCTATTGTTGTGTAGAAGAACATATTAAAATTTCAAACCGATCGGTTAAATGGTTTTTAAGTTATCATGCACGCCGATTACAAAAACGTTGTTTTGAGAAAAACGCGTTAAAAGTTTTGACAAACGAATTTTCACATATAAAATCTACTTACGTTCAATCAGCTATGCATGCTGCATACAAAACTCCTTCCGACTCCTCATACGCCTCGTTCTCCAGTGTCAATAGGATACTTTCTAAAAAATCGATTTTTTCGACCCGAGAAAGTGTAATATCCCCTTAATTTTTCTATCGGTAGTTCATAAAATATCACTTAAAATCGACCGTTCCTTTTCGATAATCGATTAAAATTTAAAAAATGTTAAACTTCTACTAAATTCTTCGTATCGAAAAATAAATGGCGCATATTATTTCAAGCGGTCTTTTATGTTATTGCAGATCATTATAAGAATTGTTTCGTTTTACAAAGGAGATGAGCAACGGTTGACTAGAGTCTAGAGGACCGGTAATTGCGAGAGGGATAAACATGTCCGTGGGTGGTATCTCTGCGGTAACGAGGGGCTTTAACGCATATAACTGAATAACTTATGTCTTATGTATCCCCGTAGACATATAATTATACACACGTATGCATGTATATATGTAAATAGTTTGATCTACAATAGGCTCCATATTGCATACATAAATGTTATACACATGATTTGGATGTGGCTATTTAAACGTGTGGCAAGCGTCTTGATAAAAAATTTTCTCAGTAATAAACCGGAGGTTACCGTCAACTTCCTGCTTAACGAAACACTATGGCTATGACCACGGAATGAAAGAGCCAGCGCATGATCAAGACGCGTGCGAGTCATCGCTATTAGGCTTTGGACGTCTCCGAATAGACGCCACTTGCTGGGTTATCCGCGTATTCGAAGTTAAAGTACAATCGATTTGAAAATCGGATCGAAATTTCGGACTTTATTGTGGCTTTTTAAGGATTATATTGAGGCTTTTGTATGCACGGGTCTAGTTGGATGAAAATTTGAATAAAAATAGGGGGAAGGAAGAAAATTTGGAGTGCCAAGAGAATTGATTAATTTTCTGGAAAAAAATTGAGGGAAAAGTTAAATAAAATATTTGAAAATTTTACGAGATTTCGTTCGTTTAAGATTAGAGAGAGAGAGCTGGAGATTCGTCACATTTAATAACGATGTAATCTGCGTAACTTAGCAGAATTAAGGGTCGTACAAATGATGAAAAAATGGCGGGTATTTCCTCTGTTTCCGGGTATTTAATTTAAGAACATAAATTTGATAAGTTTCGGTACATTTTTTATTAATGTGTACAAGAATTCAGCTCCTCTGACTAAACTTTGTCAGACGATTAAATCGTTTACCGAGGAGTTTAGTGTCTTGTACACTAAACTCTCTGGTCGATTGTTACGAGTGTCCAGCATCTCGATTGGGCTCTTTTTTTTTAAGCTCTGGCTCTTTCTCAGAACGAGGACCCACCGCGGGGTTCGCATTGAGGGACACTTCCTACTTAGCTATCGTATACTCTTCCACGGTTGATCCAGTCGCAAAGTGGGGGAAATAAACAGGCAACGATTACTGAGGCGAGTTTTGGTATACTTTGAGTGTGGGAGAGATGAAGATGAAGGATCGCGTCTGCTAGGAAACTCCGCTATGTCAAATCGTACACAAGTACATCGAGCCTTACATTCATAAAGCAGTCGCGCACGTGTATGTAAGATTCCTCAAAATTGCGTGAACATTCCGAAAACGGTGAAGATCACTTTTTCGCGAACGATCCTCCACACATTTTTCGTATAAACAGTGCAAAAAAAGAGAGATGTCAAGTTTGCTGGCCTGAAAACTGAGCAAATGTCACCGAGCAAGCCCCCAAGAATCATCTTTGATTTAAAGTGTAATGTCTGAACACTGTACGGTTTTGATTTTTTTTTCGGTCTCCGATGTATGTACGCTACGAATTATCTCCTTTCCTTATCTTCGAATTCACTGATAAGAGAACCCCTAAGTGCGCACCGCACGTGCCCTTACTTTCAAGCCTCGATGGCTTATCATCCATTCGTGCTTCATATATACATATACATAATGTATCTATAACGTGTACATGCCGAATACGTGTGCAGAAATATCGCAGGGACATTGCGGTGGGGAGCTCATCGCAATATACAGTATTATTTGGTACGAGTACATGCGAAGTATGACTGTACGACCGGGTGACACTCGGCAGACGTCCCTTCCGGTCTGTCTCGTGTTACACCGTCGCCCGTCAACCGTTTATATTAAAGTTACGGCATCGGGCGCGTGCCACCCACCACCGCGTGTGTATATCCAAGCAGATTTCGTTTGTCCTCGTTACACGCCACAAGTTGCCTGCAGCAATGCCCCGAGAGTGTTGATCAAAAGACCCGAGGGTTAAACTAATTTTTTTCTTTTTTTCGATATATATTTGATGTATATGTGGTATACATATGTATCCGTATAGAATTTCGTGAGAAGATCGTCTGTAATTTATATTGTTAGCAAAAGGATAAATTTTGGATCCTCGTAGTTGAACTAGTCGTAGGAAAAAAATGGTAAGAAAGAATTTTCGGAGATTGAACAATATTTTGATTCGGCACATTGGAATTTAAATACTGGAAATGTTATTCAAATTCGTTGAATACATTGCTGCGAAGAAATTTCTTTAAATTGCATAAAAATTGAACAATAATTTGAATAATCTGTTAATTATTCATTGAGAGTCTGATTTTCAATTAAACTGATTCAATGTTGGGAAACAATGAACGTCCGATTGAAAAGAACCATTCCAGTCCAACCCCGCAAACTTCTCCATCGAGTACGAGTAATTATTAAGGAGGGGAAAGGAGGGGAGTTGGGGATTACTGAAACGCGGATGGAAATTCAAGATGAAGAGATTAACGAGATGTTTCGTGTACATACATATAAAAAAAAGAGCCTTCATTGTGGAGCAGCTGGTCCTTTCGATCTTGGAAGCCGGGCTATGCCACTTGATGCTCGTTGTATATGGACTCTCATAAATCCATCGGGCCTATTGCATCCTGCCACTCTCATGGATGGATCAATCGATGAATCTCTCTCGATCGCTCGAATTAATACCGTTTCACTGCACTCCAACACCGCTACCTCCATTTTTCTCTCACTAGCACCGACATATTTGTTCTCACTCGAATCTTTGTACTCTATTTGCCGCGTGACCCTTTTGCATATTTGTTTTAAAGGCTCACAGGTCATGAGTGCTGTTGAAATGGCCAACGGGTTTACACGAAATACATCACGTTTTTCATGGACTCGAACTAGACGACTGTATTGTTTAGCTACACAGACCAAGAGGGCTTTCGCTTGTGTTCTCAACAACTGGTATATATGTATTTTGTATACCTATTTATGCATACATGTCATGTAATAGTACCATATAAAGGGTGTCTCAGTTCGGTTGAAAAAATTAGGAACACTCGGATTTTTCACAAAGTAAAAGTGACAAAAAGTACTGAAACTTTTTTTACTGATGTAGTACGAATTTAATTTTTTCTTTGGTTCCTTGTTGGCGAATATCTTCCAATGCTGCAAAAAAAAATCGAACATTTTACAATATTCAATCGTCGTAACAAACATAAAGAATTTAGATCAATATAGATAATTTGATTTTACAGTGTAGCTATAAAGTAGTAAAATTTTATTAATACTTTGAAGAATGATTTAAGAAATTGTCGAGACAATTATGAGCTTGTATGATTAATTATGAACTGTTATTGTAATGTTTGGTATTTAGATTAGGAATTAGGGTTAATTCAGGACACCCTATATATACTGACATGTAAAAATGTCAATGTGTTTTATATGACGGTCCTCTTGTTAAATCGCTCGCTAATACTCTCTTATGTTTCAACGACACACAGAGCTTTGTAATGCTTCGGATTTCCCCATCTATTATCAATAACCGAAGCTGGTTAAGTCTATTCTTTAAATTTTGTTTCACCACAGGTTGCGGTGATCGCAGGCCATTTTGTTATTTCTTCACGAAATACTTTTGTTTAAAAATTGAGACGAATTTTAAAACGATCAATGGATGGGCATGATGGAAACTCAAGGATTTATTAGTACGATTTTAATGTCTTATAACGTGAAGATATGTTTTCATTCGATAACAAAACGAAGCCAGAAATTTGGAAACCGTTGTTGAAACGAACAATAATAAAAATGTGGGTAAAACTTGTTTCTATAAATTTGCAAATCGTACCACCCTACTCCAGTCGTACGAATCAATGTCTATTTTGTTAAAATCCCATCACAATCACATCCCTGCCTCTTCATTGATAAATGAGGATATGGATGCTGAGACACCAATAATAAAGCAGTAGTACGAGCAAACGATAGCAGCCTTGACACGCTTTAATTCATGCTGGATCTATGCATCACTCCCGATTCGAGTTACCATTCGTCATCACTATAATATACATATGGAGATGATGAATTAACCTACAATGATACTCTTGTGTAGATAAAAAATATTTTTTTCGTGATACAACAACAGTTTTTTCAAAAAATTAAATTAAATGTAAGAACACAAAGATATCGTGAATAAAAATAACAATAATGATGATGAAAAAGTTAACAAATACTTCAAATTGTGTAAAAAATATTTTTTTTTGACAAAAATCGTTAATGAGTTGTCACCGGTAATTAACAGTTACATTCAACGGATGATTCCCCATGACACCGACTCAATTTGACAATAATTTGTAAATTGTACAATTTTAACAATTCAGATTTCGACTCGATTCTCAGTGGAGTAAATCGACCTGGCGAAATATTTCAAATGAAATTCTTCAATAGTTGCCTTTATTTCCGAGGTCACGAACCAACATCTTCGAGATAGTTGGCAGAGAGCATCAGGCGATCGCCTTTGCCGCATTTAAGGAGAATGAACGAGAGGAAGAAAAGGAAAAAGACGAAGATGAAGAGCGAGTGAATGAGATCCATGAATGAAACTAATTTCTACGGGTGCTACTACATAGAGCATAATCTACCAGTATGTAGTATACGCGATGCGAGTATGTGCACGAGTCGTAAGAATGAAGAGTAACCCGAGAAAAGAAGGAATTGATGAATAAAAGAGTCAGAGAGTAAAAAGAAGAGAGAGAGGGAGAGTGAGAGAGAAAACGCTCGGAGGGCAGCTGTTTATGGTCGGGAGTTCGAGTCAAGAGTTTGACCCGCGTTGCGCGCGCAACAATACAGTCTTGGATAGAAGTCAACTGAAGAAAGAGGAAAGGGTCCAAGACCCAGGATACGAGGTCGTCCGGATTGACCTCGCGGCGCACGCCGGATGCCACAATTTTTCTACCAGAATTGACTGAACCCAATTGAAAGTGTCGCGAGTACGCGTTTAAAGGCCGCGCGCAAAAAAAGCTCTGAATCGACTTGGTCAAGACTGACGATGATTATTACAACGATAATGATGATGGTGATGACTATAACGAAAGCGAAAGCGTTGCAGCGCGCAGGAGTGGGCAAGGTCGTTAGTTTGTCTCCTCAATGAATTCTCGCTCTCTTTTTTTTTTTTCTTATTCCGGGATCGTTCTTTTCGCTGTCATCGATCATCCGAGACTTAACAGGCTTTTTTTTATAGCAGTGAAAAAAATCCTGTCGTCTGTGTTAAATGCCGAGTTCGGCAAGTGTGTTAAGTGTCGAATGACTTATTAAATCGAGTTGTTAATATTACGGTGGAGCAATTATCCCATTTGTGGAGAAAAAAATCGCTTATAAACGTATTTCGCTTAAGGGGAATCGATGAAAAGTCATAAAAACATTTTATAGAGAAATCATCTGGGGGCAGTCAACAGTCGCGATTAATTGAAGATGTCGTGGGAACGGAGACCTGTTTTTTTTCACGTTTTTTCCTCTTACTCACGACTGCACGTAAATGATCGATTTTTTGGGGGCTCCGGCATGTTGTAGTCGAAACTATAGAGTTCTTCCTATTCCCCTCAAGTTCTACAGCCAAAAAAGGGTAACAGTGTCTCTTGATATCAATGACATGTTTATTCAAGAAGATTCGTACGTGTGTATCGTCGGAACAGCGTAAATGATTTTTGAAAGGGAGAGACCGATCGAGACCGATGTTCGCGTGTGCTCTGTGCCCAATGTAGACCTATATATACATATAATATTCATGTGTGGGGGCAAATTAAAGTCGTCATGGGAAACCCCAACTCCTTACGGTTCACCGCACTTGGCGATCGTTTCAACGCGCCACACAATCGGCCGACTCTTCTCTTCATTATTCCGAGCGATACTTCACCGATGATGCTCTGCAAACCCCGACAGAGTCACGTGACTCGTAAACAGTTTAACGTTGAACGAGGTTCCCCCTAACCCGAGCATGCCGAAGTTTTCGATGAACGTTCTTGCTTCTTAAATATAAATCGCTTTACACTTTGAAATTCCAACATTATCATCGAAAAAATCGGGTCGATGTGATCAAATGAAATTTTTATATGAATTTTCTTCGATTTACATCGCTAAACCTATACGTAAACTTGGCCATCTACAAATTTGATATTAAAATCCTCGACTGATGCTTGATTCTCGGCCCTTTCTGATCGTATTTGGATTGCATGTTTGAACAATAGTCTATGTGTTGTGGAGGAAAAGCTTGTGACTCGGTGGTGAATTCGTTTTGATCGAACCAGACCAACCGTGTGCTCATCGATTAGTCACGCTACCCGTACCAACGAAGGGTGACTTTATATTCCGCCGATTGTGTAGTCGCATTTGTCCTGACTACCCTTCTCTTAATGCTGTACTGTTCTACTTATTTATTGCTGAGTTTTTCTATGCTAAGCCAAGTTGAAAGCCACTCTATTTATTGGCTAAAAATTCTAGTCTAAGATTCAAAATAATTCATGAAAAAAAGTTTAATCGATGCTCAGAATATTTTGTACAGTTAAAAAACCCAGTTTAAGGGTCAAATTATTCCACGGATAGCAAATCTCAAAAAATTTGTGTTCTTCATTGACAATTTACGTACGGAAATGAATTCTGTTTTTCCCCAAAATTACGTAGTTCTTTGCCAACGCAACCTTGATTCTTTTATCGAGAAAATTTAATGCAGATCCAGTTTTTTCATCAATAGCTTGAAGCGTAACGCCCAGGCTCGATTTTACGACTAAAAATAAAAACAAAATTAGAATTGCTTCTTATAAGCACAGCAACCTGTATCCAAACCGGGTGGGAGTAAGATTTTCGAATGATTAAAACTTCGAACGGTTAAAACTGCGAATTTTTAAATTGAAGAATAGTAGTATGTAGACAGATTAATTCTACTATAGCCTTTATGTTGGAAATAAAAAAATGAGAAATTAAAGAGTTCGAAGTACATTTACGTCAAAAACAATGTATACCAGTAGTCCAAATGACGAAGGCTGGAATAGCGATTTTACAAAAGTTCGACTATTACGCATTCGAGTCGTCAAATACTGAAATCGGCAATATTATGAATATTCACAATTTCAAATATATTTTAACGAAAGACAAAATATTAATGTGGTCAAAATAGCGAAACACCAGAAAGTCGAAAGGTCAAAATAGCGAGAGCCTCTGGGCTGTAAAGTATTGCTTGTCATTCTTCGTGCTTCACAACGTTCGCTATTCTGTACTTCTAATTTTTAGTCATTCGTAAAATTCACTTTCGAATTATTCATACTATATATTTTGGTCTCTCAATAAAAGAATTGCTCTCCATTTCGAATTTAGAAAATATCAACTTCTTACATTAGGACAATCTATATTATCTGCATTTGAAGTATAGACAGTCTGAATATATATTTTCATGAAAATACGTATGTGGTTCCAACTTCGTGGTGAACAAACGGACTGGCGTGGTGTATTCGCTACTTCAACGATCGCTATTTCATCGTTCGCTATTTCAAGGTTCGCTTTTTCGAACGTTCGCTATTCTGTACATCTAAATTTTATTCATTCGTAAAATTCACTCTCGATTTATTTTCTTATTAAATATTTTGGTCTTTCTATAAAAAAGTACTTTTTATTTCGAATTTCGAAAATATAAACCCACTACATTAGTACGATCTATATTCTCCGTATTTGAATAAAAGATGGTCTGAATATACATTTTCGAATAAATGCACATTCAAAGAAAACATATTACATTAAATACATAGTCTACTCAATAGTCTGTCTCGAGAATAAAATCTTCGAATTACTTATTTTTCCTGAATTTAATACTATGAATTCTAAAATTTCGAAATATCGACCGTTCGACAATTTGGTTGTTCTACATTTTAACCCCCATCCATATTTTCGAATAAATACGCGATCAAAGAAAAAATATTACATCAAATACGCATTCAACTTAATATACTATCGAAAATATAAACTTCGAAATTCTTATTTTTCGTTAATCGAATGTTATGAATACTAAAATTTCGAAATATTAACCGTTCTACAATTTGATTATTCTACATTAAAAAGATTAAAAAATGATTAAAAAGAGAACAAAAGTCAGTGAAAAAGACGTCAGTTTAAGATCGAGACTGTTTTTCAAAACAATATTACGACCGAGGCTATTGCAGTAAATATTCCCAATTAAATTCTCGATTTACCTCGTGCAATACAAGTATTTGAAAACAGTAAATATTAATTGTTACTCTCTTCTCCAAAAATAACGTACAACTCAATCTTAAGTGAGTATTGTTTGCAAGCTGATGTAGATTCGACGATGTTCATAGAGTGTACAATACACAGTGATAATAAAATATGATGGTCCATGGTATGCGCATTGAGGGGGCGCCCACTCGCACGAATCTTTAGGAAAGACACGCGGGATAAGAGGCACGCGAGATGTGTTGATGTACACACGTATAAAGGGCGCGTGTACGAGGAACGTACGCAGCCGTATTATCGCGTGTACATATATTATGTATCTCACTCCTCACTTATTGCATTGGCACATATAACGATTGTCTTTGTCTGCGCACATAAACTCGAGAGAAATCGAGAGAGTCTGGAACAAGTGGCTATTTAATGCATTAAAAGTCAGACAGGAGCGAGCTGTGAGAATTGAGTATATACGTGACCCACGCTTACTTCTTTGTAATTCTGGCTAAATCCGGGCATTACCGCACCTTCTCCGCTAGAAACTTTTATCTACTCCTCTCCGGTGTCTCGAATGCTACTTTTCTATGTAAATAATTGTTGCCGATCACGATTGCAAATTCTACGCGTTGATAAAGGGAAAAATGTAGAGTGGACAAATCGGGAGAGATTAATGGACAATAAAAGTAGTAATTTGGTTGATTTTTCAAATTTTAATGAGATAATGGGAACAGCAAAAAGTTTAGATCTTCAAGAACAATTATTTTTTAATGCACTATGTTTGTTTGTTGATCTCTTTGGTTGCTTTAAAGACAATTTCGTAACTATGCAAATAAATTATATCGCACAATGAATTTATTCGCAACAATTATCGAATGATACGCAGTTCTTGTTACATTTTGAGTGTTTAAAAATGTAGTTTGGTACAGAAAAGGGGATTGGGCGAGATCACGAGATTTCGAGGTTGCTTGATTAATTATAATCGCTTTTGTCGCAGCAGCGAACTTACCCTCGTAATCAGTCTAGCTCCGTGGCATCATTACATGTTTATTGCGTTCATTCGCGAGGACTGAACGTGCCGAGGGTTAACACTATCGCGGTACGAGTCTCGAAAGGCTTGAAGGAGAAAACTAAGTATTTTCGTTGATTTTTTTTTCGTTTCTTTTTTTCTCTGGCATTCTTTAACTCTTCTCTTCGTCCTCTTCTCTTGTCGGCAGTCAAGAGCGTCTTCCTGTCGCGTGGCCATCGTGCGCTTTATCTTTTGCCCTCTGTCTTTCTTTCTCTCGTCTCCCTCGTCTCAAATTAACCTCATACATTGGGATTAAAAAGCGGATATATTAATTTGCTAGTTTGAGAATGCTCATGAGCGCGTGCTTCTGTGCTACATTGTCTTTAGGCTAGTGCTTTATTTACGCTTCGTTTAAACACGAGAACGAAAGACTTTTCGGACAAATATATTTCATTGAATATCATTTTTTTTTCAGATTTTACCGATAGAAAAAGGAACACTTTTATACAGCGTAATAAACAGTAAAATATTTTATGGTCATAACTAATATGCACTTTCTTAACCTCGATTTGAAAACAGTGCGATTTTCTGTTCCGGAGCTCGCGTGGGCAGAAAATAAAATATATATATATATATGAAATAGTATACACGGAAGGCTGACAGGTGTGTTTGCTAGTACTTCAATTACGAATCAAAACACCGCAAAGCCCCGGGGGCTCTATTTCTCTTTTCAGTTCCGTTGAAATCTGCTCGTTACAGCAATGCCATTCCTTTCAAAATGTATACGCCATACAAATTATTTATGTATACGATCGCGTACGAGAAAAACGTTTCGTGAAATGACTTTCGCATTTCGTTTTGCGATTTCTCGCGAGGATACGTGTTACGGTCTTTCCTCAAAAATCTAATGTCACTTGCTTCAACATACAACACACGCACACATAGACATCGATACAGTAGCAGGAGTGAAAAGACTATTTTGCCGTCTCGGAGTGAAGAGGTAAGCCTCGCGTGGCCATTTACATACGAATGCGTACCAACGCGGATGAGACGAAGTTGAATGTCGCGTGTAACTAATTTTTTTTTCTCGCTCGCTCTCTCTCTCTCTCTCTCTCTCTCTCTCTCTCTCTTCTCTCTCTTTCAGGCAACCGAGTCGCTGTTTGCGACAGACTAAAGCAAGTTTACGCATCTCTATAGTTTTGTTAAACCCACTGCTGAACTGCACAAAAATAAATGAGAAAAAAAAACTTGGCTCGTCTTACTTTTCAAAAGTTTGCAGCCGTCTCTTGGCAATAAAAAAAGATGGACATGCGAGCTTTTAGCACAAGACACCACTCCTGGTGACTCCCCCCCCCCCCCCCCCCCCGCAGAACGACAGAAAAATCGTTCGAGAACTCGATTTATTTGCGTGTATGAGGATGTGTTTGTTTGCGAGTGTGCCTCTTTCTGTCTCTTCCTCTTCGGTATATGTGTAAATGCATTTGTTCGAAGATGAGACGACCGCGCGGTGCTTTGGAATTTTGAACGTCCAACGATTTGTTCACCAACGAGTTTCTGAACGTCTTCTCTGGTTATTCATCGGTTGAAACCAAAGATGCAACCACGCGCTTCGACGTCTGTCCATCGACCAACAAGTTTGATTGATTTCTCGTATATGCTCGTTTCTTCGATTCTGCGCTTGTATTATGTAACTTTTGTGAAACCACGTGACAAGGGATTCAACCGACCGAACTATATTTATGGCTTTTTGAAACATTTTCTTCGTTGTCTATATAAAAAAAAAATATATATATATATGAATTAATTTCTTGCAAACTTCTATACAGGATTTTGGAAAGGTTGCACAAAATGTGGGGAAAAGTAAGTCAAGGTGGTTTGTGTTGATATTTTTTTGTGAACAAAGAACATTCAAGTTTGTAGGGTTTTTACCATTTTTGAGACTGGAATGAGTAAATAAGGCATTTTAATAAATCCATGTACTTTTTATGCAAATAATGTAGAGAACATTTATTTTCTCTAGCTTAAGATATTATTTAGTTTTAATGTTTTTTTTTTTTTTTCATGTCTCGAACGATGTTTGTGTTTGATTTATTGGTGCTTTGCTGTTTTGGTTTGAATCGTGAAATTTCATGATTAATAATTTGAAACTGACTACACGGTCAGAAATGTTAATGAGTCCGTTTTGTTGATCGAAAAATATTTGACATTGTAATTTGTAGTCGAAATTGCGTTGACAGACTCACAGCTTGTATGTCTGTGAACGCTCATAATCTTGCGATTATGCATAGTCGAACATTTGTTCAAAATTTCATTTCAGTCCAAATAAGACGAGTATTCAGGTAAAATAAACTTTCGACACGCTCGACGACGATCTATAGAAATTTAAAAACATCATCAGAATTTTTTTGTGCCTATCTTTTTATTCTTTCAGCCGAACACATTTGTCCGGAAATTTATTTTGGTTCGTAGATGGTTGGAATAAATTATTTTACAAAGAAGAGAGTTTGGTGTCTTGAGAAACTAAAATCAATCAAATTTGTGACGATTTGAAAAATAATTCCTCACAATTATGACAACATTGTATTAATAATAATTGCTATATTTTCGAAAAATAATGAGAAAGCTAATCGAACTTTTGAGTTTTTCAATTAAAAAACGCCTGGGAATATTCTACCCCACAAAGAAACTACACGACAAACAGAAAAGAATACCTCAAGTAAAAAAAATTGATTTTCAACTATCCTCCAGATTTTCGTCGATGTGAATCGGTCGAGCAACGAGAGGGCACGATCTTGACTTGGTGAATTTTGTGTAAGGTACATTGGTTTCCTGGGAGCCACTTGTTGCTCGCTACGGAACAAACTTCCTGCTGACTGAACTCGGCAGGACTTGGTCTGCTCCATCGAGCTCGAAAGCCAGAGCAAACCGACTCTCTGGTAGAATCGCCTTTTCTCTATTCCTGCTATGTACTCCAAACATTTCTCTTCAAGTTCATAGGTCAGAAATTCAGTTTTTATATTGCTAAAAAATATATTTAGTATGATAAATTCTTTATAATTATTATGTAGAATAAATACATTTAAGCAAAATAAAAAAAAAACGAAAAGATGCAATAAAATTTTTAATCTTTTGTACCATTTAAAATTTGCAAACTTATTCTTCTAAAAATCATACAGTTGGCATAATAATTGTAAAAAAAATTTCACTTTTCAAGTAAAATATTCGACGATTTTTGATCAGCTGCCAATAGCCCGTAATTTTCCAGGTCCCGAAAAAGTTCAGTGAAACATAACAAGATCCGATAGTTTGTCTTCTTTACCAATGAATGTATAAAACGAGCCTAATTTGTACATTGTCTTTGTGGCTGATGTATTAATTTTTGGTCCAAATGGATGGAGAAAATGTATCTATGATTCGAAGACGCCTGTTGACGGGTGTTGGCGCACCCCGCAGCTTCGGAGGCTGCGTTAAATTGACGTGAGGAAAGCTAACAGAAGAGTATATATGGTGCAGTATTTATTGAGTGAATGAAGCGAAGAAGCGAGCTCTAGGAAAGTAATAAATGCTTTCATGCGATTAACACCAGAGCAATCTGTCGGCTTGATTTAATTTAATTTGGGTACCATTAATAATGAACGTCGCGGTTGCTTAATGGGATATGATCGGTGAAGATGTCACACGGTTTGTCATATATATATCTATATACACACATGAAATACGTAAACATATTAACTGATGACGCCGCGACTCAGAGCACGGCCAGAAATGTCATGGGTTCCCACATGAAAATGTTTCAAATGAAACTTATAGAAGAAGAATGAAAAAAAAAAAACGTTTTTCACACGATCCAACAAGATTCCGAACTATAGAAATATTTGAAATCATATATTTAAAGTACTCTCATGAAAAATTCATGAAATTCATATGCGGATCATTAAACTGTCTTGAATCAGCGAATTTTCAAGATACCATGTATATACGTCGGTGAGAAAAGCGTCAATTTCGATAGCAGTCATTGGCAATGCGCAATGAATCAGAGCGCAATTTTGTGAACGGTCGATCGAGTATCAATGTCCCCGCAGCTGAGGTAACTACTCAGAAAACCAATAGCTCGAGGCTCGAGTATATCGATGTATCTCCATTCTGAAGCCCTTTCCTATACCAGCAACCTCGAGTGCATCGTGTCCCGATTCCCTTGAATACTTGATTTTGAATATTCTGCCCTTGACAATGAGCGGACGAATTTCAATTCGCCATCGATAATATCAATAAATAAGTGCATTTTTCATGCTTCAAAAGCATCTTTGAAGCTATCGTGAAGAAGTGGATGAATTGTCTTAATAAAAATTAAAGGAGCACATTTAAAATATAATTTTATAAGATTTAGATAAATCTATGATGAAAAATGTGAATAATTGTAACTTTAGGCATTTCATGCGCAAGGACGAAACCGATTTTCGATGACAGCAGACGGAAGGAAAGGCGAGCCGAGTGACGTCTGTTTGCATGTTTATGATGATGTACGAGAGAAGTTTCGAAGTATGTACGTGTACAGAGAGCGGTAAACAGAGCGCAGCGAGTTATAGTAGGGTTATTCTCGGTGTAAAAGTTGCCGGATAACTGCTTCGAACAATAACAGAAGGGTTGTCGACGAGGTATTTGCAGAGGTTACATATGTTGCGGCGATTGTCGCGAACAGTCGGCCAACACACCCTTCCTTTCTTCTTTTCATGCGGCATACGCATACAATTCTAACTTTAAGCCCAATATGCAGAATCGGAAAGAGAAAGTAACGGGAAGAGAAGACTAAGTGAAAGAGAAAATCGGACAGACAGAGAAAGTATTGGCGAGAAAATGAAACTTTTAAACAGAGGAAAAGATTCAAGAGAACAAATAAAAACTTTAATAATCACAAGACATCTTTGCTTAACTATTAACCCATATTATTCATTTGGAAATTTGCCTAAATGGAGCTGATCAAAAGCACGGAAAAACAAATTTCCCCTGATTCGATGCACGTGTTTGTGAGAATGAGAGATGGCGTCATTTAAACTAAACAAAATTGGTGTTTTCAATACTTACGCAGTGTTAGATTGATCGCCGCAATAATATGTCTCAAGTAGGCGAATTACACAACTCTGGTCTGAAGGCAGTGTTTATTCAAAGCGCGTGCTTGCGTGCATGTTCACGATTATGGATGTCGAGATAAACGTCTGATCGTTGTACACCGACGCCTAACACCGCAGCTAATATTCCAGCACTAATTCGTGTGGCTAATAATACCAGTGTCCACCGAAAGGTGTTAGAAGGTTATTGCGCTATAGATATATTCACATGTAAAGAAACCCTGCACCGAATATGCCATACGATCGCGATAGATCGCCAGAATGGATAGAGTTCGAGCCTGGGGTGTGAAACGTCCTCATTACACCAATTATCGGAGCTGCTCCCTATTCCACTATTATCAACTCTCCCCCGTTCGCTGTATGTGTACCAATGACTATAATAACACGTTCGGCCGTATTATTGCCACCTCTTTTTTCACTCTGGCGCGCTGCACAAATTAGCCGGCTGTTGACAATACGACAACGCCTCCGGCTTTACTCTGCTTCTAATATATCATTCGTTTTCTCCACAATACAAGTACGTCCGTTTACTATGGATTCAATTTATAGGTGTTTGTCCATATTCACATTTAAACCTTTTTGTCCATGGTATTTCTACATTAAACGCAAACTGTTCGTATGTTAATATTAATTATTGGAATTTTAATATGTTCAGCAATTATATCAATAACTGAATGAGAGTTTTTTACGGATAGGGTGAAACGCCTACTTTAGAAAACTTGCTGTCTGGGACGTTGTTTGATTGAAATAATCTCAATAATTTTCTTTTAACTTTAAATTTTCGTGAGAAACCCCCAAAAACTCCTTTTTTCGTGCTTTTTCGATATTATCTCAATGATCGGTTGAGAAATCAAATTTGCTGACAAATTCTCAGGAAGCTGATGAGAAGAAATTATTTTTTTGTATAACTTCGAAATCTCAATAAAAAAAAAAGAAATCAAAAGCATTTTGAAAGTTAAACAAAAGGTCTTCGACCCGATTTTCGTAAAATTTTGAAATTCCAAGTTGTAATAATTGAGTAGCGAATGGAGATGCAGAGATTGATATCGGGGTTTTGGCGAGGATTTTGGTAGACTTTGATAACGGTGTCGACTTCACTTCAATTTTGCAATCGAGACTAATCCAATGTTTACTGTCATTATAGTTTGCTTTCGCATTTCGATTCTATTTCTGTAATGAAACTCGAGTGAAACCAAGGGCCAAGGAAAGGTGAAGCCCTTCAATAAATAAAATGACAATTAAAAAAAATTAAATAAGAAATATAATACCTAAAAAAATGAAAGAAATAACATTCCACTGTATGTTTTATTTTTATCATTTCATGCCATACGTTTTTGAATCTACATTGCTAATAAAAAAGTATTGCGATGTCTGTAACCGATTAGCGAGTCAATTTCATATATGAATAAAATGGTCAAACGGTCTCAAAAAAATTTGATGGCCAAAGTGTCGTAGAAATTCTTATACGTATGACGGATGTGCGTGCAAAAATGTGGACGCCGAAAGGGGAGCGGGGCCAATATGGGTTTGATATCGTTACGCGCCGCGGGCGCATCGTCTGGACGTACTCGCGCCATACCCTATACTTTATCCGCAATATCAACAGATGTGCAAAGGCACCCGCGACTGAACCGCCGTCCTTTTTCGTCAGCGGGTAATTGTGCCACGCAAACCGCCCGTTTAATTGCACAATCCTTGGTAGGTACGCTATAATGGAGCGTCCTAATTGTACCCATATCGTGAAATCCGTCTGTTATTCGTTCATTCTCGTGCCCATAGACACACGTAAAAGCTGACCAAAAATTAAAAAAAAAAAAAAAACAGTAGCTCCCTTGGTTGCATCGTTCAATGAATTTTCTCCGAAAATTCGAAAATTATATATTATCTCGTCGATACGCGATTCAATTTTTATGTATTTATTATTAATTTTATTACTGTTATTATAGGTCAAATGTTCATTTCATTAGCAAGATTTCATTTTTCCGTATTTTCGTTCCTTTGACGAGATTTTGCTTCACGTTGTCTTCAATAAAGCGTGCAGAGTAATAAATGCACTGAGAAAAGAAATTTGTTGAATCAACAAATCCTGCAGTCACAGGGGGCGAACAAAACATTCAGTTCATGATACAATATAATCCAATTATTTCAAATTACAAAAAAGAGTTAATCGAACTAAATATTTAGTTTTCCTAACTGAAACTGCCATTGTTTCCGACTGAATATTTATTTAAATCAAATAATTATTTATTTGAATCATATAAACAACGAATATTTATTTTAAAGAAATTGATATTAAATTTTTAGTTTTTATTATTTTATTATTATATATTATTATTATTATATATTATATATTATAATTATTATATATTATTAAATTTATTTGTTTGATATCTAAATATATATAATTGAACTTCTTACAATCCGAAAATATGTATTCTACTAATTTCTCATCAATCATGATGAGAAATCAATGGGAGTTATTAGACTCCGATTGATTTCTCACGGGAATGTAACCCACGACAGTTATAACCGTGCTACCTTTTCTGGATCAAATTCTGGATCAAAATCGGTTGGAACGTCTCATCTTACTCGACTGCCGCAATTTATATCCGTCCAGAGGCCGCCACTGTGTATGTGAGAAGAGTCCCGACGCTCTGCGCCACGCAGTGACCGGATCGAGAAGTTACTCGAACGTTCGTCAATTCTTTCGACAACCTTTAGTCGACCAAATCCAGATTTAGTTGTTTAGATAGCTTTATTTAGTTAAGGCGCTATCAGAGTTTGAACGCTAAAAAAAAGGCTATTTTTGGGAATTTTTTCTGGGCATGTTGTTAAAAATATTGAAATAAAACTTGTTGGGGATGATAAATCTAGCCTTTATTTACATAATTTTTTTTTTTAATTCATTTTACTACATATTTATGTGCAAAAACTGCACTTGAACAAAGCGCCTCGAAAAGTAGAAGGCAAACGGTCTCCATCATATCTCAGGAACGGCTTGTCTGACACCAAAAAAACATAGTGCGTTAGATTAAGTATAACGTCAGGTAGGTAATGACGCTTGGATATTAATTTTTATCGATAAATAACAAAATGGCGGACGAAAACAGAAAAAAAAATAAAAAACACGTTTTTTTCACTGTTTTGTGTACAAAAAAGATATTAAAAGTATAATATAAAATCAAAATTTTAACTTCGTAGAGCGTTAATTTCTAGGAATATATATGTAGAATATGTGATTTAAATTTCATAAGGATCGGTCAAGTAGTTTTTGAGATCTCGTGGAAACTAATTTCAAAAATGGTGTTTCGAGAAAAACGCGTTCAAAGTTTTTGGCGCTCAGGTACGCGCCCTGAGGTACTCATGTAAAGGACGCTGAAAAATATACTTAGGCTGCTCCGATCGTTTTGAAATTTTTACACAACCATATTACATGTATATACTTTCGAAAAATGAAAAAAAATCGATTTCTCAAAAGTGTCAAACTCTAATAGCCCCTTAAGACAATGTCGTAGCGTGTTGATGCAACTAAACCGATGCAACAAAACGATTTGATTGTTTCAACCACTTAATTTGTAGGTTGAACTACACATGCGCTTACCATGACATTATTATTGTTGAATCAACAAAATTGTAGCGAACAAAATGAAATTTGTTGATTCAACAAATTTTTTTTCTTACTGTGCAGTAGGTCTTTACGGATTGAATATACAAGTAAGTATAAGGTACAGTACGGTATGAATAACACTGTTATTCCGAGCGAGTGAGTCCGAAGTAAAAGACGCTCAAGCGTCAATCCGTTTTTCGAGAGTTCGCCGCGGTGCAAGTTTTCGTGATGCGTATACGTGCAGTTAAACCGCATCAAGTACGATTTTGGAGACGTACATAAGTAACAAGGTGGCCATCTGGATTGGGCCAGCTCGAAAAGTAGATGAAAGAAGACGAGCACAGCGTGCGTGGAAAAATGAAGCTTCCGGTTCGCTGCTTTCCTCGACCCGGAAAATCCGCTTTCGTCGTTGATTCGGACAGAGATGAACAAAAGGGATATGTATACAGGGTCGAAACATTGTATCTTGATTCTAAAACGCTTCTGTGTTACATGTCCGGTTGAGGGAAGAATGAACCGCTGGGGGCTAATTACGATAAATATTTGCCCAGCCGCCCGCAACCCTTCTCTTCTTTTGCTTTTCCTGATCCTCTGGCTTCTATGTTGCTTCGCGTCTTGCGCTCGCTCGTTCTGGTGCGACCAGTCGCGCGAGTTAAGCAGATTGAAAAGAAGGAGAAGAAAAAAAGGTTTGTACAAGCCTTCTGTATATTTAGCCGCGTGCATAACCCTCAGCCCGCAGGCTGAACGTCCTGGATGATGAACAAGAACCGGGAGGACCAGTTAAGAGAGAAATAGCGAAAGAGTAAAAGAACCCGAAAATAAGTGGATATGTTCTCTATAAGAGCGGAAAAGAAGGCGAAGAATATCGGCCAAACGAAAGGGGGAGGGGGGGGGGGGGAGAGAGAAATCGATGCTTATTCGGTGAGAGCAAACGAGATAGGTAGTCAGTTTAAAATTGGTTAGGAAAATCGGATTGCTCCCGGTGAAACGTTTCTGGGCACGCGAACAATATCAACCCTACCCACTAAGCCATGGCCTAATAAGCCTTTCTGTATATATAAAATATCGGCTCTTTCAGCATTTGGCCCCTGGTATTTAATCCTATAAATATTTTTCCTAATATTATCGAAAACAGAGTCTTCACGACGCTTCACCAGCGTATCCCTCTCGCTTCTGTCAAAAGTATCAAAGCTTCAGCCGAAGGGAATACAACACTTGGAGATGCACGAAGAATACTACTTCCCTGTAACAGAAATGGCCTTTACGAGATCTGTGAAAAAATATTTATTCTTGTTTGTAATTGCACCTAGAAATGTCGCCAATACCAAAGAACAGAACTGTAAGATTTGGACTGCTCAATACACGAATTTATATACAATGGATACGTTTCAATTCAGTAAGTTTTCTTTACTTTTATGCGCAAGTAAAATCCGTAATTAGTATTAGTATTAGTGAATTTTTTCTCATCTCGAATTTTCAAGAAATGCCACAGTGTGTAAGATATTTCATTTCAAATAACAACAAAACGAAAAAAAATAACAGTTACAAATTAAATTGAAAAACAAACAGTTTGAAGAGAGTGTCCAAAAAAGTGTTTTGTTTTACAAGCATGACGTAAAAAAAAAAATAATATACTATTTAAATCGTTCTTCGTTCTTCAGCGGTTTCATTCTCGAATTCCTTCATCTCTATTCAAAATTGCGTTTCCTAATTAAGGCGAATTTTTTGTTGATACAAAAAAAAATTGTTTCATAATCGAATGAACGAATTTATAATAAATTTAACGGGTAAAAAAATGTTCGGATTGGCGATGACGAAACAGCGCGAAAGAAGCGAATATGTATCTGTTTCAGTATCGTATGGCGGTGTATCATGAAAATCCCTCGACGGCAGCGTGAGAGCCCGACATCAGAGATGCGCGGAGATGATATACGGGTAAAATAGCGTATGTATAGGATGTGGTAGTAATATATATATATATATATAAATGGTATACCTATGCTGGAGTAAAGATGCGAAGGAATGAGACACGAAAGAGTCGGAAAGATGGGTAGTGCGAGATAGGAAGTCGAGCGATGTCGTATAAGTAGTCGAGGGGAAAAAAATACGAGCTAATGGACGACAAGGTACCAGATAACCCGTAATATGGTGCTGTGGCTGCCGGGATTTTGAGTAAACAGTTCATTTGTCATCGCGCTTCTGGCTCCTTCTTTTTTTCTCTCATCGGGTATACAAAGTGTGAGCGCAACGAAAAACCAAGAGAAAACCGCATATTGTATGCGGGGTTAAATAGGGGAAATTGTTTGCGATTGTACACGTATGTACAACGATCTCCCATGTCGCCAGCGACATGGGAGAAAAGATCTTTGTCAGACTCTAAACCACAATGATGAGGGTCCAAATTTTTCAAAATATCGCACAGTTGATGCAACTGTAGTAAACTTTGGAAGTATTTTGTCAAATTCACAATGAAATACTATCTCCGTGATATATTGATTATATTGAATCAAAGTCTAATCCAAAAGATACAAAATTTCGACAATTTTTGTAGTTTGAAAAAAAAGTGTTGTAACTATTTCAGGGTGCTATTTGAAAGTGAGTTCCCCATTAAATTGTACATCAACCCAATGAAAACCAATCACGTTCCAGTTCTTTGGCGCAAAACTTGATTTCAGCTCCATCAAATTTAATGAAACCAATAGTTAATCGATTATCATTGTTTAATGACAGTAACTCGTTCGGCTTTCGATTTTATAATTGCCCACGAAACCGGGGTTATTGTCGGTTTCGAAGTGGGTTGATTAAGTCCGGCAAGGATGTTCACCATTGTTGCTATCGCGTTCAATCATCGTTGAAACACAGAATGAGTAGATGAATAAAAACGACGCGGGCTCGATCAATCGATGGATGTATTATTTTGTTGGCGGCGTACGATAATTCGCGTGACTTGCATCGTTTCATACACGAGAGTCAATATCCTATTATATCGTCGTCGATATGACCTGTAGGTATTGGAGGATAGGATTTCGAGCTGGCGTCAATGACAATGATGCTTGCATGAGAGACATGGGGCTATATACGAGAAAAAAAGACTAGGGAGAATACGTCTCCACCTTTCTTTAGATTTCACCCACTCTTTCTCTCTCTTTCTCTCGTCTGTAGAATTTACCCATGGTGGTTGTCTGTGCGAGCTCGAACGGATCGAGGGATCATCATGCCGGTCCTCAAAGGAGCCGCCCCGCTGCTGGCACGTCATATCATCGAACCAGCGAGTGAGCATAGAAGGAGGCCGAAGAGTCTCCGACATCTTCACTTGTCCGCTGCCTATTAGTAAAACCCGTCACAACCCGCTAATGACTGCCTTCCAGAGTCATCCCTTCGTTGATCTCCTCAAACTCTGTGGATATCCGTCTACCTTACTTCATCATTTTAAGATCTCTGGTCGTCCGAGCAATCCTCACGAACATCATCGACATGGCAATCGCATATCGTGATGTCTTGTTGCATTTACACGCTATAACTTGATACGTGCATACCAAATTAGCAATGTGGTTGTGTTCTCTCCATAGCTGCTACGTAGATGCCATTTTTTTTAGAATGCAATCGAAGGTGGTTTTAAAACTTCCCATGGCTTTAATATAGCTGATCATTTGCTATCGGACCGCTTCATTTTTTTAGCAAAGTCCCATTCTTCAACACTATAGCTTAAATTATAATATCAGTTGTAATTTAAGTTTGTATTTAGAAACGTAAAAATTACTAATATTTTTAAGGACACCTGCAAACATTTACGAGAAAACAACTATAAATAATTCTAATGTGAAGGAAAAATGATAAGTACAACACCTGCATCATGGTCGTTTCAAAAAGGTTAAAAGTTTCAAGATTCCGTGCATATCGATCCTCAATCGTTTCATTCGCATGCATGAACAAAACGTCGAAATAACTCTTGTGATCACGGCACGTCAGACAAAGAGAGTAAGAAGAAACGAGAGAAAAGGGAAGAAAGAGCGCGAGAATCAGTGAGAGGGGAACCCCCCGCGCAGCTGGTAAAGGGTTCACGGTCCGTCAGACTCGCATACGCGCGCGACGGGCGTCTTTTTCTCATCTCTCTTCTTTCCTTCCACGTGAGCGTCCAGCTGGTATCGGGCATGCAATCACACGGAGGATTAAGATTCACAGGAGTGAGGATGAGGAACGAGAGAGGATGAGAAGAGGATAAAGCGCGAGAAGTCCCAAAGAGGAGGATGTGGGTAAGATGATGAACGTTGAAGTGAGACGAAAGTCGTTCGGGGTACACCCTGGTTTGTCTTTATTTTCTTAAGGAAGACGAGGTCAAGATGACACGATCGCGAAGAGAGAAAGAGAGGAAGAAAGAAATCTGCTCTCCGGTATCGTTCAAGGATTATCCTGCAGGCCTCTTGACACGACGTGGATGGGAATTCTCTCACACTACTTGATCATGCCGATGTGTGGTTTGCCCGCTGGACCACGTCATCATCGGCAGGCTTGAATAAAGCTGGGATGCTAGAATCCCGCGGTGCCCGTGAAATTCTCGAATCTTCATCTCCTATCTTGTTCCTCCATATTCAAAATAATCGGTCGTCCTTTCCTTCTCTCTGTCTTACGTGCTCTTTTTCTTAACCTCATGAAATTCATTGTCATCAGGTTTGATTTTAACAGAATAAGCCACGAGAGCAGGTACGTATTTACATCCCGGCTAATTAATAAGTAAGACTTATTTACCATAAGGATAAAATAATCCGATACCTGGGAGAATAATATTTTGGACCATTCTTGTTCCGAATCTTTAAGTTGGAACTTGTTTATACATAGGTGTATCGGTGATTTGCTTTCCCCCCCGAGGTCATCATATAAGCTCCTCTCATCTCTCGGTGTAGGCTTTATATGCTCCTCGTCAACAAATTCTTTTCTCTCTTCTGACTTTCGAATGTCACGGAACGTCAAAAGCCGAAAGATCGAGTGACCTGGTCTCTCGAGTTTGTATCGCGATACTAGTCATCTAATGGATTTATCGGACCGTCGAGATACTCAAGCGTATAATAGCCGTACTCTCGATTAAGGTCTCCAATGGACAGACAGATAACAATGTGGACAATACAGCTATGCGAGAGTTTGCTGACACGTGCTCCATGACATCGAGTTTGAACTTTATAAAAAAATGTGGAAATCTAGCAAGAAATATTTGTTTTATTACGACACACTAGGAACTCAGTTTTTAAACGATCTTTAATAAACTAACCTTAGAAATTGTCCCGAATGGGATTCTTCATTTCCTATTTCGGACATTATTGTTTGATAAAGATAAACTATATTGAAACCATATCTCACGAAAAATATATTGTGTTCTTTCGACGGATAGGATCACAAGACAGTAAAGGTTTTTTCACTCAAGTAACATTATTTTTCGCAGTTGATATACATTTTAGCCGCGGCCGTGTCATGGGTTACAATTAAACCAGGGGTCGGGTAAGCTGTCAGAGGCCAAAGTCAGAAATCGTCACACTCTCTCGGTTTCTAATAGAGCTCTTGCATTTAATCTCCTTTATCCAGCTCGTTCTTTGGACAGTGATGGTCCTGGAGTAGATGGGATAACCCATCTCTGCAACACAGGAGACGCACAATGCCTCACAGCGAATGCTTTCGTGTGCTTACCGCTCTTCTTTTTTTCATCGCTATGATGACTATCCTCTGTAACTATGCATGCTATGACGTATGGTTCGTTGCGGCATGTACACGTCGAACGTTCAATCTCTTTTTTCTTTCTGTTCCCGTGATGACATTACAAAATAATCGTCGCGCGGTAACGAGGCTGCGTCTCGATGACTTTTTTTCTTACGAACAATCTATCAAGGTTAAGACAGTGGAGTCGTTCGTTGACAATGGAAGTTGGACAAATAATCAAAAAGTTTAAAGATACGTTCAAGTTTATTATATTGGAAGCAATCGAACGATATCGTTGGTAAAGGTTTAAAGAAAATGACTCGATTACCACAGACCAGAGGAGCAGGTTGCAATGGTGTGAAGGTGTCAGTGCCCCAAGGTGAAAAGAAAGGAAGCCAAAGGAACAAAATGATCCAGGTGAGAGAAAAATTGAGGGTAAAATCTCGAGAAGGAAGAAGAGGTTGAGAGAACATTGGGGCGAAGAAGCTAGCGGGGTTGCGCCAAATCGAGTCACAACTCGGACAGCGGGTGGTCGACAGATTTCTGTACGCGCCGCTTCAGGCCATACATTGGAGGGGCAACCGAGAAATGTTATAGATATATACACACATCGAGGCATCAACATGAAAGCGGAGTAAAAGACAGATCACGAGGTTCCATTGTCGCGGGAACACGAGGGCTAGAGGCGTGGGAGCAAAACCAGTCGGCTTCTTTCATCTCTTCTTTCAACCCCCCTGACTAACCTCTCTTTCTCGCTTTCCTGCTTCTTTCTCATCATCGTCGCTCCAATCTATCTCATTCCTTTTCTCGTCTTACTTTTCTCTCGACGTCTCCTTCTTTTTCTTCAAAACATCTCTATGTCCATCATTGCGTGTCCACAATTTTGTGCTATAGTGGGTGCCTGTTTATTTTCTTCATCCTTACATCCTCGTCTCTATTTTGCAACTTCCACACGCCGGATCATTGTGACGTTGACACCTCCGTAGTGACGTCGCCATAAAAGCTTCTCATTCGTTCAATTCTCACCTTGACTGACCTGCACTGCGAGAGATCGCCCCTACTAGGAAATTGCTTCGTATATTAGTCAGTATATATATATTAGTTGTAAAAGGCAAAAGCTAGGGATGCACAATGATCTTGTCAGCTTAGACGACCAGATATAACTACTGTCATACGAATATAGTATTATAAAGACTATTGTAAAGAAAAAAGAGAAAAAGACGGGAAAAGGGACTAAAATCACAATGTGCAGCGGCACGCGAAGTTTGAAGAGGAAGAATAAACTCGTACGGATCCGTGTGGGTCATTTCATCGTACCAACTTGACGCTAAAGTGCCTATCACTATTTCATTCATTTTTATTATTAGCTAGAATACCCTAATGGACATACTCGTTTATCTACTGGGTGCCAGTTTCAAGCTCGCTGAACCAAAAAACCAGTCAACGAAATCCTTTCCTACAGCATAATTAATAAAATGAAGATGTATACAAAAATCTTTCATCAGTTGTTAAGATGTAAGCTAGAAAAATTCATATCCATCTGGCTTGGAGAGGAGTGGTTCGTTCTTGGTTGAAGTTGGCATAGAATGTTTCATATATGGAGCCCGCATGAATGAACTTTTCTTTGAACCTAGGGTGTCAAACGTACCGACACCTGATCACTCAATGTCCACTATTTTTCACTCCCATTCCTTTCTGCCGCATCTAAAAAGCCATGATCGCGTGAATTCAATGTAGAATGTATACAGTAGCTGCTCGGGGTAAATCTCAATTGGAGATCCACGTATTTGAAGAGTCTTGTCGGAACAAGTGACATAGAGATCCGTAGGTATGTATATACCATAAGGGGCTTATGAAAAAATATGAAATTCCATCTTTCGCGACATCTATTCATGTTCAATTGATCATAAATATCCTTATTGAATTTGTTCTTATTGTCACAACGAGAAACGAGCCGAACTTGGAAAATATACCTAGGCAGTAATGATATCTGCCCTTTTCTCAAACAAGTTATAGGTTCTGAAAAGAGCTCTGATGTATAGCCGATAAATCGTTATCCAATAATACTGGATTTGGCTGTGATTCTATCATTTTTGTCTTTTCAACCCTCTCTTTTTGGCCTATTTTCTGAGGATCACTCAAATTCAAAAGATTTCGAGTTTTTTGCGTGTATCAACTTGGTTTTATCACTGGCTCAAGTTACCCTACAGAATCAATGATCAATCAATCGTGTTTCATCCACCTTTTGTTCAGCTTCATCCCCAACGTTTACAAATTCGCGTCATAATATTTATTCCACAGGCCACGATACACACACGTCTTAAAAAAGTATCTGTGGGTCAAGAAGGCTTTGATAAATGGTCGAAAGATCTGAAGCTAGCTGTCCCGTTGCATTTGGCTCATTTGATGTGGCTGTGATGGCTAGTAGGTGAAGTGGCTATAGCTCCCTGAAGGCGCTACTTTTAAACAATGACTTTCGATCTCTAGCTTTTCCCTGCGGGTGGCAATTTTCTCTAAGGCTCATTAATTATCCGGTAGTTTGAGCTTTCCTGTCGTACCTGTGGAGCCAAGATCTTCGATACGAAATTCATTCCTAAGCATTCTATCGGTGAATACATTGATGGACCGGCGTTAAAAAATGCTCGTTTCATGCCCAACAGTACTGAGAACATAGATAAAATAGCGTCTCCAGATCGAAAAAATGAACCTTCCAGCTTCAGTGGGTCCAATCAAGAAAATGTAATACCAAGTTCAATCATTGCAAATACTTCAATGAAATATTATCATGTCCATGTAACTTTGGTTTTCTGGCAGAGTGCCTAGCTGTTTTTTCTCATCACCGGACCTTTAAATATAAATAATTTTTAAATCACTTCAACTTTGAGCCAATCGATAGCTTCGATTCCGTTTGTTCTATCCTCATGGGAAAATAAGCGCTGTTACTCTTTCCACTAAGCTTTCACCATTAAATCGTTTTAATTCTTTTCTTTCTTCGTCCACTAACGAAACGTCTCGACATGAGAGCAGGCGCACAAGAGTTCTGTCTCTGGTTTCTTCATCTGGCACTATACCCACGACGTATAGCGGTACAGGTACTCACCGATCAGATAAGCAAACCGAGTTTAGGAATCTCGTCGCGCGCGCCCGTCTCAGCCAATACAACGACGGTCAGTAGAAAACACGTGATGGGATACGCGCTTGTAGGAACGTAGTAGTGAGTACGGTGGCCGATCTGGCGGGGCATCCATCATTTCGCGCATTCCCACATTTTTATCGAGTCACCGTGGAACGGAGAGTGGACCCTAACACCAGTTGGGTATACGATAGAAGGAGTAGACATAACGCTGCAGTCTTCCATAGCTTTTTTCTTGATCTTCTTCTTGATTGCACTCTCCTTTTTTTCACAATTCACTCTTGGGATAAACAAATGGTATGTGTGTCTATATATCTAGATATATAGAAGTTTCGAAAATTCTGAATGTTGACAATACGACAATGTATGCAGGAAACATTCCACAATACTTGAGATAATCAATTAGCCAGAACCGTAGAGCAATCCTGTAAATCCTTTTGGCAGTAGTGCTATTTGGTTACAAAAATAGCACCAAATTGTGAGAAAGAGAGAAAGTGACATTTATTTTTGATGGTTCGATGAATAGCGACATCTCGGCAACCTCAAATCTGATTATTCATCGTATAAAATAAAAATTCTGATGTTTTCATGCTCTCTCAAGTGAGGCAATTTTCCAATCTATATAGTTATACGAGACGTGAATAAAGTTGAACATGCTTCGAAAAAATTATACAAATTTTATTTCAAGTTTTACCAGATACGGTTTTACCTACTGATTGATACTTTAATCCTACTAGTTCAAAACATATTTTAACTACTTAAAATAACAGAGGGATTTAAAATACCACGAAATATCAAATGCAACGTGAAAGCTAATCGAAAGAATCTCTGGTACACGGTCAATCACATTTATGACAAAACTAAGCGAGCAATTGTAGATGAAACAAAAACAAAGTTGAGAATAAAGTTTCCACGATGTTTCATATCGTTTTCGATATCTCGATCCATCCATCATAAGGATGATACTCCGTAAGAAAGAGCAGCGTCTATATACAGAGGCTGAGTAGCCCCCTCGAATTTTATTCTTCTTTTTCTTCCGACCCACGTACAGATCGTACCGCGACGTATATGTGTGCATGTACGAAACCATACGTGTGTATATATTAAAAGCGTGTGTCGATCCTCAATCTCGATAAAATTGTCTGCACAACATACTTACGACATGTACATGAGATACAGCTCATTCTCAAGTGTGAGAGAATCACCATGGTAGAATAAGAAGAGAGGAAGGAGGATGAAGATACTGAGAAAGGAAAAGAAAGGTGAGTTCGTTGAAGGAGTAGCAACAGAGCGGATCTCCCGTCAGTCTAAGCCCTTTGGACCCTGTTATAATATACATACAGATGTGTACAATTCAATTTGTTAATAGCACTATCGATTTATCGAGATGGATGTATATCAAGAGGAGGCGGAGAAACAAAAGACCTCAAACTTCGTGGTAGTGGCATATATATCGAAATACCTATAGGCGCTTTTACGATACGTAGAGGCACAGTTTATCGACGTATACATTGTTCTCATGGATATATCAGTCGAAATCCTTTTAGCAGACAAAAGCGCCTGTGACGTGAGAACGTACAAATCTGTAAGCATCTAATTTTTTTTTTTTAATTTTTAACATCGTCCGTTGGTTTCATTGTCATGTTTATCCTGCAATCGAACCAGTAATTCTTGACACTTTTGTTAATGTGATGTCAATCGGTGGATATTTTCTAAATGGATTTTTCACTCTCATTGCTCCAATTCGCTGTGTGATTGAAGTCGCACAGTCTCTTGTCAGAGAATGATAAAAGTTTTCGTTGTTCTGCACAAAGATGTGAATATGGTTTGAAGAAAAAAAAAATACATATTGTATTTATATCACGTTTACGTTGATATAAATCCATGAGGCAAACATATAATTTTTAATTTAGAATGGGCGGATGAGGGCAAAGCTGTTGTGACGGAACTCTCGCATTGTATCACCGGATTCGTTTCGTAAGGATGAGGACAGGAGAGGATCGCAGAGTGGAAAAGAAAAAAAAGGGAGGAAAACGGGTCATATTAGTCTGGTAAAAGTAGAAGAAGGAGAACGATTGCTGAGACAAGGTCGAGGGGCATTATATTATCCTTCCAGTCCGCGGAGTAGAAAAGAGAACGAAAACGGAAAGAAAACAAAAAAAAAACGAGGCTGAAGAAAAGGGAAGAAGGAGCTGCTATTAGGGTTGCTCGCAAGTTGCTCCAGCTCCTGCTATAGCGGGATGAAACCTGATCGACTTATCAATAACCGTGTAATTATAGTACTAAAGAGTTGGTAGGGCTCAAAACAAGCCATAATAAGACGCAGGCACGTCTTTCCCACAAGTAACCTTATATCCCTGTGTTGTGGCGCGCCGAGCAGAAAGAGAAAAAGAGAGAGGACCTTGCGTGGACCTTGCGAGTCCAAGCGTCTTTCACCTTTCAGCTTTCAGCCAG
Source organism: Rhimphoctona megacephalus (assembly GCA_963989365.1). Classification (NCBI taxonomy): domain Eukaryota; kingdom Metazoa; phylum Arthropoda; class Insecta; order Hymenoptera; family Ichneumonidae; genus Rhimphoctona; species Rhimphoctona megacephalus. The sequence continues at coordinate 25,572,190 of OZ022415.1, forward strand.
CTAAAACTCCCCCATACTCTTTATCTCTCTTTGGTCCATTTGTTTCTCCTTTTTTGGCCGCTTACCTAACTCTTTCCCTTCTCTCTTCGTACCTCTTCGCTCTTTCTCTCTCCTTTGTTAAACCCGATTGGCTCGTCACTTCGTAAAAAACCCTCGGCACTTTGGCTGCTGTTTCGGGAGGCGAGCTTGTTCCATATGTATTCCTCTCACGAGAGAGAATTCAACGAAAGTAAAAAACCACTTGCGAGAGGAACTCGCACTCCTTCATCCTCTGATTTGTCTTTCTCTTCGCAGTGGATTCTTCACCTCGATTGCAGACTCCATTCAGACGCGCTGAGCCTCTCTCTCTCTCTCTCTCTCTCTCTCTCTCTCTCTCTCTCTCTCTGTTTTCCGTCGTTGTTTTGGCCCAGCAGCTGCCATTGTTGGCCCATTAATTTATTACGGTCCAATTATAGGAGCGCGTTACCTGTTGTTTGCCTTGCTTCGCTGCTGTTCCCATAGCTCTCCCTTTTTTTACTCTTTACCACCTTCGTCAATTCATAAACTATTTTAGCGCAGCAATTTGCACGTGTCCGCTTAATGCTTTGTCCAGCCCGAAACGTTTGTTTGCCGAAGCACTTCAATGATTTGTCACTCATCCCTTCATGTCAATCGATCGAGATCACGGCTCAATATGATTTAAATGGATATCCAGTTGGCGCATGCCAGACTGATCAAATGGCCGTATGGGTAACGCATACCTTATTCATGTACATAAAAGGGTGAGACATCGACAGTAACATAGTTCGACGCTCGCGCGCGGTCCACGAGAATCTCGAGTGACAAGTTCGGATGAAGCCTTGAGACGGTACATGAGAACGGATAGCCATTCGTCCGGCGGCACATCAAAGCCCATAGCCTCGAGTTAATGCGCGCACTGGCCCTCTGGATACTTCTCTACTCACTCTCTTTCTCTTATCTCCGATGATGACTATCCTACACCGATCTAATAGTCGCTTTTATTCTTTCACTCCCCCCCCGGTACAAATAAGCTCCGCCGGCGTATGCAGGCGTGAGCTCTTATTTCTAATAAATACATTTGTGGAAAAGAAGTGACTATACATTTGTGGAAGTATATGCGTGTCTTTCAATTCGTGGACTTGTGGTTATCCTACAGGACATAACAAATAGAAAAAAATCACTTCTGTTAAATTGCTCTCTGTTTGATAGCTTCAACTAACGGACGACTGATGCAAAAGGACGTTTGTTTTACAAGGTTCCGGAAAAGGCATAAGAAAAAATTGCGCCAATACAACTTCTGTCCTGAAATAGATAAAAGACCAACGTAAGTGCCATGATGGGATCCCGTTAAACTAGGTATCCTCAATCTCCCATGGCCCGTATCAACCAGACGTTGAAGATCCGATAAGAGTCATATTTGTGCAAATCAGTAGTGTTCTCAGCAGAACGACAGAAGAAAAGAGAAACAGAAAGTTCCTTTCCGCTTCTTCATCATCTTCTGTTCCACTCTGCCTCTTTCTCCCTCTGCTTCAACGTCTTCTCTCTCTCTCTCTCTCTCTCTCTCTCTCTCTCTCTCTGCCTCTCTTTTTGTTGCCCATACATCTACAGAGAAAAGAACCCCGTAAAGGTATTAGTAATCATACAAGTGAATGGAGAAGTTCGCAGGCAATGCCGCGGGAACTTTTCTCTCTCACCCAATAAATCTGTTTGCAATTAGCGAACTCTACACGCGACGCTTATGATGCTGCCGGGCGCTTCTCGAATGCGAGAATAAATGACGTCATAAGGAACGAAGCTGGACGACCGCCCGCGGGGAAGACGGCCGCCGAGGCGAGCACCGCTCTTTTGCTTCTATCGAGTCTCTCAGCGATTCTCGAACTCGGGTCATCGAATGCGGAGTTGCGCGCGCCCGCGCACGGATCCTCACACCACGCCGACTTTAATAAATATCCCGAGGTCTTCGGGCCTTGCGGGCACCGAGGACCTCGGGAGACGTTTGTAATGGAGATATCGGAGTTGGCCCGAGTATAGGTGAGTTCTGCAGCTCGTCCCTTCTCTTCGATGTATATATTTGCATCGCCCACTGCAAAACAAATCGGCGCAATCCACTCGATCCAACGTGCAATGGCGAGTTTCTTACGCCCGTTTGTTTATCACTAATCGATAAATATACGCACATCTATATCGCTGTATTCCTACATTCAGAACCAGCGGAGCGATCCAGTTTTATGCAAATACGATTGCCCCCATGCACGCCAGGATTTCTTGTAATTGGTTGCTCTCGCACCAAAACCCGGACATTAATAGGAAATGCGAATTTTCTTCGTTAATAATTTCTTAACTATTTACAATAAAATGTAGTAACATTCCATGAAGTTCCTCTCTTTTGAAAAAACTCCTTGAAATTCTGCAATTACTTCTACCTTTTTTGCACACAATTTACAGGAAATTAAACCAATTTTTTTTTCTTTCTCGAACATGTAACAGTAGATTTTTGAAGATTATTCGTAAATTGTGATAATATCTTAAGCGTGACGAATTCAACGAACCGATTTAAGTGTTTGTTAATTATGACGAGAACGAAGATTAATTTGTAAGGATAATCGCGTGTGTTAGTTTCGAGCTCTCTGATGATTATACTAAATGGCTGACTTGCATTTTTTCCAACCCTCGATCTTCTTCGCTCGATATAACAGATGGATGACTCTAATATGCGGCTACTCGTTAACGCAGTTACTGCGAGATCGGCTCCCGAAACCAGCATCTTCAACATCATCAGACTAAATATCATAATCTAGAAAGTAATTTGGGTTCTCTCATTCAATAACACACAACAGCGTTGGAAATATCGCTGATCACGGTGCAGTTCTAGCGAGCGCATGGTAGGGCTGCCCACAATTTTTTTTGTGCTGATTATTTTTTGATTGATTTCATAATTTTGCGATAAGTGTACAATTTCCTGTTTTTATTTTACAAACCCATAATAACTATATTTTAAGAAAAAAATTATTCATGTAAAAACTGGAGTAATTAATGCAAATAAAACGAGAAAAATCAACGTTTATATATTCCAATTTCTATCAATAATTTTGTTTTACTTATTTTACACTCGATATGTAATATAAATTGTTCAATCATAAACTGCAAATTCAAAAAAGATTGCGAAAAAAAGAAGGAAGTTTTAGTTTGCTTGTAGAAATTCGATTAACGATGGGCAATTGATTATTTTTAATTGATTCTGTGAGAAAAAAAACACGTTAATTATTAAAATTGGGAAACCATCGTAGATTGTTCGCAGATATATTGGAGAATTTACTAACAGTGCGAGAAACTTGTCTAACCCGATCGACCTCAAACAGCTCGAGGTACTTTTTTAGCATGATCGACAGGGTGCTACGTGTTCAATTCTGCAGAGAGAGATTATAACACCAGTTTGCACAAACAACGTGGTCATGTATCGAAGTTTATGTACAACCGCCCACCGATAACTTTGCATGGATCGTTCTATGTTCAAAAGCTTTTATACACGGAAACCAGGTGGTAGTTACCGAGCAACGGGGGGCTACAACATTATCATCATGCTGCAGCAACAACCCAGACATCATTACAAAGATCTACAGAAATATGAAGTCTCTCTACTTGATTTAACGAGCCACGATTATAGAAATGAGTATTTGTCGTGCGTGACGATAAATTATTATACTCGTTTGATTGAACATGAATGTAAATGAATTTTCATTTCAAAAATTTAGATAAAAGTTAAGAAAAAACGATTTAAATAATTATCCATACGCATCATCAAAATAAATCAATTTTTTCTTTAAATAGTTCATTAAAGTCAATTATCAAAAACGTAAAGATTCGTGTGTATTCAAATTTGTTGGATAAATAAACTCAAATATTTATAAAACAAAAATGTGTTCACTAGGGATCGATCGGAAACGATTAATTGACTGTCTGGTGAGACAAGAAATCATAAAAAACAAAATTATTTATATTATCAATATTATAGTTGGTAGAACGTGCTCGCGGCACGTTTTTCTCCCACCGGAGTATTTTGATAAGCTCTCTCTTTCTCTATCTCTCTATCTCTCTCTGTCTCCATTTGACGCTTTTCTCATCATTTCATGGGCATTGTCGGATGTCGAGTGCCTAATATTGGGATTTACATAATTAGATTTTTGATATTTTTTCAGCTCTCGAGGCCAGTCGTATCGTTATGTACAGCCGGAGATCCAACGAGAGATTTCCGCGACACGTGCGGAGGGAAAACAAAAACGAATGAAGCTTCTTTGGGTCTCCATTTTGGACTAGATTTATTGGTTCTAGTCTTTTTCACTCAAACCCCCCTTTCTATATTTTTTCTTTCAATATTCTTGTGAATACTCGATTTATTTACAAAGGTTTCTATTTTGGATTGTAACTTAAATTTATTTTATTATTTTAAGTAAATTTGGAATAAATGTCTAATAAATATCAAGTTCTCTCGCTATAAGTTTTTTTTTTCATTCTTTTTAAATCTAAGCTGCAAGTGTGGGGGGTGTGTCTTTCAGGGCGATCCTGTTTCCAGATAAGCCTACGGAAATGAACCATTGTACGCAACTTACTTCATCTTTGTCCTTGACAAGAATAACGCATCTCTCACCCCGTAAAATGAGAATTAAGAGGATCGGCGAGGACCTTCATTGGCTCACCACGTGCCCAAGTGTTACGGACTACAGCAGCGAATACCCTCTTCAGATATGTCTGCCTCCCTCGATATGCCCTTCAAAATCCTCCGGGTACGCTCGCGCGTCAATCCGGAAACGGAAACCACCCCTTTGCACACCGACGCAGCTACACCAGCAGCAGCAGCACGAACTCGTACTAGAGGGAACCATCTAAAAGGTACTTAACCCTTCGAGAATCTGAACCCATAAGAAATACGATATCCCAATGTACCCTCCACGTCGGTGAGCTGAAAAAGAATCCTCGCACGAAAACAGATTCACGACTTGCAGATTGAAAGCGAAGGACTTGGAATTTGAGTACATGATAACTTTACTGGTTCACGCGAGTGCTACTGTTTTTTTAAAGGCGCTTTTTTCTATATCTTTCGTAGAGAAAAAGTATATTTGACTCAACCATTATTTTCCCATTTTAAATGTTTATAAAATTTTATAGAAAACTCCACTAACATGATGTTTACAAATTTTCGTTTGTCAAGCGAAAGCAAATGAAATTCAATGATTTTTGAAAATAATTGACATACCATTTTTTGATAGGATTAATTATCGGATTGGAAAATTTTAAGTATGATTTAGTGGATGTTGAGATTTATTGGAAATAAAAAAAAATATTGTATTTTACTGGTTGTTCCGACGGTTGAATAATCTTTAATCTGATTGATTTCTTTCTGTACTTAGTGGCTCGTGATTATCGATCAAATTGGAACATACGATGTTCTTATAAAGAGTGTTTGTCCGCTTGTAATCCTGCGGTGTATTCTGAGCCACAATTGTCGCTGATAGAATATAATAGGAACAATTCATTAATACGGTTTATATCAAGGGGAGTTACGTTTTACGATCTGTATACGATAGTGTCTCTGTCTCATATTCCTCTGAATCTATTTTCAAGTAATCCCTGGTGCAAACCAACAAACAGTGACAGCTGTTAACCTCGCACTGCAGCGAAGCCGACATTTTTGTATTAGGTAACCACAGTCGCTAACCATCGAAAACTCAAAGCATTACGGCGCAAAGAAAGTGGAATAATTCACAAACTGAGGAGCTACAATGATCACAAAAGCAAAAAGTCTCTTACATTGCGTTCTGGAAATCCGGAAGTTTTTGAATTATCCGCAAATACATCGACCATGCATGGACCAAAAACTTTACCAAGAACTTGGAGACTTACTTGCTACAAATTGAGTGTGGTTAATGCTCTTACCCCTTAATCTGAAGCTCGTCAAATATTTTTTTTTATCATCGAATCATTCATCGATAATTTACTTTTGCGACCTATACCCAATATTTATCAATTCAGTAAATTACAGTTTGCAAAGTTAAGAAATAAAGTATATCATTGCAAAAGGAGCATCGCAAAAAATGGAGATTAAAGAATTGAAACAATGTTACTTGCAAATGGCTGTTTGATAGTGAAAAATTATCTCGATAAGCTTGCTTGTAAAGTACCCTTTATTAGGGTACGTAATTGGAAATCATCGAGAACCGACAGTCTTCCAAACAAACAAGAGCAGAGTTAAGATACTTTCGTCAGGATTTCAAGCATCTCATATAAATACGATCCACTGGGTTTGAAGTACGAAGGATGAGAAGAAAGAGAAGAAGGAAAATGAGTATAGGAAAGAAGAAAGAGAGAAGAATTGCGGGGCGTTCGAGACACCTGGCCACCAAGAAGAACGTGAGGTTCCGCTTTCACGCGAAATAAGATCACTCCTCGAGATTACGGACCATTATCTTCGGCTAATCGGAAAGAGTTCGATCTCGGTGGTCGGCTGGAATACTTGTGATGGTAGAGACCGTAGAAGGAAATATCCGGAGGGGCAGATGCTGCCGTACGCGATGTTCAATAGAATCACGGAGAATCGACAACAACATCGAAATACATATGAATGTGTACATCTCGTATGAACGAGTGTTGTAAACGCGCAGAGAGATGAGAGAGCAAACTATACGGCGAAAGAAAAACTGTAACAGGAAGCGGAGGGGCTGTTGGTTGATTTTGCAGGCGGAGAATGGGAATCGAGAGGAGATGCTACGGGAACATTGAGAAAGAAAGACATGGACCCATTACTCTGCAAGGAGGGTGGCTAATCTGCCTGGCAAATATTTGGATTGCCACATTTACCGGCTCTCATACATCGTCTGTAAACGACCATTATGACATTCCACTTTGAGATAAATACGGAGATGAGAACCGAATTTGTTCACATTCGCGCCAGGCTTCACTCCCGCATGAGAAACTCGTGAGATCATCGAGAAAGGATATGGGAAGATTGCACGGAAACTAGACAAGAAGAAAATAAAGGGAAAATATCTTGATCGCAGTGCAAACTTTCTGAAATGTTTGAATTGCCAGGTTGAATTGATCCAGAATCTTCGGAAAAATTTACGAACCGATTTTTGGCCAGGTTCGTTCGAGATATAATCATGCTCAATCATCGAACCCATTGCTAAAATGCACCCGTTTTTTTTTAACCGCGATCTCCTATGCTGGAGATTCGTCCGTCACTTGTTCCATCCACGAGTCTATGAGACTAGATTCGTTACATAGAAACTCAAGAGGAGTCCTACAAAAGGGATTGGCCTTGTTTCTGTATTTATGTCCTAAGTTTACGTTGAGTGTAAAACTGTAAATCTACCAGAAAGAAGATGTGAAGGGGGAGGGGGGGGGGCGATTAAGCAGTGTTCCGGTAAGACCTGGTGTCACAATGGGATCATCGCAGACCAATGAGCACCGATCTGCTTAACATATATCCGGCGGGACTCGCTGGTTCGAGATTCCCTCTCGTTTCGACTCGATTGCGGTGTCTCTTCACGCTTGATGAAAGAAAAACGAGGAAGAGGTATGAGAATGATGATGATGATGAAAAGCAACTGAGAATAAGAGAAAAAGAGAGCGAGAGAGAGGCCCAAGCCACGGTATCCCGTAGCTGTCAAGAGAGGACCTCTCCAAAGAAGGTCTCAACTCTTCTCTTAATTCCCATTCTTGTACTCCACACGACAGAGTCTCTGGCTGAATTCTCATACGAATATAAGAACTACGAAGAGAGAGAGAGAGAGAGAGAGAGAGAGAGAGAGAGAGAAAGAAAGATTAGCTTCTTAACCAAATAGGCTTAGCTTAGCACATTCGATCCTTGGTGCTCGTCGCCGTCGTTGTCTTCGTCGTCAGCATTCTCGATCTCTGTTTCGTTCGAGTCTACTCTACGCAGATCTCGGCCAGTTAACGATCCTCTGATTCCTTCCTTTGGTATGTCCGAGAGAATTTGAGATCTTCCCCCTCCTCCGACCGACGTTAATCTGGTTAGTTCTAGTTGGGACGATCGGATGACGAAACACCAATAAGAACGTGAAGGAGAGACGGTGCCCTAAGAGAGACCACGAAATATGATGTTTTCTCTAATAATCTCTGTATACTCAAGTGATGTCTGTGTTGGGCTACATTTAGGTTTTGTTGCTCTTTGTTGACTGAGAATACCCGGGAATTATCGTTTGACCAGGGATGACAGAAAATTGGATCAGCCCAGTCACGCAAATGCCGGAAGGACGTGAATGTCGTCCGGAAAAACACACGACGATATTTCCCACAATCTTGCTCAACACCACCACAGTGCATGGATCTCTCTATCAAGAATTTCCTTCGAATAAATATGAGTAATGTAAGAAATGTCCAGTCACAATTTCAATCACCAATCAGAAGTTTTCCCTTTTTATAAAGTAGGGTTGTGACGTGACGCGTGAAATAGTTGTTCATCGTCATCGCTTTTTCGAGATTCTGATTGGTTCGCGAAACGCGACCATTGCTGGGCTAAATTCATTCAGACTAAGTTCATTCGGTCTGTCAGAATGATAGTTCGGAGTTCGAACCATTTCCGACTTTGCGACGCATAAAATTGCAGTTTTGTCACCGCTTTTCTGCTATTCTGATTGGTTCGCTATGACGTTGCACGTAGCTTGCATCTCGTGTTAGAGTTCAAGTCAAATTATGACTCTGAAGTTATTCTGTCTGTCCTAAAATGTCACAATGACTGCTGGTCCTTCAAAATATACACAACAACTGAAATTCGTTTTTGACAAGTTGCGGACAGGAAAGAACAATAGCGAACTATAATTATTCTCAATACATCTCGAAAAAAGGCAGATTTTATTAAGACTTAAGTAAGTAAGTAATAAATAATAACCTTTCATGTATAAATCATATTTTTTTTAAATCCAGTCTGACGGCTTCGTTAATATTAAGGTTTAGTTTATTATTAAAAATAATGTTAGACAAGAAGTCGGCGCGCGCAAAGTGCGCATTTACATCGCCTAGTAGACTTTAAGAGGCTACAAAAGGTTTCGTCTTATATTCTACGTAGAACTTGGTCTGAATATCATCGCCTACACCCCTGTTTCTAGATAATCAAAAGACAACATCAACATGTTTTTCTGACTTTGATAAAACCTCTTTGATACGGGGCCTCGAATTTGCGGCTGAACGGTTAGATCCTAAGCCGACGGTAATGTGACATTCAACCGGTAAATATAAGCGCACGTGGTGATCCCTCTTCCCAGGAACAGGCTATGTTGGTCAAACGGGGGTAATCCTCGACGAACCTTAATCGCCGGGTTGACTAATCGCAATGTTGTACGGATATAGAAATACAGCAAACTACTTTCCCCTTCGAGTATCAATAATGGAAGATAAATTATTCGTTATTGATAACTGATGGGCAGAGCGGGTATTTCTTGGATGACTGAAAAGCTGAAAACCCATAGACGTTAATAGAACACCATATTATGATAATTGCTCCTTGCCTTTAGTGGTTATCTCTAGCATGCTTATTCAAGTAATTTATATGTATTGACGATAGTAACTAAAACGAATTGCCAGGCCAAAACAAAGAGACCTTCGCACGGACTTTTTCACCGGATTATTTATTCAAATCCAGAAGGAACCTCCACGTTCCGCGTAACCGCTAAGGATGCGTATGGGTGAGCGTAGACTAGGGGTAAAGGGGAGCATAAATATTTCAATAACCAGAGTATTAAGCCCAATAAGATTATTTGTGGGTGGACATCAAACGAAAAGGGGACGAATGATACTCCATAATTTCACGTATATTTGTATATATTTTTTTTTTTACCTCAAATACGAGTCTTTCCATCCTTGAGGGTGTCTGTCGAATCGTCTGCGTATTAGATAGCTCAGGGTTCGTCCATCCGGTCACTCGAGAGCTGCTACGATTGCGAGAAGGCCAAGTGGCGATTTCGTGACGTTCATAACATCGAGCGTTCGTCTTCAGTGAATCATTAATGGATCCATGATGGGGTCGTGGGACGTCACAGCTGTGATCGCTGCCAAGACCGTCGACTCTCTTTGCTCGCTCTTCAAAAACGCTCCGATCAAAACCTCGCGTGCAACTCACAGTCCTGTCCCTTTTCTATACCTGTAACGATTCTCTTCTTTGCTTTCGATGAATATCCATGGTTTATCGATACCCACGTATATGTAAGGGATCAATTGAATTATGCACGAGCGTTTTTTTTCTTCAGCATTTATACTGAAGGGAAACAAGCACCCTATACCTCGTATAATTATTTCAACGTGAAGCAATATCCGTGCAATCGACTCGTGGAACAATTGAAGTAAAGTATGAAGTCATTTTTGATACTTACAGGGGTTTTATAGATAGCAAGTTATCAAGAGGATTTCTGGCTAATAAAGCTTCGCAGTATCTATTCTATGAAAAACTTTAGTTGGCAAATAATGGCACATACATACAACACGCTTTATTACTGATTCGTTTAAAAAGGCAACCAATGAAATGAACTCTATGATGGATTTCCGAAAAAATTCAGCATTCCAACCTTCTAAGATTTGTTCAAATTTTCTTCGACAAAAATATACTTTGCCCCTTGTATTCCTTTACATAGTTGCTGAGACGATGAAGAACCGTGTGGAAGGTGGTTTCCAGTATCGGGATGTGCATAATTCAGGAGTCCATGGCTGGCGTCAGATAGCTTATACGCGATCGTACAGCGAGGGCAAACATATATGACAACGACAATGACTGTTCACAGAAACTATATCGAGCTACGGCAGTATGATTACACAAGGAGGAGTATATTTTCTATTGATAGAGGGAGGGTGGGATTCGACCGATTACTGGCAGAGCAATTTCAACATTTTTCCCCAACAAGAAGAGCTTCGTAGTTAGTTTGCTATGAGAGGGAGATATGTGCGAAGAATCCCCACAATCTCTTTAATACCCATGGACCCCTTTGATCAACTATTCTGGATTGTTTAACGTGATCAAAGTTCATTCAGGGTTAAGATAAATTCTAGTAATAAAAATCATTACATTATTAGACATAATCCGTTAATAAAGTATGTATACGAGTGACAAAGGACGTGGATATCGTTTACAGGCGTAGAAGAATATTAATCAGTAATCACGTCGTGTTCCCAACAGGGTCGCATGCCCCAGTAACTGATCGAAGCGACAATATATCGGGGCATCGAGAGCAGGGTTCATAAAATACACGCAGTTACACACAACTCGGTGTAGTTCTATATACCGGCAAATGTCACACAAACCGCCCGAGACAATGTAAAGCGGGCAACGGGTTATTCGTTTAATCGGCTGATTCAATAAATCCGTGCGCGTTCCAAGAGGGAGCATCAGGGTTGCGCCCGACACTCTCAGCTCTCGATGCTGAACCGCTTTACTCTCGCGGGTACCATAAATTCGAATGAATTAATGTGAACCTAGTGTTGACCCGACATTCTACATATATCTATACACATGCTAGTATATCCATGCGAGCCTTTTCTTTTCTCATCGCTTTTTTGTTCGATCTCTCTATTGCGAGTAACAAATACGATTAATCAAGGAAAATAGATCTTAGACCAAATTAACTGGAGGGAAAGTTGAGCTGATCGAGCTGATAAAGTCTTTCGAGTTACAATAAAATTAGCAAAATTAAATATTCTACTTTATAAAAATACAATCGTAGTATGCAAAACGCGATCAATATGGAAATTATCTTCAGATTTGCTTTATAGTAAAAGTCAGCTTTCGCCGTTTTGGGCCCTTTTCCAGATTGGCTAAAATCCAGAAGATGGAGAGTCCAGATTTCAATTTGCAAAACACCCAAAGAGAACCGCACCGAAATTCTGGTTCGTCCTGAAATGATCTTGATCATTATTTTTTGAGTTCTTTATAATCGTTCCGAGCTGATTACAGTCACGAATCTTTGAGTTGCTTCGATTTGTTCTAGTACTCTAAAAATCACGTATCGTTGAGAGTTGCGATAACTACGAATGATAAAACTTAATGAACATATTAAAAAATGACGAACCCGCAGAATTCGGTAACTCGATTTGAGTCGCACGAATTCCTTGCGTCGCTTTTCTACGTCGCGCTGAGCTTCTCATTCAATGACGAAGCGGTAGATGAATAGCCATATAGCGGCTCACAGAGTGGGCGCCTCGTGGACCACTTGATTGCTTATTGACCACTGTTGACTCGTGTTGACACCGCAGACCTTAGTTTGATGGATAAATGCACGGTACGCGCCCACGCCAGGTTGCGGAATCCGCCCCGGCACCGCTCATAGACTCTCCTGCTCCATCTCGTTCCTGCTTGCTGCTCCGCGCTCGCATTGCGATGCAACGAGATTTTTGCAGCATCGCACCCATTAAGGTTGTTGGTAAATGTTTTTGGCGGGTGAGGGGAAGAAACGAAGCTCCTAAGCTTATGCATTGGGTGATGTCAGCGATGCCAACTTATAAAAGTTGAATATTAACGATGTGTACGAACGGATAATGCAAAAATTTCCGATTATATAGTAATAATCTTAATTATTATTTACACATATGTTCATTTTAATTAGTTAGGATTATTAGAAAATTGAATTTCGATAATTTAATGTTGCGTGTTCTTTGTCCTGGCGGATCCGAGGTCCGTAAGTGACCGAATTTTTGATCGCCTACGGCCATTTTGCGACCAAAAATTCGATCACCTACGAACCCCAGATGCGCCTGGGTGGTTATGCGTGGCCATTAGGTTGGATTCAGTCAGGCCTATGACAGTTGTTTTACGTGTACTGGTGCTTGTTTTTATAGGTTATGTCGGCGTCAACAAAAAATGACGATAAACTGCAAAAAAATATTAGTACGTCACTAAATTGTCGATAGAAAGAACGATTCGTCCATGCTCATTGCTGCAAGCATCACACCAACGGTGAGAAAAATAAAATGAGAAAAAAGTTCTCATTACTTACATTTGATTGTAACTAAATTCAAATCACCGCGCTGATTCTTTGACTGCTTGTACTACAGCCGCAGCTGCGACGTTGCCACATTCCAGTAGAAATTTTTCAATCAATTAGCCTCACTTTTTCGGAAAGTTGTTGTTTATTTTTGATGATTTCTCATTAATTAATCCGTTTACCTATCTGTTTTTTTCGGTAACATTGATCTATATGCTTTACTCGATGCGGTACTCGTTTTTTGAGTAATTTTCTTTATTTTTACGGACGATATGCGTAAAAAAGTACGCACTGAGAAAAAAAATTTGTCCATCAAACTAATTTCATTTTGTTGGACGAAAAATTGGTGAATCCAACAATTTTTTTATTGAATGCTAAATGATTTAGTTTATTCAACTAAACTATGGAAATTTCTTGTAGATGAATCAACTGAATCACCGGAGCCAAATGATTTTGTTCGAACAACTGATACCATTTATTTACTTACGCATACTTTTTAGTTGCCTTAATAAAATATTTGTTTGAATCTCAATTACAAAATTGACTAAACGACAATCGTTAGGACGAATAAATGGATCAGTTTATTTGGATGATATTTTGTTGCATTAACATTAATTTGTTTGGCTACACTAAAGTTTTATTGGTTCGGCCAATAACTTGTTTCAGCATTCATAAATTATTTTGTCTTATCTCAAAAATATTTTGTTGCCCGTATCGAACTAAATATTTTGGTTGAGAGAAAAGAAATTTGTTTCGGTTAACAAAATTTTTTTCTCAATACGAGGGCAGCGGTTTTACCCCATACAACTAATGCAATGAAGTAACTTTTTTCTTGAACTTCAACAATTAATTTCTCTAAAATAAATGCGGTAACCTGCGTTTTCCTTTCGCCAATATATTCGGGAAATATACTTTAACAAATAGTAAAACTTTTACGAAGATTTAATGACCTCAAAATTTTTTAGCAACAACCTTAAAGAGACACATGAGGATCATCTCGTACAACGAGTACGTCGAATATTATGTAACGCATGGATACAGTAAGGTGGGAGACAAAAAAGTTGTTCAAGTTGTAGGAGCAAATTTTTCTTCTGTTCAATTCCTTCTCTACAAAAAATGTTGCTCTTTTATTTTCCAAGTTAATATGAAAAAATATATGCCATCGAATCGACAAATGTATTGTTATCTGCCATTCTATACATTCGAATATCTTGCTTTTATTTAAGGGATCCCGGTGGTCTAGAGCTCGAAAATTGTAGGTATATTGCGGAATTTTTTTTTTATCATAAAAATAAAGAAATACGATACTTCAACTTTTCAGGCTTATTATAACATCAATTGTGAATACAAAAAAATTTATTTTGAAATAAAAAAAAAAAAATTATTATAGTAGAAATGCCGCTGAAGTTGACCCTCTCGAAAAATTGGACCTGGACGATGTTAGTCATTTTGGATCTATTATTTATCTGAAAGACTAAAAAAAAAAAATTGAAAATTGACAAAATGGCGCGCTTTTGAAAGTGAAGTTCTAAAAATCGGGGTTTGTTTACCAGTTATTTAATTAAAAAAATAGGAAATTATTGGAATAAAAACATGATTCTAGTCCCGTCGATAGCCATTCATGTTGTGAATAACATATCCAAATTTCAGGTGATTCGGTTGAATAGTTTTTTTTTTTCTATAACATCATGCCAAAAAAAGTAGTTTTGAGATAAATGAGTTTAAAGTTTTAGGTACAGATATTTTCTATATCTATTGACGGAGCGAGCGGACCGCTCTCTACCTGCTAAACCGGCTGTAGAAGCAAGAATATTGTGAATATCCTTACGAAAATTTCACAGTATATTCCCGAAATACTATACTATCGAAATATATTTAAAAAAAAAAAAAATCGGTTTTTTGAAAATTCTAGACCACGGGACCCCTTAAGTTGAAGCAATTCAGCAAAAATCTCATTGCACAGATAGAGATCTTCTTGATCTCCATTGCACAGATGGAAGTCTTCACAAGAGTGAAAAATCTTAGCATTGAAAAGTGAAAGAGAGAGATTGAGAAATATAATGTCTTAAAAAAAATCTACATCATCGTTTGTGTAAAACAATTCACATCCTTTAATTATGCGACAGCAAATCTGGCTTCGTAAACCAGGACAATTATCTCAAAAGCATAACAAGGAAGAAACTGCCATTTACATTGAGACCGTAGACGCGAATGATTGTTGGTGATGGAGCATGAAGGGGGAGAAAAAGGAGAGGAAGGAGAAAAATAGAAAAACATGTGTAAGAGCACGGTGATGAGGAACACGCGGAGCATCAATCTATTTGGATGCTTAGCGAAGACTCGACAATTATGATATTTGTCCCCATTAGACGAATTGGGGTGGTGACTCGCATGACCCCGACTGATCGCGACTGTCCGCTGATATAACCGGGCGCGCAATGGACCTGGGGGTCAAATATGATCGTTCCTCTCTTCCTCTCCCGCGCGCGATTCTCTCCTTTAATCAGCTTTGTCTCTCGCTCTATCATCATTCCCGTTCGCAATTCAGCTTTTTTTTTGCCTCGCCACCCACACGCTCGTCTTTCTCCTTTTCCTCTTTTTTTCGTTCGCCCATATCGTGTTCTCGTCTTTGTCATTCATACATGACGAAATTCATGCTGTTTCGTTGCCTTTTTTCCTCTGTTTTCCAAGATGTTCACATTTTGCGTTTATCGTAATTTTTGCGACACTTCTCTTTCTTTTTGTCGCTTCGTCGCTGTTTTTTTGTTATTCCAGGTTCGTATTCAATTCTATCCAGCACCTACGCACTCCCAGCTCCGTCGTTGAGCCACACCAAACTACCATAAATTGACAACTTAGAGCGTTTTCATACGTTCTTATAATTAATATCAGTCACGGTATTTTTGTCATTCCTGGTAGCGCGAGATTTGGAAATATACCAGGGAGCTTGTTATTTTATGACACATGACCCGTACAACAAATACGTGAGTGTCTCTGCGCACATGCTGAAAGGAATTAGGATGCATCTCCTTCCGCATGCAGCATCATTACACTTGTGTGAATATGTTCGTTTTCCCAAGTCCGAAGAAATACAAAGAGAGACAAAAGGAACATTAAAAGTGCGGTGTGATATTCGAGAGGAAAAATTAGGTCACACGTGAACTCGGCAACACATGCAATTAGGCGAACGAAACACGGCACGTACTACAGCATATCGTGTCGCCTATTACTCATTATTTTATAGCTAACAAGCAAATATTCAAATTATAAATTAAAATAATAATTACATACGATTTAATAAATAACTTAAAAAAAAAACATCTCGTATATTAGTCACACGATAATATTCTTCTAAATGAAACATGAAAATGTTGGTTTTATACACAAAGAAATCGAATCAGCATTTAATCACCACAAAAACGATTTTTTCCCCACTCGAAACAGACAAAGAGTCACTTGACCGTAAAAAAATCGATTTTCAAAAGAAGCACAAAAAATGTTCTTCCGTTAATAAACAAAACCCGTCGCTCTATTAATTTATTTACTAAGCCATGCTTCTGATAAATCGTCAGCGAGAAGGTGCAAATTCGCAATGGTGGAGAGATGCTGCGAAGGGTACGAAGGGACGAAAGACCGGATAATAATACGGTGATGGTGATCGGCGTTGTTGTCGCAGAACCGGATTCGTGCACCTCCATCGAGCATCCGCGGCTGATTCGTCCCTCTCAATTGACGGGGGCGTTGCATACAGGTAACCCATATCCGGTTTGGGCTGGGCTTTCGCGAGACTCAACTCGTGGCTACGCTCTTTAACGAACTCGCACCTTTCCCTCCTATTTCGTATCGAGACTCGCGACGACGCGAGTCCTCAACTCGATCCCACAATAATACATTTATAATATTATATATATAGACGTATCGCACAATAAATGTACAGGGTGTCCAAAATGTAGTTCTAACGTAGCTTTGACACTAGCTTTTAGAATGTATTTTTAAAAAAGTCTCAAAAATCTGTACTTCTCGTAATCGGTCTCCAGATTTTCGAACTTTTATAAAAATTATCAAATTTTTTGTATTCTTAGATTGTCAGACTTTTAACACACAATAAGGTAATTAAATTTGAAAAATATAATTTTAATTTCCCAATCAAAAATTCGCTGCACAATTATGAATTTTTGCTTTTTTTTATTTTTTTGATGTTTTTTTTTTTTAATTTTGATGTTTTCTGTATCAGAAAATTACCATTGCACTTTGAAACTATTCTTCCGTTGATGGAAATAAAATTTGTATTTATTTGAATATTGAGACGGAAAAAAACTGAAAAATCTCTTTGTAAATAAAGTGCAATGCTATTGAATTTATATTAGTTTTGGTAGAAATTACATCGAGCGTATTTATGTTGCTTCGATAAATCTTGGAATGAAATAACAAGTGGTAATTCCCTCCCGGGTAATTGGATAGAAATGTGAGGGAGGTTTTTTCGCAGAGGGAGAATGAGCAAAATCGGGGGCGGAGCACCGTTGCGGTTGCATAGATTAGCGCCTGCGCGTACAACACTCATTAGTGGATTTATTGCCCGTTTTCCCGCTAAATCCCTCAGTCGGGTATTGTCTGCTTGGCACGCCCACTCTCCGTGCCTTCAATGCATATAGAGCTGCGCAACTGAGTAATAAATAATATTGTCTATACACGCGGTCCTCTCTTACTATCGGTACGCACCGCAGCAAAAGATTTTTTCTTTCTCTTTTTCTCTTGTACTTTGCCTCGATCAAATGCTCATTTTGATTTTTGTTTCCTGAGTTAATACACCAGTAAGTTAATCGATTAATCTGTCTTTTTGTTTTATAGTCTCCCTTTCTCTCTCTTCGTCCTTTTTTCATCTTTCTTTCTCTTTTCTTCCATTGTAACTAATAAATTAGCTAAACATTATTGTAAAGTTTGTTTGTATAGAACTTTTGTTCAGCAGACAATTTTTCGTAGTGGTCGATAATTGATTGCGTTTGATTCTGATTTCCTGAATTTCTGGATTCAGTGTATTTGACTAATTGTCTATGATTTACAGGTTCGAATTGAAGTTTCGATAAATCAATGAATAAACGAACAAACAATTAATCAAATGATTCAATTAAATAAGCTAAGCAATTCCCTCAGTGATATTTTCTTTCTTTCAACTCATAAATCCTTGGAGGATTTCAAATTCATCATGACTATGAATGATCCATGTCAAAATAGCACTGAAAATTCATGTATCGAATGGCATTACAATACATAAAAATCCACGAGTCTCAAAATTTCTCGAATAACCCACAATATTGGTAAATTCCGCGCGGCATCGTTCTGTAAAGATGATGAGCCTCGAGAGACGCAAGTCATAAATCTTTTTGCGGTTTCGCGAGTCACACTTGTTTGGAATAGCGATGAAAAGTTTTGTTTCGGTGATGGTGAAGGATTGAAAGAAACTTGCGGTTATTTACCTTCTTGTCTTAGTACACAGTTGGGCAGATTCGTGGGAGAGGAGAGTTTGAGGGGAGTAAAGGATATAGAAGAGATGAAGAAAACACTCGTAATCCTTTATATTGAATCGAGTAAATCGGCGTGTCCTTTCAACTGGTATATGCTGCTTGCTAATGGGTTATAGTAAATTTGTGGTCGAGTAGGGCCAAACGGGTCAATTTTGCTGGGAAGGATGTACCGTTGTTACCCTTTGGAGATAATACCATCAGCAACAACTTTATGTACTGTGAACGATGGATGCGTCCATCACACTCGATCAACGACGAAGCAAGAAAATGAGTCGTAAATTATACTTGCGGTTTTCGTAGCAAAGCTAACTAATACGAAGTGACGGTAATCGGGGCCTGACCTAACCTAGACCCGAGTATATATATTTTTTTTCACTCATTTTCTCTCTTGGTCTCTCTCTCTCTCTCTCTCTCTCTCTCTCTCCCTCTCTCTTTTTCAATACTCAGATGAGTGAATAACATTATGGGTATGACTGAAATTTTGCCACTCTCGTAATCGTAAGCTACCGTGATGACGTCGAGGCCTTCCTCTTCCCAAATTTCTCCTCCCATTCCTCCCACTCATTCTCGTCCCCTCTCCTCGTGTTTTCCTTTTTTCTCAACTTGTATACATACTTTAGGCCTATTTGCGCCCACCACACAAAACTACAATCCGTTCTCATCCGCCGCTAGTTTGGTTATACCATTCCTTGTATTACCATTGCATTGTTCCCAGTCTCTACAATATTTTCAATCGTCGTGCATCAACGATAATTCGGAACCACAAAATTTTTGCACATTGCACATATTTCAGCTCATGGCGCGAAACGAAATATATTACAATGTTTGAATAATTTTGTTTTAATTCAATACAATTTAGTACAATATTTCATCTGTGATAATAACGAAATGAACTTTCGATAGAATCTTGTGATTGTTGCATATTTTCTTATGCAATAAAATTGTGAAAACAAGAATCGTCGAACTCGACCAAAATCGTCCCCCATAATTTTGCTGACATAAAACTTGTTCCAGTCGTTCCTTGAAAAGCGTAAATTTAATAAAGAATCATTGTTAGCTACCACTACTTTTAGTTGATTGTACTATAGATCGAAAATGTCATGTTTACGAACCGGAATTTTGACGAAGAGTCGATCCCAGAGCCAGAATATGAATACGAATGATTTTGGATGAAATTGATGTGACAATTTGACAATAAATCAAAAGAATGAAGAAGCGATCAAATCCAAGTAAAAAAAACATCTGCTTTTCATTCATCTAGTATTGCGAGACTTTTGTCGTTCGGGCCACAATTTTTTTACGGATAATCAAACGTAGAAAAACATTTTTACAAGACGGAATGGAGTTTTTACGTTTAGAATCGCACTTAAAAAAAATCGTCATGAAGAACGAGAAGTCCTTGAGAAATTTTTATTGGATTGAGATTTTATGAGAGCTGGGAAGGAAGCAGGTAATTGGTAATTGCGAGCAATTGCAAGGCGTAATCCTGTTAACTGGATCTCGAGCAGCCAAGAGGGCGAACGTCCCTGGGGTGCGAGAGTTACACTACCAGCTCTATATACATTTTTATATATATATCTATATAGAATTCTGGAGGGAGCGAAAGTCTGAAAAGCCGAGGGATGAAGATGTAAGAGTGTGTCCCCGGTCTTTTCGAGTACGTAGCAAGAATGGTACATAGGAATTAAGCCAGTCCTCTGGCAGGATACCCGTGAGATCTCACTCGATTCTTCGCCCCGCACTCGAATCCAAAACGCGACTCTTGTGAAACTTATTCCATTTAGTTACACCGCTTACCTCATCATTATACATCAATGAGTCGGTATAGCTTTTTCATATCTCAGGTACTTCTTCCGCGATATTAAGCGAATCATTATTTCATCGCCTTCGGGGCATCAAAGCGGAAGTAAACTGCTCTTTCATCGAATTACGCCTTAAACACGCTGGCCATGCTGCAATATATTTATATATTTATATCAGCAAGAAAGTGTCCTTCGTTTCTCCTCTCAAAAGTTCAACCAAACTCAATTGTTGCAATATTTCTCGAGACAATATTTCTGCGGAGTCCTTCAATTCTGCAGATCGACAAATTGTTGAGTGGATTTATGGGAATATTGCGCAATGCGAAGGTTAACCCTCGAACTAATCGAATTAGATGTTCGATGAAGTTTTGCAGCGTGTGATGCCAAAAAATAATAATGATATATCGAATGAGCTTAACGGAAAAATTTCGACAGATTGAAAATTGCGTTTTTCACGATCGATGCCTGAAAACCCTTTTTTGGTCGAGGGTTGAAAAAGTAGACAAAATGCAGCATGGACGGCCAGGGTTGCCTTAAAAGATGGTCAGATAACTTTATTGCTCTGCAGGGGCTGTTGGCTCTCAATATAATACCGAAGGATTACTTCGATTTTTTGCTTCTCTTCTTGAGGGCCAAAGGTGCGGCAAAAATGGAAAAAAAATATATTATTGAGGTAAGGTGGCTTTGCGGAAAACCACGAGAAAGACAGTAGGGAAAAAACTATAAAAAAAAGTAGAAGAAAAAATGTATACGTGTGGTAGGATAGCTACTGTCTCGAATCTTCTGAGAGACTCTTTAAGGGTCACTCTCGTGCCTCATCCCTTTTAGATGCTTCCGACAAGGGTGCACTCACAGGCTTTGAGGAATTATTGGATCGTGCTACGACGCATAGAGTATATGGGATTGGTGAGATTGTCATTCGATGCGAGCTCCTATAAAAAAAATGTATGGACCCTTTCAGAAGATTTTTTGACACGTACAAAGGCCGCGACGAGAGAGAAGCCCTATTATGCGTGTGCATTCTCATTCGATGGTAAGTCGTTTCGCTACGACACCGAGCAAGTAAAGGGCGCAAACCTGAGCGAGAAAGGTGCAAGCAGCCCTTTGTGAATGCATCTCGTATACGGGGGTGAAATGCGTGCTACGCAACGAGCTCTGATAAATGGAAAAGAAAAAATCTCTAAAACGATGCGATCTAGAGCAAAAAATGAAGAGCGATCACTTGTGCTTTTCGGCAGACACGAAACACAACGACCAGAAAAAAAAATTGAAATTCTCACGTTTGTAAGTTCATCTAGTAGATACCAATTGTTTTCCTCATCCATCATTTTCCCAGTGCAACATCTGCTCGAAATTTATAAATTGCGAACAAATGAAAGGTTTACTTTCTCAAAAAAATGTCCATAGCCATTTATATAAATATTTTATTCTTGTAGAAGTGTAACAAAAAAATCTGATTATATCGTGCGAAGGAGCAGCAATGATGAAAGAGGCAAGCAAACAGGTTGTATGTTCAGTGACAACCCTTTCACGGTTAAGAATCCGATTCACGGAAATCCGTGTCGACTATGAGAAATCTTATTATAAGCGATTTGTACAAGCTTTTCGAAAAATATAATAACCGAGACCTTTCACATTGTAATCCTACGATCGGAGAAGAACGTCACTGTTAGGGATCCTCGACTGCTTTTTTTTTCTCGACCGCAGTTGGACTTCAATCGCGAGTCGTATTTGGTGCGAACATTTATTTTGGCTCTCACCCCCTCTTTAGATGAAAACGTCGGAAGACTCTCTTGGTTCATGGAGGGCTGGAATAGAGCTAGCGGCAACAGTTTGCTCCTATTTTTCAAAATGAACGTTTTCATTGAATTCAATGAAGTTTTTGGAGACCATAAATATTTTTCTTCCTGATCGTTTCCGGGGTTTCTTGATTTTGAAGGGTCGATCGCGAGAACGAAAACACGACAACCGCGAGGAAACCGAGTTGGGAAATAAGCTGCACCTGCCTTTGCTTCGATGTACGGGGTAGAAAGGTTTGCACTAGTTTAAAAGAAACATCAGAATCCAATAACAATCCCGCCTGGAATTAGGCTCCACCTTAATTTTTTCTAGCTTCAGAATTTTTATTATTAAGGATATATTCGACCTCTAACCTTTACGAGGTTAGTTACTTATTTAAGGTTCCTTAGATCCTCTTAAAAGTTTCGAAACTTATTGTTAGTAAAATTGTTTCTACTCAGAGTTCCAGGAAGAGGGTTCATCGGAAAAAGTCTGAACTCCGGTTAAATCATTATTGATAGTAAAGCTAGAACGACATTTGAACAACCAGCAATGAAGTGTTAAATCCAATTTATGAGCAGAAAAGAAAGTACCTCTCGAGAATTATACGAGAATGATCGTGTTCTAAAATCACCTTATACAAGGGAGAAAAGATTTGTTTGTCCTTCTCCCGCAATTTAACCGATGTTTTTATTTCTCTTTCCGTATTCCACGAGCGCCTCTG
This sequence comes from Rhimphoctona megacephalus, assembly GCA_963989365.1. Lineage (NCBI taxonomy): Eukaryota > Metazoa > Arthropoda > Insecta > Hymenoptera > Ichneumonidae > Rhimphoctona > Rhimphoctona megacephalus. The sequence continues at coordinate 25,594,997 of OZ022415.1, forward strand.
TGTGATCTATGGTCAGGGAGTCGTCACCGCAAATGTTTTTTTTTTCTCAAAAGATGGCGGCGAAGAATATACGAATGAGGGATGCAACAGCTGTCCCCCCTCCCTTGAGAGATGAAAAAGTTCTCGTTTGCTCGAGGCATGGAGAAATAAGAGGAAGAGAGAGAGAGAGAGAGAGAGAGAGAGAGAGAGAGAGAGAGAGAGAGCAAGTTCTACCATGAATCTTCCCCTGTGTGGGGATGAAGAACCAGTCGAGCTCAACGTTGGTCTCTTCATCCTCGTCGAAGCTCTCACCCCGTACGATATCACAACACCAAACGCCTATTTGTTACACGATAAATATGTAACTGGAACACAATGTTAGTCTCGGCGGTTCGTCCATTTCTTGCTCGACCATATAACACATACATATAACAGGAACAGCGGAGGGCCAAAAGGGCGAAACCGACACGATTTAGCCTACAGGGTAATGATGGGGCTAGGTCTTTTTTGTCTTTGGGGATGCGATATGTGTACCGTAATAGTTATTCGGGGTAGGATCCCCTATGGGGAACTCCGGGGATCCAGGAGATGGAGAAGGGCGATGGTTTGCTTGCACATACATATAAATATATATATATACCGAAATATTGAATCATTGGAGGGCCAACAGTCTAACCAAACCAACACCTATCTCGACGATACAGCATGTACTTTATATAACGTTGTTGTGCCTTTCCTCAATGTCCCTACACATTGGAGAACGGCGGGGTGCATATATAGAGACGTCACGATTATGTTTCGATCCATATTCATACATATATGTGTATAAATACACATACGCGTGTGTATGTTTTGTGACTATCGCATTTTTTCTATGTGCATGTATGTTTTTGCTGCCACACGTTTCTTTTCCGCTGTGTATTTAACAATGGATATACTCGACGATTCGCATGCATGCAGTACCCGAGTTGAAAGTGACGATAAAGAGAGAAGTATACGACAGATGGTACCCGTGAAGTCAAAAGTGCTCCAATAAGGGCTTAGTTACAATAACATCACTCGCATTCACAAAATTAGGCCATGAATGTCCGCAGAGCCTTTGCTCTTCTTTTTCTTTATCATCTTTCATTCCTGTGGGACTCAAATACTCAAGAGTCCTGTCGCTCACTGCAAAAGACAGAGAGGAAACGTCTCGGATGACACTTCGTTTTGGAAAAATTGTTTCGAGGTTTCGAGACAATGACACGACGATCTGCGGTGAAGACATGTCACGTTTCTATGCATGTATATGAATGGCTTCTTTTTCATTTTTGAAAAGCCCTTGCTCATTTCATAAGCCAGTTTTTTATACCCGCAGTGGTGAAGTTGATACTCTGACCTCTTAATTATATAATTAATAGCGAGAGTAATTAAATTAACTTTACCAATATTGTTATTTCAAAGAACATATTAAACTCTCTTTCTCAAATTTTTGATTGTTCTTGATTATGTACAAAAATGCATTCCTTTTAATTGACGGAATTTAATTCACTAAAAACTAAATCGTATTAATTTTAATAATACTATTGTCATTAGTTAATTAATCGAAAAATTCTTAAATCCACATTGTAATATTCTATACGAACGACTGAGAGGCCGGTATATCAAGAAAGAGTCGTGCTTGTCATTGCTTCGATGATGCTTAATCTCGCAAGGCTGCATTATTTTTATTCCAAGTAGCGGAAATTCGTCCAGGAGGGAACAGCAGGATTTCTAAGTAGGATAGATCCTATTAGCGGTGCCTCCAACAACTGACAATCCAATGTTCCACGAATATTTATGACATCGGGTTTATCCGTTTATCCTTTCCGACAGAGGTGACAATGTCATTTGAATTTCGATAGCGAAAGGCCTTCGGGAATAAACCGGACAGTGGACCTTTGACGATTATCTGACGTATCGCTAAATAATCTTTCGAATTTCATCGGGTTATTGTCAAGTGCTTCGAAATAACATATGTATGACTTTGAAAATTTTAATGCATCAGAATTTTTCAGGGAATTACCTCAATATCGAGTTCACCAGAAGTAATTTATATAAAAAAAGCCATTTTCAATTGATCGCTCAACTATAAATTTGTCCTGAATCATACGCATTACGATAACGAGATTCTCGTTCGACGAACTCTGCTACCACAAAAGTTGTACACTTATTGATGGGCCATAAGCGAAACGCGATAGATCGAAGGATAACAGTGTAGAAAAAGTCTCCAATGGAGAACTCTACTTTCAACGATATGAAAATTGTACACTCCATCGTTTCCTTTACTGGGAAAGTTTGATATGAGGGCTCGCATTCAATTGTATAGCTTTGAATGTCTCAGGAAATAAGCCCACGTGCGAGACGTGTAAAGGTCTTGTTCAAGTGAACGTTATCGAGCTATGGGAAACAATTCTGGATCTATAAAAATTGCCATAAATGCAGGCTGTCCACGTATTGTTTCATTTTTTCATTCCTATACAGATATTCGTATTAAATTAATATAAAATATCGAATTTTTATGACACATGTCGTTTCACGTATATAATGTTTTTTTTTTTTTAATTCGACTCCTCACGGTTTTTCTATTTTAAAAATGCAATTATCCATCTCAAATTTTCAGCGAACAATCGTTCTCAAATTTCATAGAGGTTTAATTGCTCTTGTAGTGAAAAAGTAGGCAAAATATTGAGAAATCCTAGTGTTATAATGATCTCTCGCAGTTAATAACTACTTACGATTGTAAAACCGTTGTATCGGAGCTCCCTAAGGTGAATCGTACAGAAGAGCGTATCATTTTCGAACTATCATTACGTATGGGAGGGTTGATCATCGTCATGGTCGTTTTTTTTTGCAAAAATACACCTTGTCTCTATAGGTACGTACTTTCACCCAAGGGAGAAAGCCGGTGATCATATGACGAGACTATAGGCCACTGAAAAAGACGATGTTATAGCTGGTGGGAGCTTGTCCACCTGCCCTGACCTATACATGTATGTGAGCAGAGCTCGACGTGGACGAGCGGAAAACCTGACAATAACCCCGACCACAGTAGCGTGCGAACGAGCATTCGCCGTTTACACGACTATCAATAACCGATTAATTATTCAATTGGTCTCGAACAAACATATATCCACAAGTATTCACTTGATATGCAATATCCCCTTGTCCACATTCATATATGTTGAATACACTTGCATGTGAGCTGTGCAACGTATACTCTGCTGACTTTTATTCCTTCATTTCGAATTCCGTAGATTATAAATTTAGACTCCGCTCCACGATCAAGTGTCGCTGGACAATTGTCTGTTTCCCAACACTACTTTTTTCTTACTTTTTTTCTTCTCTTTTCTTGTTACAAGACAGCCTACTAATAGAATTGATTGTTGGAAAACTTATGAGCTTTACTTAGTTTTAACAAATACGGAGAATTTTAATCACTATTGATCCACTTAGGGAAACAAATAAACTTAACTCGAACATAATCAATATGCTTTCATCGCGGTTTTAGCTTTTTGCAGGTATTTCTTTACTTCGTTCAATTTCAATACCTTATTTTTCAATTTTTACGTCGTATTTTCGTTGGATGATTATACAACAATTCGTTATATTAATGTCAAAATATTTGTGCCCAACAAAAGCTTGAAATTTTTAATTGTTCGTAATTATTGCTGTCCCCCCATAATTGTTCTGATCATCTTAAAGCCACGTATTCTTGATTGAAAACATTTTCAACAGCTTTTCAATGCAATGAATTTCTCTTCATCCAAAAAGTTCGATCGTTCCGAGTGTGTAAATACATTTTTTCGTGATTTCACGTGGATCGAGTTGGATATATTTATCCGACGGGATTACGAGAGGTGCAAATCGGTAAAAAGAAAAAAGCTTGCACGTTATTTCATTCTCGTTTCTCGGTGTAGTGGCTCATAAATTTGCGTTTAAGAGATTCGTCACGCTACCCCGTTGAGTTTCATCGTAACGGCTATACAATATAAAAGCTTCGCGATATATAAATACGTATATACAGCATACGGAGGGATAACTAATATCAAAACGTCTCAATCCACGTTTATCTGCGGGAACGAAGTTGAGGACGCGGAGGAGTAGAAAGAGAGAAAATGAGAACGAGAAAAAAAGCAAGAGGAGAGTTCGCTCGCGAGTTCGTGAAAGCCACGGAAGAGTGGTATGGCTTTCTCTCTCTTTGTATCTCTTTTTCTCGATGATGCCACTATATCCTACAGTGCGGCACCTTTGTATCATTTAATATTTAAAAACAAGCGATAAATATGTCGGTTCGCGTGCTGTCCCGCTTAAAATGCGACTGGTGTAGCCGTGGATTAGCGCGGCTTCTCAAAAGCAAGACGGATGCTATGTTGAAACGTTAAGGTGTTAATGATATCGCGCATCGTCGCCGAGCGAGAGAGACGTACGAAGAGAACGAGAGAGAAAGACAAGGAACAAAATCTTGTATTTCTTTTTCATCTCTCGCTATTCGTATTATCTCGCATTTATATATTCATTTGAAACCTACCAAAGTCCCGAGTCTCAACAAGATTTTTCAGAGTCAAAATTGGTAGCAAAACTCTTGAATCTTTAATTTACGAGCATACACGATATAAATTGAACTGTACGTGGAGCTCATCCTCCGCGTATATATTTATTATGTATAAACTTAAATACACACAAAAAAAATATTTTCACAGACGACGAGCTACACGTTTTCTTTTCCGCAAAATCGAAACCCAAACATTCGTAATTTTGAAAACTCGACGGAAAATCGTAGAGACAATTGTTCCAGGAGCGGTACAAGTAAATCTCCGTAACTGAAATTTTAGCTCATTGTCCTACGCCGTTTACTTGGGTATCAGACTGCAAAAAATGTTTATACAAGTAAATATGCGTGAATACGAAAGTTACAACTTACAAAGTACTTAAAAGCGTGTCTTGCTCTATACTAAAACTTTATACTAGTAGCACATCCATACAAGACAGGAGTTAATAGCATTTAAATTGGAATCTAATGCGTGCACAGTTTATTACACACAGGAGAATATTTATGCGGTAATACCTGCTGGAGAGATAAGAATTAATGAAAACTGGGATGATTATATATCAATTAATAAAAAGATACGGTGAGACAGAGAAAGAGCAATTACTGATAAACTATTTACGTTTTCGCGGACGGTAGTTTAATGGCTCGACTTTGAAAGTTCAATTATGAGCAGTTTCTTCTTATTTGCTCGATATTATTCATGCGTTTAACACACGAACGAGCGTTTTATACGCTGAAGTTTCAAGCAGAGCTTTATAATAAATGTATCTGTATATGTGTTTAACAGAAGCGGTTAATAATGAAATCACATTCCGAACTCCCTGAATACTAAAATATATAAGACGCCAGGCTGTACAATATCGAACATATTACACATATTATATGCATTCATGCATTACGCATCATTCATATCATATAAAGTAAGCTTGACATGCGCAAAAAATTGAAGCAAAAAAATATGTGGTAACTAAATCACGATTGGGATTGATAATCAATCATAAATTTTGCATTTGCATATTTTAATTACTATTCTATCATAGTTTTCTTCTAACAGACCAGCGAAAACTAGTGAATTTTTTGGCATAACCTACACTGAGAAAAAAAATTTCTTCATCGAACCAATTCCATTTTGTTGGACGAAAAATTGGTGGATCTATACATTTTTTTGTTTAATGGCAAATGATTTAGTTTATTCAACTAAACTATGAAAATTTCTTGTAGATGAGTCAACTAAATCACCGGAGCCAAATGATTTTGTTCGAACAACTGGTACCATTTATTTCCTTACGCATACTATTTAATTGCTTTAATAAAATATTTGTTTGAATCTCAATTTGTTTGAATCAAATTGACCAAACGATAATTGTTATTAGGAGGAATAAATGAATTAGTTTATTTGAATATTTTGTTGCATGAACATTAATTTGTTTGGTTGCACCAAAGTTTTGTTGGTTTAGCCAATAACTTGTTTCAGCATTCACAAATTATATTGTCTTATCTGAAAAATATTTTGTTACCCGTATCGATCTAAATATTTTGGTTGAGAAAAATGAAATTTGTTTCGGTCAACAAAATTTTTTTCTCAGTGTATTTTACAGAAAAAATGCAGTAGTAATTATCAGAAAAAAAACAGTAATAATAACGACAACAGAACGTGACTTTTTCGAAAAATGAGCAAAGGGTTTGATTTAAATCGGGGAAATATTTTTGTTACGGTCCCCAATTTGCCTCGGGTCCCCCTGTTCATATTTATGTACAAGCTTAATAGCTCGATCACGTGGAATTATCGTGCGTGTTGTCGAGCGATGTTTTGTGGAGAAAACACATTTACAACACCGGTTATATGCGTACATAGAGTTGAGAATTCGTGGCTGAAGGATGGAACGTAAGTTCCAGTAGCGAGGAGCAAACTTGATGAATTGGGTAAACTCTGCCTCTCTCTCATTCCCTCTCTTTGCCCGGGTCGCTCGATCGCATTTAATGGAGAACCAGTCAGACCGGATATGATCAAGATAAAATGTACTGCGCAAACGTACGAGCGAGTTACTTGCGTTTTTTAAACAGTTTCGTCGTAGCCACGCCCCCGGAGATCAAGGGTATAAATATGTAACATATAAAACGAGTTAGTACCCTGATTTTACCCCCACCCCCTACCCCGCCTCTCGAGGACCATATCTTATCTTATATCAAGGATCTGTACGCACTATGAGCTCTCGATACAAGAGCTCGTAGATCTTTCATCCTCTTTTTGCTTGGAGTAAGAAAAAAATGTGGGCAGGTCTGAAGAAACCGTTCTTGTAAACAAAAATCATCCTTCGTCCGTTTTCACATGGAATATTTATCGCAGGTGCAAATATTTTTTTGGAACGACAAATTCTACTGTTAAACTATGTGGACAAAGAAATTTTCATTCAAAATGAACGTGCTTTGATTCGATTAGTCCAACAACTGATCGCATTACTCGTTGCAATAAAATTCATTAATTGATTAATTTATTTTATCATTTAATTAACAATTGGCCTTTGATTGAAAGAACAAGTTACCGTACACATGTTTCGAAGAAAAAAAATCGTTGACTAGAATCAACATTAGTTTCACGGAGTCTGCAATTTGTTACGGTCTACTTTGTTATGTTTATGCATGCATGCATGCAGATACACAGGTAGAGGTGTACGAACAGAGACGTCATTTCTCCCTATTTTTTTTTTCTCAACGAGATATGTTTTAGGGGTTGTCTTGCGCCCCTCCGTTGTGGAATGGCCGAATTATTTAGTGTGCACGGAATGAAATCGTCACAGCGGAGTATACCGTACATATGATAGACAAGAATGTGTATATATTGTTGGTAAGGGTTTTTACGAGCATAGGTATACATGTGAGAGGATAGACTGGGTTGCAGTACCCACCGTGAAACCGCCCCGCCTAAACAGTGCGTTAACCGATGATTTACGACGTTGCTCCGCGCGCTCGTTCACCCCGTCGTGCGAGACCACCCCTTTATTTCCCGCGTGTGTATATGCACCCAAGATCGCAACAACATTACTCTTTCTCTCTCTTTCTCTCTCTCTCTTGCTCGTTCTTTCCTATACTTTATACCATTATGACCGTAGTCAGCCCTTTCAACCCTTTCTACAGGGTAAAATGTACGCGCTCTAGATCTAGTTATAAGCCCATTGTCGACACCCCTGATGCTTATCCACACATGCTCTCACTTATTACAGACCTTCCTTCATTCCTCTTCTCTCTCTCTTTCTCTCGATTTTTCCCTCAGTCTTTCTCTCTCTCAGTATTTCTCTGGCTCCTTCAATCTTATTCTTATTATTTTTATATCCCTCTCTTTCGTTTTCGCCCGATTTCTCTGTCTCTGTTAGATCAACCGAGGCTGTGCCTAGATCCACTTCCGGTCTATATTCAATTAATGTATGAGATCGAATTTTCATGATACATGTTTGTTCAATCCAATTTCCATGTCTCACTCACCACTCCTGCAACTAAAAATAAATAAAAGAATCTTGGTCCTATTTACGAATGAATGGATATGATTTGACAGTATCTCAATGTGAGTTTTTGTTCAATTACACAGCATTTCGAATTCTTCAAATTGCGAAATGAAAACGGATAGGTCAAATTCTTTTTTCATATCGAAATAAAATTAATTTTTTTTTCTTATTATGATTGTTTTCCATTTTATTTTTCTTCATTTGTAGAGATTCCAGGAGTTCTGTAAATGCAAAATAGATTTTTTAAATGCTTTTGTGGGAAAGATGTTTTCGTTTTGTCGTACTGCCGAAAATACTGCTAAAAACGCTGTACCTTGTACATATGCATTGAAATGCAAGAAAGTATTTCATGCATAAAAGTCGTATATATATTTGTATAGTGGATGTGGACCAGAAGTGTGGACGTAAGAGACTGGTGAGGAAGAGAGAGAGAGAGAGAGAGAGAGAGAGAGAGAGAGAGAGACTCGCGAGAAAAGCGTGAACGAGCGCATACATCATTTTGACTTACGAGGGGCATTATCGTTTGCACGAGAGGTCCGCGGGCCCATGGTCCCGTGTCCGAGAGATCCGAGGCGAGAAGGCGATACCGCGAGTTTGAAACCGTGTGAGAGAAAAAGAGCGAGCAAAGCGTGCGCATGCTCACGTTAATATATTATGCAGCGAGAGAGAGCTGCATCAAGACGTTACCCAATGACAATATATTATTACTCGCTGTTTTTTCTTTCGTTTTATTATACGATTTACTAAAGAGAGAGAGAGAGAGAGAGAGAGAGAGAGAGAGAGACGGGAATAAAATAAAAACGTTAAAAAAAGAGAGTGAGAGGAAGTGATAGAAAAAAGGGAAAGAGGACAAGAGAAGGACGTCAATCCCCTCTTCTCCCACTCCACAACCTCTCCTGTTATGGTTCGGCTTAACCGGCCAAGAACGATGCATCACGAGGGCTTTTATAATTCGATCGGAACAGCGAGACGATTGCCGGATGACATTGGATATTACGAGATATTAGTATCTCGCCTCGTCCCAGCATGCGCGTTCCCCTCACGTTGTACATGCACACAAACATTCGATCGATGTAATTATGTGCAATTCGTTGAAATTAGTTCGCTCTCGTTATTCATCATCAAACTTCACAAAGTCCGCACCAGCATTCTCTTTTTCAAGGATATATTCCATCTTTTGCTCTTTTCTTTCTTCATTTTCCCACGTGCCTCAATTACGTTCTAGTTAATCCATTTAAGACTCTAAGAAGTTCCAGTCAGCGAAATAGCAAAAAATCAGCATGCGCTTTTTTCCAATAAAACGTTATTGAATTTAGTTATTTTTTTATTTCAGTCCTCGCGAATAATACACGCGATAGGACGAAGCACATTTTTCGCTCGTTTTATTCAGCACAAAAGTAATCAGACTGAAAAAGACGAGCGGAAGCTCAAAGAAACATATCAAAGCCCTTCTCAAGGGTCTCGACCAATTGGCTTGTGTTACCATTGTGTTATGGTACATTATACCTGCAATTTAGGCCAGTATCTGTCGAACCGATCGCGTAAAAATTCGAAACAACCCAGAGACTGGAAATGTACTGCTGTCTTTGCTAGTAAATCGAGTGAATGACGTTATCCTGATGACGAAACTCTCATTTTACTTGGTCAAAATTTAATGGTATATTCAATTGAAGAAAAAAAGAAATGAGAGAGATAGCGAGTTACGAAGACATCGAAAAATGCTTGAGTAATGCGAGGACAATGAGAAATAGTTGGATTTACGTAAGATTCTATTTTCTCACGATTTTTCTTGTATTGTAAGAATGAAAGAAAAACCACTGGCATCGAAAAGCAAAAATGACATCGAAAAGAATCGAGCAACAGCATCCGCGTATTGTTACAACTATTGTCCACCTAACGTTGATCCAACTAGTGGAGATAAAAGATTGCGATCAAAAGTCTACGTACAATAAGAATATCTACAAACATATATATATATATACCATCTACCTGTATCTATACAGTCTGAAAAATGACCAACGTCCAGAATGTCTGTTGGCCCTCTATTCGAATCTCATTAGGACCTCGATGTTCGTTGATCTTGGATGAAAGGAAATTTGATTCGAAACTCGAGCACATTCACCAAGCCCCAAGAAAGGACATCGCGAAGAAGAAACTTCTTCTTCGATTCTTTCGAAAAACTTTACGATCTTACCGTATGTTTTATTTCCATATTATTTTATCTTTTTATCTTGACAATATGTTACGAAATTATTCCGTTACGAAACAGTATGAATGAAGGCAAACGTTCAAATATACAATACGATTGATTCGATAAATTTTGCAGTCGAACAATAAATTGGAAAATTGTTAGCATTTTACAAAACAAAAAATGAAACTTGAAAATAATGGGGCAATTTTCGAACCTCTCAGAAGGGCAAAGAACAAGGAAATAAATTCCAATAATTTCCATTCCTGAAATGGGGTGTAAAAAAAAAACATTTGGGGTGGTCGGCAAGACCGCAAAAACGTAACGTACTAATAATAAAGAGTCCTCGACGTATCGGCGTTATCGCGATCGTGGGGTCACGTAGCCAGTGCTTATGGTTTCGCGGAGATAACGAGGTGATAGGGCACACATAGTTTTGGATTTCATGATGGTGTTACGGGTCGGCGAAGGATAATGCCCCGGGACCCTCCACGCACACTCGCCACCAGTATATACAACGAGATCGAGAGTGGACTCTCGCACGTGCGGTGCTTCCCGTGCATACAAGGGTCTTGTTTCCCCCTTGGTACGAAAGTGGATGATGGGACGAGGCACACATGGCTTTTCAACATCATTCCGGTGAATCTTCGCACAGATTTTATTTATTTTCTTTTTTATGCCCGCAATCAAAATTTTTTGCTTGTAAACGAATGTCTATGAAAAAATATATGAATTGTCGTTCATGAAGATACGAAGGATACGAGATTCGGTTACAAAATTGATTGGAAGGATAACAGAATTATAAAAGTTTTTTTACAAATAGAGAATGGAGCACGATTTCAATTGGAATACGTCTTCGAGTTGCATACTGCTTAAATCGTAATTAATGTGATTATTACTGAATAATTAATTCAAAATAATTATATAATTATTCTTATTAAAACGTAATAACGTAATAAATCAAACGTAATAATATTTTTGTAAGATTGTGACAGACTGAGCTTCCAATTTCTGATTTCCGATCGTTCCACGCGATGCATTATTTCCAGCTCTAAAAAATTGGTGCAAAAGTTGCGCGCATCTATTTTCGGCCGCGATGACATTCATCAAGCCATGAAAAGACATTCAGGGGTTATCCAAATATTTTTTGAACGTGACTAATTGTTCGATCGCAGCGAGAAGAAACACAAATGAAGGGAAATAAGAAGATGAGATGACGAGAAGCGTCAGGTGGTGAGACGACGATTTCGTTCCACGGCGAAAATGTATAAAAAAACGTATATAATATATGTGTGTGTATGTGTATCTGTGTGTATGTGTGTATGTCTCGTTAATGTCACGAAACTACGCTGAAAAAGTTTGTGTTCCGTCGGAAGCAACACTTTATTACCGGCAACATTTAGTGTATTAATCCCTCCTCTTTCTCTCCTGTATATACACTTATAGACTATTATAATACGAAGAATAACACTGAAAACAAATCGTAAAAACGTACGTTTTGTTATTCCCATTGGCATTAAGCGCGCTCGTAAACTTTCCAATTTAGAGGAGCCTCTCGTTCGTCATGGACCGATCCGTACGGAAATGAGAATTTATTGAAATAACAGAGATATCACATATATATATGTAACCAGTAGAAGGACGCCGAGATGAGAGGAAGAGAGATCGAGAAACACGAGAAAAAATAACATTGTACCTGCCGATACAATAGAGAGTCAGGAAAAAAAGTTAAAAGCAAACTGAATGAATATCTAGACACTTTACGAGTGTAAAGACATTGTTAAATATTTTTTTCTCCTCTTATCTCTCTTTTCCTGCTCCGTATACGTAACCTAACGCATGCCTGGGGCATTATTCGCCGCGATGCTCACATTGTCGACCCCATTGTTGCCATTTGGTTTACGAGACAGCTTCGATTATGTTGTACGCGATTCGGGTGTCCTGGGTTAACAATCTAATATATATACCACCCTTTTTTTCTTCCTGTGAACAACCACCCGTCCATCACTTCCGGATGCCTGATCACATTTACCGTTTGTTTCATCAGAAAGTTTAGACTCGATACTGCGAATACACCTTGACACGAACCTTATGTTTTTTTACATTGGGTCTCATGACACCGGATACATAACTATCTATGTTTTTGTATGTAGGATGAAATGAGTATAGAATATATAATTTAAAAATGGTATTTCGATTTTTTTATTAACGCGCTTTCTATATCAGGTTCGAAAAGAGATCGGAAATGTTCGAGTTAATCAATGGAGAATCTAATGTTCAACTTCCAATTAAAATCGACTGAAAAATCGATTGACAAATCTTGTAACTGGAATTATATTTTTCAACAGGAGATAAAGTTGAACATTTCAAAAGAATCATAAAAATTGAAAATCGTAAAGAATTTGTTGAAGTTTTCATAGTTTTAGAGATTTAGAGTTTCGATTAATTTATCTGATCCACACATGCTTGATGTTGGAAGCAGACGATGCAATAAAGAATTGATGAAATGAACTAACGACGTTGCAAACATCGTGAATATTGGTTGAGAATAGCAGAATGGCGAAGAAAACACAAAGTAGTAAGAAATGAAACTAAAGTGAGTCGACACGTGATTGCAATCGTTTATACTCAATCAGCAAGAGTGGAATAGAGAAAAGAGAGAGAATCGCCAAGTTCTGGCAAGTCAGAATCACCTTGTATGGCGTAGAGATGCACGCTGGTCGGTATAAATGACTTAGAAACATGGAAAATACGTATATCGTGTCTGTTCGTCTTGATAGACGGGCGGACGTGTCGACAGCGTGGTATTATCTCGTCCGTTTCCTTTTTTCTCTCTCTCTCGATAATTACGGAGAGAACAAACGTAAAAAGGATCCCGTACAACAGGTCACTTCTCAAATTGTCTGTCAGTGAGTAGACGACCGCCATTTTGTTTGGAAATTCAATAGAGCCGTGCGACACGTCCAGGAAACTCGGGCATGTTGAGTCCACGAACGTTTTTCGAAACATTTTTTATTTATTTCTTCATTAAGACGGGCAAGAAATTGCTTTCGTTGAACGCATTGGCTGATTTAAAGAAACCTTCATTTTACTCGTCTATTAATTACGTGAAATCCGTATCCGTTCCACGTGTATTTTACTCGAAGCCTATTAGTCGTTATCACAGTCTCATTCAAGTCATGCTTCAAATCTTTTCTCTTCTTTTTTAAGAGCCTGTGTAAAGCTTGGTAGGTGGGAAAATTGATATTTTTTTAAGCATGAAACATATTATTGCCCTGAAATAAATATTTTTTTTTTTTAAGTGATTGCCAGCAAGCATGTCGGATTTTTTGTTGACCATTATATAATTATGTCACTATTTTTTACTTTTCATTTCCGGATCCGAGGCAAATGCTCTTTTGCAATCAAAAATGCAGTTGCGGAAATGGCAAGGCCCAACCATCGGTCAACCCGAAAAAATATATATGCATTCAATTCCTCGAAACTGCATGACACGCTCTTTAATTAAAATGCATGCACAAATTATTTTCAGCAGGAATGAAGAACGTCGAGTCATTTGATGGAACAAAACAGTTTTTGCAACGAATTTTCAACCCGATCGACACCTGGCGCGTGATTCAGTAAATTAATTTCTTAATCGCATTTCATTCTTTGAGGAATCAAATTAATGTCAGTTCGTATTCTCAAACACACTTCTGAAATAATGGTAGCATAATTATTCCATGCTGAAATTAATTATCGATTGATTTTCAGTTACAATTTTTATATTTCACAATGGTTTATCGTATATTTCTGAAAATCGTTTACAATTCACGTTCTTTTTGGTTTATTACAAAAATTGTGAAAATAAATAAATGCGCTGTGAAAATAAATAAATGCTGATGAGAGAGACATCCCTTTTTCTACTAGCGACCGAAAATAAGGTAAAAACATTGTAATCGCGTATTTTTACGACATGCCGAATGGAAAGACGATGAAAAGGTAAATACTGTACTGCATGCTAGTCAAATGAGTGCTAAAACTTCACAATGTTTTTGTACCAAGTTTAATGCATTAATTATACATAGTGAAGGTGAATTTGTAAGATGACATGTCTAATTAACCTAGAAAAATAATAATATCGATACATTTGCGAAACCATTAACTAATAGTGGCAAATTTCCATTATGTCACTTTTCATTGGGACTTTTCAAAGAATAATCTGTATTTTTTAACCGATTTTAATGCACCACGTCGTATTTTGTTCCTCAAGAGATTCTCTACGAATTCACCATGTAGACTTTTTCGAAGTTTATTTGTTTGGAAATTATAGCAATTTGTTTGTGAAAGATTTTTTTCGCTAAATAAATAATTGGTTGCAACAGTAGAACGATTAAGCTTAGAAGAAATCTACGTGGTGAATTCGTAAAGGATCTCTTGAGGAACAAAACAAGACGTGGTACATTGCAATTGGTTAAAAATTACGGATTATTCTTTGATAAATTCCGATAAAAATGTGCCATCATGGAAATTTGCATTTATCAGTTGATGATTTCGCAAATCTATCATTTTTAAAAATTTTCTACGTTAATAAGACACGCTGTGATATAAATTCACTAACATTATGTTCAATTGTGTATTAAGCTCGGCATAAAATAATTGTGAAAATTTAGCACTCATTTGACTAGCATGCAGTACAGTTTATACCTTAAGAGGCTTACGATGCATCGCCTCATAAACAGACACATACACAAGGATAAATGAATGTAGAGAAACAAAATGGCTTCTCCGTTAATAAGAAAGAAGCAAATCGAGACCGAAAGCCTAAAACTTAAGGAGATTAAACGTTAACCCTGTGAAACACGTACATCGCTCCACGGTAAGGAAAGAAAAAGAAGGAAATATATATGTATATATTTATATAGAAAGGAAGAGTAACTCAAAGTAGATTAGCTCGTAGCCTGTGAGAAAGGCAAAAGGCCCTTGGTATAACACAACGTGGCGATGAGTCTTCTCTTGATCCTGTTACATTCTGCCTTGGAATTAAAAATATTGTCATCCAGCGAAGGATTATACCGTCGGATAATATCCTCGGGCCTGTCAAACACAAATGAAATTTTCGTCGAATCTCTCGGTCTCTGGCAAGCACTCCAACTGAGGAGAGCATATCGAAGAAACATCAGAAACATCAATGATAAGTTTCTCGTTGTGAAATCTTCCTGCTCGTACCGTCCATCCAATCGAAAATGCTTTAACGGTACATTCGAAATTTTAGCGAGAAAACCATATCGAACAGGTTCGTGTCTACGAAACCCGATTTGATGGTTGACTCGTTATAATTTTTCGATAAAAAAGTTAATCCTATTTGGCATCGGTCGTCGCTTCACGTCAACCTTCATATAAACCAGAATATCGTTAAACTATTGGTTGATACGAAGTGATTCTTCGGTAATTCCAATTAACGAGCGAATTATGTTTACGAGTCCCTAATTGCTAATTATTGAGTGCTTAAATTAATTAATTCGAAAAATTCCTCGTCATCAACACATTTATCAAGCGTCATATTGATATTTATCGATATAATGATGAATCGAATCGAAGAACGATGAAAGAACCATCTTTAAACTGTGATCCAGGCTTTCAACTCTCTTGTATTGGAATTGGGCCCGCGCGCGGATTCACCGTAATTAATAGGCAACGATGAAAGGCTGACCCATGCCTACGTCCGTGAATCATTGTGTTTAATATACACTGCCAGCCTGTAGACTCTCATTGTTTTGGCATGTCAAGGCACCGCTGCGAACAAGAAAACGTAAGGATGAAATGAAGGCGAGAAAAAGCGAGAGAGGTAGAGAGTAAAAAAGGTGACTCTATTGTGAAAGCAGGGGGGACAGCGTGGTTCTCGATCGCACCTGCTGTCCAACCTGCTCTGACTCTTCTCCATGTGCAAACCAAACTTTTTAACTCACTAAAAACCACCTACTTGATACTCTTGATATTTGCAAGATGTTTTATAAATGCCGTGCCATGTAAATAAGTAAAAAAAAGTTCAGCTCCAAATTAAAAACTCAAATAATTCTCGTAGGATGAAAAATCATTTTGTAAATGATAAATTTAGCAAATAATTGAAAATAATATATTTGGTTCAACTAAAGAGCGTTACGCGAAAGCAAGAAAATAGTTTTCGTCTCTATTCTTTGTTGCTCCCAATGACTAAATCCACCTCCCTTGGGCCTATTTCAAGACATCGCGAACCGAGACTCTCGATTGCTGATCCATCAACTTTCGTACTTGGATGACATTCTCTCGACGTCAGAGCAAAAGTCGAATAGGACCCGAGAGAAAGAAAGAGAGAGATAGAGAACGAGTGGAGAGAATAAAAACTGGACAGGCGGACTAGAGGTGTATTCAAGGCCTTCAAGATCCTCCTTCGCGATATAATGGGTTATGCACTCGTAAAAATACATATATGGGTGCATTCCAACGGGGAGTAAAATAGGGGTTGATCTCAGTGGTGAGATGTGACGTGGGGCCTGGCACCTCGTGATTCTTATAGACTGAACTTCCAGCCTCCGATTCGCGGGTGTCTATTGACTTCCGGAACCCGCCTACGGTGTCGATGCCAAAACAAGTCTCAGTCTCGTGTCACATGGAACAATTGAGAATTTATGATCGATGATGTCTCGTGTGACTAGGATGAGGAATATCATTGAGAAAAAAATCCTCTACGAGATGAGCAAAATGAAATAAAACATGCGCGTATAACTCTCTCGTCTTTTTCGGTTTGTTACTATTATTGTTGGGAAAATGTGTCGATACGAAGTAAATGGTCACAAAATTTTTGTGTTCACAAAAAGTGAATACGAACGACGCTTTTGTAGACGCAGATTTGAGAATAAGGCTGTACATTCCAAAAACAACTTTTCAATATATCGATCCAGTGAATCCGTCCCTCAAAAGTATAAAGACAGCATCGTAAACCATCGAGGACGAAAATTCATAAATTGCGGATGAGATCAATCGAGGTTCACTTGTACAATGCGCTACCGATTTGTTAAGCGCTTTGTGTACAACTTTTTTTTGAGTGTGCATTGGCTCGAACCCGAAGAAGTGAAACATAAGTGACGAAAAATTGAAGTTCGACTGAGACGTCTCTGTATTGTCGGTACGTCATTCAAACGGTACGAAATATTATAGTCACGTTGCTACGTTCCAGAAAAAAATAAAGTTATGCCGAGAGCAATGCCTAGCCATAGTGAACTTTCGAATTTATTAATTCATGATTCTCAAACATCGCTTCTATGATTCCCAAAATTATCACGATCCTATTTTCGAAGCACCATTTTTCAAGATCAGAAATCGCCTTAACGAAAATTTTCCACGTTCAAATAGTAATCATATTGGATGTAACAGGTAACCGAGCACTCAGAAATTTTGTGGTTGAGGATTATCTGTAAGGAAAGTGTCGATGTATATTCTCGGAGGGACAAGATTTTGATATTTTTCGTAGCTCGAGAGAAAAAAATGATTAATGATTCTCGAATAGCTTCCCAAGACGTGATCCATCGTGCTGCACTCTTATACACAGCTAGATACAGACATATATTTATAAATATATGTATGTGTACGTAAAATGTGTAAGTATATGTACCAGAGTCGGACTCCAGGGATATGGACCGATGGTGTTTACTCTCGTGCTCTGGGAAGGCAGAGAAAGAAAAACAGATAAAGAGAGAGCAAGTTAGACGTCAGCCTCTGGTGCTCGGAGTCACTATCGGTGAACTCTCGCGGGAAAAATCAGGGGGCGAAACTTTTCCGCTCGCGCCCTGAACGTTTGTATACGTTTCGGAGCTTCATCCCCCGGGATGTTCGTCCTCGATTGTGCACGTTGACCAGCATCCATCGTCACACCTCTTTCCTGCGGAGCCAGAATAGAGGAGAAAAGTGGGTCCCTCTAAACGGGCCCAGAAGGGAGGGATCGGGGAAAAACTTGACGCGAATATTATTTCTCAATGTACAATATACGATTTTAGCGACTTTGTAGGTAGGACGAATAGGAAGAAGGCGCTGCCCTTTGTACCGAAAACGCTCCTCGTTGTTGTTATTGGTTCGCGAAATTTTCGCGTCAAAACGCCGTGGACACTTGCAGTTATCTTTTGAATGCATGTGGATATATATAGCAACCTCCTCATGGCAGTGATTGAGAGTGATGTATCGTTCATTCATCGGGAAAATATCTTCCCCTTTTATTTTCTTCTTTACACCTAACAAATCACAGAGTTTTAGTCAAGAGCCACGCGATCCTGTCACGTTCCGCATTTCGACTTCGTGACTTTTTCTTCCTCACACCAATTCGTAATACACGCATTTAGATCTCGTTGTTCTCTTTCCTTAGAGATTATTTGGACCCTTTTTTTTTGTTTACTCGTTCCGCAGACTCTGGCTCAAACGATATTTGTTTCCTCAGTCGTGGATGGAAAAAAATATGTTGCAATCAGAAATTCTTTAGCTGACCGAATTTTATTAGTTTTTTTTTAAGGCATTACATACGTCCAGAATTTTCAAAAAATCGATTTTTTTTTACAGATTATTATTCTCTATAGTTTTAGGCGTATTTCTGTGTAAGTCGATTGTACAAATTCCCCATAGATCGAAAGTTATTATAAAAAACGTGACTACCCAACGAGAGTCTGATGCGCGCACTTGAAACTTTAAATGCATTTTTCTCAAAACTACTTTTTCTGGCACGGTCTGCATGATAACTCATACAGTTTTTAATATTTTTTGATGCTTTTTTTTTTAAATATTCGAAATTATTTTCTCTATAGTCTGTCGGGCCGGATTTTTGATGTTGTGATTACAAAATTTTATAAACATAATTAAAGTGTGACATTTATGACACAAAATGCACACTTTTTTTTAAACTGCCGTAAATTGCCAAAATTTTTCGAATTTCAAAAATCCGGCTCAACGGACTATAACTACAACTTTATTTTACAAGAATTTTTTTACGTTTTGCAGATCCATCAGCATTTCAAGAAGAAATGATGCAGACCGTGGAGCAACTTTTTTTTCATAGTGCTTCGGGAAACGTGATATTTTGTGTTGTAATTATTGAAAAAAAAAATGAAATAAATTTTTTTATAAAGTTTAAATACTAAACAACAATGTGTAAAAATTATTTTTATTAATTTCTATTGCTATCTCTTCTAAAAACAGTTTTTCTTTTAGCGCATTTTAGGCGCTGCTGGACGTATGTAAGGCGTTAAATAATTTTTTATACTGACTTGAAAACCTCTGTTAATCAGCGATTAAAGATAGTAAGAAGAAAAAATTAATACAATTACCATCGTATCTGAACATTGAACTAACGAGTGCAGCGAAATTTCTACTATCCATTGCATTGCATTCAGGCATGCCCTTTAAATATACGGAATCCGCGAGGTGTGAATTGAGCGACGAAAGGATGATCCAACATTGTGATACGTCACATGCGTTGTTTGGAACGTCTGTGAAAACTTCTCAGAGTCGTAAATATTTCTCTTTGCTCATCCAGGTTATTAGTCTTGGTACAGGAGCAGATTGAGAGTCCCAAAAACGGGGGCCGTTTGTACGCACGCACATTTATACATATACAGATATAAATATAAATGGTAGAGGTGTACATAATACGTATACGCGTGAAACACGATTACGATGTAGTCGGTGAACGCCCCTCGTACGTTAATGCCACCGAATTTATTGCCAAGGGAAAACGTATGGAGTGTGTGCGACGTGTACGCGGAAGGTATACGCGCACTTTATACATCTGCGTGTGTACTCATTTTAACGGCCCGATACCCGAACGTGCGAAATTGTTTCTTGCCTTTGCCCCATACTCATGCACGATTGATATGCTGCTACGAGCACGAAGGAAGATTTTTTCTCTCGCGGTTATATCCCAAATCAAAGTTTCTTTTACCACGATTTTTCGGTATTGACCTTTCTCTCACTCGCTTCCCGTATCGATATTTAATATATCGAAATTCGGACAAAGGAAGAAAAAGGGGCCCAAACGGAACTATGAAAAAGTCATGTATGCATATTCATTTGTAAATATGCGTGTGCATTTTGAATAAGCGAAAAAGAGGAATTGCGCTGGAGAAAAAAAAACGTAACAATACTGAGTTCAGTTATGAATTATTAAGGTGGAGGATTTCATCAACACCTACGAGACTAGAGCGACTCTCCTGGTAACCCTTTTGCATCATCTACTCCGGGAAACGATTTATCGACACGCGCCTTTTAACTAAAACTATTTATTATATAACGACATATCAGCTGCAGCACTCTTGCAGCCGAATCGAGAAAATGATAATTTGAAGAAACATCTTGTTCCTTTTTGTTATTAACTATTAATGTGACCCAGGAAATGTTTGTAAGATAAATCTTACCAACATGGTCCAATCTTGTTCCCATCTGTACCCTATAATTAAGGCCGATTTTTATGAACCTTTTCGACATTTATCCGACACTGTTTTTATTACTTGATCATTTTTACAAATTCGTGAAATCGTGAGAAACCTGATATGATTATCTCTTATTGATAATTAAATTTCAGATTGACTTTTAGGGAAAAATAATGTGAAAAATTGATCTCGCAAAATTTTGTAAAAAATTCTGAGGGGTTATTTTCGTTCACATCCAGATTGTTAAAAAGCCTGTATCACGAAGATACCTGGATATTAGAAAATCGGTTGTGCCATGAATCAATAACTAACGAGCGATAAAGTACATTGCCCCGAACCTTTCGACCCTTTCGTAACCACCGGAAAAAGTGGGTCGAAAAAAACCCGAAAAAGAGGAAACAGAGGTGGATTAATACAATGGAGATGTGAAGGGTTAAAAAAGTGGTTTTCGTTCCCCTTTGAACCCGGGTCAGAAGTTTTGCGAGAAGCGGAGGTACCTGCGACGTAAAAGTGCTCGCGGAAGGTGGAGTATTCATTCGCGGTGGGCCCCCGTAAGCCCATTAACGTGCAATGGACCGGGGGTTACTATTATAGTGATGTAGGTAGGTATATCCGTAAGGTAAGCCAGATAATATATATATATTACATCAATGAATGGGTTACGAAATTGGGATTAAAAGCGTCTCAAATTCTCGTAAAAAAGAAGAAAAAGAAAAAACCGAAAAACGCTCTAATTCACGTGAAAATTTGCCGATGCGACATGGGTTAGTTTTTAGGGTAGTTTGCAGCTGTGAATGCGCCTCAAGGTTATCCACATATACCGAAATCGAGTAAAGAGCATATCGTCATCGTACACACGTTCGTCGTTCACGAAAAGAGCACACCAAAGGCCCAAAGAAGCGATGCTTTTTAACCGGTTACCTCGCTTGATTACGCGTAATGATCGATTTGATTTAGAGCGAGCAAAACCCGTATCACGTTACCACCTTCCCAGGTATCCCCTTTCTCCTTTCCGCACTTCTTCTTGCTCCTCTATACATATATGTATATAAGTATACACATGTGCATATATATCCATTATACTTCCACTCTAGCTCGTAAAACGCCCCAGGAACGACGGGGAACCATTCTCTCTATCATCTTTCTCCTTTTCCCGCGCTTACGCTCTGATTTATCGACGGATCCTCGAATTTGTGTGTGTATAAGAGCCAAAGGTATCGAGCAGAAATTTAACAGCTCTCATTTTCCGGTATAAACTTCAATTAGCTCGAGTTGTTCGTTACGTCGATTTCCCTTCCATCCAATATTATACGAAAAAATATATATACAAAGGAAATGAATGATTCTCGATCGAGGAACTACTCGATTTCTCGTGATACTCTCTTTATACTTTTTTTTTTTCATCATTCCCTAATTTTCTTAGGATCTACGCTCTCTTATTTTTTATATTAGACTTTATGTAAGCTCTCACCCAGAAAAAACATCTAGTTGATTCAACTAGGATCTAGTTAAATGAAATAATTTTTTTTTTATCACACTATTTTTATATTCTTGATTAATGAAAAATTTAATATATGTTTTAAAATCGGACATATTTTTATCATAAAAATTAAATGAATATGAAGTTGAAAAAAAATGTAATATTTATATTATTATTTATAATATTTATGATATTATTTATTTTATACCATATTCAATTATAATATTATTTAATAATATTTTCATGAGTCTGTGACCCTGGGTAGGTACGAAAATTCACGTTCGACTTCTTAGACATAATCAATCAGAATAATAAATTTACTTTGGTTCCCGCAATTTATACACATCCAGAGCGTAATTAGTACGTGAGAAATGCTTCGACACTTTGCGCCGCGTGGTGGCCGGAGCGAAAAACTTTAACGGGAGAAACCAGTTTAGGAGGCCGAAATTTTGGTGTTTTTCGTGAATTTTTTTAACCCATTAACGCCGAGGTGATCAGAATTTTTACTAACTTTTCAACGTGTTTATTTATTATGTTATCGGACCAAAAAAATAATGCAATACCTCTATTCCTACGCGGAATTCGATGCTCTTTCAGAATCTGAGCTCAAGATTTCGATTAGACACCGAGAAAAAAAAATATGGCCGATTTAAACGTGAAAAACGTGAAAATTTTCGAAAAAAAAATTTTTTCGCATTTTTTTTCACAATGATACCGCAAAGCTATCAACTTTTTACTATGATCAGAGGTGATCATGGCACTCGAACATTAAGAGAAATTTTTTTCAGAAAAATTCATCGACGCGTTTTTTCAAAATGGCGGCGAGAATGAAAAAATTTTATAAAAATCTTAATCTATCGGTTTCTTCAAAACTATAAACTTGAGAAAAAAATTTCTAAGAACAAAAATGGCTTAAAATTAGTCGAAGAATACTCTTAAATTTTTTCAGAATTTTTGAAAACAATTTTTAATTTTCGAAAATTTCAAAAAATCCAATTTTTCAAAAATACCTGAAAAATTTTTGGAAAAATTTGAGAGTGTTCCTTGACTAATTTTAAGACTTTTTTGTTGTTAAAAATTCTTTCGTAAAGTCTATAGGTTTAGAGAAAAAAAAATTTCTTGAATGGTACATAAAATTTTGTTTCTATCTACCACTACAAAATTCACGAACAAACTCGTATATCCTTTCACTTGTGCATGGACACATATGTTGTATACAATTTTTACATGAATTATAGGTAAAGCATATAAAAAAAATATTAGTTTTCACTTTTTCAATACATTTGTTATGTCACGAAAACGTTCAAAATCTTCTGCTTCATTGCATGCAGAGTATGAATCAGATTATTCGGATAGTGATTCCGACGAAAACATTTTGATTCCGAATGCAGACAATTCAGGCTCCGATGATTCTGATTCCGATTGTGATTCGATATCTGATTCAGATTCTGAACATGAATTCACAATACCAAATATTACTTATAGAAAAGCTTGTGAATCAGATATCGAATCACAATCGGAATCAGAATCATCGGAGCCTGAATTGTCTGCATTCGGAATCAAAATGTTTTCGTCGGAATCACTATCCGAATAATCTGATTCATACTCTGCATGCAATGAAGCAGAAGATTTTGAACGTTTTCGTGACATAACAAATGTATTGAAAAAGTGAAAACTAATGTTTTTTTTATATGCTTTACCTATAATTCATGTAAAAATTGTATACAACGTATGTGTCCATGCACAAGTGAAAGGATATACGAGTTTGTTCGTGAATTTTGTAGTGGTAGATAGAAACAAAATTTTATGTACCATTCAAGAAATTTTTTTTTCTCTAAACCTATAGACTTTACGAAAGAATTTTTAACAACAAAAAAGTCTTAAAATTAGTCAAGGAACACTCTCAAATTTTTCCAAAAATTTTTCAGGTATTTTTGAAAAATTGGATTTTTTGAAATTTTCGAAAATTAAAAATTGTTTTCAAAAATTCTGAAAAAATTTAAGAGTATTCTTCGACTAATTTTAAGCCATTTTTGTTCTTAGAAATTTTTTTCTCAAGTTTATAGTTTTGAAGAAACCGATAGATTAAGATTTTTATAAAATTTTTTCATTCTCGCCGCCATTTTGAAAAAACGCGTCGATGAATTTTTCTGAAAAAAATTCCTCTTAATGTTCGAGTGCCATGATCACCTCTGATCATTGTAAAAAGTTGATAGCTTTGCGGTATCATTGTGAAAAAAAATGCGAAAAAAATTTTTTTTCGAAAATTTTCACGTTTTTCACGTTTAAATCGGCCATATTTTTTTTTCTCGGTTTCTAATCGAAATTTTGAGCTCAGATTCTGAAAGAGCATCGAATTCCGCGTAGGAATAGAGGTATTGCATTATTTTTTTGGTCCGATAACATAATAAATAAACACGTTGAAAAGTTAGTAAAAATTCTGATCACCTCGGTGTTAATGGGTTAACAGGGAAGGAATAATCAGAATTTGTTTAAACTTGGAGGATATTTTATTCATATCTTGAAGTACACTTTGTAATTTTTTCAAGTCATTTCCGCCGGAAATAGTGGAGTTCGAAGCTGCTGTCCATGGATGATCGCCATCCGAGTTTTTTGCTGGTGGGCATTCCTGAAGTCACAATTTTTATCTGTAATCATTACAATTTTCTTTTTTCGTTAACAACATATTTCCTAAGAATATGAACCTAATTCTGATCAAAAAAGTTGAAAATTGCATGTTTTTGTGGTGTTAGAACACAATGTCATGTTTTTATACCATGTTTTTGCACCTTTTTTGCATTAAAAAAAATATTTCTAATAATAATATCATCCCAGAGTTAGGTTCATATAGATTATAATTGAATAAAGAATATTCACACAAATTTTCAGAACGATTGGTCAATAACTTTTTGAGCTAGAATGCCCACCATTTGAAAAAAGTCGTACATGGACAGCAGCTTCTAACTCCACTATTTCTGGCGGAAACGACTTGAAAAAATTACAAAGTGTACTTCAAAATATGAATAAAATATCCTCCAAGTTTAAACAAATTCAACGGACCCAAATGGCATTATCTATTCGATTTGAATACAGCTTTCTAGCTAAAGCGAATAGAAATTTGGTTAATCCAAATTTAAAAAATTCGAATAAACTATCCTAGCAGATCTAAATAGAACTTTTTTCTGGGTGCTTTATTTTAGGTCTAAAAATCGTAGCCATCAAGCAACAACACTAAAATAAAATTACAAATTAAAATGAAAAACGAATGAATAAACAACGATTGATTGAAAAATGATTGTTATCGATGCAACAAACAAACTGAACGGCATGAACAAAACTGGCGTGAATACTCAATTGAATTTACATAACGTTCGGGCACCCTGAAAAAGCATCATATACAGAAAAAAAAGGAAAGAGGAAAAGCGAATAAAAAGTTTATGCAAGCGCCAAAGGTGAGAAAAGAGTAGTGGACACATAAAATCCGGTTGAATTTGTTGATGGTGAGGATACGAGTATAAACGAAAAGTGCACGACCCTTAGTGGAGGAACGATGGAACAATGAGAGCTCTGATGATGACAAACGTCACGTAATCCGATACTGGGCCATATGCCATATACCCGGGGCAAAGGAGACCCCAATATCTGTCCGTTGGCTACTGGACCTCAATTTCGTATTTTCAAGGCGGGATTTTTGCTACTCCGCAAACGAGAATGTTACAACGATATGTATCAATTGTAATACCGTATACTCCCAAAACACATTAAATTGGAATAAGCTCGATGAAAAGTTGCCAATAACGAGGGACAAAACAACATCATCATCGGCCAACTTGGAGAGCCGAGGATCACGACCCCCTGCCATTGTATCTCATACGTATAACATGTAAATGTGTATGTGTGTTCCGAAGCCTGCTATTTCCCTCGTGTCCAACACTTTGCACTTTGTAAACTTCCTTTTCTGCATTAATGAAGCAATGAACCACAGTTGGCATACTCGGTTCACTGTTGTTGTATGATAATCGAGTTTTCTTTACATTGAGATCAATAATGAGAACGAGGGATGGCTAATTTTACTGCTATACATGAATACATAGAAAAAATAAATATGCTACATAATAACTTTTTTGCAGTTTCGAATGACAAATTTCTCAACGCGATAACAAACAAGAGTAAAATCACTTAGTTATAAATAAATGTCGAATTCCATAAGAAAGCCATTCGTTACATTTGACTCAATTGAGCTACTGGTCTCGAACTTTATCCCAGTCTCCAATATTCTTATATACATATAGATATATACTGATACCCTTTAGCTTTATATAAACACATGTAGAAATTGGCAGATGCTGAAAAAAGATATTTCGGGAGGATGGCGCGAAGGCACGTGAACAAACACGAGGATAAGTAGCATTGGTTCACGTTCAAAACATCATCAGGACCACGAAAGAGGTATAAAAATCATACAAGCGTGTCGGTCATCTGGCCGGCCCGAAAAGTTGGCTAACGTTTGTACAAGATGTAAACAAAAGTATTTGCAGAGGATAGTATCGAGAAACAAAAATTTGTGGAATTAGCCAACTCAGGGGGTTAAGATGATACGAGGAGCGTGTGACATCCAACAGATTTCCAGCTTTAGCGATACGCTCTCTAGCAAGGACATCGAGACGCCAGGACTTTTGCATGAGTTTGCACGAAATAACAGAAACCAGATTTTTGAAACGCGACTGTGACACAATGGTTTCTCGGAAATTTGTACAGCCGTTCTCACCCCTTTCACGAAGGGGTTGCAAATGAAGATGCACATCGTAGGAATCAAATAATAAAATGAAACAATAACTAGGATACGGATTTGTTTTCTTTCAACTTAAGGGGCCAGTCCACTTTGGAGCCACGAAAAAAAGGCTATTTTCGCGATTTTTTTTTTGAGGATTTTATAAAAGATATGAATATAAAAGTTGTTGGGCTTGATAAATAAAGTCTTGAAATATATAAAAAAAAAAAAATTTAATTCATTTTTATTCATTTTTAAGTACAAAAACTATAGTTTAACGTAACGCCTCAAAAATAGGTGGGCTAGGTAGCTCCATCACAGCTCGGCAATGGCTTGTCTGAAACAAAAAAATCAAAGTCCATTAGATTCAGTATGACACCAGCTACAAAATGACCCTCGGATATAAAGTTTCATCAAAAAATAAAAAAATGGCAGATGAAAAACGAAAAAACGAAAAAAAACGCGTTTCTTTCGCAGTTTCTCACAAAAAAAAGAGTAAAAATCAAAATTTTAAAACTATCGAGGGTCATCTTGTTGCGAATCATGTTTACAATATGTGGTTCAAATTTCAAGACAATCGGTTTATTAGTTTTAGAGATACGATGGAGCTAGATTTTGAAAACGTTGTTTCGAGAAAAACGCATTGAGCGCGCTATACGCTCAGGTAGACGAAATGAGGTCCTGACGTTCAGGTAAAAAAAAAAATACTTAGAGAGCTCGGATTTTCATAAAATTTGGACACAATATTTCTGAATGTATGTACTTTCGAAAACAGTAAAAAAAATCGATTTTTCGAAATTTTCAAAGTGGACTGGTACACTCTTAAAAGTGTGCAGTTGTTTCTTTCGGGAATTGAGGCATCCGAAAAATGACTCGATAAAATTCTAATTGAACGAAAAAACACTTTATTGAATATTTTTTATTCCCTTTTTATGGTACATTCGAACCGACATACGAGAACACAAGAAAAATGGCGGCTGAACGAGACATCCTAAGCTTCAATAGACAAAATGTGCGTACGCACATCTTGTTTCCTTTTGCTGTCTAAAACAAAATACGTGTATTTATAGTACACGTATGTATTTGGCAGTAGATATTATTCGCCCGCGGTTACTTGGGCGCTCAACTACCGTTTGCCGCTAATAAAATAAACAGTCTATTATTCTCCCTTGCGCACGAGTCTTTCGGCTCTTAATATGTTTTGGCTTAAATGCCTCGTCGGGTTGCAGCGAGAGAACGGAGGATTTACCGAACGCGGGATTATCCCCGAAAAAGAACAACAATAAGGGAGCAATAGAGGAAAACACAACGGAACTATGAGGGTCGGAATTGGCTCGTTGAATCGCCATGGCTATCATTCAGGAAAAAACATTGATTCAAGTTAAATGAGTGTTTTAATTAAATAAATATTCAGTTGCTCATGAGACACAAAACTCGGAATCCTCATTCTCAAACAACGATTGACAGACACGAAATTATTTGCGATAAAAACAGAAAGCAATGGTGCAAAACTTCTCATGTTGTTTTAGGCTGCCGTGTGGTACAAGAATTTTTGAACAATGGGGAGGAAAACAGAGGCTAAAATTAAAAGGGACCGAAATTTGAATAGCCTCGTTGAAGATTCGTGGATAATCGAACTAAATATCAGATATATCGTGTGTCCTATCATCGGAAAGATAATCTAAAAAAGCCCACTTGATGCCCACTTCAATTGCATGAACTCAATTTTTCATGCTCAAAACATTCGACTGCATATTAAAAGCTTTTAGTCAACCTGTAGCAAACTTTTTTGTAAACTCGAAATTTTAGTTTACTTTCATTGGATTTTTATTGCGTTTGATAAGAATCTTTAAAATTTACGTTAAATTGTTAATCAATAAAAGAAAACTCATATGTTACTCAGGAAACGAATCCTATAAAAATTATTGTCTAATATTCGATCTTACAATACCGACACCCTATATATGAATATAGATCATACGCTGCAACAATTTTTAAGAGACTCCATTGTATAAAATCACTCGATCGCTAAATCTCTCAGTCTAGGCATTTCATATATATAGCTGAGCAAGTCAGCCGGACGCATTCATCGTTATAAAGGCCAGACTGGTAGAGAGGCTGTTTGCAAAAATCTCAGCAGGAAAAAGGGCGCAAGCCCTTCATTATGGAATTACGTAACTGTAAATTGAGCAAATACAACGGTTACAAGCATAGGTACGTGAATTGTAACACTGGGTGAGTCCGAGTCGAGTTGTGAGTAAATAGCCGAGTTAGGGTCCTCGTGAAGATCCTTATGGGGATGTTGCTTCTACCGGGAACGAAAAGATCGCGTTTGCATCTTTTACTACTCTATTGTAAATAATTTTGGGGCTACGATTCGACCCTGCACGTATATACAGTAGCGAGCAAAAGATATCGTATTACACGGCGTTTGCAACAAGCCCATATTAGTATTACTACAGGAGAGCATAATTCTTATATCTGATCATGACATCTCTGCGCCATCACGCATGGCAAAATCTTTCTAACAATCATAACATCCAGATACTTTTTTTTCTTTTCCTACCTCAACTACGACGCCATTTTAGTTTTTCAGCCCCTTCTGCATCTCTTCTTTTATTTTACATGTATGCAAAGAATTGAAGAGCCTGGCAAATTGTTTGTAAAATGGCTTTAAAAAAAAGAGGAAGCTCCATCAGCTACTTCACTACGAGTAAATTGTTATGTAATGAAATGATTTATCTTACTAGAATAACGATCAGAATATCAATTAGATGATCACAAATCGAATTCCAAGATTAAAGAAAATCTCTAGATGTATCTCTTTTATAATGAACTTTACGTATTCTCAAATAAAAAATATGCGCACGATTGGTGGACTCCGAAAATGGCTGAATATTTGTTACCCTCATTTTTTTCTTCATCCCAAAAAATGTTTCGTAATCCGACGCCATCGAGGGATGAAAATAACAACAGTAATTCGAGTGATTCAAGTGGGTGGAAATAATGAGAGGAACGAGTCTAAGATTCACTCTTATGGAAGGCCATCCTGGAGGTCTCGGATGTTCTCTAGTTGGTGTGAATGGGAAACCACAAATAGGGCACAAATCCGCGTTAACGCGTTAAGGTTTCTAGCTGAACTCAGTCGTATTCTCGCGATCTTATGTCCACGAACAATTCTGACGCCAATGGTGAATTTTTTAACAATGCGACGACGTAAGAGCTCGCATTCGGGTCTCTAAGTGGACCATTCTCGCCTTAAATAATCATCCATTCACCGGAGATTATCCTGATCGTTGTAACATTACTGAGATGCTTCAAGGGCGTTTCAAACTCTGCTACGATTTTTCGATCCTCTGGAGAGGTGAATTTCTCTCCAGACGAAATTTGTTCAAATGATACATCGATCGCGCATTATTTATTCATCCATCTAACGATTCACCTTGAATCACGATTTCTCGATACCAAAAGCGGCGAACGTTGATCTTCGTTTTCATTGAGAAAACGTATCGTTAGAAATCTGCATTTTCCCTAGAAAAAATGTACAATCGGCCCAACATTGGCCAAGTGTGTGTTATTGCAATTGAATCGAAAAAAAATGTTTTATCGTTATTTTATGAGATGTAAAAAAAAGTATAAATCAATAACAAATTATTTTCGATAATTTCACGTAATACGCAACTATAGTGTAAATTGGATATGTAGAAAAAGAATTGAAAATTCGGGAGAGTCGAACTGACGAGGTGACCATTGTGTGCGAGGGGGATGCGCAACCCTGCGGGGAGCCGCAAACAAGCTAACAATAAGAACACGCATCTCGATTGTCGTGTCACAATAAAAGGTGAGAAACTCGAGCAACATTGTAACCATCGATGTTTTTCGACTCTCACTTTTCATTATCCAACACCCGGCCTCGTTCTCGTCTTTCCGGGCTCCTTCCTCCGGCACCTCTAAATTAGTCCTGCGGGGTCACGTGACACATCCTGTAGGACGTGCGAGGACGTCATTTTTGGTTAGGACGACAATGACGACATGGGAAACGAAAATATACTCGCCATATTGAAAATCATTTTTTTATTCCCAATTTTACTATTCTTTTTCATTCAAAATGTTGAAGAGACATTCAACAATGAGGTTCCTTGTTCGCCGGTTCAAAAATACCGTTCAAGTCGTGTTTGAAATACGAGTAACCATATTAAGGGGAATTTCTTATTTAAACGTTAAACTTTTATGGAAATTTTCACTTTAAATTAATTAGCGCGAAATTACAACTCAGAATTGGAACTGAATTATTACCACAAATTATTAAAAATGATTACCAAAATATCAGCAAGTTTACAGTGGCGAAAAAAAAAGGTTAATGATATCAAAGCCTCTCGTATTATGAAATATTAACGTTCAATAATGCGCACATTCATGTTTTTTTTAACTACAAAAAAACTTTCCTTTCCCTTTCTCAATAACCTTCAAACGTTAAACTCTAAGAAGACTAAATAACCTAACAAACATCCCTCATTGAGTTATATCCTTTTTTTTCGAAGAAGATAAATTACGAAGGAAAAGGGACGAAAATGCATTTATTACTGAGGTTCGTGAACAAGAAGAAAACGACAGTCGATATAACCGCAAAATCCATTCCCGACAGAATTGGGCACGCTGCTGAGAATGAAGACATCAAAAACTCGAACCGCTTTTTTCAGCTATGGGATCGAGAGAAAAGGCCCTGTATGGCGAGTATCGCAGAGTGTATGCCGACAATGAAATCGCATAAACTGCATGTCACCCTGTTGTGTGTAAACTCGTGGGGGCGCAAAGAAGGGAAAAATTTTATGTATGTACATAAAACCCCCTTTTTCTCTTACGTGTGTGTATATATATGTGAACCAACGACAAACGACAATTGGTGACAACACGTCGACAAAGCGTCCGAGGTAAAGCAGAGAAAAAAAAGAGCCGCGCGCGCTAAAGGACCAGAAGTTACACGACCATCTAGTGATGGATTCGAGTGACATACACACATGCAAATTAGTGACTTTTTCGATAGATTTGGGAACATTGATGCTGATATATCGAAAGTTAAAATTGCTTGCCATTATTGCTGTTGACGTATAACAACGCCAGTTAATTATGAATCATGGATTTTGTAGAACGGACTCATTTTCATAGATGCATTTCGGCAAAATTTGCGAATGTGTAGTTTACACATTTTGATGAAGTCGTTGAACAGAAGCCTAAAAAATGATTAGAAACGAAAAGGCACGAGTAAAATAAGTCTAACATCGAAATTTGTTCACGTTTTTGAATGCCGAATCGTGCCCATCGCTCCCGATGTATTTCAATCCTCGAGCGAGTCATTAATCACGAGCGTGGCGCGTTGCCCGAATCGGCGTTGCCTTTGGCGGGATATATCTCGGGAGTGTGTACATAATAGTACATATAGGTAGACCGGTAAGAGTATAAAGATCGGGCGAAAGAGGCCGTAAGCAATAGCATCAGGCCCCAAGTTTTTGGGAGAGAGAGGGAGACTGGCAATTCGTTCTTTCTCTCAGTGTGGGCCCTCCAATAGAGTCTTAACGTCGTGGGCCAATGGTAGTGATGGAAAAGGTCGCACAGCGGCTAATAATACAAATAGCATAGGAGCTAGAGCAGCGAAGGCTTCGAATGTGTCAATACGTGAAGGTATAAGAACGCTCGGCGTTCACCAGGAGTTAAAAGGGAACCCGAACTGGTTGCTGAAGAGAACGAAGGAGAAGGAACGACGCGTTTCAACTAACACCGAACCGTTATGTAGATGGGAGGAAAAAAGAGGAAGATCCTATTGAGACGTATAGATGGAACCGCGGTTTAGACCTATACACGGTTCACATGTTCATCGGTCCTCCCATTTGTCAAACCGTGATCCGGAAGAACCTGGACGATAAACGACCCCGCACCTTGAAACTCTAACACACTTTACAGCCCCCGAATGATTCCTACTTCGTGCTCGCTCACTACTCACCCGATTTTTCAATGTTTTTCCTCCTCTATCTCGCTTACGGTCGCCCCAAATTCTCCTCGTCATTACGCTGCTCACCGCATGCTCGCCCTCTATTTAACCAGCAACACGCTCACGACCCTACGCAAGGATCATTCTTTTTATTAATAAATCCTTTGAAATTCGGCGGCGCTTTATGGATCTGTGTAAACATTATGGCTACTGTTTTTTGCTGCTTTTTAGATCGGCTATTCAACGAAGCAACCCTTTGGCTTTTTGACGCAATGGTGAGATGTTTACTTGGAACAATCTAGAATTAATACTCAAACAATAAATCTGTGAGCTTACGAAATCTTCATCTTCTACTAAAAAACTATGAATACATTTTGACAATTGTTACGAAACTGAGATAAATCCATTGGGAATTGCAACAACGTGACTTATTTATTCAACGTGATCGGAAGTTTCCTATTAAAATATTGGAATCAAAGGCTACTATGCGATGTACAACATAGTCCAAAAGTTTCATTCTACAACATAAACAGCAGAATGTACCCCACGGACCACCCCATACATATACATACGTACGGATATATACGCCAACATAATATAATAAATATAAAAGAGCGGTGTCGACTGCTCGTTTCCCTGTGCTCATTGTTGTGGCTCTCGGGTACCTTAACACGTGTGTGGTTACAACTTTACGAGGATGTATAATAAAGAGCGGGGGATCTCTCGTTCTCGTGGCTAATCCACAGAGTGTGAACGAGAGAAAGAAAGAGAGTTTTATAATAAGAGAGGGGGTGAAGAAGAGATTGTACAAGCTCACACATGGATGAAGCTGCGATTATGGCAGAGAGAAAGATCATCAGAAACACAACATACAAGATACTAAATCACTTTTACACGGAGCAACGACGTGCGGCATCACTAGACCAGAACATGAACGAACCTACTCGGCTTTTATACGTATACATACATAGCTGGTAATACACACACACAACAGTTCGATACAATATGATCGATCGAGCGTAAGGGGATGATCGTTTCTCCCCCCCTATAAAATCGTCGACCAACGGGATTCTCTCCTCTTCCAACTGTATATCTATCTAATACGTCTTTATATATTTTTCTATATATTATACATGTTTTCTGTCTACATATGTACATATTTGTACGAATGTACACATGTCTGTATACATTTGTACGTCACCAATCGTAAACGTTTTCCGCGTGTGGTAAACACCCCGTCTATTGGCAAAAGTAATGATCGCCCATCCTGCCACCATTGATTTGTAGCTCCATTAGTTCTGGGCTCGTCATTCTCTCGACGCGTTACAACACACCTGGCAATTTTGTATAGTAAGCCCTTACCATCCTCTTCATCCCCGTTCACCAAACACGATATAACACACTCGATAAATCCGCATTACTTATTCTTTCTTCGTTTCTCAACTCTCCTTCATACAGAACCTACTGATGGCTCATTCTCACATTTAGAAATTTGGTGAATACGAAGCAGTGGTGAACCGTAACTTCGATTATGACACAGTGAAACAGATTTTTTGAAAATGAATGAATTACTCTGATCCAGGAGTCGTTTGACAATTTGTTGTAGTTATTCATGTCGGGAACGAAGTACCTACATGTAGTTACGAAAATATCCCTTTCGTTCTGGACCACGACTCAATGATTGATATTAGAAATTTAGAAACAGGTTTTTAATTATTCAGAGAGAAAGAATACGTACGAGAGAAACATCGTAAACTCCTCTAAATACGGAAGATTTCCAAAACAATAAAGAAAAAGAATCTAAAATATATTCAAAACTAGGACTGCAGTGTGAGAATTTTTTTTAGTGAGAAACAAGAAAATATGTTGGGAAAATATAATGATTGCTCAATATAGGCAGAGGCGGGTATCAACAAAACCTGATACAAGTTCGAGGAAGACTGTAGTTGGTTTCTTTGGTGATTTGATGCCAGATCTGGGAACGAAATTATGCTGGGAGACAAAGATCTTGAGAACAGATGAAAGGACACCGATGTGCAGCCCACCCTATGAGTATTTCAACGATCTGGACACGGTAGCACGACCACCGAATGAGAAATGAGAAAGAAAAGCTCGTTATTGGTTGGTCGGATAAACAGTCCCCGATAAATTTCACTCCAACAAGCTGATAATGAGTCGCTGATGGCTTTGGATTTTCGGCTTCCGTACGTGTTCGCACTCATGACCGTTCACTCTCTCATCGCTCAAGAGGGCTTCATGGGACTTCGGGGAGGGTTGACGAGATAAAAAAAATAACATCTTAAATCTACAGTCTGGATCTGGTCTTGAATACAATTTTTGTTTTACTATTTTAGATCTTCAAGACACTGAGTAGCCTTTAAATTCAATTAGATTAAAATTCACCAAAGGGATATCAACAAAAAATATTTAAACACTAATTAAACAAATGTACAAACAATAATAATGAATAGAAATGGAAACAGCAATATAGTTAGCATATATAAAAATTCCTTAGTAATCGTAAAATTATAATTTATTGATGGATTAACGAAATATTGAATTTTTTGGCGTGAAATTTTTGCTTAACGCCTTACATACGTCCAGCAGCGCCTAAAACGCGCTAAAAGAAAAACTGTTTTTAGAAGAGATAGCAATAGAAATTAATAAAAATAATTTTTACACATTGTTTATTAGTATTTAAACTTTATAAAAAAATTTATTTCATTTTTTTTTTTTTTCAAAAATTACAACATAAAAAATCACGTTTCCCGAAGCACTATGAAAAAAAGTTGCTCCACGATCTGCATAATTTCTTCTTGAAATGCTGATGGATCTGCAAAACGTAAAAAAATTCTTGTAAAATAAAGTTGTAGTTATAGTCTGACGAGCCGGATTTTTGAAATTCGAAAAATTTTGGTAATTTACGGCAGTTTAAAAAAAAGTGTGCATTTTGTGTCATAAATGTCACACTTTAATTATGTTTATAAAATTTTTTAATCACAACATCAAAAATCCGACTCGACAGACTATAGAGAAAACAATTTCGAATATTAAAAAAAAAAGCATCAAAAAATATTAAAAACTGTATGAGTTATCATGCAGACCGTGCCAGAAAAAGTAGTTTTGAGAAAAATGCATTTAAAGTTTCAAGTGCGTTTCGCTCGAGACATCTACCTGCGCGCATCAGACTCTCGTTGAGCAGTCACGTTTTCTATAATAACTTTCGATCTATGGGGAATTTGTACAATCGACTTACACAGAAATACGCCTAAAACTATAGAGAATAATAATCTGTAAAAAAAAAATCGATTTTTTGAAAATTCTGGACGTATGTAAGACCTTAAAAAAAAATTTCGTCATTGTAAATACTATACACAATCTTAACATCATCACTTGATGCATTGAGCACGACTTAAACGTATGTAAAGCGTGTGTTACAAATATATATTCGTGCGTGTATAGGGATTTTCAATGAGAACGCATATGTACGCTCGCGGCGTCGTCAAACAGACCGCCAACTTGTATTATAAAGATTTCCGGAACAGAAGGTGAGACTATCCCCGCAATGACAACCGAGGGATTTCTTTAAGTCCAAATATAGTACCTATCTTTGCCCAAAACCCTTCTATTTTTTTTTCATTCAACCCGATCCTCGTCTCTCGATTGTGAAGAAAGAATTGAAACTCCTATTTTTTTTCTGTATCAACGCCACTGTAATCGGATTTTTATTGAATATTATTAGGTATATTTATGAAACACGAAGAGATACATGTCACGTTAGTCTTGCATTTTATGGAACGGAGAAAATTCATTTTTTTATTCAGAACAAAAATTGATTTAGGAAAAATATTTATGTTTTAAACATTTTCTAAACAATTTAAAAAAATTTTAATTTTTCGATAAATGTTCGAACTAACGTTTCAAAGGTCAATCTGTCTTGATCCGATTGCGCCGGATTTCGATTCGTTCTCGTCGCTACATTAAGGTTGTCGGTTCCATCTCAAGTCCGCCGGTCTTGATTGAGCCATTCGGCCAAAAGTACGTTTATATATACGAGGCAAAGATACGTGTACTCATGTACACGCATTATTGTCGACACGCGGCGGACAAACGGACAAAAAGGAGGAAAGAAAGAGAGAGAAAGAGTCAAACGACCGGACTTGGTCGTCCATCGAATTAGCTACGGAGACCGGAGTGTTCACAATGAGGACAATGTGCTGGTATTCACGGAGCTGGGAGACTTCTTCTCATGATCGGGCATTAGTGTTTTACGACGTTAGGCATTATCGAGATCGTCACGCGCGTCACTCAGTTACTCACAGAGCTTGAGGCTCGCTCGTCCTTTTTTCTACTTTCATTCTCTCTCTCTCTCTCTCTCTCTCTCTCTCTCTCTCTCTCTCTCTCTCTCTCTCTCTCTCTCTCTCTTTTCCTCTATGGATCTTCTTTTTCGGAGGAGACACGCGGTTATGGTCCGTGAGCGTGAGCGCGAGTGCACTTAGCTCCGCATTAGATCTCGTTGTACCAAAATGCATACAGTGTTGAGGCCCCCCGCAGTCCAGAAGCGTCGCAAGGGCGCATTGCTCGTTCCCGAAAGCTCCGATACACACAAAAACCAGGAGATTTTTTCACCGTTTTCCTCCAAATACGAATAACTCGAACGATTTTTCCTTCAGTTAAATTCCTCGAGGAAAACCACTCGCCAGTCTCCCAGGGTGCGACACTTTAGTCATTGTACATCGCCGGAACTCCGTATCACGGAACTAAATTTTTTCCACCGAAGTATGAATTCGAACGAAGAAAAAAATTGTTCCGCTCATCCTCGCACTCATCTCTTCGTCTATCCGTGACGCAATATGAAGATCACTAATTTACAACCCCAGGAAAACTACTAAATTTTGCACGTTGCAGAACGAAGTGGCCCTCTTCGATCATCCCTTCGTGTTTTCCAGGATGCTGGGCGTTTTCTAGGGGCGTGACTCCTCGCTTGACTTCCAGGATCCCAACTATGAGAATTTTCGACTCCAATTTCCAGCAAATGTTGTGTTTTTTTTTCCTGCTGTTGTTGCTATACTTCTTTCGTTGAATTCTCATAACGCATATGTACGACAAGATTTTCAAATTTATGGGATGTAATTTTCGACTGTTTATATTTGCTCTGGTACTCAAATTACTTCAGAGATCAAAGCGGTACGAGGGTTGCATTTTTTTTTTATTAACGCTTGCTCTGTAACGCATCCATCATAATTTCGTGACAGTTCTCAGAATAAATTGCAATAAAATGTAAATAATATGGCTAAAAAACGTCGTTTCTAAAGTCCAAAAAATAATCCACCTGGTGAAATAAATCTGGCGCCAAATATTTGAAAGTATCATTGCATTGTTCGAGAATTTCGTTCCTGGTCCGCCGATGATCAGCGGCGGACCAGGAACCCCGCATAAATTGCAGTATTCGGTTTTGACTCTTGCGTTATTCTCTGGGCGTATGGAATTATGTATAGCCCCAATAAAATGCGGTCCAAACAGCTACCCCGGCATAAAAATCCGAAAGCAACAAACAATGATCGCCAGAAAAAAACGTTTACGCACACACAAACACAAAGACGGGGATGAAATCGGCCATTCCAAATGAGAACGCGGTCTCCCCCTTCGGTATTCAACGCGTGTGTGTCAGATTCTTTTTTCCCTAACTTTTTTTTCCAACTGCGCCCTCCACAGCCTCCCTTTAGCTCTGGCATGTTTTTCAACATTTAGCCATCATGACTTTTCGACGCTGAGCCTTTCTCGAGCGAAATCTCCGCGTCGAATTGGAAACTAGATAATTCAATTAGAGGACAGCTGCGGTCTTCGACGAAACATCTTTTCAAACAAGCAGGTATGCATGCTTTATTATTATAAGAGAAGTTTGGTGGAATCTGTTGATGCTGAAGAGATATTCGGACCAAAGTCTGCTCATCATCTCCACTCACCGGTGGCCAGTGGGGGTGGTCACCCCCGTCATGGACCTCATCGTTGTTTCGCATCGGATAACTTCATTTTCACGTCTAAATTCCTATTACTTTATATTCCCCTGTAGCAATTCTATTCTTTTAGGCTCAACGTAGTTTTTCTTCGTGTGAGAGCTGATTTTTTGTTATTTCACGCTTCGTCCCCTTTGGATCGTTCATTTCAGTCAAGAAAGAGCTTTTTTCATACTAATTTTTTTGAAGGCAGGTTGTAATAGTTTTAAACAATATTTTTAAATTAATCATTCATAAACCTTATTAAACTATTATTGGAATTACCATAATGACGTGAGTGTTAACGAAGCTTTTAATTCGCTAGTGACTTCGAGAAAAAGTTATTTCGTGAGTTTGTTGAATGAATTTTTTTTCAACGAGTCTTTTCTGAATGAAAAAAATGGTGGTCATCAAAATATCTTCTACCCTGATCGAAGAAGTGCTGACACGACCAGCTTGAAATGAAAGGTGTCCAACGGCACATTGCAAGTCTTTTGCGAGTGACGACACACAAAAAGTAACAGGATGAAGTGGACATTTTGTGAGTGCTAAGTACACACCGACCAGTCAAGTCATTAGCGTCATACCACAAAAAGTAGCAACGCCCCCACTGTGTTGTGAAAATAGGGAGAATGATCCCCACGTTATTATTATGTAGAATATTATTGTTGTATGTATCGGCGATGCATTAAAAGTTGCATAGGAACATGAGAGAGCGTATATTGGACTCTGGGGAGTCGTTTAGTTTGCGGACATTAAGGAAGCTCGTCGAGCAGTCCGTTGTCCGCGCAGTACCGTCAAAATCCATCGCAACCACCGTACGAACGACGTCTCATTGTTTCCGAATGACTCAAAATGCATTAATCTCGTTTGGCTCGTCTTTGCGGCACGAATCGTGTCCCCACACTTCGATTCGAATAATCCTGACCTTTTTGACGTTGCTTTTGTCCGCAATGAAAAACGCCGAAACGCCCATCACGAAAACCAGTCGTCATGATTCTTACGCGCATGCACTAATGCACCAAAGAGCTGCTCCTCTCAAGAAGGCAAATGAGAAAATTCCATCAATGATTCTGTAATGTGCAAAAGTCCTGCTTAAAGCGAAAAGAAAGAATAGAGTTGATGCAAACTATCATCACCTAGGGAATATGTTTTTTCTAAAATTTCATGAGTCAACAATTATGTAAATGCTTTTTTATTCTCATCATTCATTCTTATACATTACGGACGCTAAAGAAAAATAATTTAAAATTTTTATTTTAAAACATTTTTCTTTTTTGTATTTATCAGGTCGTTTATCTTATTAATTATGATTTTTTGACTATGTGCCAAATTTTCAGTACTCTAGTGCCTGCCTCGCATTTTTGTTTTCATTTTACCGAAACTTGCACGATATGTGGAACCAAAAAAAAATTTATATTTTTATTCAGAAACGAGAATGAACAATAGACTTTTAAGGGGTGGTTTTCTCTCGGCTGAAATGGGAAATTAATTTTGGGAGCAGAAGATGTAAAACATACAGGTAACAGAAAACGCAAGTCTCTTCGGCGTCGGCGTCGGTGGCGGCACTCGATCCTGTGTAGTTCGATCTCTTATGGGCGGAGCGCCACGGTACATGGCGTCATGTATGAAGCAAATTCCGTCAATGCCTGCCATTGTTAAATGAAGCACACATGCACCTATATTACCTATATGTATATACAGTGGCGTGCAAAAGTTTCGGGCCACCCTATTTTTTATGCACATTGAACAGAAATACGGTGGTGGGAGAAAAACAAACGAGTAATGATAACACGTAATCACTTATATTTAGAAACAATAGGTTGTATACATTGATATCGATCTTAAATCATTAATTGTTCAACAATTTTTTATGACTGGCTGTGCAAAAGTATTGGGCCGCGTACTTTTGGGTATGAAAAAAATAACAAAAAACTTGAAAAATAAGGAATCATGTCTTGGTCTTCTCCACTCGACTCAATACTTTGTTACCATGCCCTTAGCAGCGATGACTGCAGCGCACCGACGAGGCATAGACCCAATTAGTTGTTTGATTCGTTCTTGTGGCAATTTTTCCCATTCACTTCGCAAATGGTTCCACAATTCCGTTTTGTTGGAGTAATTTTTCGTTCCAACACGATGCTTGAGGTCTTGCCATAGGTGTTCAATAGGATTTAAATCCGGTGACTGCGATGGCCAGTCAAGAAGGCGGACTTTCCGGCTTTGAAGAAAATTTTTAACAAGATGCGAAGCGTGTTTCGGAACATTATCGTGTTGAAAAACCCAACCACGCGGCAAATTGTTCAATGCGAATGGGAGCATATGATCTTGTAGTATGTCCCTGTACACTGCAGCGTCCATATTGCCATGAATTTCCACCAGCGGACCAACGCCATCATCAGAAAATGCTCCCCAAGCTTTAATGTTTCCGCCACCGTGTTTTACGGTAGAAATTTGGTACCTTACATTATATCTGGTGCCTGCTAGACGTCTTACGTACTTCCGATCATCACTTCCGAATAATTGAAATTTAGATTCATCGGAAAAAAGTACTTTCCGCCAATCTGATACCGTCCAGCGCTGATATTTTTTCGCAAAGTCTAATCTAGCCTTCTTATTCTTTTTGCTAATCAATGGTTTTTTTACACCAACACGTCCAATCAGCTCCGCAGCTTTGAGATGTCGAGATACCGTACTGCGACTAACATTAGCTAGATTTTCACTTCGCAATTCCCGGAAAACATCTGCAGCACTTTTTCGTGGATCTACAATGCACTTCCTTTTTATAATTTTGTCGATGCGATTCAAAGTTTTTCGCGATCTACCACTCCGACTTTTGTCACACAGTGAGTTTGTTAATTTATATTTAGTAATAATACGATTAACGATACTTTTGCCAATAGATAAAGTCTCCGCAACATTACGAGAACTTTTTCCTTCTGACGAAAGTTTTAACACGATTTCACGAAGCTGAATATTCGTGTGTTTCGGCATTGTGGCAGAAAGGAGACTGATTTTCCATCGTAGGACATGTTTTGAAACTAATGAGGAAAAAAATGTAAACAAACCGTGCGTACGAAGCCGCGGCGATATAGTGGCCCGATACTTTTGCACACCGGCCAAAGTCATTCCACGTAGTACACGAAAAATACGCCATAATTAAATATAATATACGACGTTGTTACCTTCATTCTAACTCTCTTGAATATTTTGAACAATGAACGAGTGGAGAAATAAAATATTTTATCAATTAACTGGAAAAAATAAGGTGGCCCGAAACTTTTGCACGCCATTGTATATAATATAAAGCCCAGAACGATAGTCGAGGCAGTAATAAATAGCTATATATGTTCTTATATAGTGCCTATATTATATTTTATTGTGGTACAACGGGTGACGCGAGAAAAGAGATGCATCAAGGCGGGCCGAATTCTCTTCATGCATATGTCGCTGGTAACCTTAATTCCCAAGCCCATTACCCGCGTAGCTAAACACATATGAATCGATCTTTTTGTGAAGGCTCCCAAATAAGTTGTCATAAATATTTATGCCTACACACTGAGAAGAGAAATTTATTGAATTAACAAATTTCATTTTGTTCACTACAATTTTGTTGATTCAACAATAATAATGTTATGGTACGCGCATATGTACTTCAACGTAATTCTTTTCATATGTAATTTGGTCAACTAAATATATTATTGAATCAACAAACTTAAAAAAACATCCGTACGTCCCGTTCAACTAAATTTTTAGTTGTGTGAACTGAATCATATAGTCTCATGGACACAATAATTGATTGAAGATACTAAACTGTTCCAACAAACTAGGTATTGTTGTGTGAACACGTTTTGACATTATCGCAACTAAATGGGTTGTTGAAAGAATTAACGAACGTTCAAGTAGCTTCTCGGTCCGGCCATGGCGTGGCGCAGAACGCCGAGGCTCTTCTTACATACACAGTGGTGTCTGGATGAACATAAATTGCGAAAGTCGAGTAAGATAAGACGTTCCAACCGATTTTGATGCAGAATTAGGTAGCAAACGCTTATATCTTCCACGGGTTACATTCCCGTGAAAAATTTATCGAAGTCTAATGACTCCCATGGTCAACTGATTTCTCATCATGATTGATGAGAAACTAGTAGAAAACTGATTTTCGAATTGTAAGAGGTTCAATTTACATATTTGGATATCAAAAAAAAAATAAAATAAAATATCATATTGTTTAAAATAAATATGCGTTGTTTATTTGAATCAAATAAATAATCATTCGACTTAATTAAATAATTATTTGATTTTAATAAATATTCAGTCAGAGAAACAAAATATTTAG
Source organism: Rhimphoctona megacephalus (assembly GCA_963989365.1). NCBI lineage: Eukaryota > Metazoa > Arthropoda > Insecta > Hymenoptera > Ichneumonidae > Rhimphoctona > Rhimphoctona megacephalus. The sequence continues at coordinate 25,638,230 of OZ022415.1, forward strand.
TTCGATTTACTGTTTTTTTTGTAATTTGAAACAACTGAATTATGTTGTATCATGAACTGAATGTTTTGTTCGCCCCCCGCGTCCACAGGATTTGTTGATTCAACAAATTTATTTTCTCAGTGCAGCATATGTTTATCAGGGCCAAAATAATCTCAGTATCTTCTTATTTATTTATCTTTGTTCATAAATTGTTGTATGCTTTTATCACACATCTCTTTTCTGGATTGTAACGTAATTGTCTTATCAAGAGACTCGATAGAGTCTCTGGACAAATACATTGACAGCTCTGTCGTCTGCTGGCCTGAGGTTCGCCGAGTCTATACTTTCTTTGAATAAAGCGATTTGCGGTGGTGGAGGTAAAAATGGTATGTCATTTTGTTTAATTACAAAGCTCAGGAGTCGTTTGGTGTTTTGAAAATTGAACTGGTTTATTCCTGCCAACTAATCTTCTGTTATGAGAAAACAAGAAAACAATAGAAAATTTGTTAATGCGTGTTGTTCCAAGGCGAAAAATAACATTGAAGAAGAACGATTCTTTCTATATGTGCTAGCAATATACAAATATATAGATCTCTACACAAATGAATAGAGTCGTCGAGTGAACGATTATGCACGCAATAAATAGATTATCGTCCGGGGCCACCCCCGCAGTGAGTGACGAATCTCGGATGAATGCGAGCTCAAATTTGCCACGGCTCATGGCGGTCTTTCTCTATTCCCATATAGAGCTCTCATCCCTGCATGTATTTTCTATACCATACGGCGTTGTGCATGTATATTACATACATACATATGTATAAATGTATATATATAAGAATCATAGCTCGATTCTCGCGTTCTGTATATGTAAGAAAAGGTACAGACTGCTGGGCCGTTGGGTTTTCTTCAGCTTTTTCACTGCTCGTCACGGCAAATCAGAGAAATTAGCGGCATCTGGTCCCCGGGCCCATTTCTATTTCTTTGGTACACGAGAGTGTCGGCATTTTCGAGAAAATCTTAACGTCAAAGAGACAGAGAAAGAGAGAAGAAGAGGAAGAGAGAGGCTCTCGTAAGTTAGAGTGTATTGTGGGCGGAGACACGAAGCAACGAGTCTGTCGAAATAAGTTTTTCCTAAAAATTCAAGGCACCCCGTCGTTATTATACTCTATATGAGGTTATGTGTGTACAACCGACTATACAGAGGGGAACGGACCTGTGCCAGATTGAAATGTCGCTATACAACGCTAAGGGAAGTTTACAAATATTTGTCGGCTTTCACGTCCTGGAAATCACTATAATAAGAGGGTGTTGCCCGATAAATATATATACGTACACACGTGTATATCATCCGATACAGCTTATTTTTGAATTAGAAAATTGACGTCTTTATGTGCTGTATAATTTCGATTCCCAGAGCTAGAAACGATCCAAGTATCGGAACGTTTTTATTTTCTTCAAAGGTAATTAACTTTTTCTCGATCTTATATATAATTACGAGATTTCGAGGTTTTAATTTAGTAAAATGTAATCAAATCATTAAAGTGGAACTGTTGTTTTGAATCTCATTTTTTATTCGTCGATTTTATTATTAATTCATTTATATTTAATCGTTGAAACAAAAAAATTTCTAGAGACGAAAATGTTTCATTGCGCATCGTTAACTTGTTGATTAAAAAATCAGCTGATATTGTTAAATCCCATTTTCATAAAAATCATCTTTACTCTGAAGACCCTGACGATTTTTTTCAGCATGAAAAAAATAATAAATTTGACTAAAAAACTGCACAAAAGAACGTCAGTTTTGGAGCGTGTGATCGCTAAAATGTGCTCGAGGGTGCACGCGTATAGTAAAAGCTGCGTGGTATCGAAAGGAGTAAATCTTTTTTCGAGGTGAAAAGAATAACAGTGACTGCGAGGAACGGAGGGACGAGCTAAGTTTCGTGTCTTCGTGTCTGTCTGTTGGACAGGAAAAACGCGGTAAATCATTGAGAAACGCGCGCGTTCGAGTGAGAAATGAGACGTTTTTAGCCATGGACCTCGACCGCCCAATCATGCCCGTGCAGAAACATCCTCCAGTATATAATATCGTCGTATATATACCAAAAAAAGTATATATATATATATTTATATATACCTTAAAACGTATATATGTATGTCTTCTAACGTAATTCTTTTATAGCCATCATAAACTTAGGACTTTTCTGGCTGCTCTCCAGCACTTCCTCTCTTTCTCTCTCATGCAACGACGCATAGTAATTTTTCGAAAAATGGTTCGACCTGTTGCTGTTCCGAGACACCAATCACTACTTTTACAAAAACGGAGTCACCTTTGACTCGCGTCTCTACGATCTCTAAGATTTTTATCTTTTTCTCTCTTTCGCTTGTTTTATAGACTGAGTTTATGGTGGTTTTGGTAAACTTTAAACATTTCTTGTCATTTAAGATTCAATCTTCCATCATAACTTTGGAATGAATCGGTGATCACGTCAATTTTGCTATAGAGAAAACAATTAAGTTGTCATTAAAATTCCAGAGACAAAAGTTGGCCATTTTTGATCCAAATGTATAATTGAGTAAACAATATATTGGTTTTTTTTTCATTGAGCAAATTGTACCAAGCCCAAAAAATTTGGACAACAGTGAAATTGTGAAAAATATGTGGTAGTTTTTGTTGTTTATTTCGTATTTTCAGTCTTTCGATTTTTCATTATTCAATATGCTTCATTAATTTTGTAATTTTGACTATAGAGTTCATTTTCTTATTGTGAGAAAATGAGGAAGAGAGAGAAGGAGTAACAGAGGCGGGACAGAAGGGCAGGGGAAGGGAACGGCGCGAGGTAGAGAGAGAGAAAGAGAGAACTTTAGCTTCAATTCCCCACGGGGGTTTCTTCGTAAAATGCGTAACACTGCCACTTAGTACTCTCCAGCATGGAGCATTGTTTGCCAAATAGTGTCAGGTTGCCCGTTACAAAACGCAACGAGGGCCCCGAAACGGTTTCACTAAAGAATTTTCCAACGAAAAAAGGAATTGAAGAAGAAGAAGAAGAAGAAGAAGAAGAAGAAGAAGGTGAGGAAAAAAAATTATCTTTTCTTCCACGACGTAAAGAAAAATTTCGAAAAGACTTGGCCCTGCGATCTATGATGCAAAAAAAAAACAGGGGATAAAAAAAACAATAGTGGCACGTACGCGCTTCTGGAAAAATAAACTTGAAGCCAGATTATTCTTCGACGTAAATTTTTTACCCAAAATCATCCGGAATTGAACTTGCAAAAAAATCATTTCCCCTTTTTTTAACAAGTGAAAGAAATTTTGAAAACACGCTCCAAAATGGCTGACAATATCAACTGAAACTTCAAAATCTCCGAGCAAAAACCTTTCGAAAATTCTACCGTTTCGAAATCACAGAATTCCCTAAATGTCTTGCCCTCAAATTGTACACAAGCTTGCGCGCTAAAGGAAGCTGGAAAATTTGGTAAATCCTTTCGGGGAGCAGACGGAGGAGGGACTTTTCTTAAAATATTTGAGTCTTTATTGTCGCGTGACCTCTGACTGTTGAATTAACAGGAGAAATGACACGCCATATTTTAAGACGAGACACGGTGAAGGGAGGAGGCTGCAATATATTTTTCGACTATTTAGAAAATATTTGGCGTCAAAGAAGAGCATCTACGCGTCGCGTGGTGCGTTTATGGGACTTCTCAGAGTCGCGAACGGCCGAAATATCGGGGCCGTAACGACTCCCAGAGAAAGAAGAAAATTCGGGGATCGGGGCCTCGCGCGCCGACCATAAAATAATAAAGGCATTAAATAGGTGGCGGTACGAGGTCCGTCAACAAGTCATAACCGATATATATATGAATGTATGTGCAAGTCAACGAGTATATATATATATAAATCGATTTCTGAGAGTCAGAACGCCCGATCCTGTACGAACTTTGTACACAGTCGTGACGTCCTTTCGGTGCAATAATCTTCTTAAGCACAATGAGCCAACAAAAATGTACAAACAGAGCACGAAAGTAACGAAAAGTCTGATTTAGGGCAATGGAGGGCAAAATATCGACTCTTTACTTAATTTTAGTTCACCCAGGAATGTACAGTCGCGCTCAAAAAGTACGATTTTTTAATTTTATTTCTTCCTTCATTCGGGTGTTTAAATATTCGTGAGAATTTAGGATTGGATATTTTATGGTTAATTTTGGTATTAAAAAATTTCGCTAATTCTTTACTTTTCGGAAGGAGAACATTTTTCCGGTTAAGCTGTACAGGAATTTGAGGATCAGTTGAAGGAAAATTTGAGTTGTTTATTTAAATATTTGTCGAACAATTATGCCCAATGAAGTAAAAAAAGTGAAGCTTAAAAAAACAGTGAAAGGTTAATTGAATGTGCTCGAAAAATAAATGAAGAAATTTTTTGAAAAATTTCTCCAAATGTCCGCTTTTTGGACACGACTGTAAAGCCAAAAAAATTGGCAACTAAACTTTTGAGATTGAACGAGGCCACCAGCACCCGCTGCGGCACGCGAGGACGAACAAACGATAAATGCATTTTCTTGAAGGATAACATTTTCTTACGGATTTGTGTTTCAAGAGGCGAGTATTTCCGCAGTCGTAAACCGAGTCGAGGTCCTTCGGTTCGACTTTTATCCCAAAATATAATATATAAGCTCGTTACTCGAGTCGTTATGCTGTTTGACATTATTTCCTTGTGCTGTCCACACTTATAATTATTGCGTGAAAAGAGTCAATGACCTCGTATTCTCATCCCCCCATATTATGTTAATATTCTGCCACGCTTATATGTTATAAAAAAAAGTGAGTACATTTTATCGTCAGAGTACTGTTAATAAGATGAATATTTATTTTGGTAATTATATCGAATCACGGCTCCAGCCCGACATGCCTTTAATTGTTTTTCTAACGCTCGTTATCATGAAATAATGGTATCCCATGTAATATTAAGAAGGGGGACGCCTTCAATTTTGAAAAAAAAAGTGGCAATATTCAGTAGTACAAATATGAGTGGGTACCAAGTGACAGACACACACATACGTGCATGCACACACACGCACTCGAACATACACAATGAAAACAATTATAAGTAGTAAGTAGAAATTTCCAAGTATAAATAGTATTTCCATGTATTAACTGTCTTAACCACCTTAGGTTTGAACTATCTTAGGTTTGAAATAGTGTTTCCATGTATTTAAGATCTTTGCCACCCTAGATTTGAAATAGTATTTTCGGGTGGGGGTTAGTATGTAGAATAACCAAATTATTGAACGATTAATATTTCGAAATTGTAATATTCATAACATTCGATTAACGATAAATAAGAAATTCGAAGTTTATGTTTTCGATGGTATATTAAGTTGAATGCGTATTTGATGTAATATTTTTTCTTTGATCGCGCATTTATTCGAAAATATATATTCAGACTGTCTTTATTTCAAATACAGATAATATAGATTGTCCTAATGTAAGAAGTTTCCATTTTCTAAATTCGAAATGGAAATTCTTTTATTGATAGACCAAAATATATAGTATGAATAATTCGAAAGTGAATTTTTCGAATGACTAAAAATTAGAAGTACAGAATAGCGAACGTTGTGAAGCACGAAGAATGACAAGCAATACTTTACAGCCCAGAGGCTCTCGCTATTTCGACCATTCGACTTTCTGGTGTTTCGCTATTTTGACCACATTAATATTTTGTCTTTCGTTAAAATATATTTGAAATTGTGAATATTCATAATATTGCCGATTTCAGTATTTGACGACTCGAATGCGTAATAGTCAAACTTTTGTAAAATCGCTATTCCAGCCTTCGTCATTTGGGCTACCGTTATATTTTGTTTTTGACGTAAATGTACTTCGAACTCTTTAATTCCTCATTTTTTTATTTCCAGCATAAAGGCTATAGTAGAATTAATCAGTCTACATACTACTATTCTTCAATTTTTAAATTCGCAGTTTTAGCCGTTCGAAGTTTTAATCATTCGAAAATCTTACTCCCACCCGTATTTTCATGTATTTACTGCTTTAAACACCCTAGGTTTCAACCACCCTAAGTTTGAATCGTATATGGATGAAACCAAATATAATTCAAACCTTGTACAATTCAAAATTAGGGTGGTTAAAACCTAGGGTGGTTAAAGCAGTAAATACATTGAAATACTATTTCAAACCTAGGGTGACAGAGGCCTTAAATACATGGAAACACTATTTCAAATCTAGGGTAGTTCAAACCTAAGGTGGTTAAGACAGTAATTACTTGGAAATACTATTTATACTTGGAAATTTCTTCTTACCACTTATAATTGATTTTATTGTGTATGTCCGAGTGCGTGTGTGTGTGCATGTATGTATGTGTGTGTGTGTCACTTGGTACCCACTCATATTTGTACTACTGAGTGGTAGAGACCTTAATGACATGGAAATACTATTTCAAACCTAAGATAGTTCAAACCTCAGGTGGTAGAGACCTTAAATACATGGAAATACTATTTCAAACCTAAGATAGTTCAAACCTCAGGTGGTAGCGACCTTAAATACATGGAAATACTCTTTCAAACCTAGAGCGATAGAGAGTACTAAGTGAGTTTTTCTGTTATAACGTTTATTGATCACGAATTATATCTGATGAGCAATAGGTAAAAAAAAAATTGGTAAAGTACTTATGAAATTTTTTTTCTCAAATCAGATATCTTTTCGCTCAAAATTATTTCGTATCACTTGATTCCGTTTTGGGTTGCAAGTGCAAATAGTATTTTCATGTATTTAAGGTCTGTACCATTCTAGGGTGGTTTAAAACCATATATAATTCAAATCTAGGATGGTTCAAACGTTGGGTGGTATCATACACCATTCTCTCAGTTATATAAAAAACGAAGAGAATGGTTTCCAAATAAACCTTATTATTGCATGCAATGGACATTTTATGGTCAAAGAGAAAAGGCACCGTTTTCGACTCCGTTCTAGAGTTTACGTTCGGAAAAATGGATAGTTGGGGCTAGGGTTAATAAAAAGAATTATTTATTAAGGCACTGTTCAAAGGTTTATTTATTGAATTACACTTTATTTTTATACTATCACTCTTCTATCTATCTATATATATAAGTCACTTTAACCAAAAGTTGAAGCTGACCGTGATCTTTATAACCTCACGACTGTTCAAAGATATCAAATATTCACCGAATACGAGTTTATCATTCACCATTCTCTTAGTTATAAAAAAAACAAAGAGAATGATTTCTAAATAAACCATATTATTGCATATGAGGAACATTTTATGGCAAAAGAGAAGAGGCACCGTTTTCGACTCCGTTCTAGAATTTACGTTCGGAAAAATGGATTGTTGGGGCTAGGGTCAATAAAAAAAATTATTTATTTAGACACTGTTCAAAAGTTTATTTATCGAATTAAACTTAATTTTTGCACTATCACTCTTCTACCTATATACATAAAAGTCATTTTAACCAAAAGTTGAAACTGGCCGCGATCTTTATAACCTCACGACAAAGATATTAAATATTCACCGAATACGAGTTTATCATTAAATTATATATCTCTTAGTTATCAAAAAAACGAAGAGAATGGTCTCTAAATATACCTTATTATTGCATTCGAGGAATATTTTATGGTAAAAGAGAAAAGGGATCGTTTTCGATTCCGTTGTAGAGTTTACGTTCGGAAAAAAATTGTAGGGCTAGGTTTTATAAATAAAATTATTTATTTAGGCACTGTTCAATAGTTTATTATTACACATTATTTCCCCACTATTACTCTTCTATCTATAATAATAAAAGACACTCTTTACTCGTATATCTGTCTATAAACGCCACTCTAACTAAAAGTTCAAATTGACTGCGATCTTTATAACCTCACGACTGTTTTAACGCGGTCGTTTAGTGTGAAGGCTGTTTTTTAATGCTTTTTGGGGATTTTTTTTTGTTGACAAATCATTAAAATAAAATAATTTATAAATTATATATCATTTTTATTAACATTTAAACAAACTTTGTGAATTTTTTCAAGTCAATATATTGAATATAATCAGAGATACACCGCCCAATAGGAACACGTATAAAAAAAGAGGTGCTCCACTGCTGCCATGATTCCGGCCGTTCTGCTTATCTGAAATCAAAAAACCAAACGCCATTCCAATTGTGAGACTCGAGGCTCTACATGGAACTAAAATAAAGTCAGAATTCCAAAAAATAATTTTTTTTTACGCTTTAGAAAAAAAATTCAATCTTTCGCACTTTTTTTGGGGTCTATTTAGCTAGCAAAAAGAAAACTAACGAAGCAATCCTAATTATTTTAGTTCAACTTGTAGTTATATATGTACTAAAGATGCTGTATAAATTTGAGCAGAATCAATTAACTAGTTTTTGAGATATCATGGCAACAGTTTGAAAAAATCGTGTTTTGAGAAAAACGCGTTTGAAAGTTATTGTATATAATCGCACGCTCCGTGTACCTGCTCCGGTTTACGGCTGTAACTTTTCAACGGCTTCGAATTTCGAAAAATGCTTTTACCCTCGTCTTCTACACATGTTTTAGATGTAATTTGTGAAAAAAAAAATCGATTTTTTTGACCTGACACACTAGACGACAGCTGTCATATACCACGAGATATTTCCAAATATCACCAGATTATACCAATATTACTAATGTCACTAGATGATGGAAATGACAAAAAAAATGAATCGCCAAAAAAGTGTGCGAAAATTTTGTACACTTTTTAGCTTCGTCGAAAAATGAAAAAATTATATCTTGATTATGCCTACAGCTACAGGGCTCGTATTAGTCACGATGGAAAGAAAGAAATAAATAAAAAATACGTGCACGCGAATCATCTTTCTAGATGCAATAATTTATTAAATATTAAAGAAAGAATTTTGAAAACAATTGCTAACTCCGCTGTCTCCGGTATAAGTATCTTGTAACGACTCGCTCATTTTTGAATAGCTATAAATGTACTTGTCTCGAGTCGCTACCGCAACTCTTAATAATATCTGTACTAGTCAATATTGCCACTTTTTTATTTATTTTTTCACATATGAGGGCTTCCCCCCTCCTTAATATTACATGGGATACCATTTTTTAATAATAAAAAAACGTTACAGAAAAATTTGGAGCAGTTTTGAGCTGGAGCTGCGATTCGACATAAGTATCTTTATTTTTGTTCATCTAAAGATTAGTATTAAAATGAATTTTATTATTATTCACAAATCTCCTTAATTTGATTAATTGTTCGTTAATTCGTTTATTACTTGTTATTTCGAAAGGATCGGTTTCTAATTTCTCACTCTATTTTCCTGTCTGATTTGTTTTCAATTATTCCAAGAAACCAAATTCAACGAATTGAAGTAGTTTGTGATTTTTCTTTATTATATTTTGTTTATAATTGATTAATGTATTAAAATTATATCCTTATGTAAATCTTTTGGTACCTTGATGTTTATCGATTATTTTCTTTAGTTCTCCTCCTTAATTTGATTCTGTTTACGTTAATATAAGAAATGCTAAAATAGAAAATTTAATATGAGTTACAAGAGAGATCCTTCGTGGCCGTATGAAGTTATAAAATAATATTTTTCGAAAGTGTTCCTCGCCCTAAAATTTTTTTTGTCCAAAGGGTGCCAAAAAAAATTGTCAAATCCGATTGTGTTCAGTTTCTCTGGTCGAAAAAAGAACATCGTTGCGCATTAAAGGAGCAAACTTTTGTTGTGTTTTTCCTTGAACTAGAAAACCTGGTTGGAAGTACATTGGATCATAAGTCTGAACCCAAATCCTTCGAAATTTTTTTTTTTCTTGCTCGACAACCAGAAATTCTTTGCAATAGTAAAACGTCTCTGTGGCAGCGAAAGAACAATCGAGTGTCACTGGGTCATCCACTGACCTGTAGGTAAAATTGTGAAGAAGCAAAAAATGGAAAATTCTCGTTGTATTTATGGCCACTTTTTGCCTTATTTTTAGGGCAACTTCCATTTTATTAACCCGTAAACGTCTTCCAAGATCTGCGAACGTAATTTCTATTCCGAAACTTTGCTGTTGAAGTTTTCTCGAGAGCCTAAAAATCCAGGAAACGAAAGTGGCGAAAAAACAAAAGAAGCTCTTCTTAAGACAAAATTCTGATTCAATATTCCTCAATAATTAAATTCACCTCCTAAATGAGGAATTTTTGTGGGGATAAGGACCCTCAACATTTCTTTCCCTCATTTTCTAAATAAATTCTATTTCATCAAGTTGTAAAATTCTTCAAAGTTCGCCACGATCGATTTTTGTTTAACATTTTGCTGATGAATTTTAGTAACGAGGCTAGGGCTTGAGGGGGCGGAAACGGGTGTAAAAAGAAGGAAAATATTCACTGTGGTAAAACGCTTTGAATGCGTGGACATCGATGAGCCAAGATCGGAGGTCTTCTCCGTCTTCATTGTTTCACAGGGACAACGAATTCTTCAAGAGCTTTATACAAACCCCCGCGGAAAGGAGAATCTCAAGAATACGGAACGGGAAGAAAAAGTGATAAGGACAATCACGAGTTGGTCGATAATACAGTGAAAACGGTAAGTATAAAGCTGGAGCTGCTGGGACGAGCAATTCCTCGTGGAACCGCAAACTCGATTCACCAAGCACTCTTACCACGCCTCGCTCGTGCCACGGACAATGCCGTGGCATATTGTGAAAATATTGATTGACAATGGAGAGACAATGCAACCTCCCGAGTCTTTTACTCCCGGAAAGTCCGTTGTCATCGTGGTGAACACTCGAAAAAGAGGATTCTCAAGTGTACTGCACTCTCATTTTCATCTTTTTATATATTTCTTTTTTGTAGCTTCCCTCGTCCTCAAGAAACTCCACGATCTTGTAGCCTATACGACCATACTTTTATAAATATTTCCTAGGTTTTTTTTTCATTATTAATATTAACATACTTCTTTAAATATATTCTTTCTTTTTTGCTCGTTCGAGAGTAGGACATTGATTTAAAAAATATATCAATTCCTTTGATAATCGTTTTTTATCAATTTGCCAACGCAAATTAATAAAATGAAGAATCATTTTCAAAAAAAAACTATAAAAACGTGATATTCAAATGAATTAATCATTTTTTTGTGTACTACATGAAATTAAGGGTGTTGCGTGTAGTTATTCGGGGGAGGCGCTTTCCGAGGCGAAAAAAGTGCCCGGTGTCGTTTCCTCTTACGACATATGTCATCTCACACGTAACGAGTATATGTTACCGATAAGTTGGTGTCGCGTGTCAGAGATACGTCGCCCGCTACAACAGCAGGAGCTAAAATGCACCCCTCATCGTTAGCCCAAGAAAAAAAAAGCGAGACTGCCGGAACTTGGACGGTTCGGATGCAATTAGCCTGACTAAATGCCTCGACACTTTACATAATCGTTTTACTATCGCACTCCATTCTTCAATAATATCCACTATTGTTAGGAAGTTCGGAAATATTATAATTTTCATCTTATAATTTATCCGAACAAGAAACGTATCAATTTTTTTAAATGCTCAATTGTGTTTATCAAGCGAGCAAATTTGATAAATCAAAATTAGAAGATATAAATAAATTTTTTTTTAAAGAATTAATGAATCAATTGATTTTTTTCGAATTGTTCATTTTTAGAATTGAGTAATGTAATACATTAAGGGGTTATATCTAGTTGATTGGATTGAAAGTGGTAAATTTCTTTTTTTTTTCATTTCCTCAAAGTACATCATCTTAAGAATGTTTTCCCAAAATATTATAAGGATCTGAGCATTAGAACGAACATATTTACGCGTACTATCTGAGAGTGCGAGTCTCTGCGAGTGCAGCGAACTCAAAACTTTAAGGTATTCCTTTCACAAACTCGAATATTCTACAATTAACAGATTTTTTTGTACAAAAAAGTAAAAATACGTCCCATTCCACTGGAAAAATATCGAGCCAAGTTACCGAACGTTTAGAAAAGAATTATAACTTTGAAAATCGTCTAATTTACACGACACTTTATGGAGATGACCTGCTGCTCAGATTTCTATTCAATAATTCATATATTAAGTAATGATAAATGTTTAATATAAACTGTCCTATGGTTAAGGGGCCAGTCCACTTTGGAGCCACGAAAAAAGGCTATTTTCGCGATTCTTTTTTGAGGATTTTATAAAAGATATGACTATAAAAGTTGTTGGGCTTGATAAATAAAGTCTTGAAATACATAAAAAAAAATTTTAATTCATTTTTATTCATTTTTAAGTACAAAAACTATAGTTTAACGTAACGCCTCAAAAATAGGTGGGCTAGGTAGCTCCATCACAACTCGTCAACGGCTTGTCTGAAACAAAAAAATCAAAGTCCATTAGATTCAGTATGACACCAGCTACAAAATGACCCTCGGATATAAAGTTTTATCAAAAAATAAAAAAATGGCAGATGAAAAACGAAAAAAGTAAAAAAAACGCGTTTTTTCGCAGTTTTTCACAAAAAAAAGAGTAAAAATCAAAATTTTAAAACCATCGAGGGTCATCTTGTTTCGAATCATGTTTACAATATGTGGTTCAAATTTCAAGAGAATCGGTTTATTAGTTTTAGAGATACGATGGAGCTAGATTTTGAAAACGTTGTTTCGAGAAAAGCGCGTTTGAAGTTTATACGCTCAGGTAGACGAAATAAGGTCCTGACGTTCAGGTAAAAAAAAAAATACTTAGAGAGCTCGGATTTTCATAAAATTTTTACACAATATTTCTGAACGTATGTACTTTCGAAAACACTAAAAAAATCGATTTTTTGACATTTTCAAAGTGGACTGGCTCCTTAAATTCAATTCTAAAGATACCGTAGCAACAATAAAAACAAAGAGTCACCGGACGTTTGAAAAAAATATTCACGATAGAACTGGAAAGAATGTGATCAACAGACGATTTTTTGTTCGCCATGACGTTCAAGAGGTTATTACGTTATCTTCGACAGTTTTACAACATTTTTAACGCTATTCTTATTTTTGTCCGTTACAAATTGGCTCACATTTTTACCAATGTCACTGCGTACTTTATACGTATTCTCACTCATATTTCACTTTTTTTTTAGCCAAATACAATAAGTCCAGCTTCTCCCTTTGACAGTGCGGTTGTTGACATTTGTAGCTCTCCAAAAAATATCAAAATGTTTCATAATTTACACAATTAAGCTGAAATTTTCAATTTATCTTTACAGATGGGATTAATCATTGGTTATAACTTTTTTAATCAAAATCCAGCCTAATTTATGAACAAATATGGAGGGCCCTGCTTATGCGCCCAAAAAATACGGCGCTCCGCGAAAGGAATACCTTAAACGCGATTATCTCGGAATCATGTTTTTCAAAAAGTGCTGCTGTGGTGAGCACGATTTCTCGAAAGCAATTTAACCGATCGATTTGAATCTTTCACGAGCTTGTTTATAGTTATAATGGCTTGTTCGTGAACGAAGGAATTTTCGTTTGGACCAAAATTTATATTTTATTGAGTCAGAAAACCTAATTTTTGGAACCGCAAAAATCGAACTTTTCAGAAAAATCGACGACATTGTTTGAAAAATCAAAATTTCGCTAAACCCTTCGTTCACAAAGAACGTATAGGATTATACTAACAAAATCTTTTTGGTTTTTTTTATTTCAGATGAGCCGTTTCAGAGATATCATGCTCACCACGAATGATGTTCAAAAAAAGGTGTTTTAGGACAACAACCATATTTCCACCAGCAGTGAAAATTTTTTCATAAAAAAATTTATATAAATACCTCAAAATATGTAGTAATTGATACTGTACAGTGTATTTTAAAAAAATGATGTTAACATGGCTAAAAAAAATCATGAAAATCGCGTCTCTAGATCATTTTTCGTTGAACGTTCTTTCATTTCTTCGATACAACAAAATAACATTGACTCGCATCAAGATACTTGCTGTTTTTTTTTAACGTAGTTACAATACTGAAAATTTTTTAATTTATATTCATATAAGTACATAAATTATGTATATGAATATGAAAGTACGTATTTTTTTCAGCATTGGGGGAAGGGGGTGTAAAACAAACAAAAAACCTGACCCTAACGATGCAACCATCTGGTGCATACGTCAGCTACGTCGGGGGCCACATTTGACTATAGGAGTAATCGAGTGATCGAAAAGCATCGGACCTTTTTGACTCGTGTCTCTTTCACTCCCTGTTCTTTTGTGTCTTCGCATCGTTTCCGATCGGGACGATAAGAGGGTGGCTCTGTATGGTGAATTCGTGCTAGACAAGCGTTTACCATGGTTAAGGATAACTTTATAGAGTTCCTGCGATGGCAGGTGCGACGCGATTACTAGATAGTTCACTCCGTTTGTCAGTACTCGAAACACTGATATGATCGCAACGATTAATCATTTTTCCGCATTCAGTTTTCCTATCGTGAGCAATATCGCCTCCTAATTCACGAGTGAAAACCCATCACTCCGAAATATTTGAGCCTGTATTTGCATAATTGAATTGGAGGAAGGGCAAAACGGTTTTGTGATAGAACTAAAGAACTTCCTAAAGTCACTCACGATTACTAAGTTCATTCTAATGCAGAATGGGGTTGACTTTCTTGAAAATTCCACTCTCAACCGCTACAGAGTCTTTCTTCGAGCTTCTAAACGACGCTACCGTCTTTGGTGCCTCAGAAAATTCTAATTGGAACGTACAACGTATGCTGTACATTTTTCTCATATTTTTTTACCCCAGCAGATTCGCGATGATGAAAATTGATCGAGTTGCAGACTCGAGGCACCACTGCATCGTTATAACGTATATGTACGTATCGTTGAGAATCGCTTAAATTGCTGAAATTTTATTGCCGTCGCCAGGAGTTGGGAATAAGCGTTTGTTCACTCGTATGCTGCTTCGCGGGAGCCAAGTGCATCGTGTTGGCTCGTGCATCGATGCATCGTCGTCACGTTTTCCTCCCGTCCGCTCTTTCTCTCTTGTTCCTCTCGTTAGTGTGTAGGTATGCTCGCTCTTGTAAAAGCAAATACAAAGAGAGAGAAAGGGAGAAAAGAGAGATGAGAACGAGGACAACGCTGAACGCCTCCAGCATCAACCTCTCGTCAGCAAATTCGAGTTTCTCGCCATATACACGTAACCAATGTAAAGTCCATCGAGTTTTAGTACATACACACCTACACATTCTCAATACAGAAACGTAAAAAGGAACGAGTTCGCATCTCTCGATCCCAAGAGTTACAGGGTCGCGGTATATTTGAAGTACCTCAGAATTTTGAGGCGAGGGCATCGGCTTATTGCCGGTCACGAAGCAGACTACGCATCTATCACTTCGATCTCGTATTTCCCCATCGTTTCACCCTTCGCACTGTTAAAAATATTTAAATATTTCGAATCGAGTCTTTTGTCACGCGTACGTTACTTGTATATACGATAAAAGGAGAAACACAAAAAAAATCTTATCTTTTCCTAAAGCTTTGCTTCGGGCTGTCTTTGTACTCATTCGTTTGCATACAGAGAATTCCGACAGACTAAAAGTTTTACGGAATACAGTTAATAAAAATCATTAAATTCTACACGAAACAATTATGCTAATCGATCTTTGTCTCCGATACACTAATAATCTTCATCTCTATGCGCTGATGAAAAAAAATGAGTGTTTCGAGCGAAGAGCATGATTAAATAATTGATACCTGATAACAGACGCATCGGGAAGAAAAATCAGAAATTAATTCGTCATATTTTCGCGATCGACATTTGTACTCTGTAAACTTTGATTTTTACTTTTGAGATACATAATTTCGAATTCGGGGATAATTGTACGAAAATGAGTATCGTTGCACGTGCGTTGCAAGGTTTTTGAATTTTAGACGTAAGCGAATTGAAGAAGCCGCACCACGCGGCATGGTCAACTCTATATTTCAATAACTCTGTGACGTTACCCAACAACGGGATTAGAAGAGAGCTGTGAATCACACCAAGTATTCTCAGTAGTTTTACAAACGAAATCTGGCTTCTCTGCGATTATCGATCGTTACGTCACCGAAAGTCTTTTCAAAGGAATCATTCTCCCAGTGAACTGGCACTGTGCGAATAGCTAAAAAAAAGGGAAATAAGGAGAAAGAAACGGCCAAAGGGTCTGGGGTTCTCGATGGTGTCCAAAAAAAAGAAGAAAAAAAAATAAAAAAAGAGAAAAAACAGTGCGTGTATCAGTCGCGAGAGCTTGCTCGCGAAAGGGCCTCGTGTTTCATTAGCGATTCTCTCGAATCAACGAGTCACGAGGGACAACGGTTCAACCTACTCTCCGCCCCGATGTCGAAAACAAAACGCCTCCGAATCGGAGTTATAGACCCGCGTATCGCATGAAATATGGAGCTCACGGAGCTATTTCTTCAGTTGAACAAACCCGTATATTCTTGCCAACATTTGCGGTAGCATTGAGTACGTACAGCGATCCCAAGAGTAGCTCCTTTGGGATAACTCGTGCTGGGCCCACCGGTTACACTCGGTCATGCGTAATCGTTGATCCCGTTGTTTGTGGTCACTCTTGAAAATACATCGACAAAGAATTAGCGCCCTGGTCTCGATTTTGCCTTCTCGTTCAAGACTATACAACTCGAATTCGAATCTCATTTCTGCACCCTCTCTCTCTATATATATATATTCATATGTATTTTTTTTTATTATTGTTATGAAAGTTATTATTATTATGCGATTTTTAATTCTCGCTTGGGAAACCAGCGAACATTGTTCTCACCAGCCACCCTCGTTACTTCGACCACCAATCACAACGATTATTTCTGACCAAATAATCATTGCAGCCCTCTCTTCATTAAGTCTCGTGAGATCGGAATGAAGGTATTGAAATTTTGGTATTTATTGCTTCTAGCCAACTTTTTTCCTCGCATAGTAACACGTTAATCTGTTATTGAAAAATTATATAATCAAACTTTAACAGAAATACAAATTTAATAAATAATTTGATAAGAGTTTCAAACAAAGAGTTTCATTATAGCGACAATTCTAACGATGGCAAAATAAAGTGCGATAATTTTTTTGAATTTTTTTAATTATTATTTATGGTTTTTAGTGTCAAGTATCGTTGTATTTATGGTTTTTTTGAAATAAAAATGTTTAGTAGCCACAATCACTGTAGCGAAATTGTCTTCAAGTTTCTATTTATCAAATTAAGCACTTCAAGCTATACATGTGAGAAAATCTCTCTCATCGCGCGCACAATGTTTAAAGTGTACGTAGCGCGCCTGCTGACGGGTTAAACCAAATCTGCAACTATTATGGATTACATCCATCACTTCCCATATAAATTTCTGCCGAAAATGTTCCTACCTACACTGGGATTCGATCTGACCTACCTACCTATCTCCGACTTAAGGGGCCAGTCCACTTTGGAGCCACGAAAAAAGGCTATTTTCGCGATTTCTTTTTGAGGATTTTATAAAAGATATGAATATAAAAGTTGTTGGGCTTGATAAATAAAGTCTTGAAATACATTAAAAAAAAAAAATTAATTCATTTTTATTCATTTTTAAGTACAAAAACTATAGTTTAACGTAACGCCTCAAAAATAGGTGGGCTAGGTAGCTCCATCACAACTCGGCAACGGATTGTCTGAAACAAAAAAATCAAAGTCCATTAGATTCAGTATGACACCAGCTACAAAATGACCCTCGGATATAAAGTTTTATCAAAAAATAAAAAAATGACAGATGAGAAACGAAAAAAGTAAAAAAAAACGCGTTTTTTTCGCAGTTTTTCATAAAAAAAAGAGTAAAAATCAAAATTTTAAAACCATCGAGGGTCATCTTGTTGCGAATCATGTTTATAATACGTGGTTCAAATTTCAAGAGAATCGGTTTATTAGTTTTAGAGATACGATGGAGCTAGATTTTGAAAACGTTGTTTCGAGAAAAACGCGTTTGAACGCGCTATACGCTCAGGTAGACGAAATGAGGTCCTGACGTTCAGGTAAAAAAAAAAATACTTAGAGAGCTCGGATTTTCATAAAATTTTGACACAATATTTCTAAATGTATGTACTTTCGAAAACAGTAAAAAAAATCGATTTTTTGAAATTTTCAAAGTGTACTGGCCCCTTAACGCGCACGGACGTTACCTATTATACCACTATCTACTTAGTAATTATTGGTAAAAAAAGTAATACGTACATATCCAATCCAGAATATACTCGGTAATGTCAATGAATAATCTACGAGACAAGTATTTCGAAAGCAAGACAAATTTGAAATATAAACAATACCGACCTTTTCATATATTACGATATATCCTGTCCGTAACGCTTCCGTGTAGTTGAAAATTCCCCCCCCCCCCCTGCCCATTGTTTGAGCTATAATAAGCAAATACAGCAACAGTCTTTAATAAGTGTTTCATCTTGAAATTTCCTGGCTCGCGTGTTTGAAAAAATTATAGTGTACACTGTAAAAATTGAAAGTAACATAGTAAATTTTCCAGTACGTTTTCAAATTTTTACTGAGCACATTGCAATTTCTAAGTTATGTCGACGGTTATTTTCTCAATAGGAAATACATAATTTTTATATTTCGTAATTACAATTTTTCATGAATGCCGTTTAACATTTTTTACAATTTTCAATATCAGTAAATAGTAACGGTTTACAGTTTATTTTCCTATATGTACCGAATATTTTACTGGGGGCACTGTAAATTTTACATTTCATACACAGTGGGATTCCTCGTTTTTAATTGTAATTTCTGCTATGTATTTTTTTTGCTGCGGACATTGAGTTTTTGCAGTTTAGATCAGCATTAATAACTGATCAGAGAGTAAAAAGTACATTAAATCCATTATTTTGTAATGGAACACACTGTAAAATGAGTAATTTACAGTTTTCAACTGTACATTTTGTTTTAGTTTCAGTAATTTTCAAATATCGACCATTAATTTTTGCAGATAATTTTTTTCCGTGTAATAATTTGATAACTAACCGATCATTGAGACAACGTCGTAAAAGTACGTTAATGTAATATAGCTGCTTCACACTAGTCAAATGAGTACTAAATTTTCAAAATACATTTACGCAAAGTTCACTGCACTAATTAACTAAATTGAAGGTTGATGTGTATTAGAGCATGTCTTATTAACGGGGTCATCCCATGTGACAGCTATTTCTTTTTTCGGGAATTTTTTTTGATGAACCATTAAAACACAATATCTTTGAATTTTTACCACACATTTATTAACATTTTTACAGTCCCTCAAAATTTTATCAAACAAAAATAACCAGTTGAATGAACTTTACACCGTTCGGAAGACACTCATGTGTTGGGTGACGGCTGCCATGATTCCGGAGGTTTTGCTCATCTGAAATCAAAAAATGAAACGGAATTTTAATTTGTAGATCTGAGACTATCGCTGGAACTAGAGTAAAGTAAAAATATTGAAAATTGAATTTTTGGCACGGTTTTAAACGTCGAAAAAAACGACGAAACTTGGAACTTAACATTTAAAACCGTGCCAAAAATTCAATTTTCGATACTTTTACTTTATTCTAGTTCCAGCGATAGCCTCAGGTCTACAAATTAAAATGCCGTTTGATTTTTTAATTTTAGATGAGCGAAACCTCCGGAATCATGGCAGCCGCCAACCAACACATGAGTGTCTTCCAAACGGTGTAAAGTTGATTCAGCTCGTTATTTTTGTTTGATAAAATTCTGAGGGACTGTAAAAATGTTAATAAATGTGTGGTAAAAATTCAAAGATAGTGTGTTTTGATGGTTCATCAAAAAAAATTCCTAAAAAGCGAAAAAAAATAGCTGTCACATGGGATGACCCCGTTAAACTAAAAAATATTGAACAACGATGGATTTCCTTAATCATCAACTGATAACTGCAAAATTTCATCATGTCATATTTTCATCGAGATTTTTCAAAGAATAATCCGTATTTTTCAACCGATTTTAATGCATCAATTCTTATTTTGTTCCTCAAGAGACCCTCTACGAATACACCGTGTAGGTTTTTTTCTAAATTTGTTAATATGAAAATTACAGCAATTGGTTTATGCACATTTTTTAGCCAATTAAATAATTAGTTGCAACTGTAAAACGATGAAACTCAGAAAAAAAAATTACACGGTGAATCCGCCGAGGATCTCTTGAGGAACAAAATAAGACGTGGTGCATTAAAATCGGTTGAAAAATACGGATTAATCTTTGAAAAATCTCGATGAAAATATGACATCGTGGAATTTTGGGTTTGTCAGTTGAAGGTTTTGCAAATCTATTGTTATTAATATTTTTTTAAGTTAATAAGACATGCTGTAATACAAATCAACCGTTATTCATTTAATTAGTGCATTAAATTTTGCATAAACGTATTTTGAAAATTTAGCACTCATTTGACTAGTCCGCATCAGCTATTTTACCTTAAAAAGTGGGTTTTGATTAAAAAAAAAAAAACAGCGGCGATTTCACTATTTTTTAGATCAAAATACACTAAAAAATAGATACTAAAAGAAAATATTAAAAATCAAAAATGTTTCGCCACGTTTTGTGCATTTTCCAAAACGACGCTTGTCGTTCGCCTTAAACCATTAGTTGGACGTACGACTAACTGAAATGCAAATGTACTAGCATTCGCGGAGAGGAGTTCGACAAAAGAGAAAAGAACGTAATCGCAAATTTTTGCAGCCTATAAAAAAAGACTTGGGAATAAATACGTGGGATCGTAGTGGAGAAATGTTGTACACAGCTCCGAAGTCATAATGAAGAGTTATCTTATCGATACGACGATATAAATAGCGACAAGCTCGCTGAGTATATTTGTATATTTTTATCGTATATAATTCGGAAAATACGTACGCGATTCAAAATCAGTTGAATTGCAGCTCGACTCGAGATTGCGAGAAAAATTTCTTGTCCTCGTACGATAAAGCGTGAAAAAATTGAACCGTAAATAAAATCTGCTTGTAATGAGTACCAGCGACTTGTGGATACGAGATATCATCTCGTATTATGGATACATATTGTTGGGATTTTTAATTATCAGCTGGTTTGTGACTCGTTGGTGGCGCAAATTTACGGAAAATATTTATCGATCTCATCTCCTCGGGTTCGAGACCGAATGCGCCGATCTTGCTGCACCATACAAAAAAATATTGTTCGAACAATTGAAAAATTTGGAATCGAACGACGAGATTTTGCGATCTATTGGGCGCATTAGAATTGTCGAAATTGGAGTGAAAACAGGTATAATTGAGTTTTTAATTTAACATAATTGTGTCAAAACCGATTTTCATGATAATAATGCTAAAAATCTTAAGTCAATTGAATTTGATTAATTTGAATTTTTATTCATTAGAAATTCGTTCGTAATTATTTGGTTATTATTTTTATTTCTTATATCGTTTTAGTCTTTTTTTTATAATTAATTTTTTCAAGAAATAATAATAAAAAATACAAAGATGAAAAAAACGGGATTTCGCTCGTGCACAGGTGAAAATATTCCGTTTTACCCTGAGGGTGCTTTTTTTATCGGGATCGATTGGAACACGAAACTGACCGATTATTTGACCAACAGTGAACGTTCATGGCAATTTTCTCACGTTTACTTGGAACGCCTCATCGTAGGCGATGGTAGTTCATTGAAATTAATACCAAGTGGTTGCGTGGACGTTGTTGTCACTACAAGATCTTTGTGCTCGGAGAACTCGGTCGAAAATACTCTCTGTGAAATTCGACGTGTTCTTGCTCCTGTATGAAAATTTATCTTCACCCTATAATCGATTAATTACCAGAAATGCTTCAATTTCTATGTTTTTTTATAGATCTTTTTTAGAAATTTCGATTCTCTCACTGTAACTCGTACGGTATTTTTTTTGTACCATATATTTTTGAATATTTTTTTCTAATTTTTTTTTTTTCTAATTAATTCTAAATTAATTCTTATTTAATGGTCGAGCCTGTCGGTACGGCAGAGACCGTGAGAAACGGTCCAGTGACGATGAGAAAAAATAAAGCTGAGCCGAGTGGGCTCGATCTCGGGATCCTAGGAGTCTGAGTCGAGAGCGCTAACCACTGCGCTACGGTCAACTATATTTTCTCTTTTGCGAATCGTCTATTTAGATGGAATACTCGACCGTCACACTTAATTTATTATTCAATTATTAATAAAATTAATAGAAATTAATTTCTGATTAAATAATCTAATAATAAAAGAATTTTCTTTTCTAATGAACAATTTTTCGATCGATGTATTAAAAAATATGAATTTTTTAAGTTTGAAAAAAAAGAAAATTAAAAATTCATGATTATTTTGAAAATAAGAAAAATCCTATTTTTTCTTCAATCAGGGTGGAAAATATTTGTTCCTCGAGCACGTGCCTGAGCCAGCTGGAGGCTTTACTCTCCAAATGCAAAAGTTTTTGACTAAGAGCAAAATTTGGCCATCGCTGTTCGGGAATTGCCACTTGAACAACAATCCCATCGTTCATATAAAAAAAATCGGATTCAAGGATCTCGTGTGGAAATCTTTTACTCTCGAGGGTTATGTTTCTCAGCCAAATCATTTATTTCTCAATCGTCACCACGTTATAGGCACAGCCACTAGGTGAAGTCGTTTCTTTTTTTTTTTTGTAAATCTTTTTTGCAATCGTCACTACAACAATATGTAAATTGCTAAGCAATTTTACAACAGATCTATGTATAAATCACACTTTTTTCGCGATTAACTCGACGACGGGATTTTTACAATTTGTGTGCTGAATATTTATTCATAAATCATGGCTTTTGTTGGTGATTTTCGACGAAATAGGCAAAGAAATAAAAATATTATATATTTTTTTCATATATGCATGTGTGGACCAACTTACGGATAAATATTTGGAAGAACACAGTCTTTATATAAAGTTCATTTGTTTCTCATCATTTCGCAAGTTCGTACGATATTTTTATATATTTTTTCTTCATTATTTTCAATATTTATATTTATATACATAATACAAACATATGTAAAATCGGGCGCTCTCTTCCTCCAACATTTCTACATTTCATTATCAAACTATTTGCCAAAAACATCAAAATATTCTCATTAAAGAAAAAAAGGCTTTGTCAATCCAAAAAAGTAAACTCTACTCTCAATTTAAAAACACCTTTAACAACTATTCCTTAATGAGTAATTTCATAACTAGGAATTATCGTACAAAAATGGTGTAGAAGTTTGAGCATCGTTCAAACGCAACGAAATTATTTTTTCTCCCTCATTGAGGCCGAAATTTATTTACAGTTTCGAGTTACGAAAAATCCTCAGTTCTTTGGGAGCCAAAAACTGAATCCACCATAAAACTTAGGGCAATTTTGATTATTTGGGTATTTAATTAACAAAAAATACACTTTTCGTTACGTTTCGACGTTGCAAACTTCAAAGTTATGTACACAATTCATTATGGAAAAAGGTCGGTTCTATTATTTATATTTCAATAGTATTGGTCGATTTTTTCACTTTGTTTTTGCTGTCTGCGATCCATCTTATTTTAATCAGGTAAAAAAATCGTGCTGAAAAAATCATTCAACACTTTGAGCCCACAGATTCAGTGCCTGTGAGATTTTTTGACAAATTTTTGTGCGCAAAAAATCTTCATTTATCACGTTTTTTTCAAGCTCGTTTTTTGAGTTGTTGGATTTACAATATTTTAGTGGAATATTCAAATTTGGAGTTTTCGTTCGATTTTATGTTCGTTGGAAAATTGATACTTCGAAAACTCGAGTTCCAAACGTTGTTATGTCAAATACGTCACAGGACTGAATTGGTAAATTGAAAATTGATTATATAAAACTCTTCATTATTATTACAATGATGATTTATCATACCGATATTTCGTTAGTTTTTTTTAAATTCATTCCAAGAAAACCACTTTAAAATAAATAGCATAGATTCTCCTATCGATTCCGAGGAGATAATAAATTTCTAGCTATTTTGTTGTACGAGTAACACAAAGATTCGATATCAACGATTCGAAGCGGAAATATTCGCAACGTGCAACTTTGAGAAATACGATTTTGTATGATCGTTATAAATCGGTTTCATTGTCGGAATCGCTGGTCAATTTTGTTCGAAAAGTTATCGTCGATTTTCTCGCATTTATCAAGCGTTTATTGACAATCGGTTTCACAAGTTTAGTTGGGTTTTTGTTGTTGCTTTTTTGTTGAGAATTTTCATTCGATGTAAATATATTATCAATGTCCTGAATGGAATCTTCCAAAATATCGGGAAAAAAGTTTTGCAAATAATCTTGACGTTTTTCGGGCGACATACTCTCGTTGTTCCCGTCTTTCGAACGCTTGGAAGTTTTTTCGTTTATTGCCAAATTCTGCTCGGTAGACTTGCTCAAAATAATTCGAGCCTGTTCGCTATCGTCGTCATCAGTTTCGTACTGAATTCGAGTCCTGAGGATTCTCGATCTCCGCACTTTTTTCGTCGCAGTTTCTCTGGCCCGAGTTTTTATATTATTTTTACTGCGAGAAGGCAAAGTCCCCATTTTTTTTCTCGAATTTGGACTCGTCGAGTTGTGATCTACGACGAATCGACGAGAATTCTGGTCCAATTTCTCGTCGGCTTTGGTAAATTTATCGTGAAAATTGGCCAATGATTTTTTCTCACTTTCCTTTATATTCTTCCATTTTTTAAACAATTTTTTCGGTTCGTTAACAGGATTGGCTTTCGGCAAAATTGGCTTATCTTTCATTGATTTTTTATTATTAGTCCCGACTAATTTTTGTGTCTCCGCGACAGAACCAAAATGCGAGTCCGAATCGGAACTGAGACGTGTACAGAATTTCAGTGCACGCGTTACTTTCAATTTTTTACTGTCACGAGGCGACTCCTGCTCAAGACGTTTTTTCTTTCCAAGACCAAAATTCAAATTCATCTCCGTAAAATCTCCTAATTTGGCCTTTTTTCGAAAATCAACTATTTTGGCACAATTACTCAATTCTTCTGACAAATTTTTCTTTTCCTTCCCCGATCTTCTGAGATTGTTGTTCTCCCTATTTTCCGTTGACGCATCGGCCCGCTCTTTTTCTCTTCCAGATTTGTCAAGATTTTCTGATTCGACCGATATTTTGTCATCGTTCTTAATCTCATCAATTACTTTTCGTCTGTTTTTCGAACCCTTGGGAGCTTCGTGCGTAATCTTCGTATCAATTTTTCTCGGGCTTTGTTTCAATGGGAATTTCCGTGAAAATGTAACACGATCGTCTTCTTCCTCGTCCGAGGAAGTCGCGACTCCTAAATGGGGTTTACGAATTGTTTCCACGTTTATTTCCAGCTCGTCGTTCATTCCTTCTTTCAGAATTTCTTGTCTCATTACGATTCCAGATTTTTTACTTTTCTCCCCGTTTTTGTGAGGTGACGACGAACTTTCTTGTATGAGTCTTGCGAAGCAGTCTTCGTCGGCTTCCGAAGACGTTCTAAAATTGAAGCCAAAGGAAAATCCATCGTTTTCATCTGTTTTGAGTTTTTCTATTTTTTCCGACTTTCCACGCCTTCGAAGACCGGGCGTGACGCCGCGTGTTCCATTCTCCATTGGATTTAAAGGACTCAACAGAGAATTGTCCAAATTTTTCGCCCTCGAATCTCGCGGTTTTGGTTGAAAGTCTGCTTTGATTTTCGGTGTCGTTGCGTTCAAATTTCTCGCTCTCAAATCTCGCGGTTCAACGTTGGATTCCATTTTCGGTGGTATAACGCTCGGTTGCTGGTTCAAAGGCAATATTTCCAATCTAACGACACTGCGCGATTTATTATTTTCTAAAAGTTCGGGTGTAATTTGTGAAGACTCAACGGAGGAAGATTCCGTAGTTTTCGTGGCGAAAATCTGTTTATCCGAAAGGCTTGATTGTTCTTTTCGCGAATCTTCATTTTCTCCATCGTTCTCCGGATCGCTTATTGGAAGGCTCAACATTTTTTGAAACGACGAACAGTCGCTATCGTAACATTGTTCGTTGTCATCTTGACCGCAGGAATAAATGAGGATAGTGCTGGAATCGCTGTCGTTAGTCGCAGTCGTAAGAAGTTCGATATTCGGATTATCGTGATATGACAAACTGTTGAACCATTTGACCGGTGGTTTGCTCTTTTGTCGTCCATAACGGGCCAAAACTTCGTCGGATAACCGCGTTATTCGCACACTCAAAATTTTCTTTCCTAGTATTTCCGTGACTTTGTCCGTAGAAATGGGAGCGATCTTGGGTGAACGATCCCTTGGCTCAAGGTCTTGACTCAACGACCTCTGCGTTTCTTTTATCGAACTTTCTACAGGTTCTTTAGATTTAGATTGGCAAGTTGTGCGCGTAGTTCTAATGTTGATCCTGCGACGACAGTTTCTTCTCATGCCCAATCGACTTTCGTTCGTGCCATCTTTGTTATCCATCGACGTTTTCTTCGGCGTAAGTCCCAGAGATTCGAAAAATTCTGTGTATCTCTCGTGCCCCTCTTTTCCGGTGTTATTATTGTTGTTTTTGTCGTCCAGAACCAGCTCGCGATTCTCTTGCGAACTGTTACGTACCCCGCAACGCAGCCGCTCCGACATTGTGGTAGGTTGCGGTAACGATCTTTTTCTCTTTCTCTTTGTTCGAGCTCGACT
Organism: Rhimphoctona megacephalus; assembly: GCA_963989365.1. Lineage (NCBI taxonomy): Eukaryota > Metazoa > Arthropoda > Insecta > Hymenoptera > Ichneumonidae > Rhimphoctona > Rhimphoctona megacephalus. The sequence goes on from OZ022415.1 coordinate 25,664,849, forward strand.
AACGAACGTTTTAGTGTTCGTTGTAGGAACAGGTTCCAGGGCCGGATGCGAAACGCGCCCTGGTGTCAAAAGAATGCTCGTGTTTTCTGTCATTATTAAATCGCACGGAGAGTCTCTTCCTGTATAGAGTTTCCTGAAATTGGCGGTTCCCCTGGAGTCATTGTTCGATTCCATTGATTTTTGCATGGGTTGCAGGACAACGAGGCTGTCCGCAGTTTTCTCGACTTTGGACTTCGCAACGGCGGGTTTTCTTCTTGATCGACGAACTTTCAAAGGCACCGAACGCGGCTGCTTCAGTTGTTTCGACTTTTGCAGAAGATCGTCGAATTGCTGGAGCGCCGGAAGTACCTCGCAGAGCATAACGCTCCCGCCTGGAGTTGTCATGCAGTTCAAGGGCACGCCTTTCGGTGGAGTTTTCGGAATTTCATTGCTTGGCCGATTATCAGACTGTTTTGAATCTTTCTCAGTGACGATAGATGAATTGGGATTTTCTTGGATCGGCGCGGCGACCTTAGCGCATAATTCTTCGTTTGATCTCTTAGCCCCTTCGACGATTTCTTGGGTTTTCGCTTTTTTCGTTACGTTCGCATTCGACAATACATAAGCCGCTGTATCAACCGAACTGTACGGCGAATTCTCGTCGAATTTTGGATCTTCTATAGACTTTCGCAACGCTGCGGACTGATTCGACCTTGAATAATCACCCTCGCTCAACGACGAACCTGTGTCCGAATGATCCTCGTCCCCCGTCAACTGATACGGCGGATTTCCTGTGTCCACCCAATATTGTATCAGCGCTGGAAGCTTTCGAATCGGAGCTCGACACTTGGAGTAATACTCTTTATTATCATCGTCGTTATCCTCCTCGTCATCCTCCTCTACCCCTTCCTCCTCGTCCTTGTTCGTCTCATTCCCCACTGGCTCCATCGTTGATATATTCAGTTCAACGTCATTCGGCACCTGTTAAAAATGCACAAATAATTATTGACTTAGGAAATTAGGAAATTGGGATTAAAAAGATTGTTGAACGATTTTGCTCTAAAGAGTTTTTACGCTTGTTATTTTTCTCAGTTTTTTCAATCCGCTTTCTAAAGGTTTATCCTGCATTTTTTTGTAAATAAAAATATTAAAATTTACAAGTGATTTTTTGACTAATTTAAAAAAAGTCAATCGATACAATCAATTTTCAGAATGAAACAATTATGCATTGATTCAAAATGAGATTTAAAACATATCTTGATGAAATTCCACATTCCTTAAGGATATTTCTCAGTAATTATTGCAATCGTTAGCACAATGGATAAATAAATAACAAAGATTGAATAATAAACACAGGCTGGTAAATTTCCTAACTTTTTATCCATCTAGAAATTATTCTAACTTTTTTTCAGCACTTATTGTTCTTAAACCTTGCAAAAATCAGAAAAAAAATTTCATTGAGAAATTCTACCCAATCCCATAATATTTGTGGAGTGTATTACTTTTTTTCTTTATTTAATTTTGGAATCGTTTTCTCTTTAGTTCGTCGAGCTATTATTTTAGTCTTTAGAAAAAATATTATAAACAATTAAACTGTTACGTTTTCTGTAAAAAAGGCAAACCTGATTTCAAATTGTCACAAACTGCTCATTTTTTTGAATTAACAAAGTTGGCTCGTCGCACTATAACGACAACGCTGTATTAAAAGAATATTTTTAAATTTTTCAAATCCATCCATTCCTGGATGCTTTACTATGCCGATGACAAGGATTTTTTTGCTGCTCATGTGAACAACATCGAATACCGTTTTATATTTGTAGGCCAAGCAACAGAGCTCTAAAATCATCAGATTTTGACAAAAATAATAACAGGATACCACCGGTGCCATTACAATCGGGCGAGCTCCCCGATGCTAATTGCACAAAATTCGACTCGAGAGTCGCGTTTCCTTTTTTTTTATTAACAATTTAGTGCAAAAAACGCATTTTTTTTGGTTTTTTGCTTATAAAAGAAAAACTAATGGATCAATGTGATCGGTCCCAATGGACGAATTGTAGAGAATTGAAATACGAAGAAAATGAGAGCTGAAAAAATGCGATCGGTTCATTATTAAGGGAGAAAACCCAACAAACCCGAAAAAAATAGCGTTTTTTCAAAAATTCATAACGTCGCCATTTTTCGAGCTGTAGTGCAGGCTCTTCGCGAGATAGTAGATATCGATACGTACTTCCGGTGTGCGAAACCCAGACGCTGTCGAATAATTAGTTTCCGCGTAATTGCAATCACAAGTTGTACATACCATATTTTGCAGCAAGGCTCAATGCTCTGGAGGTCGTCCGATTCCAATTTACCAAACGGATTTGGAAAGTAGAAGTGTTCAGCTACAAAACGTCAATCTTCGTTTTTCATTTAAATGCTGAGAAATAGGTAAAAATTGCTCGCAAACATGAGCAAAAACGGCCGAGCGCCCGAGAGTCGTCGTGGAGTGGGGGTAGGGCAGCAGAAGCGGAGAAGGCGCATATATAGTAATACAAGCGCGCTGCACGCTAGTTATGAATCTTCGAATTTGATTATCTCGGCAACCAGTAGGGCTATCTTAACATATTTTTTTTTAATTCTGGGGTAACTGGACCACCGGAAACTGATTCTGAACTCAGATTCCATGAAAAATCAGCGAAAAACTTTTTTTTCTGATTTTTTTTTTGCTACATGCCCTTATATCAATATGGTATGGATAAAATATTGTGAAATAGGTATGATGCTACCAGCCAAGGAGCTTATTTATTGGAGAATATAACAATCATTTTTATTAAACAGTTTTTGTACAGAAATCGTCCTTAATACTATCGATATTAATATTATTACATTCAAACTTGAATACAAATAATTAAATTAATCGTTTTCTTTTCGTGGAGTTCGAAATCTCCGATGCACTATCACAATTATTACTATGTACATGGATGGTAATATTTTTTTCACTTGAATTATCGTCCTCGATTTCACATTCATCCTCCGACTGAACTTGCAGATTTTTTGTCTCAAAATTAAAACATGTACCTTCGTGACAGTCCGCGCAGAGATACGTGCAGTTCAAACCATGTTTTTTGCAGCTGCACGAAGCATCTACGCACCCTTCTTTACTGCAGGAACACGAAGTCTGATCAAGCAACTTCTGGGGAATTGGAGGATCGGTACTTCCTATCGGTATCAATCGGTTTCCCTTGACTTGCCATCCCCAGTCAGTTGGTCTCAGATCCGTATTCCCTAACCACAGCTGCAGCTGATAGAAAACTCGAAGCGCATGTTGTTTAGCTGCTCCTTCTGTCGGTGGAAGAGTCTCAATAGCGAATTTATTTTTTACTTTGACCTTACTGAAATTTAAGTATCGCAAATCATTTAACGAAAAGGAGCTTGAGTTTTCTATCAACTTCCTTTGATTTTTGCTCGTGTACATTCCTCGGATCAACTTAGATGCACTGCAAGCTATCATATCGCAAGTGGCATGCTTGTTATAGAAAACTGAAGCTAACTCTACCAATTTTTCATGAGGAAATGAATCTATTAACTTATTTTTACCAATTTTGTAAAAGCAAGATGTTGTATCGCATCCGCAGAATGCGTGTAAGAAAGCAGCTATTGCTTGTAAATGTGGATATTTAAAACTGTCACTACTATAAAATTCATTTGGTTTTGAGCCTTTGTTTTCTTTGCAGAAATAAATATTTTTCATATTTTGTGCCAGCTGCGAAAAGATAACGAGCAAGTCGACATCTTGGCCTAGGAGAATAACTGTTGTCTCGAAATCTAAACGAGCATTCTCAATCGCAGTAACAACTGTGAGCCGATCGGCGTCTTCGGGAGCAATTTTCGTTCGATAACCAGCTGCATGTAACGAAGCACAAATCATATATATCAATCTTGATTTGTTTTTTTCGTTACTGAGGAACTGTTTTTGGCTTACAGCAATGAGAGTATTTTTGTTAAAAGCAATTTCACGCCCAATGTTTTTTGATTGCCTACGCGAACGCTCAACAGATTTCGTCGACAATGTCTCATCATCGGAGTAACCATCGAAAATGATGAAATTGTTTGGGGCGTAATGCCTTATGGCATACGAAACGTAATCGCTTAGTACGTCCTCTACTTTTTTATTATTTTGCCACACCACTTTGTACAAAAAAAAATCCACCGTCAACAACGTGTGTAATACATTTACAGAATTGAGAAAAAATATGTTAAGATAGTCCTACTGGTTGCCGAGATAATCAAATTCGAAGATTCATAACTAGCATGCAGCGCGCTTGTATTACTATATATGCGCCTTCTCCACTTCTGCTGCCCTACCCCCACTCCACGACGATTCTCGGGCGCTCGGCCGTTTTTGCTCATGTTTGCGAGCAATTTTTACCTATTTCTCAGCATTTAAATGAAAAACGAAGATTGACGTTTTGTAGCTGAACACTTCTACTTTCCAAATCCGTTTGGTAAATTGGAATCGGACGACCTCCAGAGCATTGAGCCTTGCTGCAAAATATGGTATGTACAACTTGTGACTGCAATTACGCGGAAACTAATTATTCGACAGCGTCTGGGTTTCGCAAACAGGAAGTACGTATCGATATCTACTATCTCGCGAAGAGCCTGCACTACAGTTCGAAAAATGGCGACGTTATGAATTTTTGAAAAAACGCTATTTTTTTCGGTTTTGTTGGGTTTTCTCCCTTAATAATGAACCGATCGCATTTTTCAACTCTCATTTTCTTCGTATTTCAATTCTCTACAATTCGTCCATTGGGACCGATCACATTGATCCATTAGTTTTTCTTTTATAAGCAAAAAACCAAAAAAAATGCGTTTTTTTGCACTAAATTGTTAATAAAAAAAAGGAAACGCGACTCTCGAGTCAAATTTTGTGCAATTAACATCGGGGAGCTCGTCCGATTGTAATGGCACCGGTGGTATCCTGTTATTATTCTTGTCAAGTAAAAACCTTTATTTGCTTGGGCTATTGCTGTAAAAAGAACGTGAAACAAATTTTTTCTTATGTCAAAGGATCAATTGCTTATGCGTATTTAATATTTGTTTGTAATTTTTTCAGTAACCTTCAAAAAATATTATTGGTATTGGTTGGTATTTTAACCACCTGCTTCCGCGAAGGGTTTGCGGGTGCTCCGCCACTCTTCTTCCTCAACCACCTCTACCTTACCCACGGTTCTCCCTATTTATTTGTCCCTGGTATGATTCTCGTATCCGGAGCTTATCGCGCCTCGCTAGATGTCAGCATCGGAATAGCTATAGGTTGTGGTTCGCACATCTATATCTGGAACTACGTCCTAGTCCATTTAGCTTTCATCTAACGGGACTACGGTCAGGGAAATCATACCAGATATCTTTATCCTATATTTTAGTCACCGCTAACCAAGGCACTAGCCCTACCTTTGGACTTACATTTTTTAGGTGGGTTCTGCACTCTCGGTGGTTCAGAACCCACCTAAAAAATGTAGGTATCGAACCTGGACTCACTGGTCGTGAGCCGCGCACTTTACCACTGTGCTACTGCCTCTCAAAAATATTATTAAAAAGCCTAATTTTTTTTGAGCTCTAAATATTTGTTAACCCTTAAGACCAAAAAAATCTTGGAACCGATATCAACTTTGGTCACGCATCAGATGGTAAAAAAAATGAGCAGGAGTTCCAGGGTTGAAAATAAAGCACTATTTCTTACCTCATTAGCGTATTTATCAAAAAAATTACTCCAAACGTTCTCCCTCTCTTGGATAACCTCCTTCGGCAGATTAAAAGTGATTCCAGGGTCTCGGTTATCCTGCTGGGCAACCCTGCCTTGCGAAAATAAAGAACCCATGCTAGACTCGTTATCAATCATAGAATCTTACAACATTTTTTTTTGTTTGTTTTGATCGTTTTTAAATAATTCAGCGGGTTAAAAAACAGGACAGCATCCTAGAATAAGTGAAAAATCAAAAGTATTACGTACATAACCTGTAAGTTTGACTAAAAAAGGATATTTTTTTCTTACTTTACCTCTCGACGCTCTGGATGTAGGATTGTAAGAGAGCACCGTTTGGGCACTCACTGCTCTTTCCGTCGCCGTCCATCGCTCACAATTGCACAAAAAACTATTTAATCCAGTGTATCTTAATTACGTATTAACGAATGATAACAAAAAAAAGCCCTTCGCGTATTCATCGGATTCGCGCGATTTCCAAGTTTGTGAGTTTACAAACATACACACAGCTTGGGTCTTATTTGCGCGTAAAACGATGTTACGATGAGAATGAAGAAGGGACGCCGTTATCATGGTTCCAGATTTCATCACTTGGGAGCAGCACCTTACAATTTGCGTCGAAAAAAATTCATAGTTTTTCCGGTTACCACCGGAAATGGAATATTCTGCTTTGAACCTCAAAATTTTACTGCTTTTTATACAAAAAATTCTTACGCTAAAGGCAATTGCGAACAAATAATAAATCATGATTTTTAACCCTCCGTCTCACGCGCTATAAGCGAAATGCTGCATTCTTCGCTTTTTCATTAATCAACAAAAATTGGTGAATGATACACTCGTGACAATTTTGCTATTTCTGTATTATTATTATTGGTAGAACGCAATGAAACAGAAAATTATACGATAATTTCCAATTTATATTTTATAAATAATATTTAATATGACTAAGGGCCGTTTTCTCCGATGCGGTTTAAACTCGGTTCAATTTTTTTTATATAGTTTTGACATAGGATGAACTGAGTTTAAACTCCGATTAACGTTGGAGAAAACGGGCGTAAGTGCAAGAAATGCGGCGTTTCACCGCTAGCCAATAGGTTTGTTCGTGCTAGCTGCACTTTCTACACTTTTGTAATATATAGTAATATAAATTCCAAAAAAAAGTGTAGAAGTGCAGAAAGTGCAGCTAGCACTAACAAACCTAATGTAGAGTCGTACGGCGTAAATGATTTTACGTTCGACGTTGCCATATCTCCTATTGAGCACTTGAGCACCAACGGAGCGCGCATGCGCGTAAGAATGATATGGCAACATTGTAAAACTCAAAAGCATTGCGGATTCGCCGTGACGCGTGTAGCCGTAGCGACGTTTGGAATTTTAGCGCGTGTGACGAAGTGCATGTCATAAATTCTAAACGTAAATAAGCGCGGGTTGTTTCAACCTCTAGGGCTGCGTTTGGGGGGTCACTATTTGCGCTAAAAAGGCAATCTATAGTAATACTATTTAATGGTAGCGTTAGCGTTTGTACCGCAAATAGCGACTCCCCGAACGCGCCTTAGGTAAGCCGGCAGTTAAAGCTGGGAGACTAGAAAGAAGGAGTGAACACAGCATAGGCCAATTTGTAGTTCCAGTGTGTTCAAAACACGTTGATGCTATAGTTTCTGGTTTTGCCACTGCAGCGTTCGTGACCGAAAGTACTAATACATATAGTAATAATAATCCTCAGCGACGTGAAACTGACCTTGTACTTTGCAATCGCAGCGCCTCTCATTTTCTACCAATTTTTGGGAACACTTCTTAAGTACGGTGTGATCACTCCTTCTCTCTAGTCTCCTTGGGTCTGCAAATCAATGCTTTTAACCGCCAGATAAATAAGCTATCTAGAAGTTGGAACAACCCACCCTAACTTGTGCAGCGCTGACGACGCAGCGACATGAGGGACGACTCGGGCGGCCCAAGAAACATTTCGCATCACATTTTACAAGGCACGATGAAGAACAATAGAACATCAAAAAAATGTTAGTGTGTAAACATTACAAAAATTTCATTTTATTTATAAAAAAATATAATTTTATTTACGTAGATTATTACGAAAATTCATTCAATGGACCGATCACACTTTTGAGCCGATTTATTTAAATTCCCGCGCAAAAATTAATTTCAAGGCGCGTTCGGGGAGTTGCTATTTGCGCTACAAACGCTAATGCTACCATTAGGTTTGTTCGTGCTAGCTGCACTTTCTACACTTTTGTAATATATAGTAATATAAATTCCAAAAAAAAGTGTAGAAAGTGCAGCTAGCACGAACAAACCTATTAAATAGTATTACTAGTTGCATTTTTAGCGCAAATAGTGACTCCCCGAACGCAGCCTAATTATCATCTCAAAACCTCTTACGATTAGAGGGCGCAACAATGAAGCTTCAACCACCAACTCTATATTTCGTTGTATACATTTCTTAATACATAATTTTCTTCAGTATCTTGAACTGCCGAGAATAAAGGATCACTTCAATTTCCATAAAGTGGGGTCTTTGAAAAACTGAGTCACAGCGGAAAATGGTTGTAAATTTATTTTTCAAAAAGTATTTTGAAGCCCGAATCTTCTAGTTTTTGAATTCAATTTTAGAAAATATTTAATTTTTGGAAATATCCGTTTTCTCGACGATGAAAGATGTAAGTTTGATCGTTTTTCAAAAATGGATTTTACACGAAATTTGTTTTTTTTTTGTCGAATAAGTACTAAAACGTTAGCGAGAATATTTTTAATTTTCCGACTGTCCCTTCCCGTACGAACATCGATTACAGTTACACACGATCAAAATGAAAAGTACGTTTTTTTATTTGATTGCAGATAACGAGATCGATTTTAATTTTGTTTCAAAATGGCGGAAACAATTAAAATTTTTCAAACGCGGATACAAAAACTAAGAGAATCCAGCTTCAAAATGCTATTCGTAAAAAAAAATTACAAACATTTTTCGCAGAGATACAGCCTTTAAAAAAGAAATCAATTTGCGAAAATTTGCGTGCTCCCTCAATGTTGTGAATTAGTGTCTGCGAAGCTTCAAAACAAAGACAGTACTTCCTATAAAAAAATTGTATTTAATACGTAAGTTTTAATAACAATATCCTTTGGTAAACAAACTTAATAACGATACCCTTTGGTAAACAATTATGTACAAACAGCGAATGGCAAAGTTTCTCAAACAGAGGATTTACCAATAGCGTCGGCAACAGAAGAATGGCCGTTAGCTATCAGCAAATCGTTCAATTCTCTCTTAATTTTTGATACGATGGGAGGCCCGTGATAAGCGTAAGAGGTGTAAATTTGTATAAGCGAAGCACCAGCTTTGATCTTCTCGTAAGCATCTTGGCCAGAAAATATGCCACCGACACCAATTATCGGTATTTTTCCTTTTGTCTCTTTGTACATTTCTGATATCATCACTGTTGAAGCATCAGTCAATGGTGCGCCGCTCAAACCACCGGTTTCGTCTTTTTTCGAATCAACTAAATTTTCCCTCGACACTGTAGTGTTAGACAGAACAAGACCGTCGACTTTGCACTTGTTTTTTACAACTATTTCTGCAATATCTCGCCGTTCTTCTTTACTCAAGTCAGGAGCCAATTTGAGCAACAACGGAGGCTTTTTCTCCATTTGTTTACGCGCTTCATTCACTCTGCTTAATAAATTTTCCAGATTCTTTTTATTCTGCAAGTTTCTTAGCCCTGTGGTATTGGGACTCGAAACATTGATTACTAAATAGTCTGCCACATTTGAAAATTTCTTTATCCCCTTGATGTAATCTTCCGCAGAATCTTCAGAAGTTTTGTTCTTTCCCAAATTAACTCCGATTATTCCATCGAAAGTAGGATCCTCTCGGAGCTCTTTCAAACGTTGCCACACTGTCTCGTGGCCTTCGCTGTTGAAACCATATCTGTTTATTATTGCGTTGTCATTTACAAGTCTGAAAACCCTCGGCTTTGGGTTGCCGGACTGTGGCTTCGGCGTTACAGACCCTGCAATTATATCCATTTTTTAAATCAGCACATTTTTTGTTCAGCTTTTAAATATTTTATGTCTCAAAAACAGGATTTCTCTCATTAAGGTTCCTTATCTTTGAGGCAACAGAGTGAATCGTCAAAATATGTCGCTTACCTATTTCGACGAAGCCAAAGCCGGTTTTAGTAAGGCCTTTTACGACTTCCCCTTGTTTATCAAAACCAGCGGCCATTCCCACGGGATTTTCGAATTTCAATCCCCATACCGTTGTACGCAAAAGTTTTCCATCTTCTAAATTATTTTGCTTCGGTATAAGACCCCATTTCAGTGCGGTCACAGCAAGATTATGAGCAGTCTCAGGTTCTATAAAACGTGTCAGTGGCATTACCACGTCTTTGTAAAATTTCTCGTTTCCTTGGTAGAGGTTCATACCCGCAAATATTGCTGTTCCGCTCGACGTTACGATTAGAAATGAACGTAACTTTTCACTGTCTGTTAAACGTCGTGACATTTTCGAAAGGTTATATTTATATTTTGGTTTCACTTTTCACTGAAAAAATCAACAAATCTATAATTTTTCCAAAGTGCCGGTGAGATTCTATTAAAAACAACCAACCAGAATCAACACGTGTTTATTCGTTCGTACCACTGAACTATAAGCTATACTGGAACGCGCATTCCTATAGGTCCTAATCGGCAAGATCCACGCCGAGACGGAGAGGTTTACAATGTATAGGTTTGTTCGTGCTAGCTGCACTTTCTACACTTTTGTAATATATAGTAATATAAATTCCAAAAAAAAGTGTAGAAAGTGCAGCTAGCACGAACAAACCTTATTTCTTATCTTTCTTTTTACGATCTCCACATGTCTCTGCGCATGCGCATCTTATACTGTACAGTCAGAAAAGAGGCTGTAGGGGGGGGAAGTTTGACCAGCAATTACAATCCCCCCACTATAGCGCGCGATCGAATTCTTGACCAACAACTCGCTATAAAATAAGCCATAAGCGCGAGGCAATTGTGTGTTTAGGTACCTTCATTATAGCGCGCCATCAAGTTTTTACCGGGAAGTCGTTTGTGTTTATTTATGTATTTGTCGCTGTTATTGAAATTAATTAAGCCGGTCATCCCATGTGACAGATCCAAAAAATCGAAAATTTTTGTTTGCACAAATTGCTTCTATAACATTCCTAGAATATGCAGGTGAAATGATTTTTCGATATTCGAAGTCGTTGGAATGTTACAAACGTAGAACAGAGCAGATGTTTGGCTCGTGCGGTCGAGTTCCCGGCGGGGGGAGCATCGGGCCCTTTTGTAATGAATCTGCTGCCACTTGGGACCTTTCTGGGTAAAATGCTCGTTTAGAGGGTCGCTGAATTTTCTAGAAATCCCTTGCTATGCCAAATGAAGCACTAAAATAACGGTCAGTTTAGCTATTTTTTTTTTATTAACATTTACTTCCTGAGGGTTATTATTGAATTACGTTTAACGTCACATCCGACGCTCCCGTTATAGTTATTTGGATGGTTTATTCAAATATGAAAAAGTCGGCTGCAACGTTTATAACAAAAGTTGGTACATTTGAAATGTTGCAAAAAATTTTTGAAATTTTGGAAATTCACCTACATTTTGAAACAAAAAAATGGTAACACAAATTATTTTAAAAAACTCATTTTTTAAACAAAAACAACAAATATTTTTTTATTTATAGGATCGAATTTTAAGGTAGAACGCTACCATACATAAAAAAAGAGGGAAACTCCTTAAGGAGTTCCGATACAATTCTATTGTTTTCAAGCAAAGCGCCAACTTCACATAGCAATATTTCGTCGAAAACAAATGAAAAAAGCCTGTTCGTTCATTAATTTTGTTCGTTTATTAATTTTCTTTTGCACATTGCAAATAATCGGTACGGTGAAATTGCTGCGAATTTTGTAGGAGTTATCTTGACAGTTGATTCATGTACTTGTGTTAATTTTATTAAAAAGTGGCTTTTTCAACGGTAGTTTTTCAATGTTTTTTGCGATTTTTTACCCTTTTCCATAAGATCCAATGTAAAAAACTAATTTAATTTTACTAATTAATTTACATAAAAACTAATTAATATAAACTAATTAATTTACATAAAAATCCCTCTTTTTTATATATGGTAGCGTTCTACCTTAATCTAAAAATAGGTTAAATGGTTAATAAAATTATTATAGTCAGGAATTGCTTTTTTGTAATTGCTATTTCCTTTGTTAACAATTGCTATTAAGAATTGTCAATACTTTATGGCTTACTTATATATTCAGAGTCATAATTTTCTTCAAAAATTGGCAAACAGTTATATTAACTGTGATGTGTATTTTAGAATCTTATTAAACACCTGCAAAATAGCGCTACCTTAATTGAAAAGGAACAAGAGATTCCCACGAAGATTGTATGAAAATTCACTCTATAGTTCACCATCAACTATCATCTCCGGTATTTCGCAATATGATCCAATATACATGGTTCGCATCGAAACTGACCGGAGACAGAGAAATCTTTAGAAATGTCAACGAAGTTTGCTTTCTGATAGAGGTCCTCAAAACTCCTTGCTCTTGTAAAAAATCCTCATTTATTCGATGCACAAATTGTTTAATTATCTATTGTTTCGAATGTTTTTATGACAACTATCATTCTGGCTCTTGTACAACATCGAAATCTAGCGAATAAATATATCTTCATGCCTATTCTTTATGACGATTATTATTCTCCTATGCACGCAATATTTAATATACAATACAAACGAAAATTTGAAGGAGATAATTTGGACGGAAAATTTCAATATGTTGAAGTAAAACATGTTGTCAATTAAAAAAAAAAAAAAAAAACATTGTTCAACTTCGTGGTATAAGTAATTTTTCAATAAAAAAAGTGAAATAAAAAAAAAATGTCTGCTGTTCGCAAATTAGTCTTCGCAATAAAAAAACGCGGGAAATTGTGCATAATTCAAATCGTTTAGTCCAAAAAAAATACATTAGGACAATCAAAATTCGCTCAGACGAGTAAACACGTAATTTTTGCTGACTACTTCTACACACTGGGTCTGCGAGATCCAGTTAACTCACGAGTCCATCGAAATCTTAATGCAGCCCATTATTTTTCTTAAAAATAGTTCAAGCTAATGAACATTTTGCACTGGGAAAAAAAACTATTTTGCATTTTGTTTTCGGGTCTTTCAGACCCAAAAGTGCACTTCGAGAGTTAAGCCTGGATACTACCAACAAAAAATGAAATAATTATAATTCGTTCAAGAAAAGTTTACCTGTCAAGGGTTAATTACATATTTGAGTATTTTAAGTTTTTGGGATTCGAACTTAGAAATATAAAAAAATTGAATCTTGCAGTTTTTTCACTAAAACTTGAAATTTTTCCTGGATGTTTCATCATCCGGCAGTTTTGCCTTTCAGGCTGCTAGATATTGATAAATAAAAAGCATGAAAAACATGGATACATTGCGATCGAAGTTTTTAAATAAAATACAACATCATTGAAATAAAAATTGTTTTAAGTCCTTGTATGAACGAAACAAATCAAAATGATGGATTAATAAAAATATACAATCAATAGTTAATCTATTTAGCTTGTGCGTCTTTGGCACGCTGCGAAGATGATTTATTTTCTATGACAAGCGGCCGGGTGCTGTATAGGTTTCCTATAATCACTTGTCTTTTAATAATTGCCAAGTTCTCTACTCCGTAATTATAAAATCGTTCGATGCTTGCAGAATCTTGGAGTGATTTATTTTCTCTGAATTCATCTCTCACTTTTCGTAGCGCATACATCCTGAAAAAAAAGCGTAAATGTGCCAAAATTCGAAAATTTGAAGAAAACATTCAGAAATTTTTATTTTACAAGTTTTTCTAGAAAGTTAGAAATTGTCACAAGTTTAATTTTGTAGGCTAGAAAATATCGATGTGTTTAATTAGATCGTGTAAATGCTGCAAATGAAAGTGATTGAAAAACTGGCCATTTCAATTTTTTTGGCAGCAAAGAAATGCCCTTCGCGTTTGTGTTAAAATATAATTAAAAATAACACCGAAACCGGCGTTAATAGGAACTCTTAACTACTGTGCTTTGACAGTCTTTTAATGGTCACAATTTATTATTGAAACGTGTTTTTTTATGATCAACTTGATTAAATCGATTCACCAAAATATAAGTCAAGCTTTTTAAATTGCAGTTCTATTGGAAAGACGATGTTAAATTTTCGTGTCAATACTTCATCTAACCGAATGTTGTGATAATATAGATTCCACTAATTGTAGAACTTACTGAAGATTAAAATTTTTATGCAAAAAAAGAATTTATATAAACAAAGTGACACCCACCTGTAATTGTAGGAATGCCATTTTTTACTTTCGCGGATTAAATTCCGATAAAGAGCCAAAATAGCACCGCGTCCAATCGCCATAATATCCACCATATTCACTTTTTATTTACAAAAACGACAAGCACGAGTTAGGCCGATCCACACAGGCTTTTGCAGCATAGCATAACGTAGCATAAGAGATTTTGACCAATTGGATAGCGTACATGTGTATTGTATATATGTGTATGCGTATATGTGTGAAGTTACGCGATTGGTCGCGCTGCCATGGCACGAGCATGGCGTAGAACGAGAGAGAACGCGAAACGAAGAGTAATATCAACTGTTGGGAAGTTGACGTATGGAAAGGAACTGAACTGAAATTAGAGAATGTGACAAGGAAGAACGTTAATCGTTCTCCTGTGTATTATCTACAGCTGATAAAAACAGCTATATAACGTGACTTCATGGTGAAACAACTGACACAGAGAGAAAATTCGTGAACACAACGGTTTTGGTTCGGATCGTGATCGTAATAAAATTTATCATTTTGCGAAACGGAGCTGTGTACATCGAGTGAACAACTCAAGAGTACCATTTCTTTAAGTAGTATACAAGGGAAAAGAAATACACGTCAAGTGTATAAAATAATTCGTAGTTAAATACCGTGTTCCGCGCCCGAACAATATATCAATTATCGAGGAATTCCGAAATGGCCGAACTTATCGCGATACCGCTTAAAAAGCCATCCGACGTTGACGTTATAAAACCATTGACAAACGTGATTAAATCTACCTATAATTCGGCTACTAATCAAAAAGATTACGCCGAGGCGATAAACGATTTCAGCAAATTACGAAACAACGCTTTGTGGCGAGCTTTTGAAAAGTATGAGAGCTCCTTAGAGGTTATTTACAGGTATGACTCACTTTTTAAATTAATCCGTTGCATTCATCTGATAATCGGGTGACACATTGTCCGATGATATTAATTTCTTTACATGTTTAATGTAATCAATTGTACCAATTTCGTCAAGACGGTCAATGCAAAAACGTCCTAAGTGTTTTATGTCCCTTTTATGAGTACAAAACTTTGGTTCCAAAACGTTATATAAATTGAAAATTGGATAAAAGAAACGTTTTTGTTTCAACAATTTCTCCGTTTATTGTCATTTTCGACATTCCCAAAATAATTTTCTTTTTTCGTATTTGTTATTTTGTAAAATTGACATATGTTTTTGTAGTATCAGCAAAAAAAAAATGGAAAATCTCTAGAAACAAAATTTATACTAGTGATTTGCTCTACCTCACAACAGCTCTGTTTTGAAAATTTTGTCGAATATTTTGCCTACTTTTCGATTTGAAAATATATAATATAATATAATATAATATAAAAATATAATGATAAAAAACTTTTATAACTTTCTGATATCTCAAAAAAATTTGTTTGAAAAAAATCTAGAAAAATTTCTTGAGATTCTAAAACATCATACCAAATTTTCTTGAATTTTAAACTGTGTTCTATCTTGTTCTAGAAATTTATAACATCTCGAATGTTATCAATAAAACTTTTTTCTTAGATTCATTTTGCGTTAAACTGTTTTATTTCATTAAATAATATAATTTTAAATATATTTGCTTAGATCTAACATGTTTTGCAACCTTTCCCACTATTTTATTTGTTTTTTTCACAATCAACCATTTTGTACAGCTATTACGATCAGTTATGTGCTCTTGAAGGCAAAATACCGGCTCACGAGATTCAAATACCATTCAAATGGAAAGACGCATTCGATCGTACGATATTTGGTGGAAAACTGAGTTTGAGTGAGCAAAATACGATATTAAAATTATATTCTAAAAAAAACAGTGCTTATTTTTCATTGTTAATGGTTAATCACTAATTATCCATTTGTTTTTCATCACTAAAGCAATCAGCACTTTGGCTTACGAAAAGCTGTGTGTCCTATTCAATATTGCAGCCCTCCAAAGTGCTGTGGCTTCTATACAGTCTCTTGAAAGTGACGAAGGCTTGAGGCTGGCTGCTAAATTGTTTCAGGTTTGGAAAAAATACATTCCACACTTTTGGCAAATGATAAAAATACTCAATTTAGGAAAAAACAATGCAATTCTTCATAGTTTTGAAAGAGAGCACCATAAAAGTAAACACTTTGTTTGTTCTTTGTGAGTCAAAGTCTCATTTTGTAAAAAGGATTTGAATAAAGAAAAAATTAATTTTTGGTATATTTCGATGATCCAATCTTTAATATCATCGTCTTGCCAACAGTATTGTATTTTTTACTCGAAGTTCAATAATATATCTTGAGAATTACTGTTACTTTTTTGTCTTAGCAATCGGCAGGAATTTTCAATTATCTGAAAGCTAACGTAATGTTAGCGATACAACAAGAGCCAACTCCTGACATGAGTCCCGACACTCTGGGGGCTCTCTCATCTCTCATGCTTGCTCAAGCCCAAGAGATATTTGTGCACAAAGCTATTCACGATTCGATGAAAGAAGGAATCATTGCAAAATTGGCTGCCCAAACGGAGGAACTTTATGCTGATACTATGAAACAGTTCCAGAAGGATATTTTCCGTTCGTTCTGGGACAAAGAATGGGTTCCATTGGTACGACAATGTTGGAATTTCTATATTTTTCTTTATTATTATTTGACTGGTATTACAACGTTTGAACCTCTAAGATTCAATCGTAAAAATTTTAGATAGCGGGAAAGCAAGCCGGCTACCGAGCAATGGCGGAATTCTATCAAGCTTTAGTTTGCAAAAATAACAAAATCATTGGACAAGAAATCGCCAGGCTTGACGTGAGTGATTTATTTCACCATTATTTTTTATCAGGATTTCTGTTCTCATTTTT
Organism: Rhimphoctona megacephalus; assembly: GCA_963989365.1. Classification (NCBI taxonomy): domain Eukaryota; kingdom Metazoa; phylum Arthropoda; class Insecta; order Hymenoptera; family Ichneumonidae; genus Rhimphoctona; species Rhimphoctona megacephalus. Next base: position 25,681,792 of record OZ022415.1, read on the forward strand.
ACGATTACTATTTTTTTTTAATTATCGCCATAAGGTAAGGCATATTGTAACAAAATTTATCAGTCATTCGTTTGGTAATTGCCTATCAAAGAAAAAAAATATTCCCCATGTAATAATAGTAACGCACTTTTGTAGCACGCCGTCGAGCTCTTCAAAGCTGCACAACAACGATCGAATAAACCCTCATTGTTCCAAGAATACGCGAATAGAGCCCAGAGGAATTTGACTGAAGTTAAAAAAGACAATGATTTCATTTACCACGAAAGAATTCCAGATATCAAGAGTCTCGATCCAATTGGAAAAGCGAGTGTTGCTAAGCTCATACCACCAGCGCATCCCATGAGTGCAAATTTCAAAGGTATAAATCTGTTTCTCTTTTTTTCAATGATTTTCAGCACTTATTTCCATTTGATATTTTTTGCTTAATACAATTATTCCATTTTTTCGTCTTCACGTCCCTCGACCAATTTCTCATTTTTCTTTCGTTCAAAAAAAATTCTAAGTTTTGTTGATCAACCCTAAATTATTTTTTAATTGCTTCTCAATTGTTTGCATCTCTTGTTTTTTACTCTTACAGATTTGTTCGAGGATTTGCTGCCAGTGATGGTTCACCAAGCGCTCTCTTCCTACGAAGTCCGCAAAAATGAGCTCGTCAATTCGGAAATATCGAAATTGCGAGAAATGACACAAGTTTTGAACAGCGTATTGGCCAGTCTGAATTTACCGGCAGCGATCGAAGATATGAGTGGCACGGAATTGCCACAATCTTTGCTCGAGAAAGCAGCATCCGTGAGAATCGCCGGTGGCATAAAAGCGCTTGAAACTGCGATGAACGAATTGCCGGATTTACTTCAACGAAACAAAGATATTTTGGATGAGGTATATGAAAATAGAAAATCTTCGAATAATAAGCGATTTAATAATTTTTTTTCTTCATTTTCTATCAGCTCAACTTTTGAATTATTTGGAAAAATGTTTCATACAGAATGTAATTTGATAAGATACATATTCATAAAAAATAAATCTTTTCTTTTCGACTTTTATTGATTACAACAAAAATAAATAATTGCATCAAGTACAATTTTTCATCATTATTTGAAAAATGTTTTTTTTTTTTTCAGTCGGAAAGGATGCTCCAAGAGGAGCGTGATTCCGATAATCAATTGCGAGAGCAATTCAAAGAACGCTGGAATAGAATCGCCAGCAAAGAACTCACAGCGCAGTTTTGCATGAATGCTCAAAAATATCGAGAGATAATCAACAATGCCGTGGCTGCTGATAAGGTATAATCATAAAAAATCCGTAGATATTGAACTGAAGAATCTCAATTTTTATCATTCATAAAAAAAATTATTTTGATTATGTGATTTCCGTTTTTGCAGGTGGTACGTGAGAAATTTGAATCTCACAGAGAAGGAATGGAAATTCTTAGCATGGACGAGAGTCAACTAAATTCTACTGTGCCTACCGGATCCGCCGTTCAAGAAAGTCAATCGGTAATTCGTCTGAGACAACTTATGGAAAGCGTAAGTATAATTTTTAGATTATTCCAATTTTTCCTTCGACTTTAAACGAGTCTGGATTTTGGATTTACGATTTTATATTAACCATTATTTTAGGTAGAAACTCTGAAAGCTGAACGAGACGTCATAGAGAGCGAGTTGAAGTCCGCGACGATTGACATGAAAACAACATTTTTATCGGCTCTCGCGCAAGACGGCGCGATCGACGAGCCCAATTTGTCCGTTGAGAATATTGGCAAATGCTATGGTGCTTTGAGCTCGCAAGTTCGGGACAGTCTTGCTCGACAAGAAACATTGATTAATGATATTCAGGTATTTCAAAAATGTATTGCATTTTACGAAATTTGATTTTTTTTCTCATATCAGAAACAACTTCAGCTTATAAGAATTATTTAAAAAATAAGACACAGTCTAGTTTAATTTTTGTATTTTGCACTAAAAAAACTGTTTTTGTCCAATTCTCGTAATTTTAATCATTTTTGCAGAATGCTCACGCAGCTTTTACTCGCGAACAATCGGGATCCGGAAGTACGCGGGAAACGATGCTGTGCAAGTTGGCCGCAGCTTATGACGCTTTCAAAGAATTGAAAAGTAATTTACACGAGGGAGCCAAATTTTACAATGACTTGACGCAGTTGCTCGTTGTCTTCCAAAACAAAATATCAGATTTTTGTTTCGCTCGAAAAACCGAGAAGGAGGAATTGATGAAAGACTTGACGACGAATTTGAGCCACGCGGGCCCGGCCCAGACACCGAATATTCCGGCTCACCACAGTGGTGAGTTCTGTGATACACTTTTTAATAGAAATATCTCGAAAATTTGTTTGATTCTTCCATTATACAATTTTTTCGGATTTTTTGAATATCCGTTTTGTATTGAAATCAAACAGGACCCAGTGGCATAAATCCATCGAACGAAAGTGCTCCGCGCTTACCGTATCCGACGACTTACCAAGGCGGTATGCCAATTCCATATGGCGCGACTCCCGCCACTCCGTATCCGACGTATGTTCCTCCGCCGATGCCAGCGACCTACAATCCTTACGCAACAATGCCGTATCCGACTCAAAGTAAATATTTAATTTTCCTGATTAACTAATGATTTGACTTCCCTTGGGACAGTTCTGTTTTCGAAATTTTGTCTCTTTATCAATTTAAATCAATCAAAACTAAGTTGAAAAATTTCTTGAATCTTCGACTATTCTAGAATTAAAAATTTTCATACTTTTTTCTCCTTTAGAACGTTCTGGAATAATACAGAAAATTTCTTGAGATTCTGCAACATGAATTCTAATATTGTTAAATTTTCGATTGTATTCGTCTTATCCTAGAAATTTATGAAAAATCATCATTTCCGAAGTTAAATCTCAAGTTATATTAAATAATATATTGACAAAATTTGGCACGTCTTTGTCCTGAACTTTAGTTTGTTCTTTGAGAAAAAGGTAAAAAATAGATTTTCACAATACATTAAGTCGTTGAACTCTTAGTTGGACCACGAAATTAAAAAATAATTGGACCTTTATCTTAAATGTAGTGTTAGAAAATTTTTTATAGATATTATTTTATCGTGTATTGTTTAACATTAATCACTCACTCTGGGATCTGAAAGACCCCATAAGAGGGATTAGGTTAATGAGGTGATTCAGAGGTGTGAGTGATTAGGGTTAAGATTTGTTGTAAATATTGTATTTGCTTTGCTAAAGTGAAAAAACTGATATTTTCCCGCAATATTTTTCCAGGTCAGCAATACAACTATCAATACCAAGGTCCGCAACAACCGCCTTACAACGCTTTCGCAACGCTGCCTCGTTATACGGGACAAGGTCCGCCACCACCTCATAATCCTCATTCATTCTTCTAAACCGTATGTTATTGTTGTAAAACGTAAGTATTTGAAAAAAATGAAATAGGCAACTAATCGGCCGAATGCCGAACGATTTTTCAACGCCACGAAGAAAGTACATCACAAAATTTTCAATTTTTAGCCGACTGGCATTTGGAAATTATTTAAAAATATGCTTTCATTTTTCGAGCACTTAGAAATGTGATCTCAGAGAGCATTATTATTTCCCAAGGCCGATGCTTCGGCGAAGAATTTTACATTCCCCGTCGAGGTGTATATTTTTTACGAGAAAATTATATACAAGGTCTCTGTAATAATTTAACCGGACGTTGAGTCCTTGGAAAAAAAGCTTTATAATGTATTCGTCAATCGATGGCCTTTCGAGTCGAGTGAGATTATCATTTTCTAATATAATTATTATACTGATTCCAACAACGCTGCATAATCATGTATAAAAATATTTTTAATGGACTGTCACAAATACGATAAAAAAAATGCTTTGAGTCCATGAGGACTTTTTAGTCCAATCGTATTATTGAGAATTGTTATTATTACTTATACCAATAGCGTTAAAGAGCAAGTTTTAACACATTTGTATATTTTCTTTGCACTAACGACAAATCGATAATATTGGGGTTAAGGGTTAATTAACACAGCGATGCGGTCATTGTGGAAAATTGCTTTTCAAATATTGCTTTTGTCCATTAAAAAAAGAAACAAATAAATATATTATATGACACGCTCAACGCGATGTTTATTTTTAATTTTTTTTTTTACATACGTGCCTCGTACATGTTTGATATAACAAATCATTATACTACGATGTAACGAAGGATCATACAACTTTAAAAACCACATGAAGCTGTCAAAAAATTTGAATTTCCGTCCCGGTTAATGATTTTTTTGATTCCTAACGAAGAGTTTGTTATTAAAATATGCAATGTCAAGTATCTAGATTGTGTGAATTCAATATATTTCCATATTTCTTCTAGCATTTTTTTCATTTACTAAAGAATGGTTCGTAATTTTGCAATATTTTGTCCATTTTCGATTTTTCCAAATTGATATTTAATTTAGGTTTTTCCAGTTGGTGTACGAATGTTAAAAAGAGCCATACTATTTTGTCGTGTACATTGAGTCACGAAAATGATTATACTCCTTCCCAGTATATTGTATTTTTGATTTGTTATTAGAAAAACTAAATACCTGTTTTCGGAAACTCAGATGACCGTTTAACCGTGGAATATAATTTCATGTGTGATTTTTCTCAAGTTCTAAACGAAAGAATGTCAAAAGAAAAAAAATAAATTTCGCATCGTTCGCATTCGTCAACGGAAATTAATTCTAACGCGATGAACGATTACGAACGTTGCTAGTCGTTGGTTTTTTTTAGTCTTTGGAGTGTCGGCTGCTTGAATTCGAGCTGCGAGAGCGACGTTTGAATTTAGCCTGGACCGACAAGTCTTCTCCAGGTTTTTCGAGCGCTTTCTCTTTGTTCTTGCCGACGGGAGGTTCGCTGGAACGTGTTTCAATGTTGCTTACTTTTTTATCGTCGTTCAGGCGTTTTTCACGGTGCTTTGACGTTTCCCGAGTTGATTTGTCGTGCCTAAAAGAGTCTCGTCGTCTCGGTGAATAATTTCGACGATTTCTACGATCCCGACTGCGCCGACGACTGCTGTCACGATCTCTGGATCTCCGACGATCTCGCGATCTCGATCGTCCACGCCTTCTGCCTCGATCTCTCGAATCACGACGATTGCTACTCCATCTGTCTCCATGTCCTCTGTTCGATTCTCGATTCGGCGATCGTCGGTTATCCTTGCGTCTCGCCTCCGATCGATCCTGAGCATTGGTGCCGTTTCTACCAACACTTTTCTGCTCGTTTTGCCGATCTTGCGCTCCTCCGTCACCACCACCACTTGCCAACGCTGGCTGATTGTTTTCTCGTCGCAAAACCGCTTCCGGTATTCGATCAATGTTGTTACTCGCACCGTCTCCCGCTTGTCCAACCTCGTTTGGATCCTCTACGAATTTTCGTTTTCTCTCCGGTTCACGCTCACGGCTTTTACTTTTATCGTCCCTCTTCAAACGCTCTTTCTCAATTTTCTGCAAAACAAACCCATTCCATGTGCGCTGTTTTTAACATTCCTCTTTTTTACTTATCCGGATCAAAGTAGCACCCGAGTGACGTTATTTGAAACATTGAAAGTTATTTAAAATATTTAACAACCAAAATACAGATTAATGTATAAAAGTAATTACGAAAGAAAACTAATTGAAACGAAATCACAAAAAGTTTCCAATCCAAGATATTTACGGAAACGTTTTATTTTATTTTTCGATCAGCGATTAGATAACAGTGACGTTGTTGCTCACCTGGAGTTCGTGTAGTTTGATTGTACGATTTTGTGCTTGTTTCCAATGAGGCGGCGTCATGCTCCTCGAACGGCTTCGTGAAGGAGTGTGATATCTCTGCAAATTATAAATTGAATAGAATATTGTTTCCTTTTAAACGAACGTTGTTAACGAATAAAACTTAACGAAATGTACTAACAAAAACACCACGTCCTTTGAAAACTCTTCCAGCTTTCCTGTGACTTCGTAAGCGATCCCTGCCATAATGATGAGTCCTGAATTCCTTCTGATTAGCATTATTAGTAGGTCCTGCGCGATATAAGAATTTGTTCGCAGGAACTTCAGGAATTTCATCGGGATCGATTTTTGTAACGGAAACGAGAGGATGAGCTTTCGCGTCCTCTTCGTCGGCGGAATCTGGAATTTCACCGTCTTCTGATCGACTCTTTTTTTTGCTGTATAGAGAGGGAAACATAGTTCGATAACTCTGAGTTTTCGAGCAAATAGTTTTGACTTTTTATTTCTCGACGATTTTCTTACCTTCGCTTATTTTTCTTTTTCTTTCCCTTACCCGAATAAGAGTCGGAATCTGAACACGAAGAACTTACTTCCTTGGGCTCCCGTTTTTTAGCTGAAATAATTATTTTCATTTCAATACTTTATCGTGACTTTTATTCGTATCTACAAATTTGATTATTACCTTTATTCTTCACTTTTAACACGAGCTCTCCACAATTAACGACCTTTGCGTCTTGTAACGGTCGGGACATACGATCTACCGGAAGTCCCTCAATGTGCGACACGACTTCCTGGCCGGAAACAACTTCGCCGAAAACCACATGCACACTGTCAACAAAAAGGGTGCGAAAAACACATTAGTCTCAATTGCTAATTGCACAGTTAAAAAAAAACAACGATTTTTATCGATGTAGAGTATTTTTTTGAACTCACTTGTCGAGATGAGGCGCCGGTTGCGTTGTACTACAACAACAAAACATTATTAAGGGGATGAGTGATGGACTGAAAGAGCCAGCTTTCATTGCTCATTGTGTTGTAGTAGCGATGTGCAGAGACCCCTCCCTCGCGACTACACAGAAATAGTGCTAAGTTATTTATTCCTCGAGACTGATTTGAGCTTTTTTTTTGTTTTTTTTTATTTAACAGAAATCTTCATTAAAGTCCCAAAGCCTTGAGACTGTACGATCCAAATAAAGTTGTCTACAAATTAATTGCTTCGAAGTTTTACCGGAATTAAGAATTATTAAACAATCTTCCCCTGCGATTATTCTGTGAAAAATAAATGGATAAACATGATTATTAAGCGTGCTACTTTTGAGCTCAGACCGTTTATATCGAGGATCGAGTCTCGGTTCTCTGGTCCGCTGCTTTGGAGAGAAATACAATTTTTTTTAAAGGTGAGCAATTTCATTGTTCCATTCCACGAAGCAGTTTAAAGATGTTTTATACTTTAGACATTTATTCTCAGCATAACGCCGAGAAAAAGGCTGAGATTTTTCAGATTTATGTTCCATTGCTAAGTCTCTTTTTTCAATTCTAATTTAATAAAATTTTCTGTAGAGAATATATATTGTGTAAAGCATTCGTCGTTGATAAATTTAGAGAGGTCTGAACGAAGATCTTTCAAATGGTTCATCGATGCTATTGTCGAAAGCTAGATATTTCATGGTGCCTTGAATTTTGATTATCAAATATACGATTAAAATTCGTATTTCTTTTTTTTAGCTGTACAAAGTGTTGTACTTACACAAAGAACTGCGAACCGTTAGTGTCTTTGCCACGATTGGCCATGGACAATAAAAATGGTTTGCCATGTTTGATGTTGAAGTTCTCGTCTGAAAAAGAATCACAAATTTAGTTTTGTGTCATTTTTATGTCCGTGAATAATAAAATAGTGTAAATTGGGAGATACTCCAGAATTTTTGTACTTAAACTTCCCTGTAGTAACAACAACTTTGAAGTACAATAAGCGATTTAAAAAAAAAATTTTTTTTTTTTAATTCTCGACATAAGTAACCCTTTGAAGTACACTTGGGGTCTAGAGGACCCTGAGCAAAGTTTGAGCCCAAATTTGGAGTCTGAAAAATTGATCATTTTTTCTTATGCGTCAATATATTTTTTGATAAATAAATTGGGCTGTCCTATCAAGGAACACTTGAAAATGATACACAAAAATTTTTAAATCTCAAAATTCATTACTTTGACAACAGTTTAAAGACATTAGGGTCCTCTGAACCCTAATAAGTTTCAGCTTAACGATTATAGGATTAAAAAGTAAATTGGTTGATTTTAACTCACTACATTCTTGTTCATAATAAAATGCAGTTTTTCGATTGTTTTTGAGTGTTTATTTACCAGGAAATGTGCCTCCGTAAATGGATTCTCCTCCAGTACCATTGCCGACTGAAAAATCACCTCCCTGTATCATAAAATCTTTGACGACTCTGTGAAAAACAATTCCCTTGTAGTGCAGCGGTTTTCCTGTTGTTTTTCCCAAGCCTTTTTCACCAGTGCAGAGCGAACGAAAATTTTCACAAGTTTCCGGACACATATCGGCGTAGAGCTCGAATATTATACGACCCATTGGCAAACCGCCCACTTCGACGTCGAAAAAGACCCGTGGATTGACCTGAGCCATGATCGAAGACTTTCGATCACTTTTGATCCTAAAACGAATGTCAAGTTCGAAAAAAATGTGTCCAATTTCTGGTATTCACTGAAATATCCTTAAAACCACACGAATTCGAGAACCTTGTAAAATTGAAGGAAAATAATGGAAACGCCGAACCGGAGCAAACGATAACACGACGATGCAAATGGTAGTAACGCTCTCGTTGTTTATTGGAATTTGGAATTTAATCAATTGATACTAACCCGTTACCAAGGCGCAGGTGGCGCGGTTTTTATCGAAAACCGCGGGGCTTCGTTAAATCTTGTATTACTGAAGATTGTCGGAAAATATAACGCCAAACGGAGGTTAAACGCCCGTACATGTACGAGAATCCGTGTTCGCGCTGATTACTGGGTTTTACGTGTACATGGGAAAAAAAAATTTTCCGACTGCTCAAGTCATGGAACTAGAATAAAGGGAGCCAAACGCAATAACAAAATTTACTAGAATCGCGAACTCCTCCCGAAATTTGTAAAATTCAACTAGGAATGTCTTTCGGTCGGAGCACAGGGCACAGCGACAACTCTGTCGAAAATTAACTCTATCATCAGGCAAATTTCTACCTGACCAAACTCTACCAAGGAAATTTCAACCAAGGGAGATACTCTATCATTAATTCCTCAACTTTCCCAAAATTTTTCTCTACCATAGGCAAGGTCTACCTCCGTGAAGTTAGCCCCCCCACTTTATTTTTTTAAACTTTCATTAACGCAAATCGTTTGAGAATCGTTTGATAGAGTTTGATAGAGAAGAATAATTATTTGAGAGTTAATATTGTTCACGTAAAAACGATTTTATTTTTTGGTGTGAACTTGGCCCCAATTTTTTTTATCTCCTGAAATAATGGACTTAGACGTTTCATTTTTTTTTAATCGTTTGAGAATCGTTTGAGAGGGTTTGAGAGCCAAAGAAAATCGTTTGAGAGTTAATATTTTAATTGATATTAAATAATTATTCAGTGCACGATTTACCCTAGGATCCGAGCACTTCCGGTGTGCGCAGTGCATGTGCGCAGTGTATGTGCGCAGTGTATGTGCGCAGTGCATCTTGTTCATAAATTAGGCTGCATTTTGTTTAAAAAAGTTATAACCAATTATTAGTCCGAACTGTAAACATAAATCGAAAATTTCAGCTTAATTGTGTTAATTGTGTAAAATTGTGAAACTTTTTGATATTTTTTGGAGAGCTACAAATGTCAACAACTGCACTGCTGTCAAAGAGAAAAGTTGGACTTATTGTATTTGGTTAAAAAAAATAGTGAAATATGAGTGAAAATACGTATAAAGTACGCCGTGACATTGGTAAAAATGTGAGCCAATTTGTAACGGGCAAAAACAAGAATAGCGTTAAAAATATTGTGAAAACTGCGGAAGATAACATAACCTCTTGAACGTCATGGCTACGAAAAATCGTCTGCTGATCACATTCTTTCAAGTTCTATCGCGAATATTTTCTTCAAACGTCCGGTGACTCTCTGTTTTTATCGTTGCTACGGAATCTTTAGAATTTAATTTACCGCAAGACAGTTTATATCAAACATTTATCATTATTTAATATATGAATTATTAAATAGAAATGTGAGCAACAGGTCATCTCCATAAAGTGTCGTGTAAATTAGACGATTTGCAAAGTTATAATTCTTTTCTAAAGGTTCGGTAACCTGACTCGATATTTTTCCAGTGGACTGGGATGTGCTTTTACTTTTATGTACAAAAAAATTAGTGAATTGTCAAATATTCGAGTTCGTGAAAAAAGAGATTCATTGAGTTTATTACACCTTGGTACATTGAGGCAATTATACAAATTTCTAAATAACGAATAATTTGTACAGAATGATAATATTCATAAACAAAATAATGATCATAGTAATAGTAATAACAATAAAATAAGAGAAATAATATAACGCCATGAAAATAATAGAAAGATAAAAGAGAGATTAATCGATACTCATTGCGAACGCCATTACGAAGCGTATGCCAGTAACAAGGTCATGAATAAAATATCAAAATAAAGTCTAATGTACATCATTTTTTCTAATTTGTGTCTCGTATTTTGTTCTTCAGTGTTCTCCTTGTACCTACAGCACTTGATTTCATATAATTAAACCCTTCTAATCGTTTATTAACAAATATTTCGCTTTGTATCGATTATTAAGGGCGAAATTTTGTATTTTTTCAATAAAAACATCGATTGAGAAGTTCAATGGAGAATATAGAAATAATAATATTATCTCTCGAGAAATCCCAAATTGTTGAATTCAAATTTTCAATTTTATTTTCAAAATTGCTCGATTTCTTTCCTAATGTAGGAAGAAATTGATTTGTTTTGGAAATTTAGTTTTTAATTTAGAAAAATTCCGAAGATTTCCAATGTTTTAATATCTCGAAGTTTATAATTCAGAAAAGAAATGTTACCTACGTTCAATTTTAATACCATATATTGTAGATACGAGCACGCTTTTGTAATGAAAAGGACTGTGAATGAAATCAATCATTCATTTTTGGAGATAATAATATCAGGGAAAAATGATTTTGTACAATATTTGCGAATCCGAAACAGTGTAATTCTCCGAAATTCAAGTTATCAAAAAACAGTAACTCACATATTATCATTGTTCAACATTCTTTCAGATACTCTAATCAAAAAATGGATCACCCTGAACCTTAAAAATCAATGCAGTAAAAAGAAAATTGTGGTCATTAATAAGAATCGAAACTTTCCCGTAATTAAGAGCGGTGACTCAACTCTTTATTTGACCAGAGACATCGCCGCTATCATTGATCGATACGAAAAATCTGTTTTTGATCTCATGCACTACATTTTGGAGAATTCGCAGAGTGACCATTTTACAAATTTGGTCACTATTCTTGAAAAACAACCTTTCATCGACAAAATATGTCAAGTTAAATTTGGCAAAATACGTGGTATAAGCACGAGAAAAGGCACCGCTGTTTTTCTCAGTGATTTTTTGAACGAGGCTCGAGACACTATGCGAGAAACACAAATTAATTCGCTCAGTAAGCAACGATAATTTGTAATTTTTTTTTACTAATAATTAATGAATTAATGGATAAATCAATAAAAATTTCATAAGAAAAACATTCAAAAACTGCAGGAAAAAAAATCTGAATTTGAATTCGGAAAAACATTAAGTAATTATTGACCTAATAGTCATTTATGTTTTGAATATTTGATTGATTTTCAATAATAAAATACGAATAAAAATTCTAAGCTTCACTGTAGAAAATTAAAATTGTATTTCCCAGTTTTAGGGAAAATGCTTCAAATATTAATTGAAGTTATTTTTATCAAAGTGTTTTTTTCTGCAGACTGACCGATAATATAACTCGATAAATATCAGCGACCAAGGTACCTCTCGACCCGCATGACAACAACTTCGATAGCCTTGGAACTTGAGCGGTTATTATTTACGATTTGAAACAAAAAGGGTTTCGAGATTATGGCTTTAGTTGGAATATTGCACTTAATTTGGGTATTGACGGAGAGAGCCAATAAATTTTTTTAATGAATCTTATTGATTATATTGATAAAAAATGTCTAAATGTGAACAAGTTTTCGGTGCGTTATAGTTTTCTCTATTATGCAAAAATAATTTATTAAAACGTGAGAAACAAAAAATTTCCTTAGTATGCATAGGTCATAAATTATCTTCTTTAAAAAATTCAGCAAAAGTAATCATAGTTCTTGATGAAATGTCTAATTCGATTTGTCGAAGTTTTGGCACTTATGCAAAAATTATTTATCCAAAAATCGCGGATGAATTATTATTTTTTTGTCTAATCAAACTTGGAACTAAATTGGCGAGCCAGTGCGAACCATCAATGCTGAGAGAACCGATCGTAAATGATCTCGTTACAAAAATCAATCAATTCGACGATTATTTCTTCGTACTGTACACTGTAGCCGTGCCATTTAGCAAAGTATCATTTTGAACTGCAGTAAGCTCGCTCAATTTTTAGAAAAAGACCATTTTTTTGTGTTTCATATTCAAAATTTCTCCCTTAAAAAAACCGTTTAAAATTGTTTTACTAATTAAAATATGGTTTTGAAAATGTTTTTGTGTTTCTTTTTTTTAATACTTAAAAGTGCTTCTCGATGTAGCCACATAGTCAACAAAACTTTGAGGGAGCTTGACGTCAAGAGGGAACCGGAAGATGTGGGATCTTAAAGATTGCTTCTCTCCAGAGTCTCCAAGAACGTTCCAGCAAAAGGAATGAAATTACTAGGTCGTCGACCTCTCGAACAAATGTAAAAAAAAAAAATTGTTGAAAAAAAGGAAATCTTGTATGACTCTTTTAGACAACAGAATAATCGAACGTTTTACGGATACAAAAAACGCGATATTCCTTGGTGACTACGCTTACCGACGATACTTCGAACAATTACAACGAGGCACTTGAGGAGAGTAATTCCGCTGTATATTCAGATAAATTCATCTACAAAGATAAGATTATTTGGGGAAAAGGCTCAAAGAAGTTATTCAATACTGATTTAGCCCGGGTGGTGAGACTGGGGCTCACACATTTGGGAATTCCTTACGGTTGGCGATGGGGCGGTCCCGCCTCAAATCACTGCCCAATCTGGTGCGAAATATTTAGCGATCCCATTGAGGTTTGACGGATGCCCTCAACTTAATACCTAATTAAATAAGCAATTATGTGACTCGCGCAAACAAAGAACGAAATACGGAACATAATTGAGAGTATTTGTACGCTTGATTTTGAGCGAAATTTTTTGGTTTGCAAAAGTGTGTGCTCTATCGTTTGTTCTTTCCTTCCACGTGACGCTGCGTCAAAAATCACTTCCTTCTTGAAATTGACAGACTTCTCTGTATTATACGTATAAATTTATAGTTACGCGTGCATCCAAAAGATGAAAAATCATTGAAGATATTAATATATAAAACGAATTAATTGTGTAATGTACATAATGAAAACGACCGTTCACACAGAGATTACCTATGTAATTACAGTTTCTTCATTTTTCTTTTTTCTTATACTTATTATTTAACGACGACGATGTATACAAAAATCCTGGAACAGAATCCTTTGTAGAAGGAACAAGACTGACTACTTCCACTTGTAATAAAAGCGGTGCGATGCTGGCATGTCGCATCGTAAAAGTATCCAGTGCATAATAACGTTAAATATAATGAAATATTTTGCATAACTCGCATTGCTCACGTTTTCCTTTTTTCTAATTTTTTAAGTTCATTCTCGTTGTCGAATATCCAAAAATTATGGTCGTAGCGAACGTAGCACAAGATTTCCCCAGGGACAATATAATTTCGGACGAAAATTTTCATACAGCATTTTTTTTTCATTTCAGCAAAATATTGCTAAGTTTCATTTATTTTCTACGGCTGATAATTATGAAAAATATTTTTTTTTCGTTCCTTAATGTGGCAAATTCAAATGTTTAAGTGTAAAAATTTTTTTCTATAAAAGTTGGTTTTTTTTTACATCGTATACAATATGTACATTATCTTACATATGGTCGTTAAAAAAATATAGTTACATTCCACACAAACTGATTCGTGAAAATCTTCGAGAGGTATTTCTCAATATCGTGATCAGATGTAAAATCTAACATGCACGCAACACATACATCGCGGTTCGTAAAATCCGTGGTGAACAACTTTGCGGTATAATGTTAAATGATTAATTTACTTCACTATTGCGCATCAACAATGAGTGCCTTCTTCTATGTTACATGCATTAACAAAATTTGAGGTTTAGGCGATTAGTTGTTAGGAACGAGAGTGGATGTAGGGCCCTCGTAGGGAATCGATTGAAGAAATCCATTGGTTGTGTTCATCGCGCTCACCGGTTGAAGCTGCATTATACCACCGTTGTCCACATTTATCCCTCTCACCGTTCCACCCTGCTGAGCTGTTATATTCGCCAATGCTGAGGTGAGTATAAGGGTCAGCTGTTGACCTTGAGCACCTGAAAACGGTAGAAAAAAAATAGCATTAATCGACACGAATCAACATACTATTTGTCTGTTTTATCGCCGGGATCACGAATGGCATTTTATTTTTAGTTTGATTCGTTCTAAAAAGAACTACAAATTTTCATTGAAAAAATTTCAATTTTTTCAAATGTTTCGCTTAATATTTTATCTGTGATAGTAATGGGCTGTATAGTCTGTTGCTGTGACTGAGCAGCCGGTATGTGGATGACTTGGCCACTGGCTAATTGACTCGCATCTATACTCGTAATTTTTATTTCACCTCCTTCTTCCGAGGGTCTGGTAAGAGCGGATAAGGTTTGAACGTCAATTTTCTGGCCGTCTTTCGTGGTAAGAACGGTTCCTCCGGTACCACCAGATCCAACGGGTCTTCCGAGGGAACCAATGCCTACGATCTAATAAAATCAAATTCGTCAGCGTTCAATAACCGTTCAAAACACTGGGTGAAGATATTGTTTATCTTTATTTCGTTTTATTTTTCCTAAAAGTTCATACCGGTTGTCAAGTACCATTGACATTCTGGAATAATATTATAGAATGAATACTAATTTAAAGGGACTAAGTTAAATTCAATTTTTAACCCCAGACCCCTGCAACGGGGTCGAAAACGACCCCAATTTTTTGAGTAAAAAATGTCTTTCTAGCGTTTCTCCGAAATTCGTTTCGTTTTATAGAGTTTTCATCATTAAATGTCCACCAAATGTGACTTTATCATATACTATTCTCTTCGTGGTTAAAAAAAAACGGAATGGTGTACAATTAAACCTTATTATCGGATACGAGGAACATTTTATGTTAATGAGAAGATTGAAGTCATTTTCGACCCAGTTATAGAGTTAAAATGAAATTCTCCATTGTACCTGAACATTTCCGCCAGGACCAGCAACGCGCTCGTTGTCCAAGTTGTGCTCGACGTCGGTGTCGAAGCAACAACTTGTGCCTGAACTTGTTGCTGCTGCTGCTGTTGTTGTTGCTGCTGTTGTTGTTGTTGTTGCTGCTGTTGTTGTTGTTGCTGTTGCTGTTGTATAACTAGTTGAACGACTTGTTGGACTTGTTGTTGTATCTGGGCATCAGTAACTTGCTGTTGTCGTTGAACGACGTGTTGCTGAAATTAATGCTATAAGCCACGACTTGCTGCACAACTTGTTGTTGTGTTTGTTGTTGGGCGACCTGTTGCGCAACGTGATATGCTACTTGTTGACCCTGCAAACCTTGCAACTGCGGTAGATTGACTATTTGTACCTGTTGTATTTGACCATTCGGAGTTATGATCTGAGCCATTTGCGAAATTTGCTGAAAGAATAAAGAGAATAGAGAAATTTCATCGTTTCGTTGTTTCTCCGAGGATACAAGAATATTTTCTAGACGAATAAAATTACAACCCTTACTTGCGTTATCTGTGGTATTATCTGCGTCGCACCCATATTGAAAACACTAGATAACGCTTGAATGGGAAAGTGTACCATTTGATAAACGGTCTGACCGTTTCCAGCGTTTACCGGTACCTGTACCAGTACGGTTTGCAGCACATTCTGCATCGAGAATTGCAACGGTCTCACCTGTACACTCTAACCTGAAACATTGAGGGTAGCCTTGGAATCTGCCCGTTCGTTTTCGATTTCAGGTGTAAAAAAAGGCAGTGGTTAATCGGTGAAAGCGGCGGCATTAGAAGTTTCGCAAACTTGAGGTAGTTATCGTGCAAAATTTACTTTGTTTAGAAACCAGATGAAATAATATGGCTTTAAAGATTAGAAAAAATGGCTTTAAGAATAAAAAAAAAAACTAGTATTTCAGCATATTTAGAAAGTGGAAAAATAAAAATAAAAGTCATAATTTGAGGTTGATTATGAATAATTTAAAGGTGTTTTTATGGACATTAATCTAAAAAATACAAGCCTCGCTAAATACTCCATTTAAGGTTCTATTTTTGTGCAAATGTAATCTAAATCCGTTAAAAGCGTAGTTTTTGAACGAGAACTACCTTAAAGCTTACCTTTAGAAACCGAACCTTTAGAAAAGAATTATAACTTTGAAAATCGTCTAATTTACACGACACTTTATGGAGATGACTTGTTGCTGACATTTCTATTTAATAATTCATATATTAAATAATGATAGATGTTTGATATAAACTGTCTTGCGGTAAATTAAATTCTAAAGATTTCGTAGCAACGATAAAAACAGAGAGTCACCGGACGTTTGAAGACAATATTCACGATAGAACTTGAAAGAATGTGATCAGCAGACGATTTTTCGTAGCCATGACGTTCAAGAGGTTATGTTATCTTTCGCAGTTTTTACAATATTTTTAACGCTATTCTTGTTTTTGCCCGTTACAAATTGGCTCACATTATTACCAATGTCACTGCGTACTTTATACGTATTTTCACTCATATTTCACTATTTTTTTTAACCAAAAATACAATAAGTCCAGCTTTTCTCTTTGACAGTGCAGTTGTTGACATTTGTAGCTCTCCAAAAAATATCAAAAAGTTTCACAATTTTACACAATTAACACAATTAAGCTGAAATTTTCGATTTATGTTTACAGTTCGGACTAATAATTGGTTATAACTTTTTTAAACAAAATGCAGCCTAATTTATGAACAAGATGCACTGCGCACATACACTGCGCACATGCACTGCGCACATGCACTGCGCACACCGGAAGTGCTCGGATCCTAGGGTAAATCGTGCACTGAATAATTATTTAATATCAATTAAAATATTAACTCTCAAACGATTTTCTTTGGCTCTCAAACCCTCTCAAACGATTCTCAAACGATTAAAAAAAAATGAAACGTCTAAGTCCATTATTTCAGGAGATAAAAAAAATTGGGGCCAAGTTCACACCAAAAAATAAAATCGTTTTTACGTGAACAATATTAACTCTCAAATAATTATTCTTCTCTATCAAACTCTATCAAACGATTCTCAAACGATTTGCGTTAATGAAAGTTTAAAAAAATAAAGTGGGGGGGCTAACTTCACGGAGGTGCAAGGTCTGTGGACTGGTAGCATTGCATTAGTAAGATCTCATACATTTCTTCTATACGCAGATCAAAAATGGCAGAAATACTCACGCCAGTATATTTATAGTTCACTGACGGTTACGAACACAAACACACACCGATACCAAACAAACGCACACCGATACACCGATATGACTAACACTTCTCCGTGGATCCAAAATGGACGCCTTTGAGAAGAGTTTACTCAGGGAGACTAGAGAGAAGGAGTGAACACAGCGTAGGCCAATTTGTAGTTCCAGCTGCCCAAAACACGTTAATGCTATAGTTTCTGGTTTTGCCACTGCAGCGCTCGTGACCGAAAGTACTAATGCATATAGTAATAATAATCCTCAGCGGCGTGAAACTGACCTTGTACTTTGCGATCGCAGCGCCTCTCATTTTCTACCATTTTTTGGGAACACTTCTTAAGTACGGTGTGTTCACTCCTTCTTAGGGATGGGCGATGTTGAAAAAATAATCGATTTTTAATAAATCGATTATTGGAAAAAAAATCGTTTCTGAAAATCGATTTTCCAGTTTAAAAAATCGGTGAATCGATTAATCGAAGAATAAAAATAATTTTAAACTGCTCATTGGTGGATTCTTTCATTTATTTTACATTTTTGTGTATAACGCTCGAGAAGATTCTTGAGCGGTTCTTGAGAAAAGTCCTTAATTGGAATCCGGTTTTGCCCATGAATTCAGTATCTGAAAAATTATTAACATTATTATTGATAATCGTGAATAATATTGAAAATATTATTTTTTTTGTTAATTAACATAAATAATCATAAATTATCAAATAATGGTTTTACCTGAAGGATTGATTCACGACGTAAATAAATAAGGAGCTTAACATAAAAAATAAGGTTAAGGGAAAAACAGACAGCACAGTCAATTTCATTAATATACCATCCACCAACATATATATTTGTTAAATACTTTTTAGTTGAAAAACAAGGTTCACAACAAAACTTGGAAAATAGGAACTAGGAACATAAAAGATAGGAACTATCACCAACAAAAAAAATCGCGCCTTATCAAGAGACGCGGCAGCGGCTCGACGCTAAGTTAAAAGAAAAGCGTAGTAAATTAATACTGCACAATGCAAAACGGCACAAAAGGTAAAATTCAACATTTCCATAACTCGTGAATGAAAATTTTCTTATTCGAAACCCCAATCCTTTCGTGTTAGTGAGCTAAGAAACAGCAGCTTGTTCAAGTGCTCACCGGATAGCCTGCTCCGATTGTCGGTTTGAATGTCCCCGGCTTGAGAAAACAATCGCTCAGATGGTACAGATGTCCCCACGATGCTCACGTACCTTATCGCCAATTTGTGCAATGACGGAAACGCGAGTTTCATAGTTGACCAATATTTTAGCGGATCTTCATTGCGCGAGATGACTGATTGGCTTAAGTACTGTCTTATTTCGAAACTAACACCTTCATTATGAGCACTGCTCAAGAAATCTTAATTGTAGATTTAAAATATCAACATATATATTAAGCACAGCTCACAGTTTTTGTACCAGTTTTCTATATCATATTTGAGCGAACATGGAATAGTCCCGGTTTCAGCGTGAGGAGTTGATGTTCTGGACATCCAGGGTTCAAACCCTGCTGATGTAACTTTTTTTTTGTATCATCGTATTTGTTTTTTCAATTCAATCGATCCCTCTACAAAATTCAATTATTGGAGTGAATTAAAAAAGAAGAAAAGAAAATCAATTTCCAACTGTTTAAGTTGTTATAATCGCAAAGCTTTGAGTTACTAAGTTATTTAGTCAAATAAAATTACAAAAATAATATTTTGAATCAAAAATATATTTTTTCTCCTCCAACCGGACTATTCAGAAGAAAAGGGGGGAATGGCTTCAATAATTGAATTTTAAAGTGGGATCGATTTGATTGAAAAAAACAAATACGATGATGAAAAAAAAAGTTTCATCAGCCGGGTTCGATCCCTGAGCCTCCGACCGCCAGCTGACGCCGCTACTACCTGGACTATCCTGTTTACACCAGTAATGTTAGTAGTGAAACTGGTACAAAAATGGTGAACGATGCATTGTATATATTGATGTTTTAAATCTCCAATCGAAGTTCTTTCAGCGTACCATGTTTTACGTCTGAGAAATCAATCAATAGAAAAAAAAGAGAAATGTGTTTCCGCTCTGCAAGCGGGAAAGAGAGAGATCGCTGCCGCACCGCGACCGCCACGCCGCCAAGCGGCAGTTCGAGTCGCAGAAAGTTTGTCTTCAGAGTTTCAGAGCCGCCATGGCCATAAGAACTGGAGGCGGATTATGTGCACCGATCGAATTCGAATTCGACAACGTGAAAGCGAGAATATGCCATCCTAATACCATTCTTCTTGAGTGACCAATCCATGGTCTAGGGGAACTATGTCACTTTCTTTCATGTCGGTATCGTTGTTGCTAGCGCTAAACAAACTCCCAAAAAATAATCCTATGATACATAAAGCACAGACCTTAAAAAATAGCAGAGCAGAAACCGCGATGAAGTCGACTGATCGAATTCGATCACTGCACATAATCCGCCTCCTGTTACTGTGCTTCTATCTTCTATGCTACGTCTGAATTCGTTGTCGCTACTCACTGCGTGCACTTTTTGCATTTTTATTATATATAATAGGGGAGGGGAGAAACTCGTCGATATTGCCGAATAAAAACCGAAAATCGATTAATCGACGAGAAAAACAATCGACAAAATATAATCGATTATTCGAATAATAGTATCGGTACAATCGATTAATCGAAAAACATCGCCCATCCCTACTCCTTCTCTCTAGTCTCCTTGAGCTTACTAATGCAATGCTACGTAGTAGGCTACTAGCAGGGAGACTAGAGAGGAGCGAAAACACCGTACTTAAGGGAGTTGTATCGATATTTATATGACATCATACGAAAAATACATTATATTTGATTATTCCAAGTTAATGTATTGAAATTTGGCGTGAATCTTCTTGAACAGCATTTAATTATGTGTGAAAAATTTGGAGAGGTTTCACCGTCTAGTAATCGAGATATGCATTATTGAAAATGACAAGTTTAACATGAGCTCTTATGGAAGCTTTAAAAAAATTGCGAAATTCAGCAATAAATATCTCAATTTTGAGACGATGAATCATCGGCATATTCCGCCAGAAGTTTAATACCATATTAAGCTTTCTATTTACAAAATTTTATTGTGTAAAGTTGGAAAATAATTTTTACATGAGAAACGCTATAACCTCCTTAAGAAGTGTTTCCAAAAATCGGTAGAAAATGAGAGGCGCTGCGATTGCAAAGTACAAGGTCAGTTTCACGTCGCTGAGGATTATTATTACTATATGTATTAGTACTTTCGGTCACGAACGCTGCAGTGGCAAAACCAGAAACTATAGCATCAACGTGTTTTGGGCACACCGGAACTACAAATTGGCCTATGCTGTGTTCACTCTGCTTGTACCATAGGCATTCGCACGCTTATAAGACGGCCGCAGGGCGGCGCGTCGGTTATTCATGAGGTCGTCAACTGAAGAAAACTACAATTACTAAGATAATTATAAACAGAGATAACAAACGTTACCAATAAGGTACGGCCAGAGCTTTGACGGTTAGAGAAAAGAAAAACCGTTAA
This sequence comes from Rhimphoctona megacephalus, assembly GCA_963989365.1. Lineage (NCBI taxonomy): Eukaryota > Metazoa > Arthropoda > Insecta > Hymenoptera > Ichneumonidae > Rhimphoctona > Rhimphoctona megacephalus. The sequence continues at coordinate 25,702,846 of OZ022415.1, forward strand.
AAAATATCGTTGATAGAAAATCTTCAGAATAATAATTATTAAAAGTGTTAAAGAAATAAATATAATAAAAAATCAGTTTAACGACATTATATATTATGAGAGTTTATTGACTTAGACCCCACAAACAATCTCTACCATGACATCTCTACCAACTCTGGCGGATCATAGCGACCAAAATTCTCGGTCTTTTTAGGCGTCTAATTTGCCGAAAAAAGACCCAATTGGGTCGTTTCAAAATTAGTCGGTTAAATCGGGGTGTTCACTTCACAGTCAGATTTTTGTCGGTTCATTAAAAAAAAAAAAAACTTAGAAAAAATTACAAAAAAGACTTAATTGAGTCTTTTTTTCGGCAAATTAAACGTCTAAAAGGATCAAAACCCTATTCGGTCTGTTTTTCGGTCGCTATGATCCGCCAGGGAACCCATCTCTACCACATCCTACTCTACCGACAAAAACTCTCCCAGCGAAATCTCTACTATGGTCAATCTCTACCGGAAAGACATCTCTACCAAGGACAATCTCTACCATTGATGAAGATTCATCTTTATTGCAGTAATGTAGATTATTACTTACTTATTGCCGCAGTATTACTTGTTTACTGTTTTTTTTACTTACCTAGTACTTACTTACTTAATTACTGCAGTAATGTAGATGTAGACAATGGTAGAGATTACCCTTGGTAGAGATGTTTTTCCGGTAGAGATTAACCATGGTGGAAATTTCTCTGGGAGAGTTTTTGTCGGTAGTGTAGGATGTGGCAGAGATGGGTTTGGAAGAGATGTCTACGGTAGAGATAGCTATATAAAATTAGCCGCTCGATTTTTACTTTTGCATTTTTTTTAAATTTATAATGATTGTTTGTGATTGTTTGATTAATTAAAATGTTTGTTTGATCATATTTTTTATCAAACAAACGAAACAAAAAAGGGCGTTAAGTTAGTCGCAAATTTTTGAAATTTTGTCTAATTTGATTTTTTCAAACGCCAATCGATTCGGAATCGTTTGTTTGAAACAAATAATATTATTTGAAGGTTTGTTTGATTGTTGTTTTTCCAAAAAATGAATAAATAAAATATTGGATCGTTGTAAGCTTTTACACTAGATTCTAATATAACCTCGAGCATTGGCCGAAGCGGTTGAGTTTACTTTTCAGAGCAATCATAATCTCGATTGTGTATAAAAAATGTGTACATCTATTCGATTTAAAAACATTGAATTATTTCTATTACCAGGCTAGCATTAAAATTAGGCTGTGTCTAGTCGTCCGGACACCCGGACAAATACGCGTCCGATATTCGTCCGGATATTTGTCCAAAATGAGGTTATTTTTTTTCAATTAGTTTTTTTATAGTATGATGGTATATTGAAACTCCCTCCGAACATACACCTCGTAGCTATAAATGTCCGGACGAATAATCGCACGTAATTCGTCCGGATATACAATTTATAATGATTTTCGTATATCCGAACGAATAATCGTACAGAATTCATCCGGGTATATAATGAATTACGTATCGACGAACGATTTCCAAGGGTTCTAATATGGATCCGGACGACTGATCGTACGTAATTCATCCGGATATATGATGAATAAAGGTATTTGCATGTATCCGAACGAATAATCGCACGTAATTCGTCCGGATATACAATTTATGATAGTTGTTATAAGAGTTGGACATTAGGAAATAGTAGGGTGGGTTTGGGTCATCTTGCGGTTGTTTTTTGAATAGTTGGACATGAAGAAATAGTAGGATGGGTTTGGGTCATCTTGCGGTTGTTTTTTGAATAGTTGGACATGTGGAAATAGTAGGGTGGGTTTGGGTCATCTTGCGGTTGTTTTTTGAACAGTTGGACATGAGGAAATAGTAGGGTGGGTTTGGGTCATCTTGCGATTTTTTGAATAGTTGGACATGTGGAAATAGTAGGGTGGGTTTGGGTCATCTTGCGGTTGTTTCTTGAATAGTTGGTCACGTGGAAATAGCAGGGTGGGTATGGGTCATCTTGCGGTTGTTTTTTGAATAGTTGGACATAAGAAAATAGTAGGGTGGGTTTGGGTCATCTTGCGGCTGTTTTTTGAATAGTTAGACATGAGAAAATAGTAGGGTGGGTTTGGGTCATCTTGCGGTTGTTTTTTGAATAGTTGGGCATGTGGAAATAGTAGGGGGGTTTGGGTCATCTTGCGGTTGTTTTTTGAATAGTTGGACATGTGGAATTTTTATCCAACTATTCAAATGCATGCCCAACTATTCAAAAAACAACCGCAAGATGACCCAATCCCACCCTACTATTTCCTCATGTCCAACTATTCAAAAAACAACCGCAAAATGGCCCATACCCACCCTACTATTTCCACGTGTCCAACTATTCAAGAAACAACCGCAAGATGACCCAAACCCACCCTGCTATTTCCTCATGTCCAACTATCCAAAAAATAACCGCAAGATGACCCAAACCCACCCTACTATTTTCTCATGTCCAACTATTCAAAAAACAACCGCAAGATGACCCAAACTCACCCTATTATTTCCACATGTCCAACTATTCAAAAAACAACCGCAAGATGACCCAAACCCACCCTACTATTTCCACATGCCCAACTATTCAAAAAACAACCGCAAGATGACCCCAACCCACCCTACTATTTTCTCATGTCCAACTATTATAACAACTATCATAAATTGTATATCCGGACGAATTACGTGCGATTATTCGTTCGGATACATGCAAATACCTTTATTCATCATATATCCGGATGAATTACGTACGATTAGTTATCCGGATATATATAACAACTATCAGAAATTGTATATTCGGATGAATTACCTGTGAGTATTCGTCCGGATATACTATACGGAAACCATTATAAATTGTATTTCCGGACGAATTACGTGCGATTACTCGTCCGAATACATGCAAATACCTTTATTCATCATATATCCGGATGAATTACGTACGATTAGTCGTCCGGATCCATATTAGAACCCTTGGAAATCGTTCGTCGATACGTAATTCATTATATACCCGGATGAATTCTGTACGATTATTCGTTCGGATATACGAAAATCATTATAAATTGTATATCCGGACGAATTACGTGCGATTATTCGTCCGGACATTTATAGCTGCGAGGTGTATTTTCGGAGGGAGTTTCAATATACCATCATACTATAAAAAAATTAATTGAAAAAAAAATAACCTCATTTTGGACAAATATCCGGACGAATACCGGACGCATATTTGTCCGGGTGTCCGGACGACTAGACACAGCCTAATTTTATTGCTAGCCTGGTATTATAAATAATTCAATGTTTTTAAATCGAATAGATGTACACATTTTTTATACACAATCGAGATCATGATTGCTCTGAAAAATAAACTCAACCGCTTCGACCAATGCTCGAGGTTATATTAGAATCTAGTGTAAAAGCTACAACGATCCAATATTTTATTTATTCATTTTTTGGAAAAACAACAATCAAACAAACCTTCAAATAATATTATTTGTTTCAAACAAACGATTCGAAATCGATTGGCGTTTGAAAAAATCAAATTAGACGAAATTTCAAAAATTTGCGGCTAACTTAACGCCCTTTTTTGTTTCGTTTGTTTGATAAAAAATATGATCAAACAAACGTTTTAATTAATCAAACAATCACAAACTATCGACAAACAATCATTATAAATTTAAAAAAAATGCAAAAGTCAAAATCGAGCGGCTAATTTTATATAGCTGGTAGAGATTGCTTATTTTGGTAGAGAATACCCTGAATACCTATGGTAGAGAAAAATGTTGGGAGAGTTGAGGAATGATAGAGTTTCTCTCTTGGTTGAAATTTCCTTGGTAGAGTTTGGTCAGGTAGAGATTTGCCTGATAGAGTTCATTTTTGACAGAGTTGTCACTGTGTCTCTTTCGGCAATGTTAAAAACTTGTTTATTATATACAAGCATTTACTCTAGTGTGAAAATTATTTAAACTTACTAAGATGTTTGTTTCAAATTTTCCCGAATAGTACGAAAATGAGATACCGCGATAAAACAAGCGGCGCATCGGTCTTATTCTCATTCCCGCCAACATTCTCGCAGTTGGCCATCTTTGTAGAATCGAACAACTAGCGAACTCGCTCGCTGATTTCCCAAACGCCATTTTTATTTACGTACAGATTTTGTGAGGGGGTGGGGGGTCCAAGAAGAACAAGAACTTTCCACACAGCATTTACAATTTAATCCGAAAAAAGAATTTATATTGCCACGAAATCTGTGCGCTATCAACGATGTAAATTGGAAGATCAAAACGTTGTGTGTGTCGTGTTAAAGTGAAATGTAACATTCTTTTGAGTCCTCGTAAACTCTCACATTAATGCATTCATTAAACAATCGTGGTGTTCACAGCGAAAATCTGCGAATTTTACCAAACTGCGCTCCAAAAAAAATGGATTATCGCCAAAAGGTAGAGTTTACAAAAAAAAATTCATTTCATTTGGCCTAATTCATAATTTTCCAATTATTTTTATACAGAATATCGTATTTTATCACGCACGCTTGAATACATGCCTTTTTTTACACTTTTCTCGTATTTTACCAACGCGATGATAATAACGATCCCCAACGACTTTTTTAATAGCCAAACAAAAAATGTGTATAAAAAATTGTAGATATCGTGAATAAAGGTTAAATATATATATGAGTAGTAATATAACTTTCAATATTTGTGGATTATTGAAATAGAGCAATTAGTAAATTTTTATTGTGCTCGAAATTTTTTTGTCTTTGGTAATACAGTTCTTTTTTTAATTTTTAGTTCCATACGTTTCTTGGTTAATCATAAAAACAACGAAATTTCTCCTAAACAAAAAATTATCCACAGTTCAACGTTTATACTGGATGGAAAATGATGGAATTGAAAAAAAATATTAACATTCATTTGATTTTTCATTAAATAATCCTACAAATCAAACAATGATTGATACATTGATGATTTCTTATAGTTTGCATCATTGGATTGCAATATAACTACTAATTTTTGGCGAGCACAAAATTTATATGCAGTGTTGAGATTATTGGACAATCTGTTTTTAGGACATTCAAACTAATTCTGCATCAAAATTGGGACGATTTTAAATTGAACAAATAATTAGTGCAAGAAATATTTGTTGTTGCATGTTCACACAACAAAGTTCAATACCATTAATTTCTTTATGATATGATATTGTTCTAATCGTGATAAATTTATCTATTTTTATATTTTAATTATATTATTGTTCGTTATAATTGTCAAGTTCATTTATTGAACTTAACTAAACTACGAAATTCTTTGTTAAACCTATCTGCACGTGCGCATAAAAAAATAATAATGGTGATTGTGAAAAATATCCATAGGGAATTATTAAATCGCATAATAAATAAATCCGAGTGGTAATAAGAAACTAAAATCGTACTTTACCCGTTAAGTATAATAATTGTTAAATACCTATTCGTTTTATTTAGATATGAGGCCTGGAATTGCGGGCATATGCTTGTAGCATTTTTGCAATCCTATGCGTATTTGAGCAAAAAGGAGTTACATTGTTCCCGACATTTATAAATCTCTAAATTATATAAAATATTACCACATATACCAAGGAAAATATTGTATTTCTGAAAAATACTCAATAAATCATTATTAATTATTATTCTACAGTAAATTAACCCTTGAAGTATATCCAGGGTCCAAAATAACCCAGGCAAAGTTTAAGCCCAAATTTGGTCTATGAAAAATTTATCAGTATTTCTGTTATGTTAACAAATTTCCTTCGCTAAACTCTTTTCTTTTATCGAGGGATCATTTGTAAATTATTCAAAAAAAATTTTATGCCGTCGTATTTATTACCTTTAACTTGGCAATGGTTTAAAGACGCCGGGGTACTCTGGATTCCATGTAGACTCAATGTTTCCTCAGGGAAGTGTATATTTTATCGGTCGAATAGAAATTTATACATTACTTCGCTTTACAAATTGCTTGCTCTCATGTTCCATTCATTTTCATTGTATTTTCTGTTCAGATGATTGTACCAAATCCCCAAATATTGAAACACGAGGACGAAGACGACGAAGATCTGGAAACTTTGAGATTAGCGGCTCTGAAGTCGTTAGGAGCGAAGCACACGCTTCAAAATACTCAACAGTCAGCTCTGTTGCCTCAACAGATCAAATCTCGAGTCCCATATCCTTCTTGTCCGGTTTACAATCTTCAGAGACAGGTCAAAAGAGGAGGATTTTACCAAAACAGAGCTCCAAGGCAAAATGGGGTTTGTACAAATTCGAGATTAGTCACTCTCTCGTTGTAATCAATTTTTTGACCATTTTCAAATATATTTTCTACTTGTTCCACAGAATACTTATCGCAGGGTCAATCAGAATTTGATTGAAATTGTTCCTGTCGAAGAGGAAGAAACGCCTGAAAATGATTTACTTCTGTCTTATTCAAAAGTATTAAAGTTGGATCCAGAGGAAGATGATAGAGGTAAAAAACGTGACATAATATTGACACAATAATAAGAATTTTATTGGAGGATAATCATCATTTTACAATTGGACGAATTATCCTTGCTATAGAATTTCCATTTCGTTTAAAATGTTTATTTTTTCGACAAGAACTTTAAGTCCGTTTATAGTTTCATTTATCTTCACAAGTGACTTGGAAATAACGGTCCAAATCACAAGTGACTTGGAAATTCATTTTCGATATATTTTTAACGAAAATATTATGAAAATTGAATGCATGAAAAATTAAGTCTAAAAAATTTTTGAAAAAAAAAAATGTTTTCCGCACTTTTGCGATCGATTTTCAGACTTTTAAAGAGAATAACCAAAAAAAGCATAAAGGGCCATCGAATAAAATTTTTTTTGAAAAATAGTTGTTTTATCGCATCTCTACTTGAATGCAAGCCCTCAAAGCGTTTACGTCTCCATATTTTAGCCGCATTTTTTTGCCTTTTATTAGGTGATTCAAAATTTTATCGCTACAAAGATGAGCCAAGTGGTTCAGAGGACGAGGACATTAAGGAACCGAACCGTACTTTAGCAGGATCATTGTCATCAGTGAAGAATGAGCGATTAGAAAAAGGTGGAGGCGACGAGAGTGGAACGGAGCGAGAAATTCAGAGTGGAATCGAGAAAAGTCCGCGCGATAATACGGGTCAAGAAAAAATCTCGAAAGAAGTGTTACGGAGGGAGGCAGAAAAGGAAGAAGCCGAAGAAGAGGAAGAAGAAGAAGAGGCGGAAGAGGAGGAGGAGGAGGAGGAAGAAGAGGAAGAGGAGGAAAAGCCAGCAAACGACGACGACGACGATGTGTTGTTGATGGCGGATCTCGAGGAGGAGGATAGTTTGGAGCGTCTGATGGACGAGATGGAGCGTGAGATGAACACGATTGAGGAGAGTAAAGAGAAAAAGCCTGTGAAAAAAGAGTCGAAAGATTCGAAAAAATCGAACGAAACGCCGAAAGTGCGGAATCGAAAATCTCGCGTAGAACGTGAAACCGAAAGAAACGGTGTAACGAGTAGCTTGGTATCGAGTTCGAGTAATTTACAGGCTTCGACAAAAAACGAGCGGAGATCGGTGTCGCCACGTGCCCCAAACAGAACGTCACAAAAACGACGTTCGCTTTCACCGAAGCTTCGTTTGAGAAAAAAATCACCTAGAAGATCGCCCAGAAGATCACCGCCGCGAATGTCTAAGAAGAACTTCAAAGAAGTGCCACGAATGAGATCGCCGCGAAAGCTGTCGCCACCTTCGTCGAGATTCTCGCCTAGGCCGAGCGCCAGATCACCACCGAGCAACCGATCGCCTCCCAGAAGATCATCTCCTCCTAGAAAATTATCACCCAGAGTACGATCGCCTCATTCGAGATCACCGAGAATCCGGAGATCTCGTTCACCCAGGTTAATTTCACGATCAAAGTCGCCTGTCTCTAGGATCGCGAGGTCCCCCAAGCGCTCGAACCGTTCGAGATCTCCGAGAATCATAAGATCCAGGTCGCCCGGAGCAAGGACACCGAGGTCAAAGTCCCCGAGGACGAGTTCACCGGTACGAACGAGTTCGCCGAGGTGTCGATCGCCGAGAGTATCCCCCAGAAGAATAATCACTCCGCCGCGTCTGAGGTCACCGAAATTGTCGTCCCCGGAAAGGCGGAGAGGTTCGCCACCGCCGAGATTACGGTCCCCGATACGTCACTCGCCGCACAGATCGCCCTGGTCCTCGCCTCGTAACTCGCCACGACTTTCGCCTCGGAGACGAAGATCGCCCAAAGAAACAACGAGAAAACCACGACACAGATCGATAACTCCGGAGGAAACGGCCAATGTGAACTACAAACGTGAAGCTGCGTCTCCGTTACGAAAAATTGTGCCCGCTTCACCGGACAACACTCGATCAAAGGCCAAATCAAAGGATCCGGCTGTTTCGACGAGCAGCGGATCCAAGGACAACAGCGAAACCACCAACGACCCTGTGCTGGAAGCGAGACGGCGAAAATTCGAGAGCACCAAACCCATCGATCCTATTCACGATAATAAAAAAATAAAACTCGGCAAAAGAAACTCGGTCAATACAACCGAAGAAATTGTCCAACAAACCGTCGAGTCACCGAAATTTCGAAAAACTCATAAAATCATCGAAGAGGATTATCCCGATATCGCGGAATCGGATTTGTGTCTGACCGACGATTACGTCTACGACGTTCTCGAGGATGTCGCGAGTGACGAGTCTTCCTCTCATAATACCGTCGAAATGTGCGTCGAAATGGTACCCGTCAAAGTCGAAAAGGAGAGAACGAAGAAGAAAAAAAAACGTGATAAGGAAATTTATCAAGTTGGCAAACTCAAAGGCGAATTGCCACTGTCCGAACGCATTGGGAAAGAGAAAAAATGTAAAAAACGGAAAGACCGAGCACCGACTCCAGTTGAAAGCTCGCCCGAACAAGAAACCGTTGTCGAAGATTTGGCCATCGACGAAGAAGAAGCTGATTTACGAACGGAACTCAGTCGTCGCAGAGCTGAACGACTCAACCGAGCTGTTCCTATTCAATCCGCTCGACTTTTACAATCAGCATTCAAAGGCGTCGTCAATGAGTACGTTTTCCGCAACTAAATACTATCAAATTGTTTCCTCCGCTATTATTCTCGATGTTACAATATTTATTGAGCGTTTGTGATATTTCAGAGTGGCAAAAACCAACGCGAAGATCATACAGAGACACGTCGCCAAAGGGGATGATAAAAAGAGTAAATATTCTCACTCATATTTTTTCTTCTTTCTTTTACCTTCAGCGAATGATCTATTTACGATTCATTTTATTTCAGACAACAAGAAGGATGTTAGGCGAGTTACCGTACTCCATAGAACAGTCACTGATCTACCAGATTCCGAAGGTACGTTCAGTCCACAACTTTTCGTAATTTTTGAAATTGATTCTCGTCGACAATCATTTTTTTGTTCTTTTTCTTGTTTTTTTTGGAATACACATCGTTCCGGGAGAATGTTTATAAAAATTGCGTCATCGATGTTCAATCGTTCTAAATTGAAGCAAGTTATTTCCCTGAAACAGATTTACTTGTTTCCATCGACAAATCTTTTTGTATTTAAAATTGCCGTTAAGGGGAGGACCTCTGTGAAATTTTCAAGTCATTGAGGTCTTTTCCGATTATGCTAAAACTTTAGGTGAATGTTTCTACTCTCTTAAAACTAAAAAATAACCGCAGAAACCGCTCCGCCAAACCGTATTTCCTGTCCAGAATGGGAAAACACGAAAAAATGATTCGAGTGCCTACGTTTTTGTTGTTGACAATCGCACATTTTTGCACACATTTCTGTAAGTATTACGAACTAAAATAAGTATCCGTTTTATCATCCAACCATTTTTCGCAGAATTACAATTTTTTTTCGTCGAATTTTTTTATTTATTTGTTTCTAAATCTAATACTCTACAGGAAATCGATTGTTTTTGAGTCTAACTAGATCGAAAATTATCTGCTTCTCATATTAAGGAAGGGATGATCACTTTGTTCGGGAGCGGAGAGAGATTGGAAAGAGAATGAGCATGCATGTCGAAAAAAATCATTACCAACTTCCGAAAAATGAAATTCTGTAACTGTAAATCGAAAAAATCCAATTAAATATTAACATTACGGGATTGTCACGTGATGAATAACTCATACGAACGAATTAGCAATATGTAACTACATTAATTAAGTATTATTGATTTTAACAACGAGATCGGTAATGTGAGAGTAGTGACAAACAATATTAGTTTTGAAGTGGTTCAGACTTGAAAATAAATATTTGAAAACAACGATAAGAATTAATCAAACTCAAAATCATTTTATTAACTATAAAAGCAATTCATTCACTGTAGAATATTAAATTTGAAACGAAAAAAAAAATTGTAATTCTGCGAAAAATGATTAGATGATAAAACGGATACTTATTTTTATTCATAATACTTACCAAAAAGTGTTAAAAAATTTGCGATTGTCAGTGACAAAAGACTAGACACTTCAATCATTTTTCATGTTTTCTTGTACTGGACCGGAAATACAGTTCTCCGAGACGGTTTTTACAGTTGTTTCTTGTTTCTTGGTTTTTAGATAGTAAAAATACTCACCCAAAGATTTAGCATAATCGGGAAAGACATTGACGATTTGGAATTTTCATCGAGGTCCCTCCTTAAACTAGTGATTGAAAACTTGTGCTTCGACTGTTCTGATTTCCAAATTATGTCAAAATTCTGGCCACCCGATCTAAAATAATCAAAAACTTGTATAATTTTCTAATATTTCGAAAAATGATTTCATACTTGAAAAAAATCTACGAAAGTTCCTTCAGAATATAGGAAATTTTCGAATAAACTGGAAATTTTCTATGAATTTTTTTTTCTCTTTTAAAAGATTCTGAAATAATGTAGAAAATTTCTTGAGAAGCTGCAATATGATTTCAAATGTTCTTCAATTTCCACTAGTCTTTTGTTTTTTTTTTTTTTCTAAAAATTTGAATTTCCAAACATATATTTCGAATTAGAAAAAAAATGAATCGTGGTACAAAAAGTAACTATTAAAAATAAAAATGAGAATGTTAAAAAATATTTGGTTAATGTTTCGTGAATTTGAATTACAGACGAAGCGACAGTCGATTCTAAGATTCCGATAAGATTCAGATTGGGGATCAACAAGTCATCGCAGGAAAACAGCAGAGAGCCGAAGGCGGCTCGGAAATCTTCCAAGAGGCAAGGTCGCAAGGTAAAGCATAAAAATAATATGTTATTAACCGATCAAGAGCGAAAAAATTAGTATGTAATTATTATACATAAATCCTCGCCCTTCATATTCAAACTGTATATGAAGAAAACATCACACTGTGCGGTGCCGACGACGATTATGTTCGTACAAATGGCTTACGAATGTATGTTTCTTTGTTTATTTTCTCAGTGATTCGGTTCGGAACTCACTGAAACAATGACCACGTGATAATGCGATTGTTTCGTGTACAATTATCGCATTCGTTTACAAATAGAAATTCTCTTTAGAGAAAATAACAATAAAACTATAAATATATATCTCGAGTTCTATACATTTTTCTTTTTCATAGAACATTTATCACTAAAAATTATTTCAATGGTTTATCGAACTTGGAAGAATTTTTTTTCTCGATTAAAACATACACGATTAAGGGAATTCATTTTTATTATCGATTTTTTTTTGTTTTATTTACAAGCTAACGCCAATTTTTTGTTTTCACAACAACGCGATTAAATCCATTGATAGTTTCCAATGTTCGCGAAAATAAAGAGACGCGTATGTCTTTTTTTTCACAATATCAATTTTTAATTATTTATATATGGGATTTACAAGACATTGAAAGTCGATAAACGTTCATCATAGCCCCCGATTTACAGTTTAAAAAAATAAAATAAACTCACGATTCGTCTTACCATTCATTGTTTGTTCGAGCAATGCAACAATGTGCCTTCGAGACCGTTGTAACCATCACAGACTACTTTGGACATAAATCGTCCTCAAAAAAAAAATAAAAAAAAAAATAAATAAACAACAAAAGGTACAGAAGGCTGGCCAATAATAAAGATATTACCTGATTAAACTGATAGAACGATTATTGCGATAAATTTTTACGCCGATATCCTTTCGGGGATACTGAATATTATTAAATTCCTGACAGTCGAGAATTTAGAGTGTCTTGCAATGGATAATTTGATTGGAAAAAATGGATTTTTCAACAATTTTTTGTTTTACTCATCGTCAAGCACTCAAATTCTAATGAAAAAGAATATTTGGCTAGAAATTTGGTAATGAAGCATCCTGGAGACTGTAAAGGCGAAAGCCAATATTTGAAAAGCTTGTTAGTACGAATTTTGGCGTATCGATAGTTTTTGATAAATCATCGCATAATTCGAAGCATAATAAAGCTTAATTAGTCTTGCCCAAAAACTCGAGATCCCATGAATAATTATAGCGACGTTCCTCTCTCGAAAAAATCTCGTATTAAGCTTCAAAAAAAAATAATAATATCTCTTTTTTGTTCAGGCATAGAGTATAACATGTCCGATTGAATCGATTACGTATTTGTGCGAAGAAGAAGAGAAACACAGAGAAAAAGAAAGAAAAAGAAAGCACGAGTTCGCTCGAAGCTGGAAAACATTTGTATACACGAGGAAACATTATTTTTTGTTTCTCTTTTTTTTTTGTCTACTCGAACCTTAGGTGTAAAAGAATTTGTAGAACTTGTTCAATTTTAATTCTTCGTATCAATAATTGTATCTAGTTATTTATTATAATTCATCGCCTAGAGCTCTTGGTTATGTAAAATTGTAATGAAAAGAAAACGCAAGAAAGAAAAAAAACAGTATCAATTGTGTGAAATATGTGTAAATAATTTTCATCACTCGCTCACTAAATAAACAAAAAACGAAAAATTTAATTATAAATTATCTCCCGGAGATACACCCTTTACGCACCCGTTAGGATATTTTATTTAAGCACTTGTACAAATCAACAATAACAACAATTTGTATATATTAATAGTATTTTTTAATGAGCGGACGTGTATGTGCGATCTTTTTGTACAAAAAACAAAAGAAATGTTTTGTAAATGAAGTATATAGTACGTTTGAATGTAACTAGACTTGAAACCGACTATATTTAAGATTTATTCTCAAAGTTATCAGTTACTTTTACCAGCGTTATTCAATTGCTAATAGTTTTTAATTAACCAACTCCCGAACGAATTGCGTGCTCTCCAATAATGCGGTTTATATATCCTTAAGGGTGTACTGGCTATACAGCGCTTAGTTCCGAAACTTTAACTGCATTTTTCAGTGCCTCGTAGTTTATTCTCTTGATTAAGAATAAATTGCACATTATTTCATGCCAATAATTTTATTCCATCAAAATTTCAGTACTTAGCGGTTCCCAAAAAATCTGAAAAAATTCAGCCGTCTTTATGACGTTCCGAACATCAATTGGCAATAATAATATTATCAAAAAATTATTAACAAAATGTGTTCGAAAAAAATTATTCAACAATTTCAAACTTTTTTCAGAATTTTTTTCGTCGTAGGAAATAAATTTATTGATTTTCTAGAATACTTTTGATTTTTTCGGAATGTTTTCTTTTTTTTTTTTTAATTCCTTTTGACTTTTTCTGGAGACGGTATTTGAGAAAATATTCTTTCAATGCTTAAGAAATTTCGTATTTATTACGTTGAACCTTTTTACAAAAATATGTACAAAATTCGTGATTTTCTATTAATTTTTCAAATTCTCTTAGGCAAATCCAAAAAATATCTTGATAACTTTTTAGAATTATTATTATTGAAAATCAGTGTTTGTAGAATTTCAAAGATGGCTCAATTTTTTCGGATTTTTGTTCAATTGTGAAGTTCATTTGCTTTTTTTTTTTTTTTTTTTTTTTTTTTTTTTTTTTTTTTTTTTTTTTCTCGAAATTTTTGAAATGAATTGTGAAATGATGATCCAATATCGAAATATTGTACCTCGCAATAATTCAAGAAAATCATTATTTTATTATTCAGACACGAAAACTTGAATGAAAAATTTCTTCTTTTAATAATTGAAATAATTAAAATTAATTTTAAATATTTAATTTGTTTTAATAAATCGAACGGTTTGAATCATTGAAATCATACGATGTTTTGCAACAACTCGGACATATCGAATTATAAGAATATTTGAATATTCACTAAATTATTTAACGAATTTGAGACTGTTGAAGGATTCAAACGATTTGGATACTTTATGAGTTTGGAATATTAGAACTTTCCTACAATTATATTTTACTAAAATACGCAATTAAAAAATCAATTTGCCAATTTTTCGTGAAAGCGCATGTGATTAATTTTCTAATTTCGAATTATGATTTGTCAGAAAAAATTTTGAGTTTTTCTATTGTAAAGTACACTCTGTACTAATTTTGCTTCAAAAGTAATTCTCTAACTGCATCAATGACGTGTTGCGAGTTGTGTTGAATAAAATATAAAAAAAACTCGGGACTTTAAAGAGGAATAAATATTATAAAGCTAGTCAGCGATTGACTTCAACACGCTTGAAGTTTATTGTAAATTCAATTACCGAAACGTACGATATTATGATTTTCTTATATTTATTTTTTAATTCACGCCAGTGCATCCCTAATCGACGTAAACCCTTAGGAGGAAAATGGAATGCTTGACAGTAGGCGAACTTAATTTCAAAAGGTCCAACAAAAACGAATTGTAAAAATGTTTGTTAAATGTGATGATTTTTTAGCTCCATGTTCCTCCTCGCTGATTTGTGAGAATTAGTCCGGAGCAGCCCCACCGAAATTCGACCGAGTGTTTTCATATATTTTTGTCTTTTCTTCTTCTTATAATTCGAGTGGAAAAAAATTGAATTCTGTGGTATTCTGTGATAGAAATACGTCGCGATTGTTTTTATTCATTTTTTTTTTTTTTTAGGATTTTATTGCCGACGATATTTACGATTAATTTACCTCGATCAACTTCTGCCACTGTGGTAAATGCCTATGATCCGTTTTCTCGAGTTTATTCAGAAAAAGAAACCCCAAAAGAAGCTCCCAGCCCGAAATTTGTTCTCGTCGGAAGGAACCGTTGAATTTTTTTTCTTTTAAACGTCACTCGAGACGCGGATCAATAGGTTTGTTTTACCACAAAGATTGTTATCTTAGCGTACGTTCCAACAAATATTTTATACACAAAAACTGTATTTATACGAGAAAACAAAACGAACACTTTTTTCCTCTTTGTTCAAAAATTTCCGATTGCGGATATACGAGCCTCGGTATTTAGAAATAATCGACGCGAATTTTAACACACACGACAAAGACGCGATCGCTTACATCGCACGATATACAGAAAAAAATATAATAACGAACAAAAAATCAACTTAATCAATTCTCTTATTTCAGAAAAAAAAACAAACAATTAATAAAGAATATTTTTTCAAATATATCAACAGCTTTTTTTTTCTCTTATCGTCACTTTTCCAGCTTCGAAAAAGTCCTTTACAATTTTTTCTTTCCCAGTCTTCGTACCTGTTTAACCTGTTGTCTTCGTACCTAATTAAAGGGCCAGTCCACTTTGGAGCCACGAAAAAAGGCTATTTTTGAGATTTTTTTTGAGGATTTTATAAAAGATATGAATATAAAAGTTGGTGGGCTTGATAAATAAATTCTTGAAATATATTAAAAAAAAATTTTTAATTCATTTTTATTCGTTTTTAAGTACAAAAACTATAGTTTAACGTAACGCCTCAAAAATAGGTGGGCTAGGTAGCTCCATCACAACTCGGCAACGGCTTGTCTGAAACAAAAAAATCAAAGTGCATTCGATTCTGCATGACACCGGCTACAAAATGACCCTCGGATATAAAGTTTTATCAAAAAATAAAAAAATGACAGATGAAAAACGAAAAAAGTAAAAAAAACGCGTTTTTTCGCAGTTTTTCACCAAAAAAAAAGAGTAAAAATCAAAATTTTTAAACCATCGAGGGTCATCTTGTTGCGAATCATGTTTACAATATGTGGTTCAAATTTCAAGAGAATCGGTTTATTAGTTTTAGAGATACGATGGAGCTAGATTTTGAAAACGTTGTTTCGAGAAAAACGCGTTTGAAGTTTATACGCTCCGGTAGACGAAATGAGGTCCTGACGTTCAGGTAAAAAAAAAAAAACTTAGAGAGCTTGGATTTTCATAAAATTTTAACACAATATTTCTGAATGTATGTACTTTCGCAAACAGTGAAAAAAAATCGATTTTTTTAAATTTTCAAAATATGGCCCCTTATTGTCCAAAATTCCATCTTTTTTCTCATAAAATATTCAAAATAAATCATTTATTTTTTATTTAAAAATATATTTTCTTATTTTTTCATTTCAATAAAAAAAAACGTTTACCATGGACTTTTCTCGTGCTAAATTTATTCCATATATAGTAGAAAAATCTTGATGCAACATTTTGTAAATTTAATCGTTTTTTTTATCGAATTAAGGACTTTTTAGAGATCATGAAAAACGATGCAGAGCTTTTTGCATAATGCACGTGTTAGCAGTTTTCTTTTCTCTCTCTTTATTTATTTCTCTCTTTATTAATGTCTAAAATTCCATCTTTTTTCTCATCAAATATACAAAATAAGTCATTTATTTTTTATTTCGAATATTATTTTCTTATTTTTCCATTTCAATGAAAAAAAAAACGTTTACCATGGACTTTTCTCGTGCCAAATTTATCCCATACATAATAGAAAAATCTTGATGCAACATTTTGTAAATTGAATCGTTTTTTTTATCGAATTAAGGACTTTTTAGAGATTATGAAAAACGATACAGAACTTTTTGCATTTTTTCTCTCTTTATTTATTCATCCATCTAATTATATTTCTCTCCCTTTTTCATTTCTTTATTCATCCATTTCTTCTCTCTTTTTCTCGAATCTCCATCTCTCTTGCTCTTTTCAAGCCTTGGGGGATACGAGTATCGGATTGGGGGTGGTTTTGATGCACGAGAACGTGGAAAGGGTGGCGCAAGCGCCGAGTCGAGCTTCGTTGATTTAGCGAGAGCGCTTTTCTACGAGGCCCATCAGTAATCAATGGCCTCGCAGCTAGGGATTTAAACCTCAAGCTCTTTCTTGTACGTGATTCAGATATTTCAACGTCGTATTTATTTATTTAAATCGCGACCCTGTTTTCTAATTCCCTCACTTTTTTTTTCTCCTTCGTTATCTCGCAGCCAAACGTCGAGCTGCAATTTATTTTCAACTGTGAACTTTGATTATGTCGAAGAATACTCTGAAGAGTATTTCTCGTCTTTTTTCAATACATCGAAAAATGACGAGCACAGTCGAATCGCTCTTAAACCCTCATAATTGTATTGCATCTAATTGAAAGAAGCTCGTTTTGTGCGCTTGTGCAATGTGAGGGTAGTTTTCGATCAACAGGAGTTTGATTTAATTTCGTGGAGCCTTAAAGTTCTCGTTGATAAACAAGTGGATCGTTTTTTATCTTCGAGTCTCACAGGAGCTTCGATAATTGGGGCAAAAAATAATAGTGATTATGAGAAATGGTGGAACAACTTTTTTATGGATTAACCCTGAAAGGGGTAGGGCGTCTATTAATCAAATATTTGGAAGAAATGTTGTTGATACGAAAAGTTAAATCTCTCACTGACTCGAACTTGCTCAAAAAATATAAATTCGTTGAAGATTTTTCAACAACGATGTAACACTTTTCATCAATAAAAAATAACATGATTTTTGTTGGGGTAGAATTTTGTTAACACGCTTTTGAGCCAACAGTACGAAGATTTTTCGCTCAAAGCTTAAAATGGGCAGCGGGGGTGTTGGCGAGGTGCCAACTATCTTTCACCCTCGCCGATCCCGTGCTCCCAGCATTGTTTTGAACGAGGATCAACCCAATCACGGCCCGTACGCGAGCCCTGTTCAAGTCGTCCTGGATACTTCCGGTAAGTCAACCAATTTTTTTATTCTTTTTTTTTGCATCATTTTTCTCCTTTTTTGTACAATTTACTGCATCAGAGTACGTTCCAATATCTTGATTTTGTGAGAAATTTTGTAAAAAACAAGTTACTTGTTTATCAACATTCAAATTTTTCAGTCTACAAACACTCAAAGTTGTTAATCATTTAAAAAGTTGAACATTTTTATCTCAGTAATGTTATTTTATTTATAAAAAGAATATTTTTTTAAACTGATTCCTGATCGAGCTGAAATATTCAAAGTTCATCTTGCCTTTTGACATAATTTAAAAAAATAAAAGCTTTCTTTATTCTGGGTTTAAATAAAGAAATCAAAACAAAAGAATGACTATGGAGAATTAAAAAAATGACCGAATTTGATCGAATTAATACTGTAAAATTAATGATTACATAAAAAATGGGAATCTATGAAATGAATTGTTAGAATAAAAGGATAAAAGAAACATGGCAAAGTTTCGATGATCTCCAACTCAATTGGAGTAAATGAAAAGAATGCATTAAACTCGATCTCAAATAAAATGGAGTAAAAAATGAATTTTGAGAAAGTTTTATCTAAAATTTATATCGTTTTTTGGATTAGGATGCGAGCAGCAGGGTTGCAGTGTTGCCGGGGGTTGCGGCGATTCTGCATCAAGCTGCAGATCGCTAGAAACGAGCGGTAGTTGCGCTGCTAGTGGGGTCGGAGGTGGCGGAAGTCGGGGTGGAAGCGGAGGGACCGGTCAAGGACAAGGCGAGCAATCATGTCACATTGGTGCACCTCCGACAACTTACCAAACTCGCAGGCACTCGATTTCTCCTTGTTACACATCGTGTTGCGCAGAATCCGCAAAAAAAGTGAGTGAAATCGTTTAAAAACAAACTAAAAAAATAAACAAAGAAAAGAAAACAATTGACTAAATACTGTTGAAAAATTGAAATAATTTTGATTTTATTGTATCGCAGATATACTTCGGCGTTTGCGTGACGATATGCGTGACCGCGAGCTGGGTCGGAGCTACTCATTGCATTAAATATTTATATTTTCACAAACCTGATATTAACAAGTATCCTACTTCGTCGTCTTCAAATTCATCGGTTACCGGACTCCATCATCAACATGTAAATATTTATCAACGTAAAATCAAGAGACTCGGTAGAATCTCGGGACAAGTACATTGACAGCTCTGTCGTCTGCTGGCCCGAGGCTTGCCTAGTCTATACTTTCTATGTACAAAGCGATTCGCGGTGGTGGGGGTAAAAATGGCATGTCATTTTGTGTAATTACGAAGCTCAGGAGTCGTTTGGTGTTTTGAAAATTGAACTGGTACTTTTTACTTCAAATTTACAATTTCATTGAATTTTGTTTACCAACGTAAAACCAGTCTGGAATAATTATTTTGAAATTAAATTGCAAGTAATGGAATCTCAATATTTTGTCATTTGATACAGAGAGTTATAAATCTAATTATTCTAAAACGTTGTTGGAAAATCTACAATTATTATAAAATCTTATCGAACGAACGACTGCACTAAAACCCAAAAGAAAACTGAGCGTGAAAATCTAAAAAAAAATGACAAACTTTCATATCGAAATTCATATTCAAAGAAAGTTTTCATATCCCAAAACAAAAAGAAGTTTTCATATCCAAAGAAAAAAACGACAAGTATTCCAAATAATTTATCTTGATTTTTGTTTCAGCTTATCCTTCCCTACAACGCACCATTCTTCACAACATGGTTTTGTACAAATTGGGCGGTGCTGTATTTTCCCGTATACTTTTTGTGCCGAGTAGCTAGAACAAAATGTACAAATCCGATGGAAATAATAGCGGAAAGTTTGCGAGGCTTTCGAGACAAGGGATTTACAGGAGGTCGTTTTTTGACGAGATGCAGTTTATTTTGCGGGCTTTGGGTCGCAACGAATTACATGTACATTCATTCGTTACGAATTCTCTTGGCCACCGATGTTATGGCTGTATTTGCGACTAATGTCTCGTGCGTTTATCTCTTGTCGTGGGTTATACTTCACGAGCAATTCGTCGGTGTACGGGTGAGATAATTTTCTTCCAAATTATTGTAAAACTGCCTTGTTTGTGCCAATTTTATTTTCAAATTATTTCATTGAATAATCGAGCAAAATTTTGTTCATTTTTTCATCAAATTTTACAGATCGTCGCGGTTATTCTTTGCGATACTGGCATAGCGTTGTTGGCTTATATGGACGGGATAACGGGAAGTCCAACTTTGGGAGGAGTCGTACTGGCTGCTGCAGCTGCTGCAGGATCAGCTGTCTACAAGGTAACGTCGAAATTGATCAATTTTTTTTGTTCATTTTCATATTTTTATTAAATATTTCATAATTAACCACATCGTGGTGTAATTAACACTAAAGCTTTACATTTTTTCGAAAGTAAACTCTACAACGGGATCGAAAACGACTCCGATCTTCTCTTTAGCATAAAATATCCCTCGTATGCGATAATAAGGTTTAATTATACACCATTCTCTTTGTAATCGAAGAACGAAGAGAATGGTGTATGATAAAGTCGCATTTGGTAAAGATTTGATGATGAAAACTCTGTAAAACGAAAAAAACGTTTTGAAAAAATACAATAACGAAGTTTGTTTACTAAAAAAATTAGGCTCGCTTTCAAAATTTGTAATGAAACCTGAATAATAATGATTAATTTAGATTATTGTCATTGATAAATGTTTCAGGTTTTGTTCAAGAAAGTAATTGGAGAAACAACGTTCGGTCAAGTTTCCCTGTTCTTTTCTCTCATCGGCTTGTGCAACGCGGCTCTTTTGTGGCCGGTTTGTGTAGCTCTATATTTTTCTGGTGCCGAGAGTGTTCCCTGGTCCCGATTGCCATGGGCGGCGCTGTTATCGGCCAGTATTCTTCACTTAGGTTTGTTGCTTTTTATTTACTGAAGAGAAAAATGTGAATAATTTTTTTTCTCGTTATATTATGCTATTCATTCAATTAACACGACTGATGTGAGTAATGAAAATTTTGTTTGTTCCTCTTTTTTTCAGTTGCTAACATGTTGGGCAATTTTAGCATCGCCCTGACCTACGACCTCTTCATTACTCTGGGTCTCATTACTGCAGTTCCGGTCTCCGCAGGTAAAGTTTTTTTTTTTTATATTGTACCTTGTCTTTTTTCACATAAATATACGTACAAAATCTGAACAATAAAAAAAGTAAATCATTTGATAACCTGAATAAGAACGTTGGATTGTTTTAAAAATTGGAGAATATTTTGTATAAAAAATCATAATTTTTGTATTTAAAAAACTGTTTCGTAATGTCAATATCTCTATATATATAAATCTGTTGACGAAAAAAAGTTTGGCTGCTTATCAATCGAGAATTACTGAACCGATTTCGATGATTCTTTGACAGAAAGAAAGCTCATGATTCACACTAGGTTGTAGGCTGTATAAAATTCCGATAAATTCATTTTTACGGAAATATGAAAAATGTTTTCACATTTCAGTTTTTTTCAAATTTTTTATTCAATGTTCAACTTTAAAAATTCATCAGTAATTCAAATATGTAGATAAATTAAAAAAAAATGAATTACTAATTTAAAGATAATTCAAAAACAAAGAGAATGAGCGATGGCTGGGGTTCTAATGTTGAACAGAAAAAAAGTTACAATTATTTCAGTGAAGTGATAAAAAATTTGAAAATTTTGTTATTTTCAATATTTTGTAGAGCAGCTTTTGTTATAGGATTATAGTAGAAAAGAACCCAAAAATTATGTTCAAAATGGGAAGAGAATGGCAAACAACCATTTAGGTTACATTATGTAACCTCGATATCTTGGTTCATTGGCTCATATTATGTAAAATAGATAAAAATAAGAAGAAAATAGCATAATATTATTTATGCTATATTACAAAATAAAAGTTTCATATTATTCGTACAGAAATAACTAAATTTTGTTAGATTAGTACATAATTGTTATTAATATCACACTTGCATTAACAACGATTTTTCATGCTGTTGGCAAAGCCGCGGTAACAGCTAGTATGTAATAAAACACTCCGAAAGCTTTCAAAAGATTCGATCTATTGGAGCCGATAAAAAAAATGGCAAAAATTGAACATTTTCCACCGCTTTAATTCAAATTATTTTTCATTCAAATAAATTTATATTGTCAAGTATAACAATCCTCAGATATAATCGTATTTTTGAATGTTTTTTAAAACAGCACTGGACGTTGTTCTGTACGGCGCTCATTTCGTTGGCATGAAATTAGCGGGGATCATACTAATCGCAGTTGGTTTCTTTCTGGTGATGTTTCCTGACAACTGGCCAGACTACATAACCCGGCTACTTCGGTATGCATTACAAAAATTAGTCACGTCGGTTCTGTGGTATGCACTTTAGTTCGAAACCTCATCTTTCTTTCGTTCTCTTTTTCTTTTCTTTTTTATTGGCTTTTAGTTCCTTAGAATTCTATTATATCCTTCCTCTATTGAACTATATATATATATATACCAATCTCGAGTATAGATACACGGTGCGACTTCTCGCCGTTTAAAAACTATCTTTTTAATACTTGGCGTCAAGACGCTGCCGTGTCTCTAGATATATATATATATATATATATGGGACATTCTACGCCAAATCGACCTACGTCAGACCCTTCCTTTCTTTGATTTGTCTGAAAATTTTATATGTCGTATGACCCATTGAAATAAGCTCTCTTGATTTTTTTCAATTTTTTTTGTCTATATACTTGTGTGATATGATTTTTTTTCAAAATTCGATGTTTTTTTCTTCAAATGACTGTAACTCTCTCAAAAATCGACCAAATTGAACTTTTTTTTTAGAAAGGTTTTTTTTCACCGTACTGTTAAAAAAAACGAAAGAATGATTATTTGTATTCCGTATTTTTTCTCAATTTAAAGCAATTTAAAGCAAAAAAAAATGTTGCTTTTAAGATTTTTGCCCTGTTCAATTTTTTTCAAAAAATTCACAAAAAGCTTCAACCGATTAAATGATTTTTGAGACTAGTTCCATCGTGGACAGATTTTTCATTATACTTTTTTTCTCATTTGGAAAAAAAATTCATTTTTTTCCCCAGTCGCAATTTGAATCAAAATGAACTTTTTTTTTTTAAATGTAAGTTTTTATCAGACTTGGAAAAAATTACGAAATAATGATTGAAAATCGTCCCCTATATTTTTTTCAATGTTTAAGTAAAAAGTCATTAAATTTAAGATGTTGGACACTTTTGGTTTATTTCAACAAAGTCACAAAAAAACTTTGACCAATTAAATGATTTTTTAGACCAGTCCCATCGTGGAGAGATATTTTTTCATATTTCTTTTCTTAGTTTCAAAAAAATTTTCATTTTTTTTTTAGTCAATTCGTATTAAATAGGACTTTTTTATATTTGAAATGTTGGTGTGAAATAAAATATCAATAAAATAGTTCGATTAGGTACAAATTGACTGGAAAAAAAATTATTTTTTTTTTAATAAAAAAAAAATATAAGAAAAAATCTGCACACGATGAGACTGATCTCAAAAATCATCCAATTGGTCAAAGTTTCTTTGTGAATTTTTTGAAAACAATTAAAAAGGGCAAACATCTTAAAACCAATGTTTTTTTTGCTTTAAATTGCTTTAAATTGAGAAAAAATATGGAATACAAATATTAATTATTCTTTCGTATTTTTTTTCTAACAGTACGGTGAAAACCCAACCTTTCTAAAAAAAAAGTTCAATTTGGTCGATTTTTCAGAGAATCACAGTCATTTGAAGAAAAAAACATCGAATTTTAAAAAAAAATCATATCTCACAAGTGTATGGACAAAAAATCTGAAAAAAAAATCGAGAGAGCTTCTTTCAATGGATCATACAACATATAAAATTTTCAGCCAAATCAAAGAATGGAAGGGTTTGACGTAGGTCGATTTGGCATGGAATGCCCCATACATATCTATCTATTATATGCTCAATCTCTTGCAAGAACGGTCAAACTGTCATTAACTTTGTTTTGCACAGAAATAGACGCCACGCGTAGTACACAACATATATATATATACAAATTTACGTTTCATACACACGTATAACGTATGATTTCGAATATTTCAAATTTTTCTCGTTTTCCGTACCATAAAAAAGTGCTCTATGACTTTGAAATGAACAATAATTAAAAAATCCAAAATATTGTAATAAAAAAAATAGAAAATCCAAAAA
The DNA here is from genome assembly GCA_963989365.1 of Rhimphoctona megacephalus. Taxonomy (NCBI): domain Eukaryota; kingdom Metazoa; phylum Arthropoda; class Insecta; order Hymenoptera; family Ichneumonidae; genus Rhimphoctona; species Rhimphoctona megacephalus. Next base: position 25,727,091 of record OZ022415.1, read on the forward strand.
TTTTGGCTACTCTATTTCTCAAACATTGTCTCTGTTAACTCTAGAGCCTCACAGTCAATTTTTTTTTCCTCCTACCACCACATCGGGGCAAACATTTGCCCCAATTTTTCTTCAGCCTAAAATGTCTTTCTCGTCTTCGATAAGGAGCTTTAATTATACACAATTCTTTTCATTTTTCGATAACGAAGAGAATGGTGTATGATAAAGTCACATTCGGTGAACATTTATTAATGCAAACTTATGTAAACGAAAAAAGTTTCAAAAAAATACAAAAATGACGATAAATATTTTCGTGGGTTAACTTTTTACCCCAGTCTGGGGTTCTAGGGTTAAAAATAGCTTCTATTTTGCAAAAAATTCTTTCACTTTGTCCAACGTTAAGTCGAAAGATTAAGCGGTTAATATTCGTCGTATAAAAAATCATTCTCGAATCAATATGGAATTTAACCAATTCAATTAAAAGATTAAGATCTATTTCAAAATTCGGACTACGAGGTCTCTCATTTTTTTTCAAGATACAAATTTTTCAATGTTACTTTCGTAATTTAGGAAAAAGAAAAAATTGGAGCATTCCAAAACATAAATATATATGTGTGTGTGTGTGTATATATATATATAATTTCACTCAAGTAGTGTCTGCTTGTGAAAACAACGCCTATACATACACCAGTTTTGTTTCTCACTTTTAACGATACTTCTGGAACGAATAATTGATCAATTGAGATTCATACCACCGATGGTATGAATCTCTCAATAAACACACTTTCGATCACGCCACATCTGAGACTAGGAAATCGTATTACATACAAAATATAATATAAGCTTAAATGATAATTTAATCATATTTTGACACGAGAGCACAAAATTAAGGGAATTAAGAACCCAAAATGTACGTGCCAATGTATTTACGTGTCTATAAATATGTCACGGGGCAATGATCGTTCGATAGTAGACCAAAAATGATTTTTATCCAAAATTATTATACCCAACCTTGATTTTTAAATTTCGCATTATTTTTGTTACTTTCTTTACATTTTTATTATTTTATTGTTATTAGAATTGAGGTGGGAAAAAATGGATAAAATTGATAAAAATTGCTGTCATCTTGAAACTGATAAATTTTCCGAAAAATTTTATCGAAACATGCAAAAAATTCATGGTCGTACATAAAACTTGTTCAACCTACTCGAGAAAAAAAAAGAAATCATGCACACGCACTGCTACTGCTTTTTATGTGCCTCGGAGTCATTACCAACGTATAGACCGAAGGCGAAAGCTCCCGGAAGGAGTTTTTTTTTCCTTTCGTTTCGACCAAATAGCTGATGGCAAGGTTTGAAACCCTTTGGAGCACAAAATTTGTTTATGTACATTAAAATTTTGTTGAAGCTTGAAATTCGCGGTTTTTTTTCATTACGAAAATAATATAAGATTTTTATTTAGAAATTTCCAAAAAATTACGATTTTGTTGTTTTTTTGTCACTTTTTCAATGGGAATATAACGGACGCGTTTGACGGTTTTTTTTTTTTTTATTCAAAATGCATTTGGAAAAATTATGAAATAACGTACAATCCCTCGATAACGATGCAATCGTTATTTTCAGTGCTCTCAGGGGTTAATGGCTTAGTTATCTATTAAAATTGAGAATCAATCTATTGGCGCTTTTTTATACACGATTAATTCTTGTCCTAATCCTAAAAAATATTATCGCCAAAGATGTAGAGCAATATTCGTGTGATTGCTCAACGATATATATATATATATATATATATATATATATATATATATATATATATTTAGTCGATAACACAACAATAATACCAGGACATTAGACCATTATGAACCATGATTAAAACCGCTCTGTTAATTCAGTGTTGAAACGTTATGAAAGTATATCCGAATATAAAGTGACGAACAAGTGCTATATGTCAGGATGTTGAGGGATAAGAAATAATTTTGAGTATAGAGGTTATGCAAAGATTAACCAGATGATTTAATTGAATAATACAGACCAGGGTCCATGGATTGGTAGCATTACGTTAGTAAGGTCTTCTCAAAGGCGGCCATTTCTCGTCCACGGAAAAGTGTATTAGTGTATCGGTGTGTGTTTGTGTTCGTAACCGTCACTGAACTATAGGTATACTGGTTATGAGTACAGTGCGACCTCGATTTTCTACCACTTGGGGAAACCGGTAAAAAATCGAGTTTCAGCTGAGAGGTGTGACTTAAGAGGATGGACCTAACCTCATCTTGAATTTTCGAAATTGAAATTCTTCGATACGGTTTGACCGATTACAAAAAAGCTCTGTCAGCCCACGCAGGACGATGGCAAAAATGGGCTGACAGGGCCTTTTTGTAATTGGTCAAACCGTGTCAAAGAATTTCACTTTCAAAATTTGCAAGTATCTCTCACACTCACGGTGGCCAGATACCGACTGACCCATACCCTTAAGGCTAGGAGTCATACCGACTGAGCCGCCATGAGTGCGAGAGAGATAGCTGCAAATTTCGAAAGTGAAATTCTTCGACACGGTTTGACCAATTACAAAAAGGCCCTGTCAGCCCATTTTTGCCATCGCCCTGCGTGGGCTGACAGAGCTTTTTTGTAATCGGTCAAACCGTATCGAAGAATTTCAACTTCGAAAATTCGAAGTGAGGTTAGGTGACTGACCCATCCCCTTAAATGTTGCGAGGAGGTACGAAATGGTGCGAGTATGCGCGCATCTATTTTTTACCCTTAGAGTTTGAGGTTATGTTGCCGCAGCGCCTGCGCGCCAGCGTGTCGGACGAATGTGGCAGGGATAGTAATGCCCACAGCCACTATTCCCCTTGGTGAGACAAAATTGAGTGGGGGCAAGAATTAAGGGGAATGGAAAAAATCGAGGTGCAAAAAAATCGAGGTCGCACTGTATTCTGCCATTTTTGGTCCGCGTATAGAAGAAATGTATGAAAAAACCTTACTAATGCAATACTACCAACCATTCAATCCACGGACCTTGAATACACACGACTGCTTTTGATAACGTCCTGCGAAGAAGTGAGCGAGTACATTAACATCATTTAGGGCCGGTTGTTCCACCTCCAGGTAAATTTTACCTGACGGTTGTACCATTGGTTAGCAGACCTTTAACTATCAGGTAAAATTTACCCGAAGGTGGAACAACCGGCCCTTACCGTCTAAACACTTTCTCCGTTCTTATGTCACTCATAAATTATTCGCGGTAACATTCAAATACGCAAGACATCAACGTTCAGGATAAATTGTGCCAAATAAACCCAAATAGCTGTGCGTGTATGATTGCCATTGGTCGTTTCAGAAAATCAGCCATCGATTCCCTGACGCAATAAACCTATTTACAATTTGTTTGTTTTTTTTTTTTAATATATAAAGTTCATGTTAAAATAGAAAAAAAAGAGAAAGTGAGATGGGGGGAGAGAGAGAAGGAGAGAGAGAAAAGGTGAGAAAGAGAGAAAAAGAGAAAGATCGAATTAAGAGAGAAAAAAACGTATTTCGTTGCGGAGAAACAACGCTCCGACAGCCCAACTTTCGATTGTGATTCCTATAAATGCTATTTGACTTGAGAGACGAAAATGTTCAAGACGAAAACCAAAAAAACAATAAGAAAATACGAAAAGAAAAAATGAACCGATCGATTGCTTGAAACTGCTTGTTGTTGTGTGTCAAAATCGACTTCAACACCTCCATTACTCGCTTCCCAACAATCAGGATCCATTATATGCTGTTACAGAAACATAGTCGTCATGAGTCACAGTACAAGGTAAGAAAATATACATGGGCTCTGTAATCTTGCTCGTCCAATGATTATCGATAAATCATCGTTGAGGAAAAAAAACGAAAATAAGAAAAAATCGATCATTGTATGGAAGTAAATTCAAACCCGCTAATTTGTTCGTTTCCGTCCTCGCGATGAAACGTTCGTAAAACATTGGAGCAAGAACAATAATGTTAAATGGGCGCATGTGTCTCTATATTGTCTGATCTATTGAAAAATTGATTAAACCATATTTCTGTCTCGAGTGTGCACAAACTGCAGCTTCATATCTCGCATGTCGCTTTTTTTTCGTATTTCGACTCTCCAATTTAGCCCCGTATTGTTTTTCGTATATTTACGATTGTGTGTCGTTCTTTTTCTTCGTTTTTGTTTACGTTCTTTTCAACCTGCATTGTCATACCAAACAGCTGGTTAAACGCAACCCCCTGTGTCTATTTTTCTCTCTATATATGATAATAAATAGGATAAGAGATTTTTGTTATTTCCAACGTTTCGTGTTGTTAAGCACGTAGCTGGTGTGGACCGGTTAGCCGAAATTTCGGGCGGGGTTAAAAACTACCAATTGTGACGATCGTAATTTCCTGTCTCATTTTCTCGAAATAATTACGAATTCATTGTCCTATTAAAAAAAAAAGAAGTGTTTCGATGTTTAAAGAGGATGTATTAGTCACCTAACCTCACCTCGAATTTTCGAAGTTATGAAATTCTTCGATATGGTGTGACCAATTACAAAAAACTTCTGTCAGCCCACGCAGGACGACGGCAAAAATGGGCTGACAGGACCTTTTTGTAATCGGTCAAACCGTGTCGAAGAATTTCACTTTCGAAATTTGCAACTATCTCTCTCGCACTCACGGTGGCGAGATACCGATTGATCCATACTCTTATATAAGGCTAAGAGTCATACCGACTGAGCCGCCATGAGTGCGAAAGAGATAGCTGCAAATTTCGAAAGTGAAATTCTTCGACACGGTTTGACTGATTACAAAAAGGCCCTGTTAGCCCATTTTTGCCATCATCCTGCGTGGGCTGACAGAGCTTTTTTGTAATCGGTCAAACCGTATCGAAGAATTTCAATTTCGAAAATTCGAGGTGAGGTTAGGTGACTGACCCATCCCCTTAAAAGAAAAAAGCCGGGTTAGAGGAGAAACGGTACATTGGCTGTAGTTCGCGTTCAAATCGACAAACTCCCGTGGATATAATTATTTAAATAATTGTTAATTGTTCCCTTTCAGCGTTGCCAATAGATGGACACGACCGAAAAGACAGTATCGTAACAGTGACGTTAAAAATAAACACAGAGCTTGCTTGCAGAATGATAAGAATATTTATGGCAGACGTTAGGTATTTTAGGTTAGGTCAAGCATTCATTCAGAGAGTTGTTGACTTTTTCTTTGACCCTTCAGTTTATAAAAAGGGGGGAGGGGCAAGAATACAGAGAAAAAAGTATTGGGATTTGGGTGAATAAAAAGAGGTTGAAAAGAATGAAGTAAATGGGGTTGATGCAGTACGACAAGTTCCCAGCAACAAGGGGTCGTCAGGGGTGGTGTGATTAGGAGCCGCAGGCATTCGGTCCAGCAACGACAATTTCGACGGAACTACGGGGTCTCGTCGTCTCATGGTGATGGGCAAACCCTCCTTCCAATAACATCCGCAAACAACCAGACCAACTCGCTCCATCGACTTAACGCCAACAACCCTTCATCTCCCGAACCCTCGCATCGTCCTCATACCTCAACCTCAACCACCACCAATAACAACTACCATCGTACCAACGTCTCCTCGCAAGCTCAACAAGGTATGCCTATGTTTAAACGTAGATTACGATACGTTATTAAACGACTTTAAACGTCACAGGGATTATTCATTTTTTTTAAGATATTTTACAAACGAGAAAAAATAATAACAAACAAAAAACCAAAGGATCCTTTTTCCAAAAAAAATAATGCAGAAAATATAAAAAATGTTGAAAAACTTACAGAAAATCCCAAATATTGCGCAGTTGTAAAAAAAACTACGAGTTTCAATGACGAAAAAAAAGATTGACTAATGCCGGTATAAAGAAAAAACTTCGATACGACCTTTTTTTACGAAATTGAATCAAAATTTCTCAGTATTTTTTGTCGCAATCGGGAACTACGAGTTTAAGGGACATAAGTGTTGGAAATGCTGAAAAAAATTAATTTAAAAAATCCAAAAACTTCGTCATCACAAATTACGTATATGCACTAATAAATAATTGACAGGTCGAACAATCATCGATTCTTTTAGTGATGACGTACTTCACGAGAGAATTTTTTTTTGTATGCGAATTTAAACCCTTGTTAACAATTTTTTATACCCATTGTACGATTTATTTATTTCGTATGCGATTGAAATCCCCCTGTTAAAAATTTTTCGTATTCATTGTAAGATTTATTTATATACATTCGTTTTTCTATATCGTATTTCCGTTTTATCAGTGGATTACATTGTTTTCGACGTTTAGTAAAATTTCTGCATAACGTTAATCGATATTTCTCCACATTTAGCAGGAGGATTTATGTATATATGTTGAATATTGTTTTACGACAATTTTCAAACATGAGATACTTGAGAGTTTAGTGGCTTTTTTTGTATCATTAATACAAGTCACACAACTCGATCCAGCGAGTCACGGAATGGTAATACCAACTTTGACAAATGTTTACTTTTCGTACGCGACTTTTTTTTGTTTATACACGATTTTTACGAGGATAATATTATCGTACATTACACGGAGATAGGAATCACTGTAATTTAAAAAAAAACTGTATTGTTTAATTATTCTTTCGATGCATCTGAAATTTTTTTTATAACTTGTATTTTTATTTTTACACAAAACCCTGGATTTCTCACCCAATATTAAAAATACGATCGTAAATCTACAGAAAGAATAATCAAATAATTGTTTTTCATACTCGCCCATTCCTGACATTATAAACATCAATTTTTCCCATAAACTACATAAATACGATAGCCCCGTAAATAGACACACGTTTTGCTTGTTTCGTATTTTTATTCTATATATAAATACGTATACATAGGTCTTTAAATACGCATTTTCAAATTGCCAAATGATACTTTTTTACTAAAATGGAAATGGTAGTTTTTTCACCCTTAAAACAACCCCGTAAATTCGAATATTTATGGTTATGTTCGACAGTCTGCTGTTTTCATAGTTTTGTCAACGCGCATCCGATGCAGTTTTTTTCATATAATGATAAAATGAATTGGGCTTTAGTTACCTTATAGAGCTAGATGTAAAGTAGGGGAATCCCCGTTATTAATACATTACTATAGTTTTTTTTTTTAATAAATCTACGAAATAAAACCGACCCATTTTTTTCTGCGATGTAGCCTTGAGAAGTGCCGCTCTGTCGCTCTCAAATTGTTGGCCCGAAATGCCTTTCGGCCACAAAGTGTTAAAATTTCACGCGCCTCACACCCTGTGAAAAAAATAGACACTGTTTTGTTTTCTCGATATAGCGTAGCACGATGAATAAAAATGAAAAAACTAAAAAAAAAAATGAAACTGCACAAAATAGACCTTTTGAAAACTGTCGATTTTGTTGAATGAAATAACAAATATTTTTTCTTCTTTTCCAAAACGCTCCTCTTAATAGAAATAACACACCCTAGAATTTTATTTTTGCCAAAACGTCATACGTGATTTGAAAATTGACGTGAAAAAATCGGGTTGAATCCCTTGATTTCGATCAGGAATCAGGAATTTATGAGAATTTATAGATTTTTCATATTAGTGAATTTTAAATAAAAAAAATATTTTTTTATTGCGTTGATTATTACTTTTTTAATTATTTTTTTCTTTTTTGACAATAATATTTATAAATTCATTTATGTTTATTGTTTCTAAACAATCGGGAAATCAGTTTTTTCTGCATTCTTCAATCGTGGTTGTAGACATGATACCCTCGTTTTTTTTCATTATATATATTTTTGTCTGCGCTCTATGTATTACTCTATTTAATACATATGGAATGAAGCATCATGATCGTATGTTCAGCGATTCAATGTTTTCGATGGCAATATAACATGAATATTTATATCTATATGAATATATGTATTTTTTTAAATATTGGAGGCATTCCACGTCTTGTCAAGCTACGTCACCAAGTGTCAATTTCTGCTTCCGATTTTTTTACAACTAGCTGCAACAACCAGGAACGTTTCTGATTATTTTTTCCTCTTTGAAATGCGATATTTCGGCGAATAACAATTCATAAAATTTCCATTTTTTTTTCATTACTAAATTTCACTAAAACATCGAGTCCAACAGTTAGTAAATGTGACTAACGGATCAGCGAGTCCCTAAAATAAGTCCCAAAAAAGTTCCATTTGGGACTCGGGCTTAAGTCGACAAAAGTGACCCCAAATGGGGTCCCCAGTGGAACTTTTTTCCCCTCGCTCGGTATCAACCGAACGTGATGTCACGAGTCCCAAATTGGGACTTTTTTTTACTTTTTTTGGGACTCGCTGATCTGTTAGGGGATGAGATGTTGAAATATTCGTTGTTTATTCTTTTTTAAATGTCATTTATGTCGTTGTCGTAATTTTATTGATGTTAATGATTTGTTTGTATGCTCGTAGTATTTTTAAAAAACAAAAATTATTATGTGCAATAAAAAAAAATAAAGTGGTCGATTTGACATGGAGCGCCTCGTATAATTCGTGATACAAATTCGTTTAAAGAATTAGAGGTTAGAGGGCGAGAATATTTGAATTCGAGCCGTTAAAGAAATGTTTGATAAAAAAAGATCGTCCGGAGGGGTGTGAGGTGCGCATGCTTGTAAAATTTTCCGTTCGTCTCTTCTCTCGCAAGTTTGTTTATATAGCAAAAATTCGGATGTGAAGAGAAAATGCATATATGACAAATTGTTTTTCAGATGGAGTAGAAGACACAGACACGGTTTGCCAGGCGGGACATCGCGCGACGTGATTGACTACCGAACGGGGTACATAAAATCGCACCTGCGATCGCCTTCTGGAAGAGTTCGGTGACTAACTCGGTTATTCGTTGGAATGAAACTTTCGAACATTCTATTATTCACATTGTCGATGATTCGGATTCAGTAAACGTGTTATTTACGGGGATAAATCGTAAATCGATGTTATTAAGTGTTCATCAACGAAGAGTATAACGAAAGTTTTACAATTTTTCAAATATACAAATATATATCATCGCGGCAGTCTTTTAGGAAGATTCGTATGTTAGTAACGAACAACAGGGTTCCCCGCCATTCGCGGCCACTTAGGTATAGCGGACCACGATATATAAACAAAGAAAAGAAAAACGAAGAGAAACAACAACACTCGAAATTCGTTGAAGTCGTGTTTTTTTTTCGTTTAATTACAAGCGTCTTTCAAAATGTTGGAGAAAATGTGAGAAAGAAACGAATATCGTAAGATCGTGTAATTACATGAATTATTGAAAACCCTGGAAGAAATTGTATCAAATATTACGCAATATTACGATATAACAATTGTAGTTAATATCCTTTAGAATATATCGAAATATCGTCGAGTAAGTCATGTAACATATGCGTTGATTGTGCGATTTACAAACCTGGCAATAACGTCGACTAATTAATCAAATTTTAGAACCTTAACGAATTAATTGTAATAAAACGATTTCTAGGAAAAAAATAGCAAGAGCCAATGCTCAAAATCGTCGTCGTTTCATCCAATTCCCTACTGTTTCACTACACCGTATTCGCACATTGAGCATGGAACATTTTTTCTCACAAAACTATTTCACCCCCTTCCGGTAATTAGCAACATGATTCGATATTTTCGCATTTTCAAAACGTTTTTCAAAACGGTAATCTGCAAAATATAATGTAATCTGTTTTTTCTTTAACTATTTCAAAATAATCGTTGGACACTACGTGAATGTTTGAACTTTGACATGTTTATCGCGATATTACACACGGACTGACTTCGTGACATATGATTGTCAATTATTATCGACGCGAGAAAAAAAAACGATAGGAAGAAACACCGAGGCATTTATCTTAGGAACCGTGGATTGTTCATACAATGCGATCTCGATTTTCTACCGTTTGGGGTCCTTGGGGAGAGGACTGGTAAAAAATCGAGGTTCAGCTGCAAAGTGTGACAAATGTGGAGAGGTACGAAATGGTGCGAGTATGCGCGTACCTATTTTTTACCCTTAGAGTTTGAGGTTATGTTGCCGCAGCGCCTGCGCGCCAGCGTGTCGGACGAATGTGATAGGGATAGCAATGCCCACAGCCACTATTCCCCTTGGCGAGACAAAATAGAGTGGGGGCAAGAATTAACGGGAATGGAAAAAATCGAGGTGCAAAAAGATCGAGGTCGCACTGTAATTCGATAAAATTATATATATATATATAATAATAACGGAAATATGATGTGTTGATAGTAAAGATAATATTTATTATGAAGACAGAATAACAAAAAAAAATACAAAAAACAATTGTTTCCATTCATTTTTTCTTCCTCCTACTTGGCCACTTTGCGAATAGGATGAATCGGGTGCTCCATGTGCGATAAATCTGGTGGATTTTTCTCAAATTCACTTATTTCTCGCATTCCAGCTGCTGCTATTTCCCACAGGTCGGGATAATTGAGCTTGAAACTTTCGTACCATTGTTGCACGAGAGGCCAAGATTCCAGAGAAAAATCTATCGCTTCCAGACACATCGTTGCAGTTATTAATGGAAAATCAGCCAAAGTTAAGTCATCTGTAAATGAAAATGTATTTAAAAATAGTAATATCTTTTCGAGACTTTAGTTTCTTTTATTATTTTATTTTGTTAATAATTATAATTGAATTATTTCATAAATTCTCACTTGAAGCTGCGAATTTCGTTTTTCCACTTTTCAAGTAAGTTTCAAAAACGTCCAGAGCCATTTTCACTTTTTTCAAACCTAGTGAAGTTCTTTCGTAATCAAAAAATATTGGTGCCATCTGAAATTAATATTTCGTAAAGTTCTTTCGGAAATTAGATCGCGAATTGTGTTAGGTACGAACTAATAAACGAACGAAATTACGAACCACGTATTCGGATATGTTTTTATAATACATTGCCAAATTGAAGCAAAGACGATGATTCACGACTGCACGTGCTTTTGGATCTTTGGGATAAAGCTTACCGGCCACGTCGTATTTGTCACCGAGATATTGCAGAATAGCGTTGCTATAAAAATTATTTTTTTATTTTACGATCGTATTTTATCGCTATTAACTATTGTTTTTTTTTTCAATTTATTCTCATGTTGTTTTCCTTACCTCTCTCCCATAACGAGATCTCCATCGACCAAAACTGGAATCTCTTTTTGTGGATTTAACTTAAAAAAAAAAAAAAAAAAATAGATAATTATGTTGCGAAATTCGTGAACATTAAAAAAATCGTAATTTCTTTATTGATCAGGAAAATTCGAATATTTCGGGGTTTTCCAGTTTCCAGTGAGTTATCTCGCGATTTTTAAGTTTCAAACGATAAAATTCTTACTTTTGCATATTCTTCGGTCATATGTTCTCCTTTACCAAAGTCGACGTTGACGAGCTCGTAATCAAGATTGAGAGCTTTAAGCGTTTGCTGACAAGCGAGAGAAGGAGGTCCATCGGATACGGAATAAAGTTTCATATTGTTTTTTATGTCCGTTTGATAATAAAAAGTAAACTTTTCGAAATTGAAGTGTTGAATTTTTTGTTTTACACGAGATTCAACGAGTCGAGAATAAAAGTTGCGATAGAACTGCGTCGAGTTATTGTAAGCGATGGAGAATAATCTGGGGCTGCCACAGCCGAGGCATTTATAGCGGTGTGTACTTTCACTCAAATATTCTCTCACGGTGTGTTCGTGGCTCACCCAAGGTAGCTGCGCCAAGAACGTGTGATACACGATATTCGCTTCGTCTCACCTCAGCGACGATCAGCAGAACATTACCATCTCTCTCTCTCTCCATTCTTGATTAATCAACGAGGAGATACAACGATCTATTAAACAGAGTTACAGAATATATTTCAATCCCACATATCAAACGACCTTGATGCAAATAATATTTGTGCTTTTTGCTCGTCAATTAAATTCACATCTAATTACACATGTTTCTCAGCCAAAAATTTTATCGGATCAGCACTTCGAAACTTGGCGGTTCAACGAAAATCAGGAAATAACTTAGCCGTTTTTGAAACTTAATAAAACATTGATATTCAATAATAATAATAGTTCTAAAAAAGTTATTTGCATATTGTTTTAACAAACAATTCTTCGGCAGATAATCAGACTTTTTTTCCGTTACATGAGATAAGTTTCATGATTTTTCTAAATAACTATATATAAATTTTTTTTAGAATATTCCTTTTTTTAAATTTTACCAAAAACTTTTTAAAAATTTATTTAAAATCAAAAATTTCGCACATATTTTTGTAAAAACATTCAACATTATAAATACGAAATTTCTAAAGCATTAAATACAAAGTTTCTCAAAACTGCCTCCACAAAAAGTCAACGAGAGCAATATAAAAAAAAAACAAAAAAAATTAAAAAGTATTCTGGAAACTCAACAAATTAATTTTAAAAATAAAAAAAAATCATCTGATTATTTGATGAAGATTTTTTTTTTAACAACTTTTCATAATTTTTTGATAATTTTATTATTGCTTATTAAGGTAGATCTAGATCGGTAAATTTAAGCCATCCAAGATGAAGGGCTGATTTTTGTAGTTATACATAAATACGGGATGAATTGATATTTGCAACTTGAACGCTATTTACCATCCAGTTTGGTAGTAATTATTTCGTAAACATCGATTATTTCCAGACATTTATCCCTACGAGCATAGAAAAATCATATGCACGTCAAGGCTTATTGAATTTTTACATTCGGTATTTCCAAGACTTCGTAATGAAAAATTGATCACTGTATTCCGCGAATATTTCCGAATATAAAAGTGCTCGGGTTTTTGGACGTTACTGTTAAAAATCGACTGAAAAATAAAAAAGTTTTCGTTGTAAAATGATTGAGATTTCCACAGGAATGACACGGAAAAGAGCGCGAAAGCGCTTAGCAACTCTGTATTCGGCGTCTGCTAGCACATGCCTTCAGACGTGACAGTTTGCCAATTTGACTGTATTTTTCTTTCCTGTTCTCGAATGTTTTTACCGTATTTGATAAATATCGATAGAATTAATGGTGATAGGTAAACTGGCAAAATCTCTGCCGTTGCGTAATTCCTTTGTGTAAATACACTGGGTGCGTTCGACTTAGGCGCTTTTAACGCTTAAAGCTGCTCAAAGCGCAAGGTATAGTACCGTTCAATGGTAGAGCCGCGCTTTGAGCGCGAAAGCGTCCAAGTCGAACGCACCCACTATATAGGCTGTAAACAAAACTAAGGGCCGTTCTCTCCGATGCGGTTTAAACTCAGTTCAATTTTTTTGATATAGTTTTGACATAGGATGAACTGAGTTTAAACTCCGATTAACGTTGGAGAAAACGGGCGTAATAGTTTCGGCAGACGACAGTAACGGCCATGACACATTTTACAATCCACTACGCTCGCCAAATTTCAATTATTAATCATTTTTTGAACAATAAAATCATATACAAATAGCCATTCTCCGCTGTTTATATTTCGAAAATAATAAACTTATAATTTTAAATAAAATAATAAATTCATAATTTTAAAGTTAATTTTGCGTTTGCAAACTGGTCTATGATACTGCAAAGATCACGTAGCCGTCACCGATCTACCGTAATTAAAGTTCGGAACATCTTAAAAAAAACAAAATTATATTTTTTTGCAAACTACTGAGTACCGAAATCTGGAATAAAAATATTCCCAATTATTTACAGAATAATAATACCATTTTCCATAATTCCTCAGTAATTTTTTATAAAATAAATATCCAATTCCAGACGACATATTTTATTGGCAAATAAACATCTTTTGTTTTTTTTTTTTATAAACAGTCAATTGTCAACACTTTAAAAAAATAATGAATGCCTTCTAATTTATGCGATAAACGAATAGTGTAAAGTGGCATAATTGCCGACACAATCGCGAACTCCGTATAATTATTTGACTACGTTATTCGATCCAATCGATAATATAATTCAACGTTTCATCTTTTAAAGATAACCATAAGAATATGATCTCGTTATGTTTTTTTCTTTTTCATTTTTTTTTTAAGTTCAATAAACTACATGTAACACGAACAAAAATGTAGCTGTACGTTTACGTTTTCCTTTTCATTCCAAATGCACAAATTCTTGCAATGAATTTTGAAACATCGACACACTCATGCACGAACGAAGCGATACATGTTTCGTTTTTTTTTTTTTCAGTTACTTATCACAAGTACACCATAAACAGACACATCGTGTTTCATCTTTTTCTATTGTATATTTTACATATTGACAGGCGGTCAATTTGAATTAACTCTTTTAATATTTTTAGTTTATAAAATAGTCTCTATTCGCACCGAATTTGATCGTAATCTCGAAAATTTTATTATCACACAATATTCATCTCATTAAGGACGTACGGACTGTACAATAGTGTACAAAATTAGTGAATTAGAGAAGAAAACGATGACCTTTGCTACTTTTTAGTCATTAGCAAGCTACATTAAATTTTTCGCCACGAATTATTATTCGAAAGTGTGTTTGCAGAGAAATGAATTTCAGCAATAAAACGAAGCACTTCAACAAGTGACAATGCTTTTTCGGGCTCACCATTTTTGTAGACACAACTGTTTTGACAGAACACCCGTAATCTCCCAGACTCAAGCTCAAAAAATTCGAGTCGATAAATAAAAAGAATTTTCAAGACAACTGGAAGTTGAAAAGAAAGAAAAAACGAAGAAGTATAGTCAATTAGAACGTCGAAAGAATTGGTTAATTTCTGCGATCGACATTCAGAGAGAACACGTAACGATGATACGAAGCTTCGGATCAATTAGCCGGAGATATGACGATATGTAATTTGAGCATATCTTTGTTCGGTCCGACGAGGAAAGGTGATACAGCTGGATCGGGGTGAATGGAGCCTTGTTGCGGATTGAGTTCTTCGAATGGTAGAAGATCGTCCAAATTGAGAACTTTGTCCTTTTTGCTAAAACGATGTATAATTTCGGTGACTCGTGTGATATGCTCGACACCGTCTTGGAGTCCATAAATGAGAACGCCAATTTTGACTCTCATGTCGTGATCGCTATCGAGTGGCGGTTCTTTGCAGGTCAACGAGAGTCGAACCGATCGTTTAACGTGTTCGGGCATTTCGACAGTTCCTTGCCATATTATGAGATAAAATTTTTTGAACCATACGCCCTTCGGATAGATATCGACGACCCATTCGCAAGCTCGATCCCCGGCGTATTCAGCGAGAAACGAGTGACTCGAAAAAACGAGAGTTCTCGTGTGGTACGAGGGTAAACTGTGAAAATTTTCAATGGTCAATAAAGAGCTGCATGTGTCAACCGTGTAGAGTCTCGGCTCAAAAAGGAGAGCACCATCTTCCTCATTTCTCACGACTTCGCTCACTCTCTCCTGTTGTCCCGAATGAAAAGACATTCCAATCGCCATTCTCTCAACGAAAAATTCTTTGTACTTTTTCGTCAATGGCGACAACAACAAATCGGCCAATTGTCGAGGCGACATCATCGGAAATCTGACCGGTGACATCACCGCGACCACCAATTGCTTAAGCGTGTTCTCCAATTCAGCCGGTGACAACTGACTCGCCAAACGATTCGCTTGGTGATCCAGCCAGGATTGCAAACACTTGTAAAGCGTCATTTCATCCTTTATGACCAAACTACTCTGGTGCAAAAGAGCGACTAATACGTCCAATTCGAAGTTACCGAAATCAGCGGTTTTCGCTACCAACTCTATATTCCATTTGATGAAATTTTGGCACGACTGCGTTATCCCGTGATGACCGCAGTTCGATGTGTACTGGAGCCATGATACCAACGTACCGTGGATCGCTGCTACTGCTATGTGATTTCTCATGTATTCAAGGCACAACGATATTAAATCTCTTACGTTGTATTTGTCCGCTAATGATAGTATCGGCAATACTACCTCGTAACTCATTCGTATTCTACCCGTGTAGAAATAACGCAAAAATTCACTAAATATCGGCGCACACTGCGGAGTTTCCTGCAGCGTTACTCTACTCTCTTGCGATTCTGTCCATTGAGGTGACATCAGCATTACCTGAGACACGAAAAACAAAGGTTTATAATTCATTTCTTTCTTATTTTTCTTCTTTCGTCATTTTATTATTTACGCAGACACGAAAAACAAAGATTTTTCTTTCATTCCTTTTTGTTATTCTTTTTCCTCAATGTTCTGTTTTCTATTTTCGTAATTTTATTATTTGAGCAGACAAGAAAAAATCTCTTGCAATGGTTCATCAAATTTTTCATATTTATCCTCAAGTATTTGCTAAATTTTGACGTCTAACAGTTTTTATCAATGTAGAAAAATGAAATTGTCTTTTTTATTTATCTACGTTATATTTTTTGACTATCCACTCCACGAGAATTGAATTTTAAGGAGGATAATAGCATCTATGTAAATCAAAAGCAACAGATAAGTTTAGACCCGTTGGGTTTTTTTTCCAATATTTTAGAAGTCTCGTACCTGGAAAACATCACTGGAGGCACAGAGGATGAGTCGATGCGCCGGATACTCAATTCCATTTACCACCAAGCAAATATCGTTCATCAACCTTTCCGCGTACAAAGTTGCAATTTTTAGTAAAATCTTGTGCGAGTTGTCAACCTAGAAAAACAGTCGAGTAATCATTCGTTGTATGCTGTTCGACTCATGCAAAAAACTTAAACGATATATTTTTGATTCTTCATAAAAAAAGCTTCATTTTCATTAAAAGAAAAGGACAAAAATTGAGCTTTCAACGTCCCAATACTTCAAATGTTGAGAATATTTTAAAAATCGTAGTTTTCTAAGAATTGTGCAAATTTCTGATGAAACGGAATTTAAAAAAAACACAAAATGCAGATAAGAAATGAATTTGGGTTTTGCAATAAATGTGTAAAATTTTGTTTTTACCTCTATAGCCTCCGGCATTAAGTTCTCTTCACCAGAACTCGGACTGCTCTCACTCTTGGTCGATGCTTTGTTCTCGTCCATGTCTGCTAATGCTAAGCCTATCATCCAACCGACGACACTACGTAACATCTGCGCATGACTCCACTACAGGATAGTTTTTTTTATGCCACCCCACATCCATCTACTACCAGCGGACATTTTTTCGAAATCGTTCCAAAGTCAACCTGATGAAACATGAATTATTAAATTATTTATATCACGTTATTGAATAATGCAATTCTAAATTAATATTTTCTGTTAATACTTCAGGGTTATTTATCAAATAAATTTTCAAATGTTTCTACTGGTAAATAAAAGTATCTATTTTTATCCCTTATTATTTCATTTTGATTTATATTTCACGCGTAGGATTAAGGTGGACACCGATATTTGTGACAAGTATTTGTCTTTTTGTTTCCGACAATTCCTCAATTTTATATATCAAATTTTTATTCTTTGCTAAAAATAGAAAACAATTGCTTTTACTGACTTTTCCACGAGTCATATTTGATGGAAATATAAAATAAAAATGTTAGTGTACGAAGACTGACGTCTTTCCTAACGAATATTTGATTGACAGCTTAAAATTTACTGGCAAGTGAGATACATGTGCTTGAAAATGAAGGACTTACGTGGATTATTGATATTCTTGGGATATCATTAATTATCAGGATAAATAGTGGTCGACAAATCGTCGATTAGACACTAATCATTATGTATATTGGAGTGATGGAAACGAATGAATTCTCCATTGATTCCACTTCGGAGATGCGAGACAGCACTAGTGCAGCAGCATAAACACAGTGCTCGATTTTTTTAAGTCTTCGAAGTCAATTGATTTGTTATTTTTATAATTGATTTGACCGAAAACTAATAGAAAACAGAATTTTTCAACCAATAGGTTTATTGTCACGAAATGAAGAGAATTTTCGTGTTGAAGGCAATAAAGTGTGCTAACTGGTGCAAACAAAATGCAGGAAAGTGTAATATGCGTCTGTTCGATGATTAGGTCGATAAGGATGAACACGCTGATTAAATAACTTTCTATCGGACAATATAAAAAAAAATTGTTTATCACATGATAATCCTTCACCTTTTTTTAAATTTATTTTGTAGCGATGTATATTAGCATGTGAATTCACAAAATAAAAATTATTTTATTCCAAATTTATCTAACCCCAACTTCAATCTGTACACCATCTTGAATTTTCTATCGAAATCTGACTATCTGACACGAACACCCGTTCAGACCACAATTCGAATAGTAAATAAAGCCGCCGAAAGACGCAACTCAAGAATTGGTCCTTTGTTTGTTTATAATCCTCAAGTATATTTTACATAAAAATAAAACTAGGCTCCAGTGCATAGATAACCATCGCAGTTGAGTATGTGTTTGATTTCGTAAACAATCAAATTTAACTCACCCTACATTTCGAAACGTGTAATACGGTAATATGATTTTTACAGGTTAAAAAATTCAAGTATGTTTTGGAGTATTATTTACGCGATCGTCTTAAGTGTCGTTTTATTATTAGGAAGAATATTGTATGTCGTGCAGAATAAAACTGGAGAAAAACGAAAGGGAGACTCGAAAAGTGTGAAAACTCTCGTAATCTTAGGATCCGGAGGTCACACTACTGAAATTTTGGAAATCGTTAAAAATTTGAATTTCGAACGATATCGACCGAGAATATATGTTTATGCCAATTCGGACAATATTAGCTCAAGCAAAATTGACGAAATAGAAACGAACAAGAAGGATTTTAAGACCATTCAAATTTCTCGAAGCAGAGAAGTTGGCCAATCTTATCTTACGTCAATTTGGACCACTATAATTTCTTTTAAAGATTCTGTACAAATTTTGTGGAATTTCAAGCCTGATTTGATTTTATGTAATGGACCTGGTACTTGCGTGCCAATTTGCGTTGCTGCATTTTTAATGAAACTCATGTTTCTCTGTGAAACAACAATTATTTTTGTCGAGAGCTTTTGTAGAGTTAAAACTTATTCCTTGAGCGGCAAAATTTTATATTATATTGCCGATCATATCATTGTGCAATGGCCACAATTGTGTAAATCCACGAAAAATCATGTACATTTAATTAAATAATTATTTCTTTTTTTATTGAAGATTCAATCGTACGTTTTACCAGTTAAATACCTATCTCACCTCATTTCCTTGGAACACTTATCAGGACGCATTTACTTCGTCGATGAAGCGATATCAAATATTTATTTATATTTTATACATTATTTAATATTATCTCTAAAGCAAAAATTCATTATATTCGTTTTTCAACTAAAATTAATTATTAGGTGACGATTTTTTATTTGAAATCAAATTGAGAACTTCATGATTCAAAATTTGATACGTGCTGGGTCCAGAATAAATAATTTTCATTCCAAATTCATAAAATATAGATTACTTTTATTTTTATATGAAAGATTAGTAAAGGAACATTTTGCAACATTTTTATATTCGCACGGTTTATCAAAAAACACTTATTTTCCTTTATTACAGAAAACAATGTGCAACCTTGCTCCCATTGTGGGAGCGCAGTTTCCCTGGGAAATAATCTTCAAAAATTTGGAAGAAAATATTCCCATGGAAATAAAAATCCAACTGACGTCCATGTGCCATAATTTGCACTGTGCTTTGGAAACTAACGAGTATGCTTCTTGGTCGTAATATTTGATTGAGGATACGAAGGAGATACAACTAAGTTTGAGCCTTAATTTCGTAAAAATGAATAAAAATTAGAGCCAAAAATGATTGAGCATTGAGTTTCAGCAATAAATTGAAAATAAAAATAAAAAGTATGAAAACAATGGGGGCCGGTTTGAAATTCCGAATTTTAAATGCTCCGACGGTTTAAAATTCCTAATTTTAATGTTCCGAAACTGAAAGCATTGTAAGGATCATGCCAGCGAAAGTCTACACAGTTGATTGTAAATGATGTAGAACGGTATGAGTAGCGATAAGAAAATAATACAAATGTGATTTCTTATACGAGATAATTTTCAGAAATCGTATGATTGAGATCAACGCTTTATTTGAATGACCAGTAATTCGACTTACAAAACTCCGAATATGTAATATTAAACACGCCACAAATTACCGAAATTTTTATTCTAGAAAACGAACTGTATCAGAAAGTTTAAATATAATAAAAGCTAATAAGAGATTCGTCAGGTTGCCGAAAGTTTTGGAATCCAAAAATCATATTTTCGATCATCCAGTTTGCGAAAACTCAAGTTTAGATAGTGTAAGATTCCGATATAGAACATTCAGAACGATCAAAATTCCGAAAACTCACACATAAAGCAGATAGCATGTAAGCCTGACGCGTTTAGATGGCAGCACCACTGCTCTGTCGCATGGATTTTCAGAGTTTCGGTCTTCGGGAAAATTTTTTTCGGAGTTTTGATCTTTCAGAGTACTATTCTTTCGGAATTTTGATCTTTCTCGGTAGAATTTTTTCTGAGTATTGATCATCTTTCACGTTCTATTGTAAACATATAATATGAGGATGTTTACACCTATCGGATATTCCTATTTTCGGAACTTTTCTCTGTAGAAACTTTCGCCATTCAGGATCTTGAATATATAACTACATTTTTTCGGAACTATGGACTCTCTGATTATGAGAAGTTGATACATATTTTACATGCTATGTTTTCATGTTGACGCTTTATCGGTCGGATCCATGATTATTCTCATTTAATTTCGTAGTGGACTTTTATTTTCGGTTGTACAATAATTCTGTTTACAAAATTTTGTAATTGCAAATTTCTTGGAGTATTGTGTTCTAGATAAATAAATTCGGAATTTTGAGCGTTCTAATTTTTAAAGTTCGGAATTTCAACCCGCCCCCAAACAATGATTTTTAGATGCTTGAAATTATTTCGAGAAATAGGAACGTATCCGATTAAACACGTAGAAAACATTTTTTGATTCTTTTTATATATCCTCAAACAAATAACGAAACATCGAACCTTCAAAAATATTAAATTTTTTGAATTCATCTCATAATAAAAGAACTATAGAACAGAGTCGAATAGACGATTCGTTATTACGACTCGAAGCCTGTTTGGACCAAACCTGGGAAACTTTAAATACTGGATACTGGAAAGATGTTTCAATAAATTACAGATACTCTTATACGTTATCTAGTGCTATAAAGGTACGAAAAATTCGGAATTTAAATCTAGAGTTTTATTATTAAAAGATAACGTAGAATTTTATTTATTTAAAAAAAATGTACACTTTTGTCAATTATTTACACAGTGTATCTTTTTGGAAATTCAATATGCAACTAATGAAGAAAACGAGGATAATCTTAAGAGAAGGAAGCTGATCGAGATCATCGGGCAAATTGATAAAGCAATTTTATTGGGGGCTCCTCTCCCAAACGCACCTCATCTCATGACCGAAATTGCTTCGAGATTGAACAGTTTTCTTGCTCGTGAGTCTCCCAAAAGCAAAATTGCAACAAGAATATTAATTACGGATTAAGGAGGAAAGTTATGTAAACGTACGTTTTTTTCAGGATTTTTTTATAAAGAAATGGAACAGTTTACTGAATTAACATAAAGCATATCTTAAAATATACGATGTAAGGTATATTGACAAATTTTTTTAGACTAAAATATTTCAAAATGGCGACGCCACAGCTGCTGGAAGCAGATTTGTGCCGTGCAGCCTACAGGTCTCAAATCTCAACTAAAATAAAAAAATCAAATTTTTGTTGTTAAAATACATTAATACGCTTTGCATGACGGAGAAAAAAATTAGGACCACTTTGAAAAAAAATCACTTATTTTTATATTTTTGTAAATGGTTCTAAATTTCTTATTTTTTTCTCCGTCATGCAAAGCATGTTGATGTATTTTAACAACAGAAATTTGATTTTTTTTTATTTTAGTTGAGATTTGAGACCCGTAGGCTGCACGGCGCAAATCTGTTTCCAGCAGTTGTGGCGCCACTATTTTGAAATATCTTAATCTATAAAAATTTGTCAATATACCTTACAATGTATATTTTGAGATATTATGCTTTATGTTAATTCAATAAATTATTCCAATTCTTTATTAAAAAATCTTGAAAAAACTTACGTTTACATGACTTTCCTCCCTTAGGGCCGGTTGTTCCACCTTCTGGTAAATTTTACCTGACGGTTGTAGCATTGAGTAGCAGACCTTTAACCATCAGATAAAATTTACCTGGAGGTGGAACAACCGGCCCTTAATCGATTGTATTTATATACACTACTGGAAACAATTAAAGGAACAAGAAATTTCCGTCAATTTTTCCCCAATTTTTGAAAGGCTGTATCTCAGTGAAAAATAGTCATATCACGCTAAATAAAAAAGCATTTTAAAGCTTTATTCTTTGACTTTAAAGATCTCGGGCTATTTTTTACTCACAGATCACGGTTACTAAGGAATTTCATGAAATACCTCGAGGAAAAAAATTTGCAATTTTTTTTTTTTCTTTACGATTGTGCACAGACTTGGAAAAATTTTTTCATCTCAAATCAATGCAAGTTTCGGGTAGCTTGTTCATTTACCTTCAATTTCGTTTTTTAGGAGTCTCCGTACGATTTTTTTTTTCGGAAATATCGATGGTTGAATAAAAAAAGACAATTTCGTATTCAATCATCGATATCTCAGCGAAAAATCATCGCACAGTAATTCCGAGGACGGTTTTGAAAACTTGAATGAACGCACTATAAAAAGCTCACCCTATTTTTGTGGAAATTTCTATTGTTCCATTCTTGATATTCGTTTGAAAAAAAGGTAAAAAAATGGCTTCTTACAGCTGTTAAGAAAATCTACTGCTAATTTATAAGTATCAATGGAAACACTCATGTGGAGCATAACTTTTACAGCTTGATGTATCCACAATAATCCTATAAATTTGAAAGTTGATTGGGCGAACCGTTTTTCTGCCCCGAGTGATCAAACTTTTGCAAAAAATTAAAGGAACACGATTACTGGACCTGAAAATGACACAAGCACTATTAAAATGAAAAATATGACTTTTCATCCATTTTTTCTACAATTTAACATCAAATATCACCCAAATTAGAAAAACGACGAAAAAAAAAATCTAAAATTTTCAAAAAATTTCAATTTTTTTTTCAATTTTTCATACATTCGAAAATGCACGTTTGGCCGGTTTTTGATACGATATTAAGTCTTGTTGACTTGTCCCTACCGCCGGCATTTACGTTACCCAAAGCGTACCGTGGGGGAGCATGTCAAACAATTGCTCGATCATCCTGACGAAATGTGACACAGCACACACACACACACACACACGCACGCACGCACGCACGCACGCACGCACGCACGCACGCACGCACGCACGCACGCACACGCACATACACGAAGCGTAAATCCGACCGTGCAACCTCCTCGTGGTATGCTTTGGGTAACGCAAATGTTGGCGGTAGGGACAACAAGACTTAATATCGTATCAAAAATCGGCCAAACGTGCATTTTCGAATGTATGGAAACTTGAAAAAAAATTGAAATTTTTTAAAAATTTTGGATTTTTTTTTCTTTCGTCGTTTTTCAAATTTGGGCGATATTTGATGAGAAATTGTAGAAAAAGTCGATGAAAAGTCGTCTTTTTCATTTTAATAGTGCTTGTGTCATTTTCAGGCCCAGTAATCGTGTTCCTTTAATTTTTTGCAAAACTTTGATCACTCGGGGCAGAAAAACCGTTCGCCCAATCAACTTGCAAATTTATAGGGTTATTGTGGATACATCGAGCTGTAAGAGTTATGCTCCACATGAGTGTTTCCATTGATATTTATAAATTAGCAGTAGATTTTATGAACAGCTGTAAAAAGCCATTTTTCACCTTTTTTTCAAATGAATATCCAAAATGGAACAATATAAATTTCCATGAAAATAGGGTGAGCTTTTTATAGTGCGTCCATTCGAGTTTTCAAAACCGTCCTTAGAATTACTATGCGATGATTTTTCGCTGAGATATCGATGATTGAATACGAAATTGTCTTTTTTTATTCAACAATCGATATCTCCGAAAAAAAAAATCGTACGGAGACTCCTAAAAAACGAAATTGAAGGTAAATGAACAAGCTACCCGATGCTTGTATTGATTTGAGTTAAAAAAAATTTTCCAAGTCTGAGCACAATCGTAAAGAAAAAAAAAAATTGCAATTTTTTCCCTCGAGGTATTTCATAAAATTCCTTAGTAACCGTAATCTGTGAGTAAAAATGGCCCGAGATCTTTAAAGTCAAAGAATAAAGCTTTAAAATGCTTTTTTATTTGTCATGATATGACTATTTTTCACTGAGATACAGCCTCTCAAAAATTGGGGAAAAATTGACGGAAATTTCTTGTTCCTTTAATTGTTTCCAGTAGCGTATATATAATTATATATATGGGGCATTCCATGCCAAAGCGGTCAGTTCGTGACCCCGACCATTTTTGATTTTGTCGAAATTTTTTCATTTTCAAGTAACTACTGAAAGGAGTTTTTAGGATTTTTTTAGATTTTTATCTCAACCCGTTTAAAAATAATGAATTTGTTAAAATTTCGCACGAAATTTTTTTAAGTGCTTATAACTTTTTCAGCCACAGAGATATCAAAATAAAATAAGAGGTAATTTTTTTCGTCTTGAATTGTAGTTTCGTAAAAAAAAAACAAAAAAATTATCAAAAGGCAATTTCATATAATGTTTTTAGTTTTAATCCAAAAATATTTTTTTTTCAAAACTTGGACCATTTTGATTTTTTTGAAAAAATTCACTTTTTTGTACACATCTAGAGTCGCGGTAGCGACTCGAGACAAGTACATTTACGTATACTATAAGATGGCGAAGACGAGTCGCTACTATCTAGAGTCGCGACAGCGACTCGAACAAGTACATTTACGTATACTATAAGATGGCGAAGACGAGTCGCTACTAGAGTCTCTACAGCAAGCAGAGCGGTTTCGAACGGTTTTCGAAAATTGTTTCGGCGATATTTAATTAATTACAACACTTTAAAAGATGTTGCTAGTTCACGTATATTTTATTTTTTTTTCTTTCGATCGTGACTATTTAGAACTCTGTAGCTTAACGCATATTGGAAATATTAATATTTCATCGTTCCAAATCATCAAAAAAAGGTGGCATTTTTCGCATACATTTTTTGACGTTTAGCGGTTGCTGTCTAGTGACACTAATTATAACTAGAAATTTTCTGGTGATATGCGAAACTGTTCATAGGTTTGTTCGTGCTAGCTGCACTTTCTACACTTTTGTAATATATAGTAATATAAATTCCAAAAAAAAGTGTAGAAAGTGCAGAAAGTGCAGCTAGCACGAACAAACCTCATGATGTGACAGCCGATGACTTTTCTTCAGGTTGTATAAGTAAGAGTGACAGCTGTGAGTTTAGAAAAAAGATCGCGGTTATACTAGTGACAGTTGTGGGGTTAAAAAGTAAGGTTATAAAAATCGCGGGTGTGAAAGCAGATAATTTAATTTTTGGTTAGACATATTCGAGATCAGGACTTTAAACACGTATTCGGTGAACATTTAATATCTTTGTTGTAAGGTTATAAAGATCGCGGTCAGTTTCAACTTTTCATTAAAGTGACTTTTACTATATTATCGGTAGAAGAGTGATAGTGTAAAAATAAAGTTTAAATCAATAAATAAACTTTTGAACAGTGTCTAAATAATTTTTTTTATTAACCCTAGCCCCAACAATCCATTTTTCCGAACATAAACTCTAGAACGGAGTCGAAAACGGTGTCTCTTCTCTTTTACCATAAAATGTTTCTTGAATGCAATAATAAAGTTTATTTAGAAACCATTCTCTTTGTTTTTTTTTTTGATAACTAAGAGAATGGAGTATGATAAACTCGTATTCGGTGAATATTTGATATCTTTGAACAGTCGTGAGGTTATAAAGATCGCGGTCAGTTTCAGTTTTGGTTAAAGTAACTTTTATATATATAGATAGAAGAGTGATAGAGCAAAAATAAAGTGTAATTTAATAAATAAACTTTTGAACAGTACCTTAATAAATAATTTTTTTTATTAACTTTAGTCCCAACAATTCATTTTTCCGAACGCAAATTCTAGAACGGAGTCGAAAACAGTGCCTCTTCTCTTTTACCATAAAATGTCTCTTGCATGCAATAATAAAGTTTATTTGGAAACCAGTCTCTTCATTTTTTATATAACTGAGAGAATGGTGTATGATACCACCCTAGGTTTGAATTATATATGGTTTTAAACCACCCTAGATTGGTAGAGACCTTAAATACATGAAAATTCTATTTGCACTTGCAACACAAAACGGAATCAGGCGATGCGAAATAATTTTGAGTGAAAAGATATTTGATTTGAGAAAAAAAAATTTCATAAGTACTTCACCAATTTTTTTTTAATCTATTGCTCATGAGATATAATTCGTAATCAATAAATATTATAAAAGAAAAACTCGCGTCGTACTTCGACTAAAATTATTTTTTCCAATCAAACTTTAGCTCTCGAAATTTCATACGTATAATTTTTTGTTTCAAAATTCGTTTCGTTATGATTACTTATATTTTAAAACTTTCGGTGCATTCTGATGCTATTGGAGTATTCTTCGGCATCATTTTTTATGGAATATTTTCCGATCCGTTGATCTGTTAGCACGGATGTATCGGTGCAATATTTTTTGAACAAAATTTTTTTTTTTACAAAATTAAAAAAAAATCAAGTTTTACTTGTTCGTTGTTCTTTTATGCGTCGT
Organism: Rhimphoctona megacephalus; assembly: GCA_963989365.1. Lineage (NCBI taxonomy): Eukaryota > Metazoa > Arthropoda > Insecta > Hymenoptera > Ichneumonidae > Rhimphoctona > Rhimphoctona megacephalus. The sequence goes on from OZ022415.1 coordinate 25,753,801, forward strand.
ATCTTCTCAGAACTACTGTACGTTTTAAGCAATCTAATAATTTTATAAGTATTGACGGTTAATTACGAAGATTGAATTCACTTGAATACTTCTTCGTCAATATATCACATTGCATTTTTAGTCCGAATATACACCAGCTCGAAATTCGATCATGTATCCATTTTTAGCCGAAATCATTAAAAAATCGCTTGAGCGACGTCTAAAATTTTTATTCAGGATTCAATTCTTGAGAATCACTTTTTGATAAAATGTTACCATATTTTGCTGCAATGCCGAAAAAAATGTCAATTCTTTTACATCACTCAGATACATACATAATATAGACATGTTTAATTGGCAAGCTATGAATTTCATACCCGAGTACGTACACAATATTGACATGTTTAATTAACAAGCTATGAATTCCATACAAAAAGTCGGCAAATCTTAGCCAAAAACAGCATAAATGCTGTGAAAAAAGCTGAGGCAAGTACATTTATGCCCCCCAAATAGTCGTTCCAGTTAATCCCCCCCCCCCCCTCCACCCAGCGCCAAAATACCGATCCCCATCAAAATTTACAAAAACCCGTCTAAGTCGTTCATACAAAGATCTCCGCACAAAAATCCTTTATAAAAACCAACTCATCATACGAAGTTTTATGGGTAACCGCTCTCATTATCTTATCAAATTAACGGACAACACCACTGTGACCCCCTATTTTTTTCACATTTTTCAAGAATTTTTTTTTGTGGGAAAAAAAGAGATATTCGAAAATTTTTTTTTGGATTTTGTTCCTTGTTTATTAATGTATCAAAAAACATTTTTTTCACATTTTTCGCGCCGCATGGTGGCGCTGGGGAAGCTCTCGCGTCATCTCCGCAGTGGTTCGCAGCACGCAGCAGAACTCTCTTCAACGTCGATCTGAAAAAAATACCGAGTGTTTTCGTTAATAATATGATAGTTTGAAGAGAAGTACATAGGGATTTGGAAAAATATTGATTTTTAAAAAATAGGCACGCCTTTGAAATTAAAGAATGATTTTTGAGCAAAATTTCTCGTCGAAAATAGGCTATAACTTTTATAATTATTGAGATACCGAAAAAATCCTATGTACTTCTCTAGATAATCTACTTTTATTGATACAGTAAAAATTTGAAGTCGATCGGATAAAAATTGCTCGAGTTCTGCTGCGTGCCGCACTCAAAAAAGTGGTTTTGAGAAAAACGCGTTCAAAGTTTTAGGTTTGTTAATTTATGTTATAAATTGAAAAAAAAAATTATTTACCTTCAATCAGCGATGCCGGCACCACATAGCTGGCCTTCAAGAAGCAAATCGTTGTCTCCTGATTCTTTCCTCGAACTTGTTAAGGCTTTTCTCGCTTCTTTTGCAGCGTCTGTGAGCGAGCGCTCCGCGAGCTGGATCCGCGCTGCGTCGGTCTCAACGCAAAAGTTGAAACAATTTGGGCCGATGGTTATCCCCAACGTCTCCAGTACTTTCATGAGACTTCTCAGGCCATCATTGAACACTAATACCACGATATCAGTTGCAATATCAATGATTTTTTTGCTTCCGGACTGGCACTTGGGGGCTATTGCCCAAACTGATTTATTGTAGCTTTCGTTATTGTTTTGCGTATAGCCGCCCAAACAACGCTGCAGCAAATCGTCCCTGCTCAAATTTTCGAAGATTGGCTGAATTGCCTCCAATATTTCCTGAGGAAGAGGCGGTTTATGGCGATATTTAGAAATATCACCATTTGCGACCGCGCGCTGCCACGAACACCACGACTCGGCTCCTTCCGGGCAATCGTCATGTTGTGGCTAATAATTTGGAGCGTTTGATATTCACAGACGAAACGATTCGGAGCGATTAGACACGAATAGCGTAGCTTCTATTCGCAAACTGACGCTATGACGCTATCCCTATACCTGCCATGGAATTTTTTCAATTATCGCCACCAAGTGCTATTTTTCGAAACTATATTTATAACAATAGTTAACCGGCTAACAATAGCTGGTTTTTGTGAAGGGAGCCAAAAGAATACCTGAGAAAGGCGGGAAGAATACCTGGCGACCCTAAGGCGCCCAGCTGCGCGGGACCCCGAGCGTCGCGGACCGCTGCACCGCTCCACAAAATATTCAATATCTACGAAAATAATTATTTTTTCGACCTGGGTCCAACGGCATTTCAATCTTAAAAGTATTTTAGATTTTTTAAAATGGTTTTCAAAAAATCGATTTTTTGAAGCCGTCAGTGGTGTTGTCCCTTAAGTCAAATTGTACAGAGGTGATAATTTCATTCTTGTAAATGTTGTGGGTTCACAAAAAGTTGATAAATAAATAAAGATCTACTAAAGTATATGTGGTCAAGTACCTGGGATTTTATTATGTTTATAAAATCTCCAATTATGTTCATGTCATTTCTCTAATTAATGCTTGTCCGACCCGAAAATTTTTCATAAAATTTGTCACATAAGTCAACATTAATCTACCATACATTTTGGCCTTAATTAGTAAAGTAAACACAGCTAATTTGGAATCACAATATGCGGATTGTTTTGTATCCCAAATTATCCTCCTTTCCTTTAACCAATTGTTATCGATGAATTGACGCTTGTGTGGAGCATATCTCACGTTATTACACGGCACGTTTATTTCGGCTTTGTAACATCCGGTACCATTTACACGCACTTTTACACCGGTTTTTACTACAACATGTTTTACAAAACGGAATAAGCCTGCCAAGTAAGAGCGGTCATCAATTGATTGCATTCCAAGGCGGGTAAGATTCAAATCTGCGTCAGGAGATCCGAATGTTCGGAGTGGTTGAAAAATTTGCCGTGAACGAAAAAGCATATTTTTAACTGACTAGTCGAAACATTTTTGGGCCGGACAAGTATTCTGTGCGTATCCGCTCTACGTACGATAGTAAACTTTTATCAATTTGTTACCAATAAAACTATACTACAAATATTACAAATGAGAGTGTGGCAGCGTTCAAGCTCACGCAGGCTAATGCATTTCTGTATTTTTTTTTAAAGCCCTTGTAGTTCCAAGTCATAGGATAATAATTCGTTGTAATAAAGCATTAATTAGAGAAATGGCATATGAACATAATTGGAGATTTTATAAACATAATAAAATCCCACGTACTTGGCCACATATACTTTAGTAAATCTTTATTTATTTATCAACTTTTTGTGAACCCACAACATTTACGAGAATGAAATTATCAGCTCTGTACAATTTGACTTAATTTAATAAGATAATGAGAGCGGTTACCCATAAAACTTTGTATGATGAGTTGGTTTTTAGAAAGGATTTTTGTGCGGGGAGATCTTTGCATGAACGACTTAGACGGGTTTTTGTAAATTTTTGTGGGGATCGGTATTTTGGCGCTGGGTGGTGGGGGGGATTAACTGGAACGACTACTTGGGGGGCATAAATGTACTTGTCTCAGTTTTTTTCACAGCATTTATGCTGTTTTAGGCTAGTTTTTACATGTCTCGAAAAATTCACAGCTTGTGATATCCATCCCTTCTATTTTTTTCTCATTTTTTACCACGTATGAACCAATAATAAAGAGTCGTCAATCCTGAATTATATTTTTTTGTTGTTTTTTTTCCACTCATAATTCCATTCCTCAAGAAATTATGAATGAAAAAAGTTAATAAATAAATATTGGAACTGATTTCCATGTTTTTTTCAGTTTTTAAACATTTTTTTTTTATAACTTGAGCCATTTTGATTTTTCTGAAAAAAATCACCATCTTTCACGACACATTTTTACACGTCCCAAAAAATCCGCAGCGCGTGATATCCATAAATTCTATTTTTTTGTAATTCTCTGCCGTGTGTACACCAATGATTATCAATTATTAATCTTTATTCATGAATATCACACGCTGCGGATTTTGTGGGACGTGTAAAAATGTGTCGTGAAAGATGGTGAATTTTTTCAGAAAAATCAAAATGGCCCAAGATGTGAAAGTAAATGTTTGGTTGAAAACTGAAAACCACATGGAAATCAGTTCCAATATTTATTTATTACATTTTTTGTTCCATAATTTCTTAAGGAATGGAATTATGAATGGAAAAAAAAACAATAAATATAATTCAAGATTGACAACTAATAATTATTGGTTTACACGTGGTAAAAAATGAGAAAAAAATAGAAGGAATGGATATCACAAGCTGTGAATTTTTCGAGACATGTAAAATATGTCTACAAAAAAGGAGAATTTTTTCAAAAAAATCAAAATTGTCCAAGTTTTGAAAAAAAAAATATTTTTGGATTAAAACAAAAAAATATATATGAAATTGCCTTTTGATAATTTTTTTTATTTTCTTTACGAAACTACAATTCAAGACGAAAAAAATTACCTCCTATTTTATTTTGATATCTCTGTTGCTGAAAAAGTTATGAGCATTTAAAAAAATTTCGTGCGAAATTTTGAAAAATTCATTATTTTTAAACGGGTTGAGATAAAAATCTAAAAAAAATCCTAAAAACTCCTTTCAGTAGTTACTTGAAAATGAAAAAATTTCGACAAAATAAAAAATGGTCGGGGTCACGGACTGACCGGTTTGGCATGGAATGCCCCATATATAAAAATAGAAGAATAATTATAAATTTTATTGAAATTATTCAAAAGAATCTACTGAACTGGGAGACAACGAAATCCCGATAGACGATGGCGAAATAACGATGGAACTTTTGGATAGATTCGTATGGATAAAACGCTTCGAAAAACCTTCGATGGAAACTTTTTACAGAGACATTTTTAAGCCTAAATCTCCAGCTTTGCTCGAAAGTGAGTGTCCGAGCCAAATCAGTCAGTTAATTTCTTTAGTGCTGTTTGGTGTAAAAATATTAACGTTCCTTAGACTGTTTGAGCCACTGGAAAGCACTGAAATCCTGGAAAAATATTGATTACTTGATTAAAATCGCCGGAAATCGAATAGTACCGATAGAGATCGGTTCACGATATACGGAAGAGGATTGGTCCCAGAGTCTCGTTAGTTTTGCCGAATTTCTGCAGACTCACGTTTCGAAGAAAAACAATAAAATCGGTTATTTGGCGCAGCACCAATTGTTCGAGCAGGTTTTCTCAAAATTTTCCTTATAATTATTTTCTACAATATGGCATTACGTTAATTAACAATCAATTTTAAAAACTAATTTCCTATTCCCTTCAAAATTATGCAAAATCAATTTCATCAAAATTTGTGATAATTTCGATTTTTCTATGAATGTGGAACCCCAAAATGTAACTCGATTTTTTATCTGAAAATCACCTATTTCTCAAAATAGCAATAAGTTTCCATCTTCATCGGTAAAATCATGTTTCAATTTTAAACCATTGAAATAGAAACTGTTGTAAACGTTTGCCAGTTAATTCTACGTACAAAATTTCCACGATTTCGTAAACGAAAATTTTAATATGAACTATATTACAGATTCCGGAAATGAAAGACGATTTTTCAATACCGGATTACTGTAATTTCTCTGACACCGAGCACGATGCTGACGCACCGGACATAAATGCCTGGTTTGGTCCACGCGGGACCGTATCTCCGTTACATTTTGATCCCAAAAACAATCTTCTCTGTCAGGTAATAAAAATAAAAAGCCTTAAGTTAAAGAATCTTAATAAATGAGCTGTTGAATTACAATCATAAAATCTGTTTATTAATTAATGATAGAAAAAGTAAAGTATGTTATATAATAATACTAAATATTAATATTTAGGTATTTGGGTACAAACGATTGATACTGTATCATCCGGAAGAGTCATCAAATTTGTACTCTTACGAAACAAGATTATTATCTAACACAGCGCAAGTGGATCCGTTAAATCCAGATTTCGGCAAATGGCCCAATTTCAAGAAAGCAAAAGGTTTAATGTGTTATTTGAAACCCGGCGACATGGCGTTCATACCACCGGAATGGTGGCATCATGTCGAATCTTTGACACCGAGTTTTTCGATCAGCTTTTGGTGGTGTTGAAAATAAACAAAACAATAAAATCAACCAAACGAAAGAAACGAATAAAAGAATTTTTCAAAAAATAAAAATAAAGCAATTCAATGTTCAACCTCGTGTTACTCGTAACCTGATTAATAATATAAATATTTCGTATAACACCCTGTACGGCTTAACACTGAGTAAGTGATAATCTCCTTTTTACGTTTTTGTTTTCTTCTTTAAGCTACGATACCTTCATTAAGTCACAATAAACCGCTGTAGTGAATTCAGTGGTGATCTCATCAATAAAATCGAATTCGTTAATTTTAAATCTCATCGCATAACTTTTCCGTTAATCTCGGCTTATAAGATAAATTTGAAATATGTTCTTTTCTGGATCGTTTTTCTCTCGTTACGGTTGGAAGCATCTTATGAATAAAAATAAAGGCAATAACATGGAATTCGAAAAAAAGAAATATAAAAAATATCGCTACACTAGTAATATTGTCACGCTTATTGTTCGCATGTTTTTTTTACGCGCATAAACTGATATTTTGCTAACCCAATGGAGGAAATTCGTTGTCAATTACTGTATGATGACGGCACAACGGACAGGAACCGATTACCACTTGATGCTTGTGCCAATCACTAATACACTGAAAAATGAAATAAGATGAACAATGAAAGGAAGATAAAACGAATATAAATTCACCCCAGACCCTTGCGATCTATTTTTCCGAACGTAAACCCTACCAGGTCGAAAACGAGCCCAATTTTCTCTTTAGCATAAAATGTTCCTTCTATGCGATAATAAAATTTAATTATACAACATTTTCTTCTTTCATTCATAACGAAGAGAAAGTCGCCTTTGGTCAATATTTGATGATAAAAACTCTATAAAACGAAACAAAGTTTCGGACAAATGCAAAAAAAATTTTTTTTTTACTTAAAAAATGTAGGGTTGTTTTCGATTCGATTTTTGGAGTCTAGGATTCAAATAATAGAAACTAACAACAATCATTAATACTAATTCTTGACAAAATTGATGATTAAATTAATTTTATAATTGAGATTCGTTATGGTAACTCATCTAACCTGCTTATGAAAGGAATGTTTGCACTCTAAAGTGTAAGCATTGTCATTCGACATCGTTTCGAGGCATATCGCGCATTCTGAATCAGTAGCAGAGTCTTTTATCCACGTGTCATTGGGAATATGCACTGGTTCCCATTGTTTTTTAGATCCCGAAGACACCGTTGACTCTTTTTTTAATGGAGTCCCTAAAAATTTGAAGCATCGAATGAGAAAAAGTCGGTCATTTCCAGCAGAATTTTTCCAGTTTTGCAATAACGTACAGACTGACGACGACGGAGCTGAGTTGAAATTCATGCGTTCGTTGTCACCCGAATGTAGCGGGACTGAACTACGTACTGCGGTATATTGATTGAACTGGTTTTTGACATAGCCGCATAATTCTAAAAATTAAAAATTATCATATTAAACAGTTATGCACAATTTAGTTTTATAGAGATAAACAAAAACTCACGTTTCTGTTGAATAATCCCGATGAAATGGTCAGCTTCCCGAATTATTCGGTGGATCGGTAATTTAGACAACGAATCTTTGTGCTGCTTGCGAACACACTCGATACTCTTCAATAAATCTAATCTGTAAAATCAAACTTTTATGTTAAAAGCTAATCAAGTATAAATCACTTTTAGATTTTGATTTTTTAATGCGAAAAACATTGGTTCGAAATCAAGAGATCCATCGACGAAAAAAGTTCATGACCTTCAAGCATTTGGAATAATTCACCTTCAACAAATAAAGGTTGATTTCAAGATCTCAGTTTTTTTTATAAATTTTCATTTAAATATTTATTAAAACATTTCTTCTAGTAGAAAATTTGTGTCTCAATAAGGCTCGACATGCGACACTTAAAACCCATTTTTCCAAAATTGGCATTATAAAGATAAAATAAAAATTCCAAATAAATTAAAACATACTCCAATACTCCGGTGTAATGAGATCTGAGTCGTCGCATCAATTTATCCATGCTGTGACCGGGCGTAACACGAGCTGGATTTTCTGCTTGTGGAATCTTCGGGGCGTTATCAGAAGCCTCGTTTAAAATTTCAGCGTGATTTTGCATTGATTCAGAATTGGTAGAAGGCACATTTTCCGATGAAGGGATATTGATTTTGCTGGGCGATTCCACCGGATTCACAATGGCATCGGGCGGTTCAGGTTTGCAATGGGCGGCAGCAATTTTTTCTTGGGATCCATGATAATTTGATTTTTCTATTAAACATTTGAGCTCTCCCAAAGGTGTCATCGTGCATTGTCCAGTATTAGAGTCACGAGCCGGTGGCCTGAATTTTGGTCGTTCGGAAGATTGATCATTGACTTGATTAGTTGCTGGCTTTGTCAGGCTGGGAAAAAGCTTCGGTGGTTCAGTTGCGACAGAATTTTTAAAATGGTTGGGCGTTGCGGATGATTGAGGTTTCAAATGTGGGGGAGGATAATTTATAAAAGAAGGAATCGGGGGCGGCGGGCGTTCTCTAATTTGTCGTTGGTCGAAGACGTACGGCGTTGAAAGCACCGGAGAGCTCTGTTGGGAATGACCAAAGTGTTGCTGCACAAGACCAAGGGGTTGAGTATATCTGGGATTCATGAAATTCATATGTGATCTTTGGTTGAAAGTCGTTGGAGTATTATTACGTACAGTAGGAGAAGCGTAAGGTGGAATTGAACCAAGAAGAGGTAAGAAAGAATTTTGTCCTTGAGGCATCTTCAAATTTTGAAATTCTTTCAAATAATGCATTTGATACATGCCGAACGCTGATAGAAGCACGTCGCTCAAGTTACGCTTCGGAATGTTGGGAATTTGCTCCGGTGGCAAATCAACCACTTGGAAATTTCCCTTGGCCAAATTCGATGACAGCTCATCTTGTAATTTCATAAATTTTGCCTGAAATTTTTACATTTATCGGTACGAATGGATACGACGTGCACATCACATTGAAATAATGAAAAATCTTATTCACCTCATGAATATTAGCTAGTTTTTCAACTTCCGCGATATTGCTCTTGAATTCCGATTCGTTGATTGGTAATTTCTGACCAATTGATGAATACAGTATTTTCTGAATATCTACGATCAATTTGTACTCGAAATTCAACTGGTTCAATGCTCTGAATAAAATGTTCACATTAGTTTTGTCATTATCAGAGCCCTTCGTTTTTCAGTGCTTTTTTTTCGACTTCAATCTCAGGTCAACAAAATATTATCATTAAACTTTGAAAAATAAGAAGGAATGTTACGCTTCTTTGCTTTGACTCGAGACATGCAGGAAAAAAAGAAAAAATCGCTTCACGCCAAAATAAATTGTATCATTTTTAATTTTCGTCGTATTTTACCGAATTTCTGACGTTAGAAATTAAACAAATGATCTATTTTACAATTTCAAACTTACTCGGTTAAAGCATTTCGATTGGCGGCGTACTGTTTGGTCAAAAGGCTCATCGCCACTTTTCCTATGGATATCGTAGAGTTTTGGATTACGACTCTGTTAAAATAGAGTTACAATTACAATAACGTATTCGCTGACAAAAGTAAAACGCAATCGAAAGATAAAAAAAAAAAAAAAAATACGTGAATTTAAATGAACCTCCAAAATGCTGTAATCTAGTTTATATTAAAGAAACAATTTTCGAGAACAAGTAGAATCACGGTCCTTCTGGTAAAAGTGTCTTGTGCGACTCGCTTCGTAAATGTACTTGTCTCGAGCCGCTGCCGCGACTCTTAATTATTGAGAAAAAATTCGATTTCTTACGAGAGTTCTTTTTTCAGTTTTTCCTTTTCCTCTCTGGTTTTGGCCAAATCTTCCTTCAATTGTTGCACCTCCAAAATCAATTTCGAATTATCTGCATTGTTCGTCGTCGACTCTGAAGAAATATCATCCTTCACTGCAGTTGTCACTAATATTTTCACCGCTTCCACTTGAGCCATATTCGGGAAAGTTGCAGTCTTACTTTCCACTATCGGTAATTTTTTTGAATCGCCGCAATCAGTCTAACAATAAATTAAAAATTTGTTAAAAATACAATTTTCTGAAAAATACGAAAAATAAAATTGACGAGAAAAAAATTGTTTTTGACCCACAATTTATATCGATAAAACCGATGCATATTTAAAAAAAAAATACTTCAGCGACTGGAAGTGGAAAATTTGGCCCTGAGTGATCGAAACTGACTGGGCAAATTTCGAATAAAATAAAAAGATTCAATAAATTCTACTTATAATTCAATTATAATTCTCACCCCTTTAGCTTATCAGTTTTTATGGCAACCGCTGCGATTAAAACGATAATTACATGAATAATTTTTGCTGAACGATTTTAATCATGATTCGGATTAAACATTGGAAAGAGTGCAGAAAAATCGATATTCTCCTTACCGAATTAACTGGTGTTTTAAGAGCAGTCTCTATCGAAGCGTTCTGATCCTGAAGTTCGTTAGTCGATTTAGTTTCTCTCCCAAATTTATCCATCTTCGATTCTGGTTGAGAGGATTTGAAATAATTCTCAATGTCATTGACGCTGTAGGCTCCTTTGACCGTGGCTTTTGGTGAATTTCTTCCTTCGCGTCTGAAAACCTGTTCGATGGACGATTCTTTCTGAATCTTTGAATCGCCATTTTCCGCTGATCCGAAATCAGTATTTTCACGCACCGATTCGAGCGAATGTGAACGTTTTTTAACATTTTTTTCCACAAGGGGTATGAATTTTTTGATTGTTGTCAAACTGTCAATTCGTAGGTTGTCTTCTGAGATTTCAGCACCCGAAGATGACTCAGCTTTTATAATTTTGGACTGGTACGTATCAGCTTTATTAACTTCTGGACATTCTTCAGGTTCCATAGTTTCTCTTGCCAGAACAAACTCATTTGTATACTCGTTATCGTATTTTTTATTATTGTTAATTGACACATCGGAAACAAAGTTTGGTTCTCCATTAAACCTTTGAGAACCATTCGTAATAGTTGAATTTGACATTGAGTTGTTATTCTGTTCTTGATTAATAAAGTCATTGAAAGCTGCCTCGTCTGAAAGCATTGTCAGGGGAAGAATTTTTAGTCAATTCACCAACGATACCAAATATTTATTGAAAAACAAAATTTAATAAGAATGGAACAAAATTTTACGATAATTTACTCTGCCAATTTTGGCTTTTGTACTCACCATCTAAAGACGAGGCTGTTGAATTTTGATCTACATCGGTTTCCATAAAAAATTTCAATATTTCATAAGCGTCATTTTTCGCTAAATGATAAGCTTCCGGAAGTTTTTCCGCCGTACAGATATAATCACCGACGATCGCAAATGTCAATGATTGCGTTAAAAAATCTGCTATATCTGCAGTAACGTATCAAACAGTATAAATGTTAATATTTACAACAATAATCTTCATTTTTTAAGGTAGTTGTCTCGTCAAAGAGTTTATAGAATTTTTCAATATTCAAAGGATATTTTCAAAAATACTATGTGATTATTACGAGTCAAATTGTAAAATGAATTTAAAATATTTTGCCGTTACGAATTTGAGATATTTTCTATCAAACATTTAAAAAGAATCACTTGTGAGACTCTGCCAAAATTGTAAATTTTGTAGATGTGATTGTAGGGTTGAACTTACCAACGTGACGTGTTAATATAGATTCACACGGTTTTCCAAGTATTTCCGTTTGCATCTCCTTCCATTTTTCGTCAAGACGACTTAATTTCATGGGACCATTATTTGCTATAAACTCGAAAAAGTATCTACGAATTAACAAAAATAGGATCAAAATATTAATACATGTTTTACTTAAAAGAAAAAAAAATCGTTTAGTCAAAAAAGAGTTTGTGAGTTACGTACGAAAAAACAAAAGCTTTTTCCTCGTCATTCGGACTATCGTTCGAAAAATCTGAATCTGGCAAAACCCCGGCTGTTTCTAACATGAATTCATTACCGTACATTGATAAATTTGGTTGCCACTATAACAAATTGAAGAAAAAAAAATTATTGATCACAATCATTCACGTTTTTTAAAATAAAAGAAATATAATTTTTCATTAAGGAGAATCTCACTCACAATCTTCTCATTTCTTATTCCAAAATTCTTAGCTCTAAGATCTTTCAGTTTATCCACAGCAGCTTTTAATGTCCTGTAACAAAATTTCTATGTGTCCACAATATTTTCGTGGGTAAAATTTAAAAAAAAATGCTAAATTATTATTTCTTAAGCTTACTGTTCGTCCTGCAAATCGTCCTCCTCTTCAGTTACTTCTACTTTAACTATTTCCTTCTGTACCAACGGTGGTTTGGGATTTCGTACGACCGAAGCTCGTGACTCGCTCGAATTTTTTGGTTTAGGTTGTTGCTGTCGAAAAAATTGTTTTTTAATGAATTTAAAAAAAAATGAATAATTTGGAGAAAATCATAATTATTTTTCCAATTTTTGTGCAAGGCTAATGTTTTATTTCAATATCAGGTGGACTTTTGCAATATTATTTATCCTTTTCAACATTTTAACAGTATAGCGTTAAAGAAAAAATTTTCAAGATTTTATTATTTATAATAAAAAAGAAAAAACGTATTTTGAGCAGGTGTTAAAGGCTGTACGAACCTGTTGCTTTTTTATGGCTCCTTTAGGCGTTGAAACAGACTTTACATGTTTAACAGCATCATCACCTCGAATTTCTATCGTTGCTTTAACGGAAGCTTGATCGTCGAAAATTTCAATTTTCTTAATTGTTGAACGAACACCTTTAGCATCAACGCAATTCGGCGTGAAGCACTCGAAGTGAAGAACGTCCTGATACATCAAAAGATCGTTAAAGCCAATGAAAAATTTGAACGATTTGTTTTTTTTTTTAATTTTCCTTTGATTTTTGTTTACCTTATCGGAAATTTTTCCTGTTGAACACAATGATTCTTTTTTAGTCTTCCAACAAGCAACGTGAAAACTCATGATGCAATAATTGCATGGATTGTTGCAGGTGACTTGCACCATTCCGACGAATGTTGGACTCCTGCAAGAATTTTCATCAAACATTTTCAAATCCAATATCACGCTTAAATGTTATTTTTTTTTTTTTCAGAAAGTTAAAAAAAGATAAAAACTTTCAAAATACTACAGAGAAAAAAAATCTTTACCCAAAAAATATATTTTTATCAGCCGCCTCGTTGGAACTGAAGTTCAAACACTCAGCCAGGCAACACACCGCATTCGGACGATGCCAACCGGAGCATTGCTCGTTCAAATTTGTGAGAACAGTCTGAGTGAAAAATATCAATTAACGTATATCGGTTAAATGTTAAAAAAATTAGAAATGGAGAGCACCGATTGAAATTACGAACCAGGAGACCTTTCCTCGTAGATTCAGGAATAATTTCGTCACTTCCCGGAATATGATATTCTGGGAATTCCACATTAGGATCTCGAAACAAATGAAAACACTTTGTGATGACCTCAGCCGCTTTGCTGAAACTGCAAGAATATAAAGTGCGTCGTTACATTTAATTTTTTGCTTTTTGTTAAATTCTTTTAAGAAAAAAAAAAAAAATGAAAAGAATTTCAAAAGTATTCAGAAAATTTAGGAAATTATGTTGTACAATGAAAAAAAGAAACTATTCAGTTTCTTTGATAAACTATTTTGTTTATACAGATTTATCCCTAGACCCCCACAATCTATTTTTCTGAACGTAAACCCTACAACGGAGTCAAAAACGACCCCAATCTTCTCTTTAGCATAAAATGTTCCCCGCATGCAAAAATAAGGTTTTACTATACACCGTTCTCTTTGTTTTTTTAATAACGAAGAGAATAGTCTATGATAAACTCACGTTTGGTGAACATTTGATGGTAAAAACTCTATAAAACGAAACAAAGTTTTGGAGAAATGCAAAAAAGCTTTTTATTTAAAAAAAAAGGGGTCGTTTTGACCCTGTCGTAGGGGTCTAGGGTTATAATAACTTTTTGTAGTACTTATCATTATGGGAAATGAATCGTTGCTAAATATTACAAATTTTATTAAAAAAAAAAAAAAAAAAATGTGAATAATGAATAAAGAAAATACTTTTCTTAATAAATAATAAAAAACAATTACCGATAGAGCTTGAAATAAGCTTTTCCAATGGCATAATACAACATTGGATATTTAGAGTCCTGACATTTCACAAGTTTTTCTAAAAGGTTAACAGCATCCCACAAATTCTTAGAGTTGGAGGATTCAATGGAGCATAGGCATGACATGTATGTTATGACCACAATGGTTTCGTGATTGGTTGTCTGAAATTTGTAAGTCTTAACGAATTGTCCAGTGAAATAAAATTAAAAAATTGATTAAATATGAATATTCTTATAACAAATGATTGATTTATAATAAATTTGAGAAATAAATTACAAGGTATTTGCTGTCACTGTTATTCACATCCAAAAAGTCACTGAAATATTTTGCGGCTTTCGTATAAGACTTGGCCTTAAATGCTTTAGCCGCTGATTTCAAATTGTCTTCGAGTTCCTGAAAATATATAATTCAGTAAAAAAGGCCAAAAATCAGATAAACAAAATTATACAGAACGGAACAAACCTTTGGAATTCTTGGCGGCTTTTGCAAGACACCTAAGATTTTCTGATTTATCATATCCACGGAATTACTCGCCATTTTGGCAATCGTCGAAACAGCTAAATACAAATTATTTTTTAAAAATTAAAAATTCTCTATCTTCAAATTTGATTTTCTATCGAAATGAAAAAAGTGCAAAGCTTAGTTTTTTTTTGTTTTTCAAACTTCGTGTTGTAGCAATAAGGATTGAAATGAAATCTGTGTATAAAACTGTGATTATTGAAAAAATGATGGATCTTCCAAATTGAATGAAAAAAAACACAATGAATTGTGGATAACTCATTTCTTTTTTTATCCTGCTATCAGCTCGATACTTTAGATAAAAGTGATAAAAAGTACATTATTCGCCTTTGTTATCACTGTATCGAAATAAAAATTTAGGAACATTCGTATTATGCGATCAAAGTATTAAACTATTGCCGCTTGAACAGTTTTTCAGATCCTACCGGCTCGCGCTTGATCGAGAATATTATTATCTTATATATTCATATCACACCAAGGAAAATAAGTTTTAAAAAAAGTAGTGAGTTTGCTTATAAACTTACATAGCGTGTTGAACGATGAAATCGTCGAGTCGAGATTAAGAAGTGTATGGCGAATGAAATGAACGCAACACCAATGAAGTACAGTTTGACGTTTGCTGATGTATCTGTATCATACGCCGAACAACGCCGCATTGGCCATACGTGCTTTGCAGGTTCGGACGTATTTGCGCGCCATAACTACGATACCAACTGTTGACCTGCGTGAAAGTTTTTGCAAACGTTTTTTTTTCTTTACGCGCGAAAAATTCTAATTATGTACTTTTGGTAAAACTTCAAATATTTCGCATAAAATATACATTTTTTAAAATTTTGAACGACGTCTTCGATCGATATGAACATGTCGTATGTGAAAAAATATTAATGTATCATTAACTTCGATTTATAGTAAAATTATTTTCAAAATATTGAATTTTCATGAAATCTGACCCTCTGCATGCAGTTGCCATCTTTAGGGCATTTTATTAAATGAAATTTCCGTTGTTGAATCAGTTCTACGAAGCAAGACTTCAATAATAATCATGTCTTGTTAATTTTATTGATAGAGTGTGGAGATAAAAGAAGAGGGAAATACAAAAGTTTGTTTATATATTGCTCGTGTTTCGTATTGGCAGGGTGCACGAAAATACTAATACTATTCAATTATCAGTGTGTTACATATTCATGCAAACTGTCAGCGCCACCTAAAATCATGCTCCGCATTTTTTCAGGCTTAACGTATACGCAATACACACTTATTTTTAAAGTAGTATATGTACGTGCACCCAGCCAATACGGGTCGTGCGTGACTAGCTTGGTCGTCGTGGCGTTCAAGGATCAGGGGAGTTGGCTTACACCAGTCAAAACAAACCCGAAAGAATTCTATACAATACGATTGAAACGATCATTTCAAATAAGTGACACACATTTTTTATTTTATTTTTATTTTATTATTATACAGCTAGGTTACAAATATTTTTTTCTCCTTTTTTCAAAAGATGAAAGAAAAAAAAAATGTTTGAAAAATTCGCGGGTTTCGAGCGAAATTTGGCAACGTCAGCAAATAAATGTATTATTCTAAAAATACTCACGCGTGGACCAGAGTCTTTTAGTATAGAGAGTGTAGCGATTTAAACACACTTATAGAGAAGTGTACATATAGAAATAAAATATAAGTAAAAAAAAAAAACAGTTTTTCACTTTGTTTAGTTATGACGACAGACGCCGAATTCCCTCCGATCATAAGCCTGGAGGTAATAAAAATTGAGTTTCCTAAATAAACTAGACCACGAAGAACATATCAATTATTAAATTGCACTAGGAAATAAAGGTTTCCCTGAGTTTATAACCCGATTTTGTGTTCGAATTGTTACTCGGACTGCAAGTTTTTTCGTGTTGGACCTTCTCGGTCACAGTGTGACTGAAATTCGACTCTTCAACTTGGGCGTACACGAGCGTGTGCGTTTTTGTTTTATTGTCGCGTAAAAAAACGTAATTCTGCTACATTTATACATGTTTACAATAATTAAAGCATCGAATTACGTTACATAACAGTGTAACGAAAAATCAGCGAAATACACGCACACGTTACTGAAATTTCTTCAACGAAAACAATAATAATAACATAAATATTGTCGTGCATGTACAATTCATTTGCGTTCTTGTGAGCTTTATTTTCAGTAGTTTCGTTCTTCTATACAAATATTTAGCTACGTATTTGTATATAAATTGGTGAGAAAAGAACGATGACGCTTTCGCGCGAACTCGATCGGATATCGATACACTGTTTATCAGCAATGAAAGTACACACAGTATTTTTATGCATACATGTGTATGTACACTCGGATACCAGCCTTTTTGCAAATATACCTATATTTACGTGCATGTTTATTATTGGCGTTTCCCCTCGCTGGGTAAGCTGCGATCTATTTTCGGAAAAAATATCTAGCATTGCACGCTGCAGCGGCAATCTCCCATCACGTGTGTATTGTACAAACAAAATCTAAACGGAGATATGTCCTGTTGATGAATTAATATAAACTGCATTCCATTTATCATTCGTCACGTGGGATCTTCAGTCAGGCGTGTTGACAATGAATTTGACGTGATTAGATACTTGTGCGTTTTCTCGTTTAAATTTTCCCGCCTCTTTTTACACGTATCGATCGATGTATCGATTCGGCTAAAGGTGCCTTTTCACTCACACGCTAGACAATGAAGTCTAGAGTACAGGAGGATTCACTCGGCCTTTTGAGGTGAAGCCGAAAATTGGTTCCCGTGGTGATGGCGCTGGCGTTAGTGATGGAACGTAATTTCATATATATATCAGTCCTATTGACAGGCACAAGTTAGGTATAATAAAAAAATAGGTATAGGTTAGAAAAGCTGAACGGCACTTTGTACCTGCCGTACGGTGTCAGGTAATTTCAATGTTTTTTTATTGAATTGTACGAAGGAGCGAAAATTTCACATAACTAAAAGACACTGTATACATTTCAGCTCTGTCGTGCTGAAATAAAATGAATAAATTGTATAGTTTCATGCCCTTTTTGTTATTTACATTCGTGAGTTAGAATTGCGATACTTTTTTCGAAATCTCTTGACCTTAATCACGTGTTACTTGGTGTTAAACACGGGATGAGAAATATTTGGTAGAACACTCGTTTCTTCCATAGCTACCTTTTTGTTCCTAGGTAAATAATTTGCTAAACGTACACTGCAATCAAAGCTTTCAATTTCACAATGATAAAAACAGGAAATTATTTTTCTTTGTTTTTTATTATTGTACTACAATTTGATTTGGTACAAAATTATTGCAATAAAGTGCGGAGGAACATAATCGAAGAGAACACCAAAGAAACAAAAACAAACTAGATACTTTTTTTATATAAAAAAGCGTCAATGTTGTCTCTGCCATACACTACGTTAATATCGCGACTGCTTCCGTAACTCTTTGGTGCGATACCTTTTCTCGCAGAAATTTTTGACGAACAGGTTATGTTCGTACAAATGCCTCCAACACACGTAAAATTACGTGTTGACACGCGGAACTAATATATACAACAGTGTTCCATCAGCGTCGCCAGCGCCATCTCACCGAGGTCACGATTTCGGCTTCACCCTGTCCTATGCAATTTGCACGGAGTGAATCCTCCTATACTCTAGACTCCATTCGCCAGACGCTGGATTCCAGCGTCAAGCTTGTCACGTGTCTTCCCCTTCCAGAAATCGAGCGTCAACCGTGAAAGCTAAACATGTTTTAGCTTAACACTGCAACGCCCCCTCCTATCGGGTATTTCGATTCGTGCACCAGCGCCGGATGGGAACAATTCGGTGGCTAAATTGGACCCTGCTAATTCAGCACTATTTCCCCTCCAAAATATGAGCGTCAAAACTAGTCACGTGACCAGTTTGACGTTTGACGCTGGAACCGAGCGTTTTGATGCTTGAAGACAGCGTCGTGCGTCTAACAAGGAAGGTTACCTTACTGTACCCCCACAACTTGGGTCGAAAAAATGTCGTTTTGTAGTTCACATCAAAGTATAAACCCTCACAAAAATTGAGCTGCCCACTTGCATATTTAAGGGGTGAAATTAATTCCTCAAAATCGGTGGTTTTTTTTCCGTTTTTCGCTGATATCTTCGAAACCAAAATAGATACGGCAAAAGTTTAAATAGCAAAGGTATTCATTTTTCAGTGCTCTGCAATAATATGTGGTTGAAAATTATATAGAAATTTTTTATTTATTTTATTTTCATAAAAAACTTATTTTTATACATTTTTCTCTATTTTTTCATAATAAACGTAACTGTTTCGACTCAAAATTGAATGATATCAATCTACATTGGTTTTTCCCCTCTCAAAAGCTCATTAAACCGGAGAGTTATTTTTTTCAAACGCAAAAAATTTTATAGATTTAAATTAATGACATGTTTTTATCATTATCAAACTATAAGGGGGACTTGTTAAAATACGTTTTATTTTTCCATGATATCCTATCTGTGAAGTTTAATATCGACATATTAGTAAAAGATATGGCTCTATATAAACTGACTGTTGCCACATTTAAGTTAGTATTGACGGTAACCGTTCATTAAAGTTCTCTGGTTATAGAAGTGCAGTGTTAAGTACGTATGCATTGAATACTGTGAACTTTTTCAAAAATGCATATCAATACAGTGAATGTCATAAATATTTTGTAGACTTATTTTATGGTGATGAATTTGCCCGAAACGCTAGTGAATGAAAGTGAAATGACATTAGCAGATACAATTAAAGAAATTTTAATTGAAAGCATAAACAAATACACGGGAATCGAAATTGAAGAATACGAAACCTTAGATTTTCAACAACAATTCAAACACCATGAGCCTGAAAGTATAGAAGACAGTGAATTGAAATGGGAGTCAATTTCATCTGATGAGGCAGATGACTCTCACTGTACAAAAAATGAAGATGAACTCTCATTCGATTACAAGACGAAAGCTGTGGAGTATTGGAGAAGTGGAAAAACAAAAAATTTAAATATTCGTACGGTTACACACCGTTTTAGAAAAGTTATTTCTAAATCGCAATTGAAGCGTTAGGCTCATCAAATAAATAAAGGTGGGACTTATAAAGAAAAATTTAATGAAATATCTCAATATACTTTAAATCGCTTCATTGAAGCAACTGAATGTGGAAAGATCGTACACGATATTGATTTGCGACGATGGGCTTTGACCACACATAAAAATTTCATGAATTCCGATGCACGATTCAAAGCGTCAAAAAAATGGGCGAATAAGTTCAAAAGAGCACATCGCATTACGTCTGGAAAAATTACAAAATTGATTATCCGGAAAACTTTAGAAGACCCAAAAGATCTTATAAAAACGGCGGAAGAGTTTATAAATAACGTTAAATCTGTTATCAACGACATTGGTCTGGAAAACGTTTACAATTCGGATCAAAGTGGATTTTAATTTGAAATGCATTCCGGTCGCACTCTTACAAAACAAGGATCAAAAGAAATTGAATGCGTTGTTCAATCCATATCTTCAACAACTCATTCTTATACGATTCAACCAACGATATCCGCCGATGGAAAATTACTTTCGCCGTTATATCTTGTATTAAAAGAAATCGGTGGTGACTTTGGCCCACGCGTAGAAAAAACGTTATTTAAATCCACAAACGTTTTTGTTTCGGCATCGAAATCCGAAAAGTTAACATCAGATAAGAACTATTCAAATTATACATTCTTGCGGCAAATTAAATATTGCAAACCAAATCAAATTAAATATTTCTTTTTTTCGACAGATCATTTCAAACAGTGGCTAACCGAAATCTATTTTCCGAATGTTGGCGACAACAGTGCGCTCTTAATCGACTCCTAGAGTGGATACTGTCCAGAATAGTAGTTAATGTAGTAACTCCTCCTAACAAAAAAATTGTATTAGAAATTATTCCGAAAGGAACAACAGGACAAATACAACCATTAGATGTGTTTGGCTTTCGAATATGGAAACATTTTGTTAAACATTTTTCAGATGTATCAATTCTTTCCGGTATTGATATAAATCTTCATTCAAGAAATAACATTATCAAGCTGCAGTCACTTGTTCACAATCAACTGTCTTCTCTACGTTATATTAATATGTTAAAATATGCATGGCACAAAAGTGGCTACATAGAAAAAGCACCCCCTGAGTTCATTAATCCGGTGACGTTTGGTTTTGGAGATAATTCGGAACCACGATGTCACATTTGTGGTGATTTCGCTGTATAATATGTTCGTGGTGCAAAAAACCTTTGTGTCTCAAACACTTCTTTGAGGAGTATCATTATTATAATGAATACATTCCATAATACGACAGTGAAGAAACTGAGAAGTGCATGGCCTGCTTTTTCCTCCTGCTTGTCATGAGTACTAGACATCTTAAGGGGCTATTAGAGTTTGACACTTTTGAGAAATCGATTTTTTTTTTCATTTTTCGAAAGTATATACATGTAATATGGTTATGTAAAAATTTCAAAATGATCGGAGCAGTCTAAGTATATTTTTCAGCGTCCTTTACATGAGTACCTCAGCGCGCGTACCTGAGCGCCGAGCGCGCCTACCTGCTTTCCATCGGTCTAAACCCCCTTTTATACTTTTATTTACTGTAACAGCTGCCCCTTATTGTATATGATATACTGTCAGGTATATTTTTGAAATCTAACCGTTACAAGTATATTTGAGCACTGTTGCAAAGCAGTATACGTTCAGAATTTGTACGAGCAACATCGATCCAAGCATCATGGATAAAGGCAGTAGAACTACAAATGTGCATACAGAAAGAAATAAGAAACGAAAATACATGGCAATCAATTTACCGACACATTAGCAGCTCAGTATACAAGTAAATCAGCCGAAAAATTGAAGAAATCGAGAGATAGGAGTTTCGATGTGCACATCGAATAAACGTCAGGATATAGTATCTTGAATTTTTTCACGGTATTTAGTTTATTACAAAAGTATGTAAAGTGTAAAGATTGTGATTGTGAAATATCTTTTACTAAATATGGACGGCGTGTGGCCTGGGCTTCAAATTGTGTTTAAAGTGCGCGTGTGGAGAGAAGTTCATTGACTCTAGTCCCATGATAGGACCTGGTTACGAAGTTAATCGGCGACTAATTTTTGTGTTTCGATTGCTCAGAATCGGCTTAGCTGGCGTAAACAAGTTCTATGGGCTTATGGATATAGGTTCCGGATTTCATACCAATGTTTATTATGATATCGTCAATATTATTTCCATCGCAGTGAACGCTGTATTTGATTTAGTAACACTCAAGGCTGTTAATGAAGAAAGAAAAATACTGAAGGAAAATGGAGTTCCAGACGATGTTTTGACTGTTTCTGGGGATGGCTCTTGGGCCAAGAGAGGATTCTCTTCACTAATAGGTATAGTTTCACTCATACTTAAACACACTGGAAAAATTGTTGACGTTGTAATATGATCAAGCTATTCCAAAGGTTGTCATAAGTGGAAGGGAAAGGAAAACACAATAGAATATTTGATTTGGCACGAAAAACATAAAGAATTTTGTAAAGCGAACCATTCAGGCAGCAGTGGAAAGATGGAGGTAGATGAGATCGTCGATATGTTTTTACAGTCACTAGAAAGAATCAATGAACGATATGGCTACTACATCGGTGACGGCGATTCATCGACATTCAAAACTTTATTGAATGTTCATTCATACAGTGAAGACGTCGTTGTCAAAAAATTAGAGTGCATTCTGCACGTAGCCAAGCGTGTGTTTAAACGTGCTAACGATGCTAGGAAAGCTTTGATTCAAAAAAAAAAAAAAAAACATTGAAACAAGTTGAAGAGAAAAAAGTCGCACCGAAAAAGTCAAAAGCAAAAAAAGTAGTCGCGAAAAAGTCGGCTGTTGTAAAAAAGCCACCACAAGTTAAGACTCAAGGTTTAACTATTAAATTAATGAAGGAGTTATCAATAAATTATGCACTAGCTGTTAGAAGGAATATCGATTCCGTTGAAAATACAGTACAACCTCGATTTTTTACCCCTTGGGGAGAGGACTGGTAAAAAATCGGGGTTCAGCTCGGAGGTGTGGCTTGAGACGTTAGGGGAGGTGCGAACAGGAGCATGCGCGTAGCGGAAACGCTGCGTGGATTTTTCCACCACCTCTTTCGTAACACCAAACTCTTTTGCTATTGAGCACACTGAAATTTCATTGTCCAGTTTTTCCAGAATTGAAATTTTCTGGTGCAAAGATAACCGTTTCGTTTTTCCCTTTCCGGAAACGTTATTATTTGCGTCGATGTTTTCACCCATTTTTGCACTGCAACGTTTTGAGGTTATGATGAATAAAACCGCGCGTACTGACGGTGGCGTGTCAGACGACGGTAGTAGGGATAAACGACGCCCATAACCACTATTCCCCTAGCCAAACGATATTGGGTGGGGGCAAAGAATCAGGGGAATGGTAAAAAATCGAGGTGGTAAAAAATCGAGGTTGTACTGTATGCTCAAGGAAATTTGGAGCGACTTTTACCACGAAATCTCGACAGACAGTAAGCCGCAGCACTCCTACTGTTTCAGCGTTTGGTGCAAATACTTGAAAGCTAAGAAAACCAAGACTCGATACAAGCATCCTTCTGCACTTTCTCAAGAAGTTTAAGAAATCTTGAAGTCGATATACAAGGATCTCACAAAAACCGAGCTTCTTGAAAGATGTTTAAGTGGTCATACACAAAACAGTAATGAAAGTTTTAATCAATGTGTATGGAGCATGGCGCCTAAACATCTTTTTAATGAAAAAACAATTGTTGATATTGTGTCGAAGACAGCAGCTTGTACTTTTAATGAAGGCTTTGAGTCAATTTTGAAAATTATGGAGCAGACTGGCATGAAAATCGGCCCGATCGCCGTGGTCTACGTCGCAAAGCACGACGACATAAGGGTCAGCCTTGCGGAGCGCCGTAGCTTAGATACTTCAAAAGAAGCCAGAACTACAAGAAAACAGGCATTTGGAGCATTTTGATGCAGAGGAAGGACCGTCCTATGGTGTAGACATTGCAGATTAATTGTAGGTAAGCATTTTTCATGATTTTTCATTAAAAAAAACTTTGAACGCGTTTTTCTTGAAACACCATTTTTGAAATTGGTCTCCACGAGATCTCAAAAATTACTTGACCGATCCTTATGAAATATAAATCACATATTCTACAAATATATTCCTAGAAATTAACGCTCTACGAAGTTAAAATTTTGATTTTTAATATCTTTTTTGTACAAAAAAACGGTGATAAAAAGGTGTTTTTTATTTTTTTTCTGTTTTCATCCACTATTTTGTTATTTATTCTGACGTTATACTTAATCCAACGCACTTTGTTTTTTTGGTTTCAGACAAGCCGTTCCTGAGATATGATGGAGACCGCCTGTCTCCTACTTTTCGAGCCGCTTCGTTCAAGTGCAGTTTTTGCACATAAAACTGTAGTAAAATGAATAAAAAAAAATTTGTATGTAAATAAAGACTAGATTTATCATCCCCAACACGTTTTATTTCAATATTTTTAATAGCATGCCCAGAAAAAATTCCCAAAAATAGCCTTTTTTTAGCGTTCAAACTTTAATAGCGCCTTAATAGCTATAATACATGAATTAAAGGCTTGTAGAAAATAAAACCTAGCCAAAAACAGCATGAATGCTGTGAACAAAGCTGAGACAAGTACATTTATGCCCCCCAAATAGTCGTTCCAGTTAATCCCCCCCACCACCCAGCGCCAAAATACCGATCTCCACAAAAATTTACAAAAACCCGTCTAAGTC
Organism: Rhimphoctona megacephalus; assembly: GCA_963989365.1. Lineage (NCBI taxonomy): Eukaryota > Metazoa > Arthropoda > Insecta > Hymenoptera > Ichneumonidae > Rhimphoctona > Rhimphoctona megacephalus. The sequence goes on from OZ022415.1 coordinate 25,778,260, forward strand.
ATTCATACAAAGATCTCCGCACAAAAATCCTTTCTAAAAACCAACTCATCATACAAAGTTTTATGGGTAACCTCTCTCATTATCTTATCAAATTAAGTCAAATTGTATAGAAGTGATAATTTCATTCTCGCGAATGTTGTGAGTTCACAAAAAGTCGATAAATAATTAAAGATCTACTAAAGTATATGTGGCCAAGTACGTGGGATTTTATTATGTTTATAAAATCTCCAATTATGTTTATATGCCATTTCTCTAATTAATGCTTTATTACAACGAATTATTATCCTATGACTTGGAACTACAAGGGCTTTAAAAAAAAATACAGAATTGCATTAGCCTGCGTGATCTTGAACGCTGCCACACTCTCATTTGTAATATTTGTAGCATAGTATATAATAAAAGTATATAGTATATAATAAAAGTATACAGTATATAATGTACTATAGTATATAATATAATAAAAGTCACTTTAATCAAAAGTTGAAACTGACCGCGATCTTTATAACCTTACAACAAAGATATTAAATGTTCACCGAATACGCGTTTAAAGTCCTGATCTCGAATATGTCTAACCAAAAATCAAATCATCTGCTTTCACACCCGCGATTTTTATAACCTTAGTCTTTAACGCCACAACTATCACTAGTATAACCGCGATCTTTTTTGTAAACTCACGGCTGTCACTCTTACTTATACATCCTGAAAAAAAGTCATCGATTGTCACATCAACGAATACAGTCTCGCATATCACCAGAAAATTTCTAGTTATAACTAGTGTCACTAGACAGCAACCGCTAAGCGTCAAAAAATGTGTGCGAAAAATGCCATCTTTTTTTGATGAGTTGGAAGGATGAAATATTAATATTTCCAATATGCGTTAGACTACAGAGTTCTAAATAGTCACGATCGAAAGAGAAAAAAAATAGAAAATACGTGAACTAGCAACATCTTTTAAAACGTTGTAATTAATTAAATATCGCCGAAACAATTTTCGAAAACCGTTCGAAACCGCTCTGCTTGCTGTAAAGACCCTAGTAGCGACTCGTTTTCGCTATCTTATAGTATACGTAAATTTACTTGTCTCGAGTCGCTACCGCGACTCTAGATAAAGCCGTGTATATTAAATAAAATTTTATATAGAATGGAAAAAATCATCTGATACTTATTTGCTTGTACTAAAATGAATGCACAAAACTGAACTAGAAGTAAATGATTTATAAGTATTTTAAGACAAGGATAGAACAGCATACCTGGATATACTAAACCTACATATGTATGTAAACATTTTCCGTTTGACAAATGTATCAATCTTGTTTAATTTTCAGGTAAAATAATACCTTTTTCGATGATCAGATTGAGAAAAATGTATAAAAAACAAGTTTTTTATGAAAATAAAATAAATAAAAAATGTCTATATAATTTTCAACTACATATTATTGCAGAGCACTAAAACATGAATAACTTTGCTATTTAAACTTTTGCCGTATCTATTTTGGTTTCAAAGATATCAGCGAAAAACGAAAAAAACCACCGATTTTGAGAAATTAATTTCACCCCTTAAATATGCAAGTGGGCAGCTCATTTTTGGTGAGGGTTTATACTTTGATGTGTACTACAAAACGTAATTTTTTGGACCCAAGTTGTGGGGATACAGTAAGGTAACCGTCCTTGTAAGTGAAAAGGCACCTTAAAGTTCGAGACTTCGCAACCCGAGAAATCATTTTCAGAATATTTGAAGATATTTGAAACGTTTGCTTATTATTATTTTGTCGATTATGGTTTGCAGAACTAAATAATTGTACCTTTTGAGAAATTTACTTATTGAAATGAATAATGGTGATTTTTATGACGTTAATTTTATTTATCAGGACGAGTGATTTATTGAACAATGAATTTTTATTTATTTTCATAGAGAATTATCTTTTCCTAATTGGTGCCTTTGCGAATAACATTAGGAAAGAATTGTAGAACATTTTTTGGATCAATTTAATAAATGAAGAAAGAGAATCCTTTTTATAAACATTGAATTCTTTTGCAAAAATGGATTAAACACACGATAGACTTAGAAAGTAAAGATTTTAGAATTTATAACTTTTTTTTTGTTAAGACAAGGAACAGGAAATCTTGAAAATTATTGTGACAGTCTTCAAGAATATTTCGAGTATGTTTGAGAGTATTTTCTGAATAGGGCTGTGAAAAAAGCCCTTTTTTACCATCATCTATGTATAGTATCTTCGTGGAATAAAAATTGTATGATCGATCGACGTATAAACATTTTCCGCCGTCCGACAATCGCAGAACGTAAAAAAAAAAGATAGCATGGAAAGAAATCTGTTAGAAGGGTTGCGGCGATGATGAACAATGCCGTGGTTCAGTGATTGTTTCTCGGTCGTCAAAGCTCGTGACTATGAAGGGGGAACTAAAAAAAGGTTAAGGTTACACGCCAGTTGAAGGGTAGCATATCGCGTTTTATACTTGTTCTTGGATAGGAAAGAGCACGGAATATCCGGATGTCGTTTAAGTGAGAGGCTTTTCTACTGCACCTTGCAGAACTTTTGACCGTTTGATGATTTCTTCACCCAGAAAAAACATCTAGTCGATTCAATTAGGATCTAGTTAAATCAAATCAATTTTTTTTCTCGTCTCACGGCCAAATAGAGGGCTATTTAACTTTAAGAAATTATTTGTTTTATCACAATATTTTTATATTCTTGATTAATGAGAAATTTAATATACATACATTAAAATCGGACATATTTTTATCTTAATATTGAACGGATATGAAAGTTGAAATAACAATAATATTTATATTATTATTTATAATATTAATTTTACCATATTTAATTATGATATTTAATAATATTTGAATCCTCTGTCACACACGCTATGAGCGAAACGCCGCATTCTTTGCTTTTCTATTAATCACCAAAAATTGGTGAATGATACACTTGTGACAATTTAGTTATTTCTGTATTATTATTGATAGAACGCAATAAAACATGACATTATACGATAATTTTCAATTTATATTTTATAAATAATATTTAATACGACTAAGGGTGGGTTGTTCCAACTTCTAGATAAGCCTATCTGACAGTTAAAGGTCTGCAAGTCAATGGTTTTAACCGCCTGATAAGCTACCTAGAAGTTGAAACAACCCGCCCTAAGTGCAAGAAATGCGGCGTTTCCCCGCTAGCGCGTGTAGAGTCGTACATGATTTTACGTTCGACGTTGCCATATCTCTTACTGATGAGCACTTGAGCACCGACGACGTGTGCATGCGCGTAAGAACGATATGGTAACACTGTAAGGCTTAAAAGCATTGCAGCGATTCTCCGCGACGCGTGTAGCAACGTTTGCAATTTTAGCGCGTGTGACGGAGGGTTAACGGGCCTGCGACTCTGGGTAGGTACAAAAAATGGAGTCTAGAGTACAGGAGGGTTCACTCCGTGCAAATTGCAAAGGACAAGGTGAAACCGAAATCGTGACTCGGTGAGGTGGCGCTGGCGACGCTGATAGAACGATGTTGCATGTGTTAGTTCCGTGTATCAATACGTAATTTCACGTGTGTTGGAGGCATTTGTACGAAGATAACCTGTTCGTCGATACATTTTCAAAAAATGGGGTTCTCCAGATAAAAAATGATGATTTACGAAAATTACGAAAACGAATTACGATTTCGAAAAAAATATTGCAATTTTAACTCACAAATGTAAATAACAAAAATATTACCACAATTAGCGACGATTCGGGCATGACACTATATACAATTTATGCATTTTATTTCAGCATGACAGAGCTGAAATATTTATATAGTGTCTTTCAGTTACAGTAGCGCTCAAAAGTATTTTGACAAATACATTAATTGGATTAACTGAAAACAAAATATGAAATATAAAAATCAATCGTTTATTTTTTTGAAAGATATTCAATGTTCTACAGAATAGTGGCAAAATGGCCCTCGTTCGCAACAAAATAGTAGAGTAATTTTTAAAAAATGAGGAAACTGGTGGATCAAAAGTATTTTGACACTGTTGAAAAAATTCTTTTTTAACATATAATTATAATCTACAGTAATGAGCAAGTCAATATTTAGTGGCATATCCCTTTGTCTTTATGACAGCCTCCCACCGCGTCGGCATTGAGTCGACCAATTTCTGTAATCGTTTCATCGGGATTTTATCCCACTCATTTTTGAGAACTACATATAAAGCGTGTTTATTCGAATAATTTTAAATAATTATTCTGCGATCCACCTCCTCCCGCAGAGGTTCTATAGGATTCAAATCCGGACTTTGGCTTGGCCACCCCAGAACCTTGACTTTTTCGCGTTTTATAAAATCACTAATGTACTTGGATTTGTTTTTGGGATCGTTATCTTGTTGAAAATACCACCCAGCTGGCGTGTGATATTTAGCGTACGGTAGCATTTGAGTCTTGAATATATTTGCGTGCACGAATCGATCTATATTCCCTTCAATTCGAACTAACGGTCTAACTCCAGAGCGTTGAAAACATCCCCAAACCATCACACTACCACCTCCAAGTTTGACCGTGGGTATTTGGTATCGAAAATCATATTTTTTGTTTTCAGGACGTCGAAGGTACTTAATACGATCAGATGACATTAAATTAAATTTGCTCTCGTCACTCCACAAAATTTTGAACCAGTCTGAACTTGACCACGATATGTGCCGTTTTGCGAATGCAAGTCGGGATTTTCTGTTTTTTGTAGATATTAAGGGGATGGGTCAGTCACCTAACATCACCTCGAATTTTCGAAGTTGAAATTCTTCGATACGGTTTGACCAATTACGAAAAAGCTCTCTTAGCCCACGCAGGACGATGGCAAAAATGGGCTGACAGGGCCTTTTTGTAATCGGTCAAACCGTGTCAAATAATTTCACTTTCGAAATTTGTAGCTATCTCTCTCGCACTCATAGCGGCTCAGTCGGTATGACTCCTAGCCTTAAAGGTTTTTTCGTCGGTCTTCGTCCATGTAATCCGAAGAGTTTCAAGCGTCGTTTGACAGTAGAAACGTGAATGTATACATTATATTTTTCTTTCAATTCATTTTTAATCATTATAGCCGACTTCCGAACATCACTTGTTGATAGCTTTTTTATAATACAATCGACTTTAGGAGATGTTTTTTTTGGACGGCCACTTCGAGGCTTATTTTTGACAGTCTTCCGTTTATTATATACTTTATTCCATGCACTAACGAGCTGTCGAGACACTTTAAAAATACAAGCAACTTCTGTTTGTTTTAGTCCTTGCTTTAGTGCATTTATAACGGCTTTTTTAAAGTCATTAGAATATTCCTTGCATTTCGGCATATTGAAATGACCACAATAAGTAATATAAGTACAAATCAAAACTAAGGAGCAAATAATGTCCGTGAATTCGTAAAGCTGACTGCGTGTCAAAATACTTTTGAGCTCGCGGTAGGTCACGTTCCTCCAGCGGCGCAGAATATAAACAAACAAGTCGAAACCTGATGCTTTCAAATAAGCGCAGTTATACTGCTCTCCACTATACTCAAGACATTTTCTGATAAAGTTTTATTTTGAAAGAAATAATAACGAATTTTATGTTGTCAAAATACTTTTGAGCGCTACTGTATATGAAATTTTCGCTCATCCGTACAATTCAATGAAAAAAACATTGAATTATCATTTATTACTTGACACCGTACGGCAGGTACAGAGTGCCATTCAGCTTTTCTAACCTATTTCCCTATTTTTTTTTATGTAATTACGTTCGATCACTAATGCCAGCGCCACAACTTCGGTCTTCCTAGACATTGGCTTAGTTTACACCGGAGCGCTGGATACCGATTCACTTCAGACCAAAGTGAAATTTGACCGCGTGTAAACGTGTAAAATTTAGAATTGGATTGAATTTTACGGCACCTTTACAAGCCTACCAAAAAAAAAGCCTACCCGTAAGAATCTCTACCGCTCGATCTCTATCAAAGAAATGTCAACCAACAAAAAAACACTATCAAGCCTAAAACTACCAAGATTTGTTCACTACCATGGTCATACTCTACCAACGAAGAATTACTAGCGTATATATCTATATACAGTGTAATATATAGTTATATTACATTAGTAATTCTTCGTTGGTAGAGTATGACCATGGTAGTGAACAAATCTTGGTAGTTTTAGGCTTGATAGTGTTTTTTTGTTGGTTGACATTTCTTTGATAGAGATCGAGCGGTAGAGATTCTTACGGGTAGGCTTTTTTTTTGGTAGGCTTGTAAAGGTGCCAATTTTACACGTTTACACGCGGCCAAATTTCACTTCGGTCTGAAGTGAATGGGTATCGAGCGCTTCGGTGTAAACTAAGCCATTGTCCGTCGGAATAATAATACAGTGCGACCTCGATCTTTTTGCACCTCGTTTTTTTTCCATTCCCTTTAATTCTTGCCCCCACTCTATTTTGTCTCTCTAAGGGGAATAGTGGCTGTGGGCATTGCCGTCCCTACCACATTCGTCTGACACGCTGGCGCACGGGCGCTGCGGCAAAATAACCTCAGACTCTAAGGGTAAAAATAGGTATGCGCATGTTCACACCCAGGGTTGCAAATAATGCATTATTTTTTTTAATGCATTATCATTTTCATTAACCATTAAAATTAAATGGATAATGAGGAGGGGGAGGGGGAGAGGGGGGGGGGGAGAGACGGTTTTATTCTGGGTCAAAATGATCCAATGGCAGTAACCGTGGTTTTCTCGGTTACTTGTAGCGGGAACGATGTCATTCTGGGTCACAATGACCCAATGGAACTAATCGTGCTTTTCTCGGTTTCTAGTGGCGAGAGTGGTTTTATTCTGGGTCAAACAGCTCCAATGGTGGTAGCCGAACTTTTTTCGGTTACTTACTAGTAGTAGAATAAAACCGTTCTTGCTACTGCAAGAACGGTTTTATTCTGGGTCAAAATCACTCAGTGGTAGTAATCGAGGTTTTCTCGATTACTAGTGACGGGGATGGTTTTGGTCTGGTTCAAGTAGACCCAGTCCGTAAATTTTTATTGTCCTTTTACGTACATGAAAAAACTATTGGAGTATTATATACACGTTATCTCACTTTTCTTATGACTAGGTGTTCTCTTCGACTACATATCTATGATAATTCATCCCGCACTTATATGAACTTCTATATATGTACGCAAAATGGTTTTGATGCGTAGTACTATGCTCGTACAATTTACGTCTAAATCATAGAGTCGGTCTAGGAGCTTAACACAGAACATAATCAATTTCTTCCGTTGCTTTGTCTACTCCGTGTCCGTCTCAATTTTTTTCGTCGACTACACCGCGGGCCGAGGGCAGGTGGGTGAGGGCCGAGGGAAAGGAGGAATTGAAAATCAAGAAAAGAGAACGATTAAATTTTAAAAAAAGGTGAGAAGGCGGGCCATTGAGTTAGGGTCAAGGTACGTAAAAGAACAACGAGAGAGAGAGAGAGAGAGAGAGAGAGAGAGAGAGAGAGAGAGAGAGAGAGAGTTTCTTGAGTTTGACGTAAAAAATATTCTTTATTCTGTGAAATAATAGTAAAATATTTTAAATACACTGGTCCAGGCGCGGGGTTTTTTCCCCCCTAAACTATTTTTGAGGTGATTTTACGTAACTAAGAAAACTTTGGTTACTACCATTGGGTTATTTGAACCCAGAATAAAACCGCTTCTGCTACTAGTAACCGAGAAAACCTCGGTTACTACCATTGGATCATTTAGACCCAGAATAAAACCGTTTCTGCTACTAGTAACCGAAAAACCTCGGTTACTATCATTGACTCATTTTGACCAGAACGAAACTACTCCCGCCAATAATAACCGAGAAAACCATGGTTTCTACCACTGGATCATTTCGATCCAGAATAAAACCGTTCCCACTACTAGTAACCGAAAATCCTCGGTTACTACAATTGGGTTATTTTGACCCAGAATAAAACCGTTCCCGCTGCTAGTAACCGAGAAAACCACGGTTACAGCCATTGGGTCATTTTGACCCAGAACAAAACCGTTCCCGATACTAGTAGCTGAAAAAACCTTGGTTACTACCATTGGGTCATTTTGACCCAGAAAAAAACAATCCCGCTACTCGTAAACGAGAAAACCTCGGTTAATTACCATTGGGTAATTTTGACCCAGAATAAAACGGTTTCCACTACTAGTAACCGAGAAAACTGCGGTTATTACCATTGGGTCATTTTGACCCAGAATAAAACCATTCTCGCTACTAGTAACCGAGAAAACCTCAATTACTACCATTGGGTCTTTTGACCCAGAATAAAACCACTCCCGCCATTAGTAACCGGGAAAACCGCGGTTACTACTATTGGGTCATTTTGACCCAACTTAAAACCACTCCCGCTACTAGTAACCGAAAAAACCACGGTTACTATCATCGGGTCATTCTGACCGAGAATAAAACCATTCCCGCTACTAGTAAATGAGGAAACCTCGGTTATTACCATTGGTTTATTTTGACCCAGAATAAAACGGTTTCCACTACTAGTAATCGAGAAAACCACGGTTACTACCATTGGGTCATTTTGACCCAGAATAAAACCGTTCCCGCCACTAGTAACCGAGAAAACCTCGGTTACTGCCATTGAGTCTTTTCGACCCAGAATAAAACCACTCTCGCCACTAGTAACCGAGAAAACCGCGGTTACTACCATTGGGCCATTTTAATCCAGAACAAAAGCGTCCCATTACTAGTAACCAATATGACTGTGTTTACTACCATTGGGTCATTTTGACCCAGAATAAAACCTCTCGCGCTACTTGTAACCGAGAAAACCTCGGTTACTACCAGAGGGTCATTTTGATCCAGAACCAAACCTCTCACGCTACTTGTAACAAAGAAAACCTCGGTTACTACCATAAGGTTATTTTGACCCAGACCAAAACTGGTACTGCTACTGGTAACCGAGTGAGGCTCGATTACTACCATCGCGTCGTTTTGACCCAAGTCGAAACTACTGGCGGTATCAGTAACCGAGGAAACCTCGATTACTATTAACTATTTTAATGGTTAATGGAAAATATTTCCATTGACCATTAAAATTAAATGATTAATGAAAAATGTTTCCATTGACCATTAAAATTAAATGGTTAATGGAAAATATTTCCATTGTCCATTAAAATTAAATTATTAATGGAAAATATTTCCATTGACCATTAACCATTTATTTAAATGGTTAATGAAAATTATTTCCATTAACCATTAAAATTCAATGATTAATGTAAAATATTTCCATTAACCATTTAATTTAAATGGCTAATGTAAATTATTTTCATTACCCATTTAAATTAAATGGTTAATGGAAAATATTTTCATTAAAAATTTCACAACCCTGTTCACACCATTTTGTATTTCCCCACAACATTTAAGTTACACCTCTCAGCTGAACCTCAATTTTTTACCAGTTCTCTTATTCCCAAGCGGTATAAAATCGAGGTCGCACTGTACTAGTTTGGTTCCCGCAATTGATGCACATCTAGAGCGCAATTCGTATGTGAGAAACGCCTCGATGCTCTGCGTCCCGTGGTGGCCGGAGTAAGAAGCTTTAACGGGACAGACCTAGTTGGAACGTCAAAAAAAAGGCCTTTTTTCCGATTTTTTTTTGGTCAAACGATAAAATAATTCACAACAAAAGTTCTTCCGTTTAAAAGATACATATGTAATGTATATGTTGCAATTTTTTCAACGCAATACATATCGAAATAAGCTGGTGACCGTCAATTGCCGAGGACGCTGCAAAAAAAAACACGGTTTGCGGTGATCAAGCTCACGCTGCAACGGCTCATCTGAAACAAAAAAAACGGAGGGGATTTTTAGTTAATGATATAATGCTCCGGTTGAACGAAGGGTTTTGAAAAATTTCCATTTTTCACAAAATGGCGGCCGTTAAAAGTCAAAAGTGTTTTTTTGACCAAAATATCAGTTCCATTTTTTGCTATTAAAAATAAAAATAATTATCCAAAAAAAAAATCCTTCGTTCATATGGAGGACTACCATGTATAGAAGAAGTGATATAAATTTCAACCCGATCGGTAAAGCCGTTCTCGAGCTACAGTGATCACCGACTTCAAAAACATGGTTTCGAGAAAAACGCACTTGAAGTCCGCTACCTGCTTACCTATGGCTCAGACACGACGTGCTACAAAGTCTTGTATTTCGGCGAATAATGGTCCGATTTACATTTACCTGGGCGGAAAATGTTCGTAAGAGATTCTACTTTTTGAAAATGAAATAAAAAAAAATCGATTTTTCGAAAATTCTAACTAGGTCTGTCCCGTTAACGTGGGTACTCGAATAAACGGACTCAAATAGCATTATCTATTTGATTTAACTACAGCTTTCTAGCTGAAACAAATAGAAATTTTGTTGATTCAAATTTAAAAAAAAGTCGAATAAACGATCCTATTAGTAGATCTAAATAAAAAATTTTCTGGGTGTTCTCTGTTATTATTTGTATTTTATTCGAGCATTGTTTTGTCATTATTTGAAAAGCAACAAAAAGTATATCAATACAAAGGAAAAAGTACACCCGTAGAATTACATTTGAAAACATTTGATTATAATCACAGTCACAAAAGTCTTAAGGTCTTAATTTTTAAAAAATGTTTTTTTTCTCCAAAATACATTTTGGGGTTTGAAGGCTAGGAGTTATACCGACTGAGCCGCCATGAGTGCGAGAGAGATAGCTGCAAATTTTGAAAGTGAAATTCTTCGACACGGTTTGACCGATTACAAAAAGGCCCTGTCAGCCCATTTCTGCTATCGTCCTGCGTGGGCAGACAGAGCTTTTTTGTAATCGGTCAAACCGTATCGAAGAATTTCAACTTCGAAAATTCGAGGTGAGGTTAGGTGATTGACCCATCCCCTTAAAAATGAAGTGGAAAAGCTTTTCCTAAAATTAACAGGTTCTCGGGCCGAGTATTTCAATAGGTTTGTTCGTGCTAGCTGCACTTTCTACACTTTCGTGGGGAGTGTAGTGTACACTTGCACGTTCATTTTAGCGGACGTGACGTCGGATGGCGCTGCTCGCGCTAGAAGTATGGACTATTGGTTAGGTCTCCAGAGGTGGTGGAAAGAAATAAGAGTTCACAAAGTTAGTTTAAGTAACGAAAATAAACAATAAATATATTTGATACTTAATAACTTGGAAATACAAAGAACAGAGCCACACGTGTGGTGGATAGAAAAAACTCGTAACAGATAACAATAAAAGGCGGCAAAAACCGCTTGAGACCCGCCGGACGTTTTCGGAGACACACGATCGTCGCGCCGCGTATCGTAGGCGACGGTGGCAGAGGAGCCACAGAAGTGGAGCTGCACTTTTTTACACTTTTTCTACACTTTTACACTCGGTTTGTACCGAGTGTAGAAAGTGAAAATATTGCTATTGAAAATTTGGTTCAAAATATAAATTGTATGTATAACATGTCAGCGAAAATTATAAATTGTCAAATAACCAGGTGTTCTAATTTGGGCTCAAACTTTGGGGTATACAAGAACCAAAGTGTACTCCAAGGGTTAACAACGTTTGTACTCACAATCAGATTTCAGTGCTTTTAGAAAAAAAATTGTTTAAACCTGATTTTTTTTTCTATGTTTCCTTTTATGTTTCTTTAAAAAAAATCGCATTCGTATGAAAAATCATTTTCATTTTGCGTTTTCTTTTTCTCTAAAAAGGAAATTAATTTCCAAGTACTGTAAGCGCTCTTTCGAATTATACAAAAGAAGTTTTTGCAACTCATAAAAAAAATAGGGCCATGCCTTAAGCACAGAAATTTTGGACATTTAACTAGTTTTTGATAAAAATTAAAATAAAAAATGGAAATGAGTCAGTTTGCTGGAAACCCAATTTTTAACAAAAAAATGAAAAAAACAGGAAATATGTTTTTAAGGGATTTGTTCTATGTTAATAAAACTGTTATCAACCATTTTCGATGCGGTACTTATACTTTCAGTTATTGCAATCTGAATCAAAAAAGTAGGGTCAAAAATTCAATTGGCTGTGAAAATCGAAAGAAATAGTCGAATCGAAAATACATGCACGCTTATTTCTTGTATAGAAAAACACATTGAAAATTCATACAAATTAAAACGAGTCTGGGTTTACGAATGAAAAATTGAAGTGAAATGCCTCATTGAATCAGTAAGGGCGGAATAAAAGGGGGTCTATAAATCCTGGCTGTTTATTTGTTCAACTTTGTATGTTTATAACCCAAGAACTATATACTGAACACATTTCAATGAATCTTTTACATCTAGAAAACTTATGATGCATGATAGAATTAAGACTTCGTAATTTTTCGCTATATGGTCTATTACTTAAGAGCAAACAAATACAATCGAAAAATTGAAAAATGAAGATATATGTCTAAATCAAGCGTGATTTCAAAGAGAATTTTAGTATGAAGAGATTTAATGATGGCTAGGATTCCAATTTTCAGTAACAAAAATTTGGAGCCATTTATTCAGTCACCAAAATCTTGATAAAAATTGATAAATTGTTGAACTTTTTCTCACGATGTGCGCCATCTTTGTGTTACTCCTTCTATATGCTGTCTGTTACACTGTCGAGGCTACACTCAAGGGTATTTTCTACACTCACCAGCATTCCCTAGCTAGAGTGCAGCTAGCATGAACAAATTGTATGCTATTGTGCTGCTGTAGAGCGCAGTCAAAACTTTAAACTCGTTTTTCTCGAAACCGAACTTTTAACGTTGTTTAGTGGTAGAACAAACCAAAAATAAATTAACTAATTTACTTTAACTTTTAAGAGTACCTACGAAATTGTTTTTTCTATAGAAAAACATTGAATTTTTTTGTTAAATCAAACTTTTTTCGAGTTACAGCTGCTGTTTCTCGACTTTTTAATGAAAAAAATGAAACTTTTTTTAAAACTTTGCCGATTTATTAAAAATCGATCTTTTTGCTTCCTCATAGAGGAAGCTATGTGACGGTGAAAAATTTTTTTTTCCAGTTTTCAATGTCAATGTGCTCAAAATGTCCCAAAACATCGAAAAATCATATCTAGAAAAAATGTCCGGGTGTGTGTGTGTATGTGTGTGTGTGTGTATGTTATGGCACTGCAAAATTCAAACGCTTATAACTCGAAAACGATTTGAGATACTGGGCTCCCGTTTTGCACAGACGTTAATCTATATAAGCTCTTCATTCTCTGATAATTTTGTCAGAATTTCAAAAAAAATACGAATCCTACGACGTTTTGAAATTTTCAAAAAAAGGGTGTCGACGCTCTAACTTCCGAAAATTTTAAGATTTATTACAATTTTTTTTTTATAAATAGATTATCATAATAGGAAGGTTGGTATTGAATTTGGGAAATATCGGTTGAGCGGTTTAAATTTTATGATTTTTCGAATTTTACGAAAATCTGAGTTTTTCGAAAAATCGTCTAACCGCTTTAATTTTTGCAAATTTTGTAAGATATTGTGTATAAGTCTGTACTTCCAATGCTGAAAGCTTCCTCTATGAGGAAGCCAAAATGAAAAATATAGCACCTCATAGAGTAAGCTTTGAGCATCGTGCATCTAGAGCACCGTGCATCTTGAGCACCGTGCATCTTGAGCACCGTGCATCTTGAGCACCGTGCATCTTGAGCATCGTGCATCTTCAGCACCGTGCATCTTGAGCATCTTGCATCTTAAGCATCGTGCATCTTGAGCACCGTGCATCTTGGGCACCGTGCATCTTGAGCATCGTGCATTTTGAGCACCGTGCATCTTGACCATCTTGAGGAAGCAATTTGCAAATTTTAATTTGCAGCATTTTTTTTTGACGTCTTTCAATATCACAATTCAGTGAAATCAAGAAAAGTTCTAAAAACAGGCTTTTTTCGGCCCTTAAAGTTACAATTGAACTAAATTAAAATTTGGATGAAAATGAAATAAAATTTCTTGTTGCTTAAAAAACAATTTCCCGACTGATTGAAATATTTCAACCTCCATGAAAATGTTCAATTGCTAAGATAAAAATTGCTCTGTACAAGCGAAACATTTTCGAAGAGATTATTATTTTATATTTATAAACAATTTTAACCCTCCAACGCTAACGATGGGTCATTCGTGTTCGGGTAAAAATTAACATTGTCGTGAAAAATACCTGGACGTCTCCATATTTTGCATGAAATTGTTATTAATTTTTTTTTTTTCAGGTGAGACAAATTATGATCATTTAGTTAAGGGTCCAAAGAAGGCCCATGATTTTTTTCAGATTTTTTCAAAAGTTTTAAAATTGTGAAATAAGTGAAAGACACGAATGACCCATCGTTAGCTTTAACGGTTGCCGAAAAGATCGTTAGCTGACGAAGGTTAAGAAAAAAAATGAATCATTGAAAGATCGAACCACCGAGGAGACAATACTTTCCCAGCGTCTGACGTTCCATGTAAAGGGACGAATCGAGCATAAGGGTGTGTCTTCTCCCCTCGGATGGAAGGACCTACTTAGTAAAGTTATAATTAGACGAAAAAATCATTTTTTCAAAATATTCGGATATCTTGATTGCTGTGTTACATTGGGATGGTACAAAAATGAAACATTACTTAAAAAAAGACCGAAATATCTGTAAAAAAAACTTCATAGATTTTAACGGGTTATATCTAGTTGTGCTCGGGAAAATTAAGGGATTTTTATGATTTTTTTTAGCCTTGTCAATATAATTTTATTAAAATACACAATACATTAAAATATTATACATTAATATAATAAATATATAATATAATTATATTATATATTAATACGGTATTTTATTAAAATACAGTATCAATTAGTACATATTTTAAGGTACTTGTATAAATTCTTTTATGAAAAAATTTTCACTGCTGGGGGAAATATGGCCGTTGTCCTAAAACACCTTTTTTTTTTAACACCACTCGCGGTGAGCATGATATCTCTGGAACGGCTCATTTGAAATAAAAAAACTAAAAAGATTTCGTTAGTATAATACTATACGCTCTTCGTGAATGAAGGGTTTAGCGAAACTTTGATTTAAAAAAATAAATGTCGATTTTTCCGAAAAGTTCGATTTTTGAGGTTCCAAAAATTAGGTTTTTTGACCCAAAAAAATATAAATTTTGGTCCAAATGAAAATTGCTTCGTTCACGAACAAGCCTATAATTAGAAACAAGTTCGTGAAAGATTGAAATTGATCAGTTGAATTGTTTTCCAGAAATCGTGCTCATCGCAACAGCACTTAAAAAAAAAATGATTCCGAGATAATCGTGTTTAAGGGGGTCATCCCATGTGACAGCTATTTTTTTTCGCTTTTTTGGGAATTTCTTGTAATTAACCATTAAAACGCACTATCTTTGAATTTTTACCACACATTTGTTAACATTTTTACAGTCACTCAGAATTTTATCAAACAAAAATAACGAGTTGAATCGGCTTTATACCATTCGGAAGACACTCGTGCGTTGGTTGACGGCTGCTATGTTTCCGGAGCATTTGTTCATTTGAAATAAAAAAATCAAACGGCATTTTAATTCGTAGACCTGTGGCTATCGTCGGAACTAGAGTAAAGTAAAAATATCCAAAATTGAATTTTTGGCATGGTTTTAAAAATTAAGTTTCAAGTTTCGTAATTTTTTTTCGAATGTTAATACCGTGCCAAAAATTCAATTTTCGATATTCGGTCCCAGCTCGTTTTCTTCGTCTGCGAATCCTCTTTAAGGAAGTTCACGTGAATCTAATGATAATCGAAAATTTCATCTTTGAGGGTAGAAATTTGGAAATATTATAGAGAAATATATCGTACATCTATCACCCGAATTATTTTTGGATCCACCGTCTAGTTGTCAAGAAAACAATTTATGAAAATCACATTTTTTCAGTCATTATACATAGGCTCTTATGTGATTATCATAAATTGTTTTCTGGACAACTAGATGGTGGATCCAAAAATAATTCCGGTGATAGATGTACGGTATTTTTTTCTATAACATTTCCAAATTTCAATCCTCAAAGTTGACATTTTCGAAAATCATTAGATTTGCGTGAACTTCCTTAAAGTTCCCCTCGATTTATGCGTTTATCTTCATTCGTTGCCTTTTGGTAAATTCTCAAAATCGAATATCGATTTTATACGTTTCGATACATAAAAATTTTCATTTTTTTTGCTCCCGCGTAATGAACGTGCAAAATTTTACCAAAATTGCTTAAGTGGGGAAAGTCATGTAAACGTACGTTTTTCAAGATTTTTTTTTATAAAGAAATGGAATAGTTTATTCAATTAACATAAAGCAAATCTCAAAATATACGATGTAAGGTATATTGACAAATTTTTTTAGACTAAAATATTTCAAAATAGCGGCGCCATAGCTGCTGGAATTCGGCACCTCAGATTTGCGCCGTGCAGCCTACAGGTCTCAAATCTCAACTAAAATAAAAAAATCAAATTTTTGTTGATAAAATACATTAATACGCATTGTATGACGGAGTGAAAAAAAAAATAAAAAATTTAAGATCATTCACAAAAATACAAAAATAACTGATTTTTTTCAAAGTGGCCCTAAATTTTTTATTTTTTTTTCTCTCCGTCATGGAAAGTGTATTAATGTATTTTAACAACAAAAAATTGATTTTTTGATTTTAGTTGAAATTTAAGAGCTGTAGGCTGCACGGCGCAAATCTGCTTTCAACAGCTGTGGCGCCGCTATTTTGAAATATTTTAGTCTAAAAAAATTTGTCAATATACCTTACATCGTATATTTTGAGATATGCTTTATGTTAATTCAATAAACTATTCTATTACTTTATAAAAAAATCTTGAAAAAACGTTCGTTTACATGACTGTCCCCCGTTAACGATTTTCTGTACGAATATTCACGCTACGTAGTTTAGTAATTCCCCAGAAATTGGCCATGTATTTCGAGATTGTTATACGATCGCTCTAATATTCTACGCTGAGCAGTGGTTGGGGGGGGGGGGGCAAAGAGTTAGATTGAACCTGTTATTGGGACTTTAATAGATACGCTAAAGGGGGACGTAATTTTTGTCACTCACGAAAATTCGGTGTGCCGGTACCGTCAGCAGGCAGGTTGCAAATCCCCACCCCGATTATGTGCCGGTTCGCTCTCGTGTCTCCGTGTTTTATTGATCGTCGTGAATGGTAACGCAGTCGCATCCACTGCCCTGAACCATAACCACCGACCGCTATCCACCCCACCTTTTTCTTGCTTTTAGAGGGTGTCCCAAAACTCGTCGCCAGAATAAATCGAGCATAAATCATGAAATTCTGAAGAAATGAGCCCTTGCACATTTTTGTCTCTTACGTAAAAAAATATTTTAATCGAAGTTCAAAAAATCAGAACTAATCACAATTAGTAAATAGTAATTGCGATATGTTTTTTTCTTGTTGTGCAGCGTCGTTTTAAAATTTATGGATTCGACATTAAAAATTCTACATTTGATTAACTAACCGATGACTTTGGGTTTTTGAATTATTCCAATTTTAAAATTTACCACCTTATTTTCTGCAGTCAATTTTCTCAAATGCTCCAAACGTCGTTCTCTCAAATTTTCACATTTCCTTACCAAAAAATCTTGTCATTTATTTATAAAAAAGTTGAATACTCTGCACTAATAATAATTATATATAAATAGTCTCGTGACCTGATTTGATTGATTTCAAATTTTGGCACGAAGAGGCACAACGATTGAGATCGTGAGAAAGGTGTGGCTTAAGGTGGGGAAAAAGAGTCGGACGATCGAGAGGGAAACGCTCTCTGCGATTGGTTGTCGCTAATTAATAAATATCTCGTGAACTTTCCTTCAGAGAGAAAACTGCACAAGGACTTTTTTCATCAGATTTTCACGCTTTGCTACTCGTGTAAATCTGGAGGATGATTTTTCGGACACCCTGTATATGAATCCCCTTTTTCTACTGTACGAGGTAAAGCACAATGCGCGGGCGCGTTTGTGGCCAATGACGTTTCGACGGAAGTGATCCGCGCCCCGTGCATCTTTGTAGTTGACGTATATAGACGAATTTATATTGGTGTATACGCACACGACATGTGGAATACCACGCAAAACTGTCAGTAGTTATATCCAGTTCCCTTGGCAAACACGATTCGCAGTTGTGTCATCGTGCTCGGTAGACAGATCGACGTGAGGATCGCAATTCCTCGATTCCCGTAATAAAACCCTAGGAAAAATGCGGCGAAATTCATCGAGAATAAAATTAACCGTCGTTCGATCAATATCTATAAACAATTACAAATAAACGTGGGATATGGTAGTGAGTAGTGGTGGAGAAATTTCGTAGCAACCTGCTCGGTGTCATCGTCGTTACCCCTGGATGTTTAAACACCTGGAGGCCCCGGAGAATTCCATGAGAATTCGGACGATTAACTTTAATTTCCTGAAAGGAAATGTTGAGGAATAATTTTAGGGTGGTTAATAGTTATCGTCTTGTTTTCTACCATGGTTTGAATACTTGTAAAAATATTAATTAAGTCTTGACGATCGGTATCTCGGGAGCAGGATGAATATTAACGAAATTTGCACGAATGAGTTTGTGAATTCGATTGACACGAGTGAATAGTTTTTCGTTTTTGGGCATAAGGGTAAAAAGAAGGAGCTCAGGGGTGACGACGACCACGGCGAGGGTTTCGCGGTTACGAAGCTTCGAAATTCCGTAAAATTCTCGTGTGTAGAAAGAAAAAAAGTGTATTGGAATCATTGCAAAGCTTTGACGCGTCTGCGCCACGAGTCTTTCCCCAAGGAGGTTTATCGGGCGAAAGAAGGGAGGTAAAACCGGCGCGATTGCACACAGCATCGGGGCGACTTTCTCACCCTTCTCTCGCTTTTTCTTTTGCCTTTTCTGCCAAAATCAACCCCTCTCGCATTCGCTCTTTTCCCTCTCACGTTTCTTCTCTTTTTTCCCTCTTTTTCCCTCCCTCGCTCTCCCTCTTTCGCTCTCTTTCTCTCTCTTTTTTACCTTTGCGGACCAGCGGGCTCAACGCAACCCTCCAGCCGCTGGTACCGGTGCGTAAATCGTGCGTCCCTTTTTTTTTCTTCGTACCCTGCTACATCACAACAATTGTACGTGATACACAGTTCGTCGAGACAGGATAAAGCGACGTTTTGAAATTTTCCATCAAAGTCTATGAGCCAGTGACGACTGAGTGATTTTTTTAAAAGCTCCAAACCAACAAACAAACAACAAAAAAGACTCTCAGACTCTTTGCGCTCTTTTTGTCTTCCCCGATCTCTGGCAAGCCCTCTGTCAACCGCCCGCAGAGCTGCGGGATTTCACGATGGTCACGGATAACACCAGCCAGGTATTTTATTCTCAACGTCCCGATACCAAAGCACTCAGCCACTTTTTTCATCTAAAAAACAGAAAAAAAACACGATACAAACGCACTCTAATTTCTTATATATAAGGGTTCACGGCTACCGGTCATTATGTAAAAAGTCCCTCGATCCTTTCTCCAGTTAGGGTGTATACCTTGCATAATCGTTGAACGTGTCCCCGGAAGCTGTTAGGAATATTTTAATTGTCGTTCTATAAAATGGCTTGCGAACTATTGATTTTGCAGTTGTTGAGAATTTATGTTTGTAACCTCGAAGCAAAGTCGATAGAAATATTTTCATTTAAACTGGATGCCAAAATTAATAAACATACTGCAATCACGAAAATTTTTGTAGTGAAAAGGATTGTTCTTATTGCTATTTTCATTTGATTCTCTGATTATAATTTATTCTTATAAAAATCAACGCCCAGAGCCATCGTTTCGGAATAATGAGAAAAAAAGGGAGAACAATACTCGAGTAGGTTTATAAATTATATATGTCTCTAGTGCACGAAGTTTTTATTTTTTTACATCCAAAAGTTATAGAAGTCACACTCGAGTGTAATGGCAGCCATAAAATCGTTACCTCGGTCAATGTTCATGGTGAATTCTTCCATAAACTCGACGATATTGCTTTTAACGACAAACGTCATTGCCTCGATTTATTGCGTTATGAAAAAAATATCGAAATATTCGAAATTTCTGAATTGAATTTTTTTTTTTTATAAAATCGAAACTATATTGATTACGACCTAGATGAAAACTCAATATGTCAACGTTCGAGTATTTACCACATATTTTTTTAATGAATGTTAGTAAGTAGGCAAAAATTCCCCATAATCATAAAAAAAAATCATTTAAACGATTGAATCAATAATCATTCAATCAAATTCAAAATTTTTTATAAGATTAAGATAAAAAAAACACTCAGAAAATAGAGATAACTCAATGGCAATGTTCGAAAGGTGGGACAGTCGGATGTTGTATGAAAAAGGGGATGCTGAAGTTCCTGTTCATGGGCAGGAACCCCTTTATCAGCCTTTGCATTGTTTCGTTAACACATTCGTATTATATTCTGGACTTATTGGACTTCGGGATACAAAGTTTTGTCGAACTTCATTAACGAGGTTGAATATTATTTGTCTTGAAATTCATTTGCAATTGGAGCAATTACAGAAGACTTTATTTCCATTTTGAAAACACTTTGGAACGAAAAAAAAAATCACATAACAAGCTGGAAAGAAAGGGAAAAAAATCGCGGATCCAATTTCAAAGGGTGAAGGTCACGAACCTGCCGACTTGACCTGAAGTAACCTGTACTTTGTACAGTGATACTTTTTGTACTTGTACCGTATGGGGTAGAAAGGAGAAAGGCATAATGAGGAAAAGGGCGGTTGCCGGTATAGGTGAATTCACCAAAATGCCTTACCCTTAGGCCTACAGTCATCAAATATTTCGTTCAAGGATGATTGTCTCTCGTGTGGAGTTCTTTTCTCCCGCGTGATAGTTTTTCTTCATCTTATCTCGTGTCTATCGTAGGGCGAGACACTTTTCTTATACACCCAGAAAAAAATTCTATTTAGATTTACTAGGATCGTTTATTCGAATTTTTTTAATTTGAATTCACAAAATTTCTGTTCGCTTCAGTTAGAAAGTTATATTTAAATCAAATAGAAAATTCTATTTGGGCCCGTTTATTCGAGTAGCCACGTTAAGGAGACTAGGCAGCGAAAATAGGCCGAAAATGGGATAAAATTCAAATGATTCTGCTCCCTCATTGCCACGATTCCGAGTGGCCGGTTAAAGTTTTCGGCAATTCCCAAACGCCATTCTCTTCAGAGAATGTTCCTCCACAGACTGAACCGAAAAATTTTGAAAAAACATAAAAATTTAAAAAATGAGGACTAAAATTTGACAACAAATGTCATCCGTTTTTCGATGTTTTTCAAACTTTACCCGTCATCATTTTTATTTTTATGTTTTTTCAAAAATTTTTGGTTCAGTCTATGGAGAAACATCCCCTAAAGAGAATGGCGTTTGGGAATTGCCGAAAACTTCAATCGGCCACTCGGAATCATGGCAATGAGGGAGCAGTGCATGGTCTTCTTTATCCGCCCATATCTCCCTTAAATATTTATATTTTTGAAACTTCAACCACTGAATTTAATGGTCAAAACTCTAATAAAAACGTCGCAAAGAAGAAAATGTATGTATGTTGTTTCGGTTCTTTACAAATGCCATTTTAATTTTGTATCATTTTCTTGTAAGTTACATCTTGTTCTCTGATAAAAGGAGAACAACGTGTAACTTTTTTCTTTCTTGAAATATCAAGCCTCTTCAAAAAAAACGTGCAGCAGGATTTCTGCCGATCGTACAACTGATAGATCACCTTAAATAAATCTCTGTTTGGCCGTGAGATAAGGAAAAAAAATTATTTGATTTAACAAGATCCTAGTTGAATCAACTGGAGGTTTTTTCTGGGTGTACGTGATGTCCATTCAATCCAAAGCTGTAAATACAAATGGACGGTGGTACTTTTTTCGAAATCAAAATTTTAATCCAAATTTTATTTTCAATGCGGTTAAAACTGAAGGGTTTTTATTATTGATGAATTACATTTATTTTAATGCCAATCATTTTATTATAAAATTTGTCGTGTTTACCAGTTGGCATAAAATCTGATAACTGGTTTTATGTTAATAATTCACAAATTGTTAACAAAAAATTGTTCAACAAATAATCAGATGGTTTTTTTCGTCTGTCTGAATTTTTTTCTCTTTTTTCAAATTACTTTTTTCGACTTTTTGTTGGATGCGGTATTTTGGAAACTGGTCGTTTAATGCCTTATTAGGAATTTCGTATTTTTAATGTTGAACCTTTTCACCAAACCATGTACAAAATCCGTGGTTTTTTTATTACCTTTTAAAAAATTTTGGAAAAATGTAAAAAAAGGGAATATTTTAAATAAATGACTAAACTTATTTCACGCGAGGAAAAAAAAATTGTCTGATTATTAGTCGAAGAGCATTCCGTTTTAACGATATGTTAATAACTTTTTAGAATTATTATTACCGAAAATTAAGATCTCTTAAGTTTCAAAGATGCCCGAATTTTTTAAGATTTTTCCCCAATGGCGGAGTTTCGAAATTTTGATGCAATGAAAAATTTGGCGTGTTTAATTCGTCCTTAAAATACAAATATATTTGAACAACATATAAATAAATAATATGCACAATATTTAAATAATTAAACTGCAAACTTGACGCTCGCAACAATTTTTACGAGCAAACTTTATTGAATTTTTCGACAAATACTAAAATAATTGCCAGGTCAATTATCACAATCGAATGAAGAAAAAGAGAAAAATAAGACCATGAAAAAAATTGAAGCCATCGGGTCGTTATTACTATCTGTTATTTCCAGGAATTATTGCATAATTTTTTTTTTTTTTTATATTTATTTTTCCCCTGCCTAGAGGCTTTGGCCTATTACAGGGTCGGTCCGGGTCAGTAGCCAGTCCCTCCTGGGGTTTTGGTCCGGATCAGTAACTAGGCCCCCATGCAGCTGCATCCGACTTCCCCCTCTGTTGCTCATTCGCCATGGCACTCGATTCCATGGGCCCAGGAAAACTGCGGAAAACCTGTGCCACTATAGCTGGTCCTGGGTTCGCCTCACGGTGCCGGAGTTACGTCACGCTTTGTCACGAGAATGTAAACATGAACTACAGCTGTATACATGTGACATACACGTACAGGTACTTGCGTGTGTCTCATATAAACATCTGGAGCTGCATTGAGAAAAAAATGTTGTTGACCGAAACAAATTTCGTTTCTTTCAACCAAAATATTAAGTTCGATACGGGCAACAAAATATTTTTGAGATAAGACAAAATAATTTGTGAATGCTCAAAAAAGTTATTGGCCGAACCAACAAAACTTTGATGCGGTGCAACAAATTAATGTTAATGCAACAAAATATCATCCAAATAAATTAATTCATTTATTCGTCCTAACGATTACCGTTTAGTTAATTTGGTAATTGAGATTCAAACAAATATTTTATTAAAGCAACTAAAAAATATGCGTAAGCATATAAATGGTACCAGTTGTTCGAACAAAATAATCATTTGGCTCCGGTGATTCAGTTGATTCATCTTCAAGAAATTTTCATGATTTAGTTGAATAAACTAAATCGTTCGCCATTCAACAAAAAAATTATTGGATCCACCAATTTTTCGTCCAACGAAATGGAATTAATTTGATGAACAAATTGTTTTTTCTCGGTGTGGTCACGCTCATATTTAATTTTCGTGAAAAGGCTACGGGACCGGGATTCGAAGCGAGGACCTCCCGACACTCTGGCTTAGAGGCAAGCATGCTAGCCACTAGACCATAGCGACGGTCCCTTTATCGCATTATTAATTTATATGATATGTACTTAAAAAAGAAACGCTAGAAATACCATTTACCATAAGTCGTTGACCTCGTGTGGTATTTTTAATACACACATACATTTGAGTCATTTAATTATTTGTAATGCAGACGGATGACACGACGGCGTTTCTTCGGGCTGCTAGGTCCGGGAATCTCGAAAAAGTAATCGAGTACCTCGACACGAATCTAGATATCAATACGGCCAACTCGGTAAGAATGAATGATCGATTAACTCGAATTCTTTTTTTTTTTCATTACTACTAATTATTCTGTACGTGAATGCCAACGATTTTAAATGTACTAAAATTGAAAGAAGCAGCAGTAGGACAACTTTATTCTTTATTTCTCTATTCTTAAATAATTGTATGGTGAAAATCTCTATTTCGAAACATCTCTATTTTTTAATATCTCTATTCTGAATAACTCTGTGGTTAATTAAACTCTATTCGCAAAAAACTCTATTCTTAAATATTTCTATGCCAAATTATCTTTGTTCCAAGAGATCTCTGTGCTTAAATATATCTATGCGTAAATATGTCTTATCTTAGACATCTCTATTCTTAAATATCTCTATTCGTAAATATGGTCAAAGCCGAAGATAACTCTATTCCAAGACATCTCTATGCTTGTCAAAAATAATTGACAATCAAGCTGCACAATATTATGATTTTTAACAAGCATAGAGATGTCTTGGAACAGAGTTGTCTTCGACCATATTTACGAATAGAGATATATAAGAACAGAGATGTCTGGGATGAGACATATTTACGAATAGAGAAATTTGAGCATAGAAATATCTTGGAATAGAGATAATTTGGTATATAGATTTTTAAGAACAGAGTTTTTTACGAATAGAGGTTAATTAACCACAGAGTTATTCAGAATAGAGATATTTAAGAATAGAGATGTCTAGGAATAGAGATTTTTGCCATAGAGTTATTTAAGAATAGAGAAATAAAGAAGAGAGTTGCTACTTACTGCCCTTCAAAACTTAATAATACTTGTTTAGTTTTTTTATATCGTTAATACTTTATTGTCCTAAAACTGGTTGTTTAATGTTGTTTAAAATTCGTATGATCAGAAACGCAAATCGTAAAATTATTCAACAAATGTACAATTCAAGTTAATTATTGAAAAATTCATTAGTTGTATGGACACGAACTTGTTTGTTTATTTTTAGAATGGCTTAAATGCTATGGATTTAGCCTCGAAGGATGGCCACGTCGAAATTGTAACTGAATTATTAAAAAGGGGAGCGAAAGTTGATGCAGCCACCAAGAAAGGAAATACCGCCCTTCATATAGCTTCGTTAGGTGAGGCCTATTTTTAATCTTTTTTTTTCAGATTCCTGATACAAAATTAGCAATAAGAAAATAATTCATTTTTACACGAATAAATGAACGTTTATTTTTATCTTGTATTTTTTTCTCCAATTATAATCGCAGCTGGGCAAACGGAAATAGTTAGGATCCTTATACAGTATGGGGCTTCGGTCAACATACAATCCCAAAATGGTTTTACGCCATTGTACATGGCAGCTCAAGAAAATCACGATCAAGTCGTCAAATTATTATTGTCCAACGGAGCCAATCAAAGCTTGGCTACCGAGGTATCCAAAGAGTATTTTAAAAAGAATTTTATCAAAAAATTAACTCTACTATTAAATTTAATTTTTCAAAGATTTGCTTGAAAAATAGTAGAAAAAATAAGTGAGTCAAAAATCATTGTTTTCAAAGAAATGTTGAGTATAATTTTTAAATGTTCCTAATAAAATGGAAAACCGAATAACACTTTTACTATTTTGTCTTAATTTTAGGATGGATTTACTCCCTTAGCGGTGGCGATGCAACAAGGACACGACAAAGTAGTAAGCGTCTTACTCGAAAACGATTCGAAAGGAAAAGTCCGTTTACCAGCCTTGCACATTGCAGCAAAAAAGGACGACTGCAAAGCAGCAGATTTATTATTACAGGTATCGCATATATCGTAATTATTCATGCACATTTTATAAATACACATTTCGAATTTAGATATGTACACATTTATCTTGTCATGAATAATACAAATGTGTACGTAAGCTCTGCAGGTAAAGAGATACGATTGATTGATGCAAACAAGAAGAAAATTTATGAGCTGTGAACGAGCTACGTTCTTTTATCTAACTACAATGCTTATCAATCACTAACTTCAAATCACTTTACAACAAACACGTGTAATTTTATTTTATGTAACGATATAACCGAGACTTTTTTTTCAAATGTGAATACTCATAACTGAGAAATTGAGATTTATGACGTATCCAGTTTCGTTCAAATATTATGTTTAACGGAATTGGAAAAAGAAATGTGATCGTTCTTTACACCGAGAAAAAAGATTTATTGTTTGAACAACAAAATTGTTGTTCAAACAAATTTTGTTTGTTAAATATAAGCTGCAGTAAGCGTATATTTATTTGATCCAGCAATTTAAGTGGTTGGAACAGACAAATCAACGTGTTGAACGATTTCAACAAAATTTTTATTCAAACAACAAATTTTTTTTTCTCAGTGTACCGATCGTTCATAAATTTCCATCAAAATTAAGATATTTAATTTGAATCATGCTTGAAGAAATAAATCTTAATTTTTTTTAAGGCAAAATTTCTTAAAATTAGAAGATTAAAAAAAAAATATCACGTCAATTTGAGTGAGATATTCAATTCATTTATCCTTGGAGGATACTTTTATTTTCTTTGGCTTTTATTGTTTTTTTTTTAACAAGAGGTAAGGAAATGCGGTAATTGAGCATTTAAAAAAATGATACATACAAATATTCAAGGAAAATTTTTATGAATAAAATGAATTTTCAATATTTGAGAATTGGGAAAGGATACAGAATCGTAAGAGTAGGTTTACACAATTATTGAATGCGAACACGAATTTTTAGTGCGAACGTTATTTTTGAGTAACTTTGTTTCATCTGATTTTTCAATACTATTGTTTTTTTTTAATCTCGATGTAAAAATAAAAATTTTACCCCATAAAAATTGGATTTTTTTCATAAACAAAGTTTTGTTCGTTTTTCAGAACGATCATAAACCGGATGTGACATCGAAAAGCGGTTTTACTCCGCTTCACATTGCGGCTCATTATGGGAACGAAGAGATAGCGCGTTTGCTCATAAAACGCGGAGCTGATGTAAACTACCTGGCCAAGGTTCGTGATAATTTTCACATTTCGGGAATATCCTCGGGAAATCAAATAAAAATGAAATGTTTAATCATACGATTGATAAATTAATACGCAGCACAACATAAGCCCGTTGCACGTAGCTGCCAAATGGGGCAAAAACAACATGGTGAAAATATTATTGGAAAATTCGGCAAGCATCGATGCCAAGACTCGAGATGGTCTTACACCACTTCATTGCGCTGCTCGCTCCGGTCACGAGGAGGTCGTGTCTACTCTTCTCGAGCACGAGGCGCCAATCAGCGCTCGCACCAAGGTATTTTTTGTTTTTTTTTTTTTTTTATAGTCATTATTCGCCGATACCTCAAAATAAACCTGATTGTACGAGGATCGATAATCGGGGCTCAATTTTGGGGGTTACATTTGTCCAGCGTCCAGAAAAACAGGCATTTTCAGGATTTTTTATTGTTGAAAAAAATACAATAAAATATCGATTTTCAATAAATCCTTTAGATGTGAAAAAAAATTTATTTCAGATTTTTTTGTTACGGCAAATGCAACTCTATTTTCGATATTTTTTCACATCATCAGAAAGAAAAAAGGTTCTTAGTATGATTAATCATTCGGGGACGAATTGATCTGATTTTTTTTTTTTAATTCTTGAAATGTAACTTTGTTGCTATAGTCTGTCGAGCTAAAACTTTTTGTTTTCCAGTAATAAGCGATTTGTAACATTTTTAAATTAGGTACGCAGTTTTGATAAAAAAAATTGACTCTTCAAATATTTATAAAAACATTCCTTAACAAAATATTAAAAAAATGAATCGACGGTGTGGACAGAGAATGATTTTATATTGAAAAAAAAGAGTTATAAAATATTGAAAACTCTTTATCGTTGTAACGTTTTTCCTGGGTGGAATTTGTAAATAAATTTTTGTTCTGTACTAAATATTTAACAATTAGCCATAAAAAGTCCATTTTTCGACATATTGGATACGTGTAATCCCTGATTGTCTTAAGAAACATAAAAAACCATTCCTTATTTTCATTCACTATATTCTTCGTGTTTTGGGTAAAAAATTCAGGGTTTGTCGACCGCAGTGATCACTGTGGCAAATTTTGGTACTATGCAAGCTTATAGTTCCATGTACATAAGTCATTACATAAGTTTTGTCGTATGCGCACCTAACGCGAGATAAAGATCAGTCGAGGGGAGATTTATAAAACATATTTTATTAATAGTAAGACAGTGCAAGTTTTAAAGTCTACGTGTAATCGATAAATTTTCAGTGGCTTTAAAAAAATGAGAATGGAGCAATTCACTCAGCATGATATTAGAGTCATAATTTTTTATAATTTTAAACGTGGCTTAACGAAGGAACAATGTTTCGAAGAAACGAATAGGAAAAACTTGTTCATCATTGAGAACTATAAAGAGGTGTTTTATTCAATTTAAACGGGGGGAATTCAATGTAATCGATGAACAAAGATCAGACCGGCCGGTTGAGGCCATTACTGATAAAAACATTGACGCTCTGAGAAAACTATTGGAAGAAGATCGACATGTAACCTACCGTCAGATAGGGGAAATCTTGAAGTTAAGTGGACCAACTGTTAATCGTATTCTACACGAGCATTTACGGATACGTAAACTTTGTTCACTATGGATACCACATCAAATCACGGAAAACCTGAAGGAACAAAGAGTAAAATGGTGTCGAGAAATGCTAAAAAAATTTAATCATGGCCAATCGAAGTACGTAAATTTTATTGTTACGTGTGACGAAACTTGTCTCCATTACTACGATGTTCCTACTAAATCACAAAACAAAGTGTGGATATTTGAAGATGAGGATCCTCCGACTACAGTTAAAATCTCGAGATCGACAAAAAAACGTTTGGTTGCAGTGTTTTTCACTAGGAAGGGGATATTGTCTATCATTCCCCTTGATAAACAGAAAACCGTCACTGCTGCTTGGTACATAGAACGGTGTCTGCCTCGAGTTTTGGAAGCACTTAAAAATGAACTGCCAAATTCGGGACTTCCTACTTGGTTTTTGCATCAAGATAACCCTCCCGCTCATCGAGCCGGAAAAATCATCGATTATTTAAAGGAATCGAAAATCAAATTAGTGGGACATTCTGTTTACAGTCCGGACTTAGCACCGTGTGACTTTTCACTTTTTCCTTATGCGAAGAAGCAGTTGAACAAAACTTATGTAGTGACCTACGTATTTTTGCGAATTGTTAACCCTAGACCCCTACAATATATTTTTCCGACCGTAAATCTTACAACGGGGTCGAAAACGAGCCGAATCTACTATTCAGCATAAAATGTTCCTCGTATGTGACAATAAAGTTTAATTATACACAATCCTCTTCATTTTTTGATAACAAAAAGAATGGTGTATGATAAAGTTTCATTTGGTGAATATTCGATAATGAAAATTTTATAAAATGAAAAGAAGTTTCGAAAAAAGGCAAAAAATAAGTTTTTTACTAAAAAAATTGGGGTCGTTTTCGACCCCGATGTAGGGGTCTAGGGTTAAAATTCTAAATATTAATTTCAGGATTAGCATAATTTGATAAATTATATAAAATCGAGGGTTATTATTTCGACAGCAGAACATTTTGGAAATTAAGAAATTCGAACATTCAAACAAATAAACTCTAATCCTACTGAATTTCATATATTTTAACCCTAGCTACACACTATAACTTTTAGTACCTTACTTACGCACTATCGGTCTATTGGACCGACGACTTTTATTGCTCTATAACATTGTAACAAACGCGTCTATTGAGATTTAATTGTAGTGAAATCGAAACGTCAGACTCCGACCAATCCGGAGAAGCAATCGGTAAAGCCAAAAAGTCATTTGATAAAAAGTTATAACGTTTATGAAAAGGCGTGTGGTGAAAAAAAGATGAAAATTTAGTTTTACTGTCGGTCCATTGGACCCAGTAGTATGTAGCTAGGGTTGATGAAAATTTAGTTTGAAAATGCTCATTTTTATGATCCTGTTGGACTCAGTCTCAATGTTGATATTATTTTTCGATTATTTCG
The DNA here is from genome assembly GCA_963989365.1 of Rhimphoctona megacephalus. Classification (NCBI taxonomy): domain Eukaryota; kingdom Metazoa; phylum Arthropoda; class Insecta; order Hymenoptera; family Ichneumonidae; genus Rhimphoctona; species Rhimphoctona megacephalus. Next base: position 25,808,278 of record OZ022415.1, read on the forward strand.
TTATTCATATTTAAATATATTTTTGTCGAAATGAAGAGGATTTCCTTCTCCAGTGTCAAATACTCAGGTGACTTCAATGAAACGAAACATTGAATAAAAAAAAAATTTTTTTTTTTTAAATGTTTAATAATATTTGTAGAATGGATTAGCGCCGTTGCACATGGCATCTCAAGGTGATCACGTCGACGCTGCAAGGGTTTTGTTGTACCATCGAGCACCGGTTGACGAAGTAACCATCGATTATTTAACATCTCTCCACGTCGCTGCACATTGCGGGCATGTTAGAGTTGCGAAGCTGTTGCTCGACAGAAAAGCTGACCCAAATGCTCGTGCCCTTAATGGTTTCACCCCGCTTCATATCGCGTGTAAGAAGAACCGCATCAAAGTCGTGGAACTTTTGCTCAAGCATGGCGCCTCGATCGAATCTACCACCGAGGTAATTTCATACTTTTTTTTATATCAAAATTTATATATATATATATATGTTATTTTTATTTTTTTCACATGCATTGTAAATAATGCAATGTAAATAATGCACGTGACGATTAATCGTACTGTGGATTTAAATGTGCTTCAATAGCGTATAAAAGAGCTATACGTGTTTGCACAGCAATTCACATTGCCAAAATTACGATCGCATTGTACAATCAAGGGGATGAATTTAGTGAGAGCGTGGAACATAATTAAAGAAAAAAAAAATAGCAAATGGTAGGAATTAACTTTGAATAATCTGATAATTATTTCCAATCGTTTTGTTACTAATTCGTGATATGAATTTAGAACAGAGACACTTATTTATTTACATTCGCTTTCGTATTATTGTAAAATATGAACACAAATAGAATAATTTGATAAAATATACTTTTTTTTGAAACACTATCATTTTCCTTTCATCAAAAGCTTCCTTTAGGAACTTCGCCATACGGAAAAAGGAAAAAGCGATGTATACAGGAGTTTTCTGTGAAAGGAGAAAATAATTTTCTTCTGAGAAGACTGGTTAAAGGCTCGATGCGATTGTCAATGATCCAATCGACGAAAAGACAATTTTTCGAAATTCTCTGAGGAAATTCTCTATTGTGTGAAACTTGCGGAAGAAATTTTTTTCCAATTTCTTTCTTTTTTTTTCATCTTCACTCGACGTTAATTGGGAAAAAATGTTTCATGTATTTTACAGTCCGGACTGACCCCATTACACGTCGCCAGTTTTATGGGCTGTATGAACATTGTCATATTCCTACTGCAGCACGAAGCCAATCCTGACGTGCCAACCGTAAGGGGTGAAACACCTTTGCATCTAGCTGCTAGGGCTAATCAAACTGATATTATTCGGATATTATTAAGAAACGGAGCCAAAGTAGATGCTCGAGCGAGGGTAAGTCACGCACAATTATCCATTCGGACAAATAGCTTGCTGTTGAGACTAATTTGAACGATAATAACAGTTTAAATGAACTTCAATTGACTCAAACTCCTCCTGAAAACAAAAATAATACATTTTACTTCAATTTATTCATTATTTTCTATTTTTTCCTCACTGCTCTTCAGCCCCAATTATTCCTGATCAATTCGATCTTGAATTATACCTCAAAATGATAGAATTTTATCATCCATTTCATGTGCGAACCATTAACCAGTCTGTAAAGTCATACACAAAAAAGAAAAACTTCAAAAAATCATAATAAAATTGCTGCTTTTTTGCACATTTGTTTAAACCAAAAATGCTCGTGGAAAAATGCAATTCCATACTCAATCTATATGTTGTATTGTAATTTCAATTTTATTTGCACCATTAATCGGCACGATATCTGCACTAGACGAATACAAGTTTTGCCTCTGTGTCTCGTTACTCAATTCGTGCTTTTTTCACTTTAAGGAGGAACAAACACCTTTGCACATCGCATCGCGTTTGGGCAATGTTGACATCGTAATGTTATTGTTACAACATGGAGCTGCTGTTGATACAACGACAAAGGACATGTACACTGCTCTGCATATTGCAGCGAAAGAGGGCCAAGAGGAGGTAACGTACAAAGAAATCGCGAGAATAGCCGACTATATCAACACGAAAAATACGATATATTTATTTTGGACTCGACACAAGGAGTACCTGATTTAGCACATATTTTTCTCCTCAAATTAGCGCCATTATTAGTGTCATTGTTATTGTTGTTATTGTTTTTATCGTTGTTATTATTATTTAAAATTTATTCGTTATCGTTCATGTATTCACTTTTGTTTCTGTACGATTATTATTATTTTATAGTCTGTTAATAAAATGACTGTTATCTCCAAGTTATTTTTTATTTTTCTTACTTTTTTCATCGTAATTGTGTATTATTTTGTATTTTTTCGTTTCGCAGTTTTTCTTTTTTTTATTACGTCATAGGCTTCCAATTTGTTTCTGTGAATTTGTACGTAGTCGCTGGTTTCGAGGTAAGCTTTTATTGCTATTTTTATGCTCTTATTTTGTTTCTCTTATTTTTTTGAAAAATTATATTGTCGGAAAAGAAAATATTTTGAGAATTAAAACCTCGAAATTGTTGAGTGAAAAATAAGTCGGTTTTCTTGTTTCTTTTCGAATATTCAGGTCGCGGCTATACTCGTGGAAAATCATGCTTCCGTCAAGGCAGCTACGAAAAATGGGTTCACACCTTTGCACATCGCAGCCAAGTACGGTAATATGAACGTCGCCAAAATTCTTTTGCAAAAGGACAGCAAACTTGATGCCCAGGGAAAAAACAACATCACGCCTTTACATCTTGCCTGTCATTACGATCATTCGAACGTTGCCAACATGATTTTGGAGAAAGGGGCATCGCCCCATCTTGCCTCACAAAATGGTCATACTCCTCTCCATATTTCGGCCCGTAAAAATCAGGCAAGCACTTTAAAAAGTTGTATCGATAGTCGAAAAATAAAAAAATTAAAGTTTAGCCCCCTTTTTTTCTATCTTATAATTAAAAATCAACATTTTCCATAAAAAATGAAATGCAATCAACGAACAATTTATATCGTCCAGGAACAATGGAATTTCCTGTTGTGTCTTATTCGAAAAATTGTTGCAACAAAAGTAGAAAGATTATTTTTATTTTATTCGATAGATGGATATAGCTTCGACGTTGCTTGAACACGGCGCAGATCCTAATGTTCAATCGAAAGCTGGCTTCACACCGTTGCAGCTGAGCGCTCAGAAAGGCCATTACGATATGACAAATTTATTGATTGAGCATGGTGCTGATCCAAATCACAAGGCGAAGGTATGTCAAGCACATTTTTTCACAAGAACGTATACGAACTTGCCATTTTCTTTTTTTTGTTATTGTTTTTTTTTTGGCTGTGTCTAGCCGTCCGGATACCGGACGAATACAAGACTGGTATTCGTCCAGATATTTGTCGAGAATGCGATTATAATTGTTTTATTTAACTTTTCTAATTAACTTTTCTACAGTATAATGGTATATTGAAACTCCCTCGTACGTAATTTGTACGTAATCCATTCGGATATACAATTTATGATAGTTTTCATTTATATCTGGACGAATAATCGCATATAATTCGTCCGGGAAAACGATTCTCAATGGATTTTGATGGATGAAAAATGAATGAAAATTTATAACTACAACGGGGAATACTTAGTTTCCTTCAACTATAGTGGGGAATATTCAAAGTTTTTTCAAATGTAACGGAAAATTTTTTCGGTATCCGGACGATTAGACACTGCGTTTTTTTTTTTTTTTTAACAAAAAACAGGAAATATTTTATTTCTTGAAATTTCAATGTTTATAAAAAAAATGTCAACAGCTATGTAAAAGATTTTTACAGTAAATCATGTAGAGATTTTGGACATTGAATTTTATAGATTGCTCCAAACATAACGACTTAAGAATAAAATATTTTTGAATCATAAATCTGGAATTGAATGAAAATGGAGTGGTTTGAAATGTAAAATATCTTAAATTTTCGTTCATGTTTTTTTTCTCTTAATTTTGCAGAACGGTTTGACTGCTCTACATCTCTGTGCGCAAGAAGACTTTATACGCGTGGCTTCGGTCTTAGTTAAGAATGGTGCAAATGTCGAGAGTGAAACGGAAACTGGATACAGACCGATTCATGTTGCCGCTCATTTTGGAAATTTATCAATGATACGTTTCTTGCTTAAGCACAATGCTCAAATCGATGTGAGAACCAATCAAAATTATACACCGCTGCATCAAGCTGCACAACAAGGTCATGCGCACATTGTATCTGCCCTGCTCGAAGGAAATGCATCACACAATGCTCGAACGACTGTGAGTATTTTTTATCTTCTTTTTTAGTCTCAAATTTTCATATCCTTTTCTGCTTTTTTCTCCCCTCTTTCCTCGTTCTATTTCAATAAAATAATTTTTTTTACAAAAATTCATTTTATCGAATGAATTTTTTACAAATATTTATTTTATTCGAAAAAAGTTCATGTTAATGAAAAAAATTAATTTATTAAAAATAAATTTTTGTATAAAACTCACTTTCATACATTTTTGTATAAAATTCATTTACATCAATTTTTGTATAAAATTCAATTTTATTAATTTTTATATATAAATCATTTTCATGCATTTTTATATAAAACTTTATTGTCATGCATTTTTGTATAAAATTCATTTTCATGAATTTTTGTATAAAATTTATTTTCATGCATTTTGGTATAAAATTCAGTTTCATGCATTTTTGTATAAGATTCATCTTGATTAATTTTCGGATAAAATTCATTTGCATGAACTTTTGTATAAAATTCAGTTTCATTAATTTTTATATAAAATTCATTTTCATGCATTTTTGTATAAAATTAATTTTCATGAATTTTTGTATAAAATTTATTTTCACGAATTTTTGCATAAAATTCACTTTCATAAATTTTTATATAAAATTCATTTTCATGCATTTTTGTATAAAATTAATTTTCATGAATTTTTGTATAAAATTTATTTTCATGAATTTTTGTATAAAATTCAGTTTCATTAATTTTTATATAAAATTCGTCTCCATGAATTTTTGTATAAAATTCATGTCCATGAATTTTTGTATAAAATTTAAATCCATTCCTCCGTGAGAGCGGTTTGAAAAAAAAGAAAAGCCCGAAAACCGTCATATTCGAGTATATAAGAGTGCGGCAGAGCTCGCGCTGATTTTTTTTTTTTTAATACTTGGCATCGAGCCGCTACCGCCGCTCTTGATTTTCATGAATTTTTGTATAAAATTTACTTTTTTTACAGGACGGTCTGACTGCGTTGAACGTGGCTCAAAAATTAGGTTACATATCGGTGATGGAAGTTTTGAAGGGTTTGTCATACGACACTCTCACACCCGACAACAGAACTTGGGAAGAAAAGTACAAAGTTATTGCACCGGAAAGTCTTCAAGAGACTAGCTTTATGTCTGACTCTGACGACGAAGGAGGTAATTACCGAGTCGATATTGATGCACAGTATCAATGAAGTTAATTTTGAAGACTGGAAAAATGTATTTTGTAATAATTTTCTAAAATTGACGATTAAATTTATTTTTCTAATACGTTATTAGTAATTCTTGTTGCAATAAATTGTCATGAATTATTCGAATCTTTTGACAGTTTCAGACGGCTTAGTAAACGAGCAACCATACCGATATCTTACGGCAGATTTAATGAAGAGTCTGCGAGACGATTCGTTGCCCATTGACGTTACCAGAGATGATCCCATCCACCGACAAGGTCATTTAAACATGAATAATTATGTAAAACTGAAAGAAAATCAATTACAAAAGTAACGTGATAAATTCTTCAATTTTTCAAGTTATTTCCTGAAGAACAATATTCTGTTTAAATTTCAGTCTCAAAAGAGGAGAAGCAAGAATTCGTTCAGAGTAACAATTATTGTTTGGCTGAGAATTTCGACACGAATGACAGCGCGAGTTTGGCGTGAGTATTTCATTAATTTCCATAATTCAAATCTTAATTTTAATGAAAAATATTTAACATGAATTACGATTTGATTTTACAGAAGACTTCACTTCAGATCGTAAGTAAAAAATTATATAAAATAAACAAAATTAAATGAAATTAATTTTTATAGAATTCGTCGTTGAATGATAAAAAATGATGAATGTTTTATAGATTTTTAGTGAGTTTCTTGGTCGATGCTCGCGGTGGCGCCATGAAGGGCTGCAGACACAGCGGTATAAGAATTATCGTTCCTCCTCGAAGAGCCACGATGCCGATACGCGTTACTTGCAGATTGATGAAACCAAGCAAAGTTGCTAATCCACCTTCGCTAATGGAGGGCGAAGCTCTCGCAACTCGGATCATAGAAATGGGACCGGTGGGAGCAAGCTTTTTGGGGTTGGTAATCCGATCATTTCTTTAATCTTTTTCAGTTAAAAATACCTTTTCAAATATAACTTTCTGCCTTTTTTGTTTGTCAAATTTGGTGCCAAATAGCAGATTTGCCATATTTAGAATACTGAGAGAATAGCGATCACAAATATGAAAAAAATACTTCGGTTTTGATCAAAATTTTTATTGAAAGCATTTTCATGTCATTGAATCCAATTTTCCCATTTTTTTCGGAACGGCTGTTCCAATACAACGAAAGAAAAATCGAAAAAAAAATTACACATAAAATTAATATCTGAAAAATGTTGAAATTTCTGAGTTCTTATGCGAAGTCTTGGAGAAAGAAAATAAATGGAAAATTAATAATTTCGTAATATATTTATGAATTTTTGAAATTTAAATATTCTCCGAGATTCAACGAGTTAATGAATTTTTTTGGGTATGTTTCAGTCCTGTCTTAATTGACGTGCCCCATTTCGCATCGGTGCAAGGCAAGGAGAGAGAGATAATTATACTGCGAAGTGAAAACGGTGAAACGTGGAAGGAGCACGATAATTCACCGGACAATGACGATACTCTGTTCAATACACCCCATGGTAGTAAACGTTGTACGAGTGCGTTGCATCCATGTGCTTATATTTACGTTAACATAGCTACATAAGAAGCTTTTAATGTTTTTAATCTTAATAGAATTGAAAAAAATGGAAATAACATGTTTAATTATTAATTTTAGATCCTCAATTGAGTGCATCGCATAATGGACGAATAACTCGAATATTAACGACCGAATTCCCACAATATTTTGCTATTGTGACGAGAATTAAACAAGAGGTCCATGTGATTGGGGCTGATGGTGGCATTCTTATTTCGAGCGTAGCAAATCACGTACAAGCAGTTTTTCCACCGGGTGCTTTGACCAAAAAAATCAAAGTTGGTTTGCAGGTACGTCGAGATAAAAATTGAATATCACAATTTGTATATTTTTTAAATTACTTTTTTTTTGCCACGTCGTGATAAACAATACATCGAATTGTAAGAGATTTCGTTTTTTAGTAAAAAGTGAAGAAGAAAAAAAACAATTTTTTCTGTTTCTCAGGCGCACGTTATACCGACTGAATTGACGGCAAAACTTTTGGGCAATTGTGTGGCCGTATCACCGGTAATTACCATCGAGCCGAGACGTCGAAAGTTCCATAAACCAATAACTCTGACGATTCCGGTGCCGCAAGCTGCCAACAAAGGCATGATTAATCAATACGGCGGGGAAACTCCTACGTTGCGTCTACTTTGCAGCATAGCTGGTAAAATTTATCGTAATCGCTTTTGTCGTTAAACATGTGCGAATAAACAAAAATAGTCGCTGAACCAAGTCGCACGAAGAAAATAGAGTTTCGAGTTATTCAAGAAAAAACAAAAGAATGAAATAAGGAAATCAACGAATCAAAATAGAAATCGTTGTTCAAATATTTTTATCAACTCGATAAATCGTGAAATCAATTGAACAGATTTTTAATAAATGATAAATTTATGTATAAAACAAATAAGTATCTTTAACAATGTTTTTTTGTAATCGTGACATTTTTTTGGGCGTCGAGATAATTGCTGAATGATGCAATAATTGAGCGAAGAATCAATCGAAATTTTGTTGTTTCAAATCTTAAATAAAACATTCGAGGCGCTATTTTTTTCTTCTTGGTATCGAAATTATTCTTCAACACATAATTCGCAATATTTTTTTGATGCAGGAGGAACGAGCGAAGCACAATGGGAGGATGTGACAGGATCTACACCTCTGACATTCATGAATGATCGTGTTTCATTCACCACAACAGTTTCGGCGCGATTTTGGCTGATGGACTGCCGAAATATAAGCGAAGTGCCCAAAATGGCTACGGAATTGTATAAGGAGTCGCTCTTTGTACCGTACATCACGAAGTGAGTCCATAACGTTAATAATCAATTAATTTTCTTAATAAATATTCCTTGAACATTCACGAATCGAGAACAATTGAAAAAAATCAAATGAGGAGCGCAAATGACGGCAATATTAAAAAAAATATATATTATTTCAACGTTCCAAATGTTGTTTGCATCTTTGGTAAAACAATAAAATTTGGTTTAATTATTGTTTTCGTTCTCTCGTAGTTTCGTTATATATACGAAGAGGATGGACGTGCTTGAGGCAACGCTACGCATTCTGTGCATGACTGACGGCAAGGAAGGAATCCACACGCTTGAGAGACAAGAGGAATTTCTTGAAATCGTCAAGAGTCGAGACGTCGAGGTAAAATTTCGTCTCCTGTATTACTCGGCTCTAACTAAGAAGCTTAGAGAGCTTGACCTGCTTTCTCACAGTCCAACAACATCATTAGCATCACCATTATCACAATAATAATAATAATATTAACCCAGTTCTTCAAGATTTAAGCCAAGTTTACTCTCCATTTCTTTCTTTTCTTTATTTTCACAATGATGATTAAGGGGGGAAAGTCGTGTAAACGTACGTTTTTTCAACATTTTTTTAATAAAGAAATGGAATAGTTTATTGAATTAACATAAAGCATATCTCAAAATATACGATATAAGGTATATTGACAAATTTTTTTAGTCTAAAATATTTCAAAATAGCGGAGCCACGGCTGCTGGAAGTAGATTTACGTAGTGCAGCCTACAGCTCTCAAATCTCAACTAAAATTAAAAAATCAAATTTTTGTTGTTAAAATACATCAATACGCTTTGCATGATGGAGAGAAAAAAAATTCAAAATTTAGGACCATTTTGAAAAAAAATCATTTGTTTTTGTATTTTTGTGAATGGTCTTAATTGTTTTCTTTTTTTTCTCTCCGTTATGCAAAGCGTGTTAATGTATTTTAACAACAAAAATTTGACTTTTTGATTTTAGTTGAGATTTGAGAGCTGCAGGCTGCACGGCGCAAATTTACTTTTAACAGCTGTGGCGCCGCTATTTTGAAATATTTTAGTCTAAAAAAATTTGTCATTATACCTTACATCGTATATTTTGAGATATGCTTTATGTTAATTCAATAAACTATTCTATTGCTTTATAAAAAAATCTTGAAGAAACGTACATTCACATGACTTTCCCCCGTTAATACTTAATTAACGAATTATTCTAATTTCTGTTTCAGGCGCTCGATGGAAAAGATCTTTACATCGAATTCAGTGGAAATTTAGTACCGGTTACTAAATCTGGTGTACAATTGAAATTCACCTTCAAAGCTTTTCGTCAAAATCGACTCTCCTTCCACGTCAAAGTTCGTGATCCGTTGCTCGATCCTGTTGCTCGTATGATGTTCATGAGAGACCCGAAAGTTGCCAAGGGCGAGCCTGCTCAGCAGCCTATTTGCGTTCTTAATATCGTACTGCCGGAAAATATTAATCACGAGGAAAACAAGAACAGAGGTAAGCGTTTGAAAAATCGTCAACTTTTAAAGCTGGAAATAAAATATTATCGTATATTCCGTGGCGTGTAAAACAGAAATTCTTGAGACAATATGGGAATTGTGCAAATTTGGATATCGTTTCAAGGTTTCGACATTATTCTACTTTTAGTAAACAATTTATTCATTGGAATGTTTGATAAAATTTTTATTTCTAACAAAAACAGTAAAAATTGATAGTAGACATTTAGAGTTGGAAGCGTGGAGTGGAATATTCAAAACAGTTGGTTTTTTTTGAAATATTCTTATCATTACATATTTTTCATTTCACGAAGGCCTTCATTAATAATTTTTTTATGCGAAAAGTTAACCAGTGATAAAAAAACGTTTGGAAAATTATTATTGGTCCGTGAAAAAGTTTAATACACAGGATTTTATTTTAATAATACGGTAACAATGATTCCCTCCTAAAAAAATCGAATAAAGTCAAAAATAAAGCATAATTTTGAGCCGAAAAACTTATCGCGTCTCTTTATGACAGAGTACGAAGATTCGAACGTGACAGAACGAAAAATTGATCGTTACGAGAGTGCGTATACGAAGCACGAGGGGGAAAAGGGCGATAGACCAAAATCCTCGTCACCGTCGGAATCAAAATTCATTACTGATATTTTGCAAAAAGAACAGACAGGTACGTGGTTTAAGACCAAAATCCTTTTTTTTTCGATAATTATGCACGAAAAAGAATATTTACACACATCAATTCCGTCAAGTTACGCGCAAGGTGCAAAGAGAGAGCTTTTTCGATGGTGGAAACAAAAACTATCAATAATTATTTGAATAGGACATTTTTATAGTTATAATCATACAATTATTCGATGAATTAAGGAACATAAAACAAATATATAAATATCAACTTAACGCCAATACTCGGTTCAATGGAGAATGTGAAGCGAAAGTGACGAAATCTTTAATCTCTATTGGCTCTGTTGGATTATAGTGACTGTACAGTGTCGTTTAAAAATTCAGCGCCAAGCCTATTGCGTGATTTTCAAAAAAAAATCTTTAATTTCATTCTAGGCAAGTTTCTATTTTATCTTTATTTTTTAAATTCGTTGTTGGTCGACTTATATTTTTGGGTTGAGTTTAAAAAGGATCGTTTATATCCAGATTTTTTATTATATTCCGAAATGAATTCACTCGAGCCGAATACTCGACAAAATTGGATAGCTAACTATTCTAATAATAATTATCAGTTTTATTGCTGATTTTCTATTCGAAGCCCATAAGATTTAATACCAGAAGTCCAAATTTTCCTGGATAAAAAGCGTTTGTAATTTTTATTTTTTTACTAATATCAAGAAAAATTTTAAAGAATTAGGTCAGAAGAAAAAGAAAGATTTGGTGGTACGTTTTGGGGGAAATCGATAAAGAAGCCGAAATTTATCGATTACCGGATTAATTAGTGAAATATTGGATAGGACTGTACGGAGATTTTGAACGAGCCTCGGGATCGTCTCGATTTCTATATTTTCATTGAAGGGGAAAAGAGCGAAATCCTATTAGGGGGAGTTCGAGTGTGGCTTCGTTAATTTAATTGAAGGTAACAGCATCAACAAATTGTCACAGGGTCGCGAGAGTTTGGTTAGTCAGAAGCGAAGAGTTGTTCGGCGAGTGCGTTGTGTTTTTAAAATCAGAAATAAAAAAAATATTAGGAAATATTTGGAAAGAAATATTTAGGGAGCAGTTAAAGCGTGAGTGAATAAAATTGTGGAAAAGTTTGACCCCCTGATTTTTAACTCGTAGCGCAGTTACTATTTTTCTTTTGATTTTTTCGTTGCAGGTATTTGCATTTTTTGTATAACCGCGATTTGTAGTCCCTTATTTCGATCGGTTCATTTTCCTACGGGATTTATTTGGAGATCAGAATTAAAAGTAGAGAATCGTTGTTGAGGCAAGGTCAAAAATGGCTGACGAAGAATCGAGAGGAGTTGAGGAGATCGTTGAGAATGCCGAAAAATTGGATAGCCTAAAGCAGATCGATTGTAAAGTTGGTTCGGAGGAGATAAGAAAGCAAGAAAGTCCGAGTCCTTCGAGATCGCGAAACGATCTCACACCGGGGACGAAAACTAAGCGCAAAGCGCGTTCAACGCGAAGGAGATTGAACGCTATGATGAACAACAGTTCGTTACACTTTTCTGATACCGATTCCGAGGGCGAGTTGACGTTGATAAATACTCATACGAGAAATCCTAGTCCTGGTAAAAACGGTCGTAAAATTGACTCGCAAAATCCGATAATTTCGGTTACGTTGGAGGGCGGCAACGACGTGAACGAGTCGTCGACCAATAAAAACGAAAATCCTCAGTGGCAGGGCTTCGGTAACGTGTCAACAGGGACTTCGAGACGCAATAGTTTCGTTGAGAATTTAACGGACGTCGATGAGATCTACACGAGCGAGCCCGAAGTCGATGGTATTTGTAAAACCGGAAGTAACAAAGGCCTCGTCGTTCAAGAAAATTGTTATCAGGGCGAAACCGATTGCGAGGACTTTTCAAACGACGAGGGGGACGAACCGAGTCCTATTTATGTAGCACCCCGCAGCGATATCCTCTGCGACTTTAGCGGTGGTACCATCACTACCAAAGAAGGTGACGGCCCTTTTTCGATCGAGGTACGAAATCAAATGTCCTTCGACTGCAGCGGCTCCGACGTCAAAGAATTCACCGATACTCCGGACATCGTCATAATGCCAACGACCGATAGCGAAGACATGGACGCCTCCGACGAGGAGGACGTTCAAGAGGGCGCTTGTGGACAACGCGAGATGCTCGAGGACTTCGATCTTCTCGCTGCTTCACAAATCGTCATGAAAAATATCAATAAAATGGAAAATTCTCTTACCGTTAAAGACACTTCCGATAATGATATTAGCGATTGTCACACCGACGTTGAAGACGTCGATTAACGAGCGAAACTAAAAATCACTTCCAGTAGCAAAAGTTTAAATCGATAGGTTCAATACCGATCTAACGATTTTCGTACTTGTATTTTGAGGGAGTTAGAAATCAAAAGACTAATATTCCTTTCGACACATTTCCCAATTGTACGAGATCATGGAAAGGACATTTTAACCTTTTTCATTTCCGTTTTTCACTCTTCAATTCTTATTTTTCGGCTCAGAGTTCTCATTGAAGTCTTCAGATAAATACATCACGTGAAAAATGGACTATGGCAAAAAAAATAATAATCCTTCATCCAAAGTTTATAGCAAACGGGAAAAAAACCCAATTTCGTTATCTTGAATCCTTTTTTTTAAATTGTCAATTGCAGCGAAAGATCTCGTAGACAAAGATTTTTGGTCAGCCTCGTTATTAGGATTTAATTTGATTCCGTTTAAAATGTCACTCTGAGGATTTTCTTTTGAGCAACAAATTTTTTCTTAAGAAGATGGATCAGTCACCTAACCTCACCTCGAATTTTCGAAGTTGAAATTCTTCGATACGGTTTGACCGATTATAAAAAAGCTACGTCAGCCCACGCAGGACGATGGTAAAAATGGGCTGACAGAGCCTGTTTGTAATGGGTTAAACCGTGTCGAAGAATTTCACATTCGAAATTTGCAGCTATCTCTCTCGCACTCACGGTAGCGAGATACCGACTGAGGCATACCCTTAAGTCGAGATTGAAAAAATGAGGTAAATGTGAAAACGCAGTTACATGCATTGAGAGAAATTGAAAAATTCGAAAAAATAGGAATCGCCAATGTTAGATAGATTCACAGTGATTGTAAACACGCGATTTATAATTAAGTGAGCAAAATCAGTTTGTTGAGCTTTCTCTTTGCACCACATGCGTGTCACTGACCTTACGTTTCGAAATGTTCATCAAAATTTGATTATAGTATTTCGCAACTGCTTGTCCGGTACGAATAATTTGGCACGTGTTGGATAAAAAATCAAGAAATGTACCCGTTCCTTTGTTTCGTGTCAAGATGATGTTCGATCATTTCATTTCCATTCTTTCTTTTGTTTGTTAAAAAATTGAGAATACGACATTGAATCACAATTTTGATTTAACGTTCATTATTTTATAGTGTTCATTTCACTGATATGCTCTTTCCAATTGTTCTTTTTATTCACCAATGTTTCGAGACACGAGCGAAAATTTATCAAAACTTTCTTCATGTTCCTTGCAGACAGAAATGCCGTCCTCAACATTATCATAGACAACCAAATGGGATATTAAAAAATCAAATATAAATAATTATTAAAATACGTCCGTGCGCTACGTGTTACGTAACAAACCAAAAATATAAAAAAGAGTTAAAAGCTCAACGAGCATCGAGCTGTGCGATTTTTTTTGCCACGTCCACGCTTGCAACGCCAATTTGTTGTGTACAAATCAAAATAATATCACACACATATATATATATATATATATATATATATATATATGGGTGATTAAAAAAAAATCGACTTTTTTTCTGTTAAAGTCGCAAGTGATTATGTCAATTCTTCACGAAAAAGTAATTCTCTGACAAAGAAAAATTTAGAAAACCCGCTGGGGCGACCTCGATTTTTTTTTCTTTTAAGGGGGTTAAATCATGTAAACGTATGTCTTTTTAAGATTTTTTTTATAAATAAATGGAATACTTTATTGAATTAACATAAAGCATATCTCAAAATATACGATGTAAGGTATATTGACAAATTTTTTTAGACTAAAATATTTCAAAATGGTGGCGTCACAGTTGTTGAAAGCAGGTTTGCACCGTGTAGCCTACAGCTCTTAAATCTCAACTAAAATCAAAAAATCAAATTTTTGTTGTTAAAATACATCAATACGCTTTGCATGACGGAGAGAAAAAAAATAAAAAAATAAAGACCATTCACAAAAATACAAAAACAAATGATTTTTTTTCAAAATGGTCCTAAATTTTGAATTTTTTTTCTCTCCGTCATGCAAAGCGTATTGATCTATATTAACAACAAAAATTTGATTTTTTTATTTTAGCTGAGATTTGAGAGCTGTAGGCTGCACGGCGCAAATCTGCTTTCAGCAGCTGTGGCGCCGCTATTTTGAAATATTTTAGTCTAAAAAAATTTGTCAATATACCTTACATCGTATATTTTGAGATATGCTTTATGTTTATTCAATAAACTATTCTATTTCTTTATAAAAAAATCTTGAAAAAACATACGTTTACATGACTTTCCCCCCTTAATATCAAATTTTGAGAGAATTAACTTTTTATTAAGTACTAACAATTTTTCTTGCAACACCGAAAAATCGATACTTTTATATCATGATTTTTCGTTAAAATTGAAAAAAAAAATCTAAACGTCGCTGGTGCGACCTCTAAACATTTTTTTAGAAGGCTCAAATTGTGAGAGAATTACTTTTTCGTGAAGTATTGATGTAATCACTTGGGATTTTAAGAAAAAAAAGTCGATTTTTTTTACTCGTCCTAATATATATATCAAGATTATATTAATTCTAATTCATGTTATGTACGCTAAATATTTTATTGACGTTGAAAATCTTTTCGCGAGACAAACGAAAGGTTTTATGGAAAAGCTTTGAAACAAAATCTATATATACAAATCGTATATATGTAAAATGTAATGGAAAAAATGTACAATTACGTTGCGTCCCAATAAACAATGAAAAAAAGCGAATAAATAACATGAAGAAAATTCTTGGTTGTTCTAGATGCCGCTACTATCCACGAATCCTTTGCACAAAAAGCGGCTTCTCCCCTAGAATCTGTAGATGCTAGTTATCCCAGTAACGTAAGCCATCAGGACGAACTATCGCCCACTAATGAGAAACAAACGTACACGGAGAAACGAAAATTCTGGGAGGATATTACGAGAAAGCGAGAAAATTATCAACGTTCCGAGTCCGAAATGTCGAGAACATCCCAAATTACGGTTAACGAAAGTGACAGCGAGTGTTGTATACAAAACATCGTTTCCGAGGAAGAAACAGCGGAAATTGTTCCCGAAAGATCGGAAACCATGGAAGATCTGAATATTCCTGATATATCGGAATGTTCCGTAGCCGAAAAAGCTCATTACTTCGAGGAGCAGATACAAAAAGAATTATCGACTTCCCGACCAACTTCGAAGCTCATAATCCAAGAATCCATCAAAGAACAATTCGCCAAGTTACCGAGCAACCTTTCCGGTGAATCGGCGTCCGAGAGAACTGATAAAATAAAATGGGAGACCGAAATCGATCGAAAGGTTGAAAAGGACGATTGGAATCTGACTGAATCGATCAAAAGAGAAAAATTGGCTTCCGGGGACGATGGAAAATTCGAAAAAACTAGAACCAGCCTTCGGGAGGACGAAAGAAATGAAGCTAAAACGCTCGACATTGACTTGATCGAGGATTCCGATCAGCAGGAAGATGATGAAGTTTTTGTCGAGAAAATAAAAGACACGGAGAAAGAATCGAAGAAAGAAATAGAGTTAAAGGAACTCGAAGTCAAAAGTTTGGATCAAGAAAAATCCTACCAAGATTCATTGACTTTATCGGTTCTGAAAGAATCGACGATCGAGAAAAAAGACAAATCAGAATTTCCACCGGAATCTCTAAAATTAAAGGACATAGCTCAACCTGATTTGGATGCTCATCGAAAAATATGCACCGAGTTTTTGCACCACGAGGCTAAACTCAGCTACGAGGAACTGGAAAGTAGCGATCGAGAGTACAATTCGCTCGATAGAAAAGTAATCACGCTTGAAAAACGCACCGACGATGAATCATCGATAAAAAAAGACAATTTGGTATCGTTACAAGACGTTGAAACTTCTTCGCCGCTATCTCATCCGGAGGAATTGACTAAAGCATTGAAGGACGATTCACCACCTTCGATGATACCTCGAAAAATAAAGCCCGAAATTCCGAGCAAATCTGAACCAAAGAAAGTGCCTTTGGAGGAGACTGAAATGAAACAAGAATTGCCATTGGAACCACAAGTGAGCCTTGTAAGAGACAAATTTTTAATCGAACAAGATACTAAGATTTACGACAAAGAATCTACCAGTCCGTCCGAGAAAGTAACTCTCAAGCTCCAAGAGGAATCGAAACAAATGAAAAAAGATTCTCGCATTCCGATATCGACCCCCAAACTCGAAAAGGAGAAGGAACACGCGCCGAGTAAAATTCCAATCTCACCGTCAGCAAAGTCCGTTTCCGGCGAAGAAATCACTTCGCCGAAGATCGAAAAGGAGAAAGAAACCGTGTCTAGTAAAATTCCAATCTCACCGTCAGCAAAGTCCGTTTCGGGCGAAGAAATCACTTCGCCGAAGATCGAAAAGGAGAAAGAAACCGTGTCCAGTAAAATTCCAATTTCACCATCAGCAAAGTCCGTTTCAGGCGAAGAAATCACTTCGCAAAAGATCGAAAAGGAGAAAGAAACCGTGTCTAGTAAAATTCCAATCTCACCGTTAGCAACGTCCGTTTCGGGCGAAGAAATCACTTCGCCGAAGATCGAAAAGGAGAAAGAAACCGTGTCCAGTAAAATTCCAATTTCACCGTCAGCAAAGTCCGTTTCGGACGAAGAAATCATTTCGCCGAAGATCAAAAAGGAGAAAGAAACCGTGTTCAGTAAAATTCCAATTTCACCGTCAGCAAAGTCCGTTTCCGGCGAAGAAATCACTTCGCCGAAAATCGAAAAGGAGAAAGAAACAGTATCCAGTAAAATTCCGATCTCACCGTCAGCAAAGTCCGTTTCGGGCGAAGAAATCACTTCGCCGAAGATCGAAAAGGAGAAAGAAACCGTGTCCAGTACAATTCCAATTTCGCCGTCAGCAAAGTCCGTTTCGGGCGAAGAAATCAATTCGCCGAAGATCGAAAAGGAAAAAGAAAGCGTGTCCAGTAAAATTCCAATCTCACCGTCAGCAAAGTCCGTTTTTGGCGAAGAAATCACTTTTCCGAAGATCGAAAAGGAGAAAGAAACCGTACTCAGTAAAATTCCAATTTCACCGTCAGCAAAGTCCATTTTCGGCGAAGAAATCACTTCGCCGAAGATCGAAAAGGAGAAGGAACACGTGCCGAGTAAAATTCCAATCTCACCATCAGCAAAGTCCGTTTCGGGTGAAGAAATTACTTCGCCGAAGATCGAAAAGGAGAAGGAACACGTGCCGAGTAAAATTCCAATCTCACCGTCAGCAAAGTCCGTTTCCGGCGAAGAACTCACTTCGCCGAAGATCGAAAAGGAAATAGAAACCGTGTCCAGTAAAATTCCAATTTCACCGTCAGCAAAGTCCATTTTGGGCGACGAAATAACTTCGCCAATGGAAAGTTTCGATGAGAAAATGAGTCTGAAGTTACGAGAGGAATGTAAGCCTGTTAAGAAAGATTCTCGAATACCGATATCAGCGACAAAAGTTGAAAAAGAGAAAGAATCCGTTACCAATAAAATTCCAGTGCCACCGGCAGAAAAATCAGCATCAGTTCGATCTCCATTGAGCGAAGAAGGCGCTTCGCCGAAGAAGGAGTTCGAGTCTCGTATTCCGAAACCCACGCCATTGACCAAAGGTCAGGAAAAGGAAACGCGCAAAGATTTACCGAAAGAAACGATGACGGAAATAAAAACAACGGAAAAACTGTCGTCGAAACATTACCAAAAACACACCTCTGAAACGACGACAAAAACCATTAGCAAAACTTTCGTCGCTCAGTCGATGGACGCCGACAAAATTTTCGAGCAAGCCGAAACCAAAATCAAACAGAACACATCCGTGGTCACTTCGAAGAGCGACCACAAAGCATTGACCGAAACGAAACAAATTACGTCATCGGACGCAACCAAAGAGCCGGAAACATTCTTCAAGCACGAACAATCCGATCACAAGCTCAAAGAGAAATTGTCCGAATCTACCACGACCAAAGAAACTCCTCGAGAAGTAGTCTACGACAAACAACTGGAATTACAAAAATCCGATGTTCTCGGAGTCGAAGAAATTTCCATGACTCTTAAAGACGGTAAACAGAGCGTCGACGCAACTGCCAAGAAATCGAACAAAGTCGAGAAAGATGAGCAAAGATTGCAATCGCTAGCGGATGACGAAGGAACTTTTATACGAGCGACAGATTCAAATCTCGTTAAAGAACGTGAAATCGATGCCCAGTTAAAAATTGAAAGAAAGTCGGACCAGGACAAACCCCTTAATTTAGACGACGAAATGAAGAGAGCGGTGATCAATGAGCGACGATCCGAAGAGCGGACGATTTCCGAAGCGCACGTAATGCTTCCCTCCGACCTAGGAACGAAAGCATTTCCATCCGAGACAAAAACAGCCGGTAAAGTTGAGTCCGAGGGTACCACAGTAGCACAAACACCCGAAGAGCATCAAGAACAAATGGTGAAAGAGTTGGAAGCTCGTAACATTGCAGAAACGATAATAGAATCGATACAAACGGAAATTGCGAAAAGATCGACGAGTTTGCAAGGCATCAAACAATTGGATACTTCGGACAGCGACAGCAAGGATTATTCAGAAAATACTTTGGACATGGACACCAAAGAATCCGAAGTATTTCACGACCAAATGGCGGATGATTTGATGAAAAAGTTCGAAGACATAATGGAGAAAAGATCGAGAAGTCAGTCCCAGGTCTTTGACGATAACGAAATGTTGCCGGAACGTTTGAGATCGGTGATTTTGTCGCACGAAGAAAATCTCGAGAAAATTTCTAACCGTGGAAGCATCAGTGTCAGTGAAGATTTGACCAAGGACGAGGAATCAACGCCCTATGACAAAGAGGAGAGTTTTCCTTCGTCCTCGTCACAACCCAAGCTAATCGATCGGGATATGACGATGAGCCCGAGCAGCATATCCGATCAGATCGATCTTGAAGTTTCATTGGAATCCGAGAAATCGATCGACGTGGAATCAGCGAAACAAGGAATCGAGAGAAAATCTGACCTCGACACTCGAGACTCCGCAGAGCCGAAACTGAATGACGAATCGGAACGGGACTCAGTCCCTTCGTTAGAAATGGACGAGCCACGAGCAGAATCGGAACCATGCGAAAAAGTAGACCAGCCAAAGCAGATCCAAGAACCGATTCAAGTGGCGACAATCCACGAGAGTCCGGCGTTCGATTTCCTGGACGAAATCTGTCAAGATCGTAATATTATATCAGAAAGTATAAAAATGGATTTTTCTTTCGATCCGAGCAAGATTGAGAAGCCGAAAGACATGGGAAAAGCAAAATCTCTGGCGAATCTGATCGTCAAACGTACCGAGAGCGAAGAATCAGTGAGTCCATCGATTCTTTCGCCCCGATTGAGGCTGAAGGAGCTTGAGATAAAACCCGTGAATTGGATGATTGGCGACGAGAAAATCGAAGTCTCAGAAACGCTCCAACCCTCCCAGGCGTTTGACAAAGAGCTCGAAGAGTACCAACGGTCTCTCGTGAGGCAACAAAGTCGAACTTCGTCTCGGGATGGATCGATGGATGATAACGAACAAGAATCCGTCACGAGATCTTCCGAGGACGTGAGCACGATGGATTCGGTGAGGGAAACTTTCGTCGAGAAAGATTCAGAAGTCACAACTCCCTCGTCCAAATTCATCGTCACCGCTGTTCCGGAACAGGATTTTGAGAGCGAATTAGTCGAGAATAGGCTGGACATCAGTTGCCAGGAACTTATAGATACTTTGCAAAGGGAATATGAAGCTAAGACGCCCACGGAAGATCGAGACGAATCAAAATACACTTACGATTCGGAGAAAGCCGAAAAAGGAGGGAGGAAAACTCCTGATTATTCAGCCCACGCTGAGTCTTCGCTGGATGCCTCTGCAGCGAAAGACATAGGAATAGCGAGTGTCGGGGACGTTTCTATAGAGGTGCCAAAGTTGCTCGTGCAGGAGAAGACCGAAGCGGAAGAGCCAGAGAAACCTCCGACAATTGAGAAAATGGATAAAACACCGGATACGCGTTTAGAGGGAAAATCTCAGCAACCAGAACTTAAATTAACGCCAATTCCGAGTGAACCAGAGGACAAAAAAGAAGAAGTTGTAGTAGCAGCTCGAAAGATAGTGGACGAAGTTAAAAGCGACGTTTCATTGCGGGGCTTGAAGCAGACCTCACCGAGCAAAGCACGAAAGTCTTATTCCGATGAAACAAAAGTTTCGACAACTTTTGAGGTTCGTGAAAAAGGATCGAGCGACAAAGCCAAAAAGGAAGATTTGCCAAGCGTCGATCTCAGTGCTCGATACGCTATAACGGTTCTCGATCAAGTCGTGAAAAAAGAAATAGCCGAAGTGAAGGAATCTTTGGAAGCTGCGAAGCAAGATCTCATCGAAGAATTGAGCGAGAACTCTGAAACTGTGTTTCAAATAAAGGATTCACCGTCGGAGTTTCAGTTCAAGCTCGAGCCAGAAACGATACCAAACGATTTGCCGTTTTTGTACAAGGCTCCTTCGTTCGAGCAAGTCGAGCAGAAAACAACTGGGAAAACGGAGGGATCTCCAGTCGCGAAGCCAAGAAGAGTTGATTCCGATGACAAAGTTACTTCTGAAACCGATGAAAAAGCTTCCTCCGACGAGAAATCGATAGGAAGCAAAACGGGACGAGACAAAAGTCTCGAAGAAAAATCTCAGTCGAGTACAGACTCAAGTGGAACAAAAGCAAACTTAATAAAAATCCTCGAAACAACGGACAGAGAAATTAAAACGATTCACAGAGGAACCAGCGGAGAGGCAAATGTCGAGGATACAATGATCTCTCAACCGAGTCCAATCGCAGCCAGTCGATCGAGCTCGGACCTGGAAAACAAAGAAGAGGGAATAACGTTGCTCGCCCCGCAACCGGCCCCGAGACGCCGGCCTAAACCCGTTAGAACCTCGAAAAAAGTCACTTCGGAAAGTGACGCAGGTTCGAGCTCAGGCGACAGCAGCAATTATCAATCGTGCGATTACGAAATCGGCAGTGGTAGCAGACCGAGTTCTTCGGACATCGAAGCACTGCATTCGACTCTTCCATCCGGCACAGTTTCCGAGTACGAAACTGCCTTGATGTCGATCGAGCATTCGTCGAC
This sequence comes from Rhimphoctona megacephalus, assembly GCA_963989365.1. NCBI lineage: Eukaryota > Metazoa > Arthropoda > Insecta > Hymenoptera > Ichneumonidae > Rhimphoctona > Rhimphoctona megacephalus. The sequence continues at coordinate 25,830,092 of OZ022415.1, forward strand.
TTCAAGGCCAACGTCTCAAGAGTACCAGAGCGCAGTGAGCACTCTGAGTTCTCGCGAATCCATGAAATCCTTGAATTCCTTGAGCTCCGGACATCTCGGCAGCATTGACAGCGCCGGCGAGATTTCGGAGACTCTCGTGGCCTCAGAAGCGGAGGATGAACAAGACGTCGAGAAGGATCAGATCGACGAGAACCTCGAGGGAATTCTGGATGAGGTGGACAAAGAAGAAGAAAAAGAATCTGATTCTTCGAGCAGCGAGATCGCGATGGAAGACGCTTTCGATAAAACCAGCGACGATCTTCCCTGTCGAATGAAACGCTCTTCGGAAATGATATTCCAACAGATCATGGACGAAGCAGCTGCTGATGGCGAAGAGCCCACGAACGAAGAAGACCTTGGACCGGAGGAAGAAACCAGATTCGACGAATGCACCACTGAGCAATTACCCAGCGACACTGTCGCTGAGGACGAGGAAGCTTTTAGGACCGATTCCATTTTTATGAGCACCGATTTAACCAGCGAAGCGTACGATAAGAGTTTCTCATCGATGGAGTCGAAAACCGATGTGCCAGAAGTTCTCGTCGAGGGCACCGCTGCTCAGAGCGACGCTCCGTTGTTGGACACTCACGTCGAAGCTGAGGAAGAAACCACCGATGCTTCGGAAACTAAACAAGAATTACTGGAATTGACAACGAGCACAGAAACGGAAATGCCACCGGGTGATGCGGAGATTCCTGGTGGGGACGCGATGCCAGCATCGATAGGAACTCTCCTCCATCAAGCCAGCACGACTTCATCGACTTCAGGAGCGATGTCGTTTGAGACAGTGATTGAAAAAGACCAAAAACTGGATCGCCATTCCCCGGATAGCGATTCCTTCGAGCTCGTTGACAAGCCCGATATAATCGATGATTTCGTGGTGATCGAGGAAGTTGGAAGGGAAGCCGAAGAGTTCGATTCCGAGGGTAAAAGTATAAGCATCGGATCGACCTCCCAAAGCATCAACAAGAAGTATGACAGAGAATTGGAGAACTTAATTGCCGCGGAAACGAAAGACGACGGTGAAGCTGTGCCAACGAGCCAGGCGATACCGAGAAATAACGAATTGTTCGATTTCGAATCCGAGGAAAGTCCGCCGATGGCCTCGAATGCAGACGATCAATATTCTCAGTCACTTTCCGACGACGAAAACTTCGAAGGCAGTAAAAAGTGGATGGAGATGCAATTTCAGGCTGATCCCCGGGGCTACGATCTCGATTATGATCGCGGAAGGTTGGAGGATATCAAAGAAGAGGAAATCACCGATTTCGAAGCTGGTAGCAGCAGATTCGGTAGCTTAGGAAGTCACAAGGGCTCGATCGGGAGCGTTGGGAGTATGAGAGGAAGTTACGGCAGCGTCACTGACTACGATGTTCTCGCGGGCAAAAAATCTGTCTCCAAGCCCGTCGAGCACGACAACGTTTCTTTGAGTTCGCTGCAAGAGTTTGAGTCGTTGGAGAGCGCGGTCGCGATGGAAAATTCGAGAAAGTTGCAATGCGGCTCCCAGGAGTCGGTGAACAACGGGAGCCTCCCGAGGCGTTACGTCACGAGTCGTTCGGGACACGGCGACGATATATCGTTGTCCTCTTTGAAGGATTTTGAGGGATTAGAGAAAGCTTGTCGGGAAGCTCATCTGATCGAATTGCGGGCTAGAGAAGAAGAGGATCTTTTGGATCACGAAAGTCCGGAAAATCGTTACAAGCTGGAGAATTTACCAAGACCAAAACCCGTCGCTGAGCCCGTAAGCGCAACTGGTTCTTTTAATCCGAGCACTTCCGGCTCGGACGATTATGAAAAGAGAATAATGGAAATCGACGAAATAATACGAATAGCACAAGCGAACGTTGAGAAATTCGATCGACAGGATGACACCACTGAAGACATATCGCAAATTGAGATCACTGCGGATGCCGAGAAAATGGAAAATATTCCTAGCTCCATTATTAACGCGGTGCCGGATGTCGAGCATGATGATTTACCCGCGAGACCAGGCGACACCAACGTCATGGAAACCAGCACGGATTCCCTCGAACTCGAGGAAAACGTCGACAAAAAACATAATCCACTCTGTCGAAGCTCCGATTCCTTAGAAATGAAAACTACCATCGATTTTCCTTCTTTAAGCTCGGACTCCTTAAATAACGTTCGAGACCCGAGAGAAACTCAAATCGACACGAACAACGATCGATTCAGCAGCAGCAGACGAATATCTTCGGACTCCCTGGAAATGCCGATGGTTGAACAACAACCGGACACTGATTCACACGACAAGAGCTCCGAGAGCCATGGCAGCTATCACTTGAAAGGATCCTTCGATGATTCCGTCGAACAAACTTGCTCCACTACAGATACCAAAATTACTAACAATGGGAAAACGAGATCACCGTCGATGAGTGAATCGTAAGAGGGACAAGAGGTTTGTATTTTTTTTTTTTTATTAATTTTTATGGTGTAAAAGTTTGCATCGTAGGAATGCAACGAATTTTTTTTTCTCATCGAGTTCCAAGTCTATTTACGATCCTACGATACGAAAATTGGTCAGGACTTTTTTGAGACTCGAAAACTAAATCCATTAAGAAATTTTGAAAATTTAGGACTTCAATGAACGAAAAATAGACATTTCGATTCAACGATGCAAACTTTGCTCGTTTCATTATTTGGGATTCTGATTGAGAGAACAAATTTTATCCATTATAGCAAATTCTGTTGTGTTCTAAATTTATTTTTCGTATTTATACACCAACAATTGAATATTTTGCTACAAATTTACTCAAATTAATCAGTCGATTTGTGAATTTAAAAAAAAATTGTTTTTCTCTTATTTTCAACAAAAATCGATCAAAATTTCAACGTTTTGGAAATAGACATAAAAGAATAACGTGACAAAAAAAAAAGATTTAATCTTTGTGTTAATGCAAAACCCCTAAAAACTTTTTTTCATCGTCCATAAAATGAATTTTTTGCCACACATGCAATGATAAAAAGGAAATTTTTCAAATTTACAGATGGACCACATGGAAAATGGGTTTCATGGGCAATATATGAGAAAAAAGCTGTCAATGTGGTTAATATAAAATGGGAGAAGAAACAACGGCTTATGTGTATGTGTACGAAGGCTAAAGCTTAACAATTCGATAAAAAAAAGTGCGTCTCGTATCGACGAGAGATTTCGTGCGATATTCGCGACAAATAGGATTTTATTACACGATATTATAACACTAATGCGTTAGTTTATTATCGTTCGATTTTTATCGTAACGGGGGATTAAGTCCTGACGTGTGACGTTACGTATGACGAATCCTCGTAATTAATACTTCAAAATTCGTATATGCTTGGAACAAACAAAAAAGTCATGATAGTTACGAAATTGAGAATATAAAAAAATTGTTGAGCAAATGAGATTATAGGTGGGATGAAAGTGGCTCGTAGTTTCAAGCATTATATCCTATTCTGGTATTATATATATATTAGATAAATCTATATATATATATATATATATATATATATATATATATATATGTATATGTATGGGTCCATGACAAAACGCCGATGACAAAACGCCGATGCGACTATACGCCGATGCGACAAAATACAAATAGTAGTAATGTCCAGTGAAAATATTAGTTTCCAAATTTCCAGATCGTTATTTAAGGAATAACCCTCCTAGGTTTGCATATTACAGCGTACGTCATCACTATACCATACACCATTATATCACACCATACACCATCATATCACACCATAACGCCTAAACACAATACACATACACTCAGTAAACAATACAGCAATACTTACTTTTTCAGTAACACCCAACGAACATAAATAATTGGCTTGGAAGTAATTTCAGTGGCATCGTGCACGTCACGATCCGACGATCGTTTAATACTAAAATTGGACACAAATGCCTGGCAGTCGTGTGATAAAATCACACGATATTATATAATTATGAATCATAATAATAATATGATAATTCTCTCACACGATTTATTAACATTTTTCAAATCATAATAATGATATGATAATAATATAACAGAATTGCAGATCACAACAATCATTCTAATTCTTTAACTATAGACCATGGCAGTGATTCTCTTACACGATTAATTCATTTTTTTTTTATTTTGTCGTATCGGCGTATAATCCAGTCGGCATTTAGTCGCTCGGCGTATAGTCGCCGGCATTTAGTCACTCGGCGTTTTGTCATCGGCATTTTGTCGTGCCACCATATATATATATATATATATATATTGGTATGTTTATGACAGTAATTATCATCGCAATCTTTTGCTTTATTGTTTTACACTTTTTACCAAGCATTATTACGTTGCATTTGTATGTTTATATTTTAGAAAACGCGATCGAAAACGTTCGATTTGTATTATAATAAAAAAAAATAAAAAAATAGCGCGCTGTATTTCAAAGTCGCTATGTTTTTTGTGAACATAACGAAATTATTGAAATTTTAATGACGATTTACACACGAGCTGAATAATAACAAGGATTTGAGAGAAGGTTATATAACTTTACTAATTTTTTTCAGTTTTCGCTTTGTGCATACGTCAAAAAAATGACTGGCAGTGGCCAGTTTTCGTGCTATATGTGTTGCTGCAAGGGATATTTAAATAAAAAGCCATTAGATTTGTTTGTTTTTTCAAACCTTATTACCAAGTTTGTACTATTTAAAAAAAAAATCATGCTCGACTTTGTGCACAGAGGCTGAATGCAGAAAAAAAAGAGAAATATGATTGAATTATCGATTATTGGAATATTCAAGCAATTTATTCGTTCTCTTAATTTTTCATCGATGTTTTTGTTTTTATTTTCAAGCACTTCTGGATGGTAGAGCGTAAATTTAGTATCTCTTTCATACTATTTGAAGGATTAGTAGATTTTTCCTTTCATAGAATTCTCTCAGGGAAATCAAGTCGTAATGCAGTCTTCGTCTACGATTCCAGCGCAGTATACATTAATTTTGTACATCTGATAATAAAAACAAAGTTGATTATTATCCAAGAAAATTTATATAAAGTGCTTCGATACCTGGAAAACCGGGTCGACTTTATTTGACCCCAGAAAATTATGCTCCGGTTCCCTCGACGTATGATATCGAGAAAAAAAAGTGAGAATCAAATAAATAAAATGAAAACGGAAAAATATTGATATTTTTTTGCTTTTTATTTTATTTTTTTTCTTCACGCTGTTATCTCGGTCGACCTCTCCAGTCGTAATGACCGATTAGGTCGACTCACAAGTATCGGTAAAATGCACTGTTGTAGTTTTACAGGACAAAATTACTAATAACAATAATTTCTTATCTCAAACTATCATTCAGTTAACTATCTTTTTATCAATAAATAATTATGTAGAAAAATTTGATCGAAGCTCTTAAATGATACTTTGCGAGGATTCAACTCGTTCGTTTCTTCAGTTTCCAACATTCATACACACTTTTAAACACTCGCACATATTTACACATACACACACAGTCTCGGTGTATAAATAAACTCTGTACTATCATGAGCAAAATGGACTGGTCGGCGTTCGTCACTTTTGCAACACTTGATGAGCTACGGTAACGTGCACCAACGTGGTTATGTGGTTTTTGCAACTTGTACGATTTCTCGTCTCGAATATCTTCGCATCTTAGGCCGTACGGTTAAAATTCATCTGAAAATACAAATATTTATTTTGATCGACAGACTTGTCAAAACTGTGAGTGGAAGTGAAAAAAATTCGGGGATTTTTTTGCTTTTGAAGCTTTATTTGATTTTTTTTTTTTTAATTGAAAAATAATCAACCAAACAGAAATTTGACTCGATTTTTTGTATTACATGAATATTTAACTTGAATTATTTTCTTTTGGTGATTATTTGGAATTTTCATTTAAAAAAAAATAATTTCATTTAAATTCTTATAATAAATCGATATTGAATTTCACAAAATGGGAACGCTGATAAATTTGCCAGGTTTAGGATAAAATCAACATTAAGGGAGTTATCCCATGTGACAGCTATTTTTTTTTGCTTTTTTTGAGATTTCTTTTTGATGAACCATTAAAATACACTGTCTTTGAATTTTTACCACACATTTATTGACATTTTTACAGTCCCTCAGAATTTTATCAAACAAAAATAACGAGTTGAATCAACTTTACACCGTTCGGAAGACACTCATGTATTGGCTGACGGCTGCCATGATTCCGGAGGATTTGCTTATCTGAAATCAAAAAATCAAACGGCATTTCAATTTTTAGACCTGAGGCTATCGCTGGAACTAGAGTAAAGGAAAAATATTGAAAATTGAATTTTTGGCATGGTTTTAAATGTTAAGTTCCAAGTTTCATTTTTTTTCAACTTTTAAACCCGTGCCGAAAATTCAATTGTGGATATTTTTACTTTATTTTAGTTCCGGCGGTAGTCTCAGGTTTACGAATTAAAATGCCGTTTGATTTTTTGATTTCAGATGAACAAAACCTCCGGAATCATGGCAACCGTCAACCAATACACGAGTGTCTTCCAAACGGTGTAAAGTCGATTCAACTCGTTATTTTTGTTTAATAAAATTCTGAGGGACTGTAAAAATGTTAACAAATGTGTGGTAAAAATTCGAAGATCGTGTTTTAATGGTTAATCGAAAAAGAAATTCCCAAAAAAAGCGAAAAAAATAGCGGTCACATGGGATGACCCTTATGGGATCACCCTTAAATGGGATGGGATCACCCTTAAATTAAATGAATTGAAAATTAAGCATGAATTAGCAAGGATGCACTGAGAAAAAAAATTTGTTCGTCGAATAAAATCCCATTTAGTTGAACGAGAAAATGATGGATTCAACTATTTTTTTTTGGAATGGCAAATGATTCAGATTATCGAACAAAAAAATAGTTGAATTCACCATTTCGTCGTCCAACTAAATAGGTTTTTGTTCGAGGAACAAATTTTTTTTTCTCAGCCTACCAATCGTTTCATTATACTAAAAAATCAGCACTTAGAAGTTCGAAAAAAATCAAAGTTTCCAAATTCTTATCGAATAAACTATTTGGCTGGGAAACATGCAATTTGAAAAATTGTAATATTTGGATAAAAATAGCTTACCGAATATATAAAAGGTGAGTCAAAGTGTAGTGAGTTCCGGCAACAAGTTCATCGAATAGTGACAGCGATTTTTCTGTTCGGGAAGATCTGTGAAACAACGACACCACTGGCTAGGGAACGAGGATCTGCGAGGTTGTTCTAGTGACGATGATGGATCGACGAATTGCTTAAAACTTAATGAAGGTTTAATCGCGTTTAATCCTTTCGCAAAAAATGCGCGATCCATAAGTACCACGAAGCCAGATAAACGTAGTAAATAGTGTCGTTTGACGTTCTCACAGTTCGATAGCTCTCGAAGAGTAGAAGATTTATTGTACAGCGTATAAACTCGATGATATTCGCGTATTCGTATTCGTCGAATATGAGACCAATTGCGGTGAGGCTGAACAAGTTGTTTAGAACTATTGAGAGGCTGGTCAATAAATTGAGTTCCTGAAATCATTTTCCAGTTCAAGTTCAAGATAAAAGAGCGAGTAATAATTGGGAAAAGTGATTATTCAACGTGAAATAATAAAATTAGTATTTTTATCATTTTATTCTAATCTTTAGTTCAATTTTATGATAATTAAATGACGATAAATCTTCAATAATTCAGAAAAAACTACTTAAATTCTTTAATCTCTATAACTCAAGAGTTTCATAATCGTTAATGGAAATTTTGAAGTCTATAAAGTACGAAAAAAATAAATAAAAGCTTTCAATGAGCCACGATTGTTCTAAAACACGAGTTTGCTAAAGTAATGAGAGGGACTTTTGCTTTCTGGGTCAACGAACTTACCCGTCTCTCGTCATAAAATTGTAGATGCACGTAAAAAATGATGCAAAAGTGCAAAGTTATGTAAAAACTTTGCCACGTTGGCAAATACGTGCCGTATTTGATTCGTGAAGTGACCTAAAGAGAAAGAAATCGTCAAAGATAATTTGATCAAGTTTTAATGAAAGAAGATCCTTTTTTTCTAATAATTCGAGGCGCGATTGAAGAGTTCACAAAAGTACTCGCTGTCAAGTGCAGTGCGCTCGAGAACCGGTTATGCACTAATTTTATACTTGGATAACAAGAACAGATAGAGGAGATAAGTGCAGATTGCGAACGATTTATGCATACAAATCCACAAGTATATCGACGGTATATTTACGTTCTTGATTCATGGAGAATTACGTAAAGGTTTATACAAGTATAAATTATTCCAAAGACGTAATTATTTGTATAAAGATATTTTCAAGACTGTGCCTCGTTTATATACTACAGTCAATTTTTATATAGTAATATCCCCTTTTTTTCTCGCTAAATTGAGTAACGAATCCTAAATTGCTTGTCTCGTGTTACGTGCGTGATCACACTTTAATTGAACCATTTGTCACTTCGATAATCGTTAGTTAGCTTATTATAAATAAGCATTTTATATCGATTACCATTTCCATATTAACATTTTCGTTATTACAAAATATCGTCAAGGCAAATCTTGGTGAAATGGAACTTTTTTATTTCAAAAAGAAAAACGAAAAAAAAAGAAAATGAGGCTCCAAAATCATTTCTCGTAATTGTAAAACTACGAATAATGTGTGATTTAAAAAAGAATAAATTTTGAAAAATAATTGCCTGGAGAAATCGAAGTAAAACCAGAAATCATGATGAATTAGACTTACATTGATTTTAAATTCATCGAGACCCAGACGAGGCGCTCCAGGAAACCAGCTGGGTCCTTTCCAAAGAACTGCCAATTTGTCTTTGAAATGTGTCTGGTTTAAGCTCTTTTCAATCATCGCTTTCGTGTAAAATGTCTGTAACAACAGATTAAATAATTAAATCGGAATATTCTTAATAATTTTTATCATAAAGGATAAAAAATTAAAACAAATTAAAAATTAATGAAATTTCTTTATACTAAAAGGGAAATTGTGGGGTAGGAATTACGTTGAATACTTACTTGTAAGTAGAGAGGATTGAACGTCCTGGGACTCACGACGAGTCCATAAATAATATCTTTCTGATCTCGTGGCGCCATAAAAGTGCCAAATATTCTATCCCATATTATGAGCACGCCGCCATAATTTTTATCCAAACAATACAAATTGCATCCTGTTGAAACATCAAAACTTATGAAAAAATCGAACATTAATGAGATACTTTGATACGAGAATTAAATTCGAAGTTAAAAATACAAATAAATGATGAGAAATGAGCACATGTACTCGCCATGATGGACACGATGGTGCTTGGGCGTGTTGAAGATAAATTCGAGAGGTCCGAGATCGTCGATAACTGTCGTATGTATCCACAATTGATATATCAAGTTGAATTGATGATGTGCAACGTAATGAGAAGGCGGTATAAATAATGCCAGCGGTAAATAAAATACCTAAAAATAATTTTCATTTTATTTAATACTAGCCGGAGTTAGCCTCGCTTTGCTCGGACGAAGCTAGCTAGCTCCTATCAAATGTGAATTAAAAAAATGAACCTTTAAATACAGAAATTATAAAGCTAAACTAAATCATCATATTCTCAATACAGTTGGATTTAATTTAGTGAAAGAAAACTCTGCCTTTTATTTCCAAAAGTATACTGACGCATGCGTCTCGCCATCGCCTATATATACCCTTCTGACCTGGAACGTATCCCCACCATAACAGGATAATAGAACATTCGAGAATGTTCCGGAAGATTCTGGACTTCCGTTTCCGATTTCTAGGATATTCTAGAACGTTCTCGAACGTTCCGGAACAGGAAGTCCCTTCGATGGTCCAGAACCGTCTGGAACATTCTAGAACATTCTCGAACATTCCGGAACCGAAAGTCCCTTCGAAGGTCCAAAACCTTCTGGGACATTCTAGAATATTCTCGCACATCCTGGAACATTCTAGAACATTCTAAGACATTCTAGAGCATTCTCGAACATTCTGGAACATTTTAGAACATTGTCGAATCTTCTGGAAGATTCTATAAGATTCTGGAAAATTCTCAAACATTCTCGAACATTCTGGAACATTCTAGAACAATCTGGGAACATTCCGGAACATTCTAGAACATTCTGAAACATTCTGGGAACATTCTGGAACCTTCTGGAACATTCTGGAACCTTCTAGAACATTCTGGAACCTTCTAGAAAATTCAAGAACATTCTGGCCAGTCTCAGCCACTTCGGCACTCCATTCCCAGCCCTCTTCACCGATTTCCCATGAGAAGTCCATTGGTGCGATGCCCTATTTTGATACCCATATCTTCGAACCCAACGCTTGCAGTTTCAAACCGAAACCTTCTTCATGGATGGGGGATGGAGGGCTACCATACCCCCATAACCCCCATAGGGCTGCGAGGATGTGTTGCGGAGTTATAGCGGCACGCTCGGACAATCCACGCTTACATTTATTATATATTAGGTGTATGACTTAATTTTTACAGATTTTCAGCAAATTTATTTCATATAAAAAAATAGACAACAACGAACTTAATCTTGGAAATATTGTCCATTATTTTCTATGACCTTGCGCCATCTCTCAGGTAACATACAAATGCCGTCGTGAAAGAAACTTGCAAGCTTCGAGGCGATGAAGTCGTCTCGGCGAATTTACGCACATCCTCCAGCGTTTTGAACTGTTTATCCACTAAGGCGTGCTGCATTGACCGGAACAAATGGTAGTCGGATGGAGCCAAGTCTGGTGAATATGCCGCGTGCGGGAGAACTTCCCATCCCAAGTTCAAGAGGGTCTTTTGAGTCGCGCGAACAACGTGAGGTCGAGCGTTGTCATGCAGCAGTATGACTTGCCTGGTTCCTTGCCCAGTTAATGGCATTTTCTGATCAAGTTCTTCACTCAGTTTGTTCAATTGTCGGCTGTAGCGTTCCGCAGTCACCGTCTGACCAGTTTCCAGGAGTTCGTAATAAAGCACACTCTTCATGTCCCACCAGATATACAGGAGAACCTTCTTTAAGTGGACGTCCTGTTTTGGCATCGATGGTACTGGGTTGCCCGGGTTCTACCTACGACTTTTTACGTTTGGGATTCTTGTAAAAAATATACTTTTTATCACCAATTTTCATATACTTTTTGTCACAATTTTCCACAAGAAATCCTTTTTTTGTTGCCGGGCAAGCAGTGAAAGGCACGTGCTCATACGTTGACCTCGGTTGTGTTCGGTCAATATATGTGGGACCCACCTTACAAGTTTTTGAATTTTTCCCATTTGGTGCAAACGCTTGGAAATAGCTGTTTGGGTGACTCCTAGCTGAGCTGCAAGCTCTTGTTGCGTTTGCGTTGAGTCTTCATCCAGTAGAGCTTGCAATTCCGCATCTTCAAACTTTCGAGGCTGTCCAGGGCGCGGCTGGTCACTAAGATTGAAATCGCCACTTCTAAAACGTTTGTACCAATAATTACACTTTTCACAAGACACAACGTCGGCATCAAGAACACTACAAATTGATTCCCGTGCTTTAGAAGTATTTTTTCCTTGTTGGAATTTGTATAGAATGCAGTGCCGAATGTGCTGTTTATCAGTTGCCATCGTAAACTCTGATATTCTGAGAGGTTATGTAACTCACGTAGAATTGTCGTTCGGTGTTTTGAAACCTTGCGTCCGATCCTTTCAAAACCACAAAAAACCGCGAAAATATTTCTATTTTACATATAATTTTAAGCTCGAAAAAAAATCTGTAAAAATTAAGTCATACACCTAATATATTGATTTTTTTGCCAACATTTTGTTCCAACGCAACACTGACGAATAACATTTCATTTTTTCATTTGAAAAATCGATACGATTGTCTAGAAGATTCTCGAGAGTTTCAACCATCCATTTCTCGTCGGCAACTTTTTTACTTACTATTTTATTTACGTGTAACCTAATTTTTGTCTGATAGCAAATCAACAATTATCATCTGGATCAAAATGATCAACACTTTTGACAAAATAATACGAAAAAATACTTACGAAGCTACACCAATGTTGCAACACAGATTGCCGCAACCCAACCACGAGATTAAATTCCTCGCTGCTATGATGGACCTGGTGGTGAGCCCACAAAAAATGTAACTCTGTAAAGAAGGAAGATTCGCAAAAGATTGTAGTCGATAAATGATTCCGAAATATCCGTAGGTTTTGTGCAAAAATATATATTAATATAAATAAATAATTAAGTGAATAAATAAATATTTTCATAAAGAAAAAAAAGCTTCTTTTTGAGCCTCTTCCAGAAAAGACAACCAGGTTAATACAAAGATTTGAAAAACAGATCAAAAAATATACCGTGATTCGCTCGATGGACCCAATAGTAACAAAAATCCACCCCTATCGCAGTGATGTACCAAGTCCATACAGAGTCCCATGGAAGACTCCATATTCGATAGTTCTCGTAGAGAAAAATATAAGCGTAGTATTCAGCACCACGAAAAAATACACTGAAATAAATTGTCATTGACAAATTATTGGAGACTATGTATCTGTTTTTTTTTCACTATTAAAATGGTGTGGAGTGAACAAAAAAATTGAACGAAATGATTTAGAATGAACTCTTGGAAATTCATTTGTTTCTGATTTTAGCGATTACGGATTATAATTCTCATATTATTTTTCTCACAGTCCTTCGATCAGTTGCCATCGTCTCCTCAGTTAAAAAAAAAGTCTCGTTACTTTTGGGCATCTTAAAATAAAATGCAGATATACGTGCAATTGTAAAATATAATAGTAAAAGTATCGACAATCGAAGTGGATACCGATGTGAATTTAAACGGCAATGAAGAAGTGGCAATAACGATGTTCTTAATATGTAAATATTATTATAGTGTAGCGTATATAATCAATTGAATTGCAAACCGTTACCTACGCTTACCGTCCAGATTCTTGAAATATCCAGTGGGAAAGAGACGTAACGTGATCGTTGAGACGAAATGAGTTCTCTTTTTTAGCGTAGAGTATCACATTTTCCAGAATAATGAGGACGAAGAAAGATAGCCAGACCTGCATTATCAATTAAAGAGACTCGCCAGTTGCATTTGCCTTTTGTTTCCTTTTTTTTTTATTTAATTTTAATTTAATCTAATTGTGATATCAAATGAATCGTAGAAATCGTATAAATTATACTTTTTCTTATACTTCGAAAATTGAAAAAAAAAACGATTTTCAGAAATTTACAAAACATCGAGGACTCGTAGAAGATTATCTGGAGTACCAATTTTTAAAAATAATACAGCAATCCATGTTTCCAACGTGATAGCTACAGTTTTTTCAAAAGACTCGTCGCTTTCATAAGAAAACTGCAATTTTGGGAATATGCAAAATACTTTTGACAATTATCGTTCTTTGTTATTAGTTTTTGCACGGACGAAGTCATTTTGTGTTCATCGATAAAAACTCGTACAAAAGGTTCTATTTGTCGGACGAGTTTTGCAAAATTGCCATGGTTCAGGTGAATTATAAAGTGCTCATAATTTCGAAATTGCATTCGCAACCGTAGTACAAAGGCGAAAACTTCATGATTCAACTCGTGAACAAAACAATTTTAATTTTGATAAAAATGAGCTAGGCATGAAATGTTTAATAATGATTGACTCACTCTAAGATTTTAAATAGTATAAACGACGATTAGTGGGTCGAGGATAAAATACAACGAATGATAGGCGTTGTTAAGGAGGTCAGCGAAGTATGACAAGAATCCAAAGTACTATAATTTTTCGTCGTTCAATGTAGAGCAATCTTTATTTACTGTGTTATTTCTTGATAAATAAATCATTGTTTTATTGCCTCTGAAAACTCTCTATGACGTTTCTATTTCCTTTGTAAACTAAACTTGTATTTTTTAATTCTCTTAAAATTAACTCGAAAATCAAAGCGAAGTAACTGCAATAAAATCACTTCTCTGCTTGATTATCCTTTCGTAAAAGGACCGTGTGCATTTACGAGTTTATCAACTGAATCAATAAAGATCTTGGAATACTTTTGTGCATACGATAATTATACTTGTTAATGATTTTTTATTTACACATGAGGTGAATGTGCCTTGATATCAACTTTGTTTTCTCGCATTTATCCGATTTCTTCGATCTGCATTCTCATTTGTTTTCACTTTCAGGTGATTTGCGAACGATAAAAAAAATCAGTGATACGTCAATTTCGAAAATTCAACTAGATCAAATGAATTCATCAAAATTAGCAAGTAGAAAATCCATTCTTTCGAGGAAATAGCACGTTTTGAAATTTACGATTTATTTTTTTTTTTATAACGATTCTTCAATCAAATATAATGCTTTCCTAATTGATGCTTCATTTTTTTCTATATTATTGTTTTTCAAGACGAATTTCTTTTGAGGACGATGAAAATAATCAAATTCTCTTCCAAAGGGGAGATAAGCCGATAAAAATACTCTTTCACGCCAACAATGCCTGACATCTATAAACGATTCGTTCCCTTATCAGACAAATCGGACAAAAGATTAATAAAAATCATATGCATCGAGAATTCTACATTGTCAGTCATGGATTCAGCGATTTTGATCGGCGTTCGTGATCAAAATTTAATCGTTTCTTCCTTATCTTTATAGAACTAAAATTCGTGATTATCGAAGGGTTCTATTTCACTTTCGTGTATAATTATTATTTACGGCTCTCCGTCTCCAATAAATAAATTGGGTCAAAATATTCGATTTTAATGCACAAAATTATCATATCTCGAGATTGAGTGGACGGATCGACTTGCAACAAAGACCAATGGAAAGAGAAAAATCGAAAAAAAAATCGTCCTCTACATTGAGATTTTTTTACTCAAACCGTTCCGCCGTTAGAGCAATTTGAAAAACAAGAAAAGCCCGAGAAGCGTAATATTCGCTTATATGAGAGTGCGGCAGGGCTCGCGCTGGCTTTTTCTTTTAATACTTGGTATCGAGCCGCTGCCGCGTCTTTTGATTTCAGTCAAATTCGTTAATATCAAAGAAAAAACCAATTCATCAAAATGAACGAGAAAATCAATTATTATTAATATTGAATTGATCGTAGCCATTTCTCGTGAATTTTGTAATGAAAAACGCTTCACTTTTGTTCAAACTCTACCGTAGCGATTGATTTTAAAATCGGTGATTTTTCGAAAATTCATCAGATCAATTATCCAATTGTGATAAATTTTTCAATAAAAAATGCTTTACTTTTTACTCTTTTTACTCTTTACTTTTTACTCTTTAGTACTATAATTGTAGGAATTTTTCTTTCGCGATTTGAAACCTGTCAATTTTTTAAATTTAGTTCACTGAGAAAAGAAATTTGTTGTTTCAACAAATTTTTTGTTGAATCAACAAATTGTGGCGAACAAAATGAAATCTGTTAATTCAACAGAAAATTTTGTTGATTCAACAAATTGTGGCGAACAAAATGAAATTCATTAATTCAACAGAAAATTTTGTTGATTCAACAAATTGTGGCGAACAAAATAAAATTTGTTAATTCAACAGAAAATTTTGTTGATTCAACAAATTGTGGCGAACAAAATGAAATTTGTTAATTCAACAGAAAATTTTGTTGATTCAACAAATTGTGGCGAACAAAATGAAATTTATTAATTCAACAGAAAATTTTGTTGATTCAACAAATTGTAGCGAACAAAATGAAATTTGTTAATTCAACAGAAAATTTTGTTGATTCAACAAATTGTGGTGAACAAAATGAAATTCGTTAACTCAACAAAAATTTTGTTAATTCAACAATATTTTCGTCGTAATAAGCAATATTTATTTGAGCCAGCAAATTAAGTGATTGAATTAACCAAATTTTTGTTGAGTTAACGAATTTCATTTTGTTCGTCACAATTTGTTGATTCAACAAAAATTTTATTGAATAAACGAGTTTCTTTTCTCAGTGTTGAATGGCAATGCACTTTGATTATAATTAGTGAATGATAAAGTACAGGGAACGAATAAACTAGAATACATTAAGCAGCATATACGAAACGAGGCTAGGAGGCAAACGGGGACGTTTGCCTTAATTATTAATAGATTTTTTCAAGCGTATACATTCATACAAATGTATTTAAAAGAATAGTAAAAAAAAAAAAACAAGAAAAGGGATTAATAGTATTGTACCTGCTGTTGGTAATCCGGCACCTGATGATAGAACTCGTAGGTGGTATCACGAGGATCGATTATGTAGAAAAATTTAGCAACATTATTAAGAAACGAACGGGACGACGTTGCGATGAAGTGTGTTGGTGCGACTTGCTTTTCGTAAGTTTCATTCATGACTGCGATTTTCTTGCGGTTGGCGCGCGGTTCTGATACGAAAAGAAACGAACCCCCGCCGCGATGTTCGCGACGCTCTGCGTTGCAGCGTTGCAACTATGCGTTTTATATAGAGTTATAGATATATATAAATAAAACGTATGCACAAAATGCAGAGATACGCCAGGCTCGATCATCGGCGGGAATATCTCTCGTGCACACACCCGTTTTTTCTCTCTTATCCTTTAACAATGAGATATAATATGAAAATAAATGATTACGAGGCGAATTGAAATACCGATTATTCGCCGGCTGCATCGAACCGCATTCGCCACTCTTTTACCCATGCAACTGGACGATCCACGCGTTATATAAGTACTACGAGAGTTGACCCCATGAACACGTGAGTGCTACAGTTCACTCCTCCTCGTGTATGCTCCGTACTTTAAAACTCTTCGAGCGTGCGCGTCTCCAACTTTACGCTGTGCGTTCACCACCACAGACTCATTTTATGCACGTAAATTTTTGTTGACAATTTTGTGGGCAGTTTTTTTTTAATCAAATTTTCCTTTCGTTTAGCTGTTACTTTTTTAATCAATAATATTTCGTACGCCCACAGGAAATGTAGCTTTATCGTGACAGCGTTTTAGTATCTTGACGAAAAGAAAAATTGCATTTGAGCCAAATGCAATTGTATAATTGCATTATTTGCTTTTTTTTCGTTTTTAATCCGTTCGATGATCGTACTTATGAATGCGAGTGAAATTCTTTCCTTGCTTTTTCAAACGTATTCGAAGATTTTCGCAAATTTATATTTCAAACAAAAAAACTCCGCGATTTAAGGAGGAGACGAAAGTTTGCAAAATGTGTAATTTAGTTGCGAAAATATTGTGCTAAATGCCTGGTAAATAATAAGATTTTGTGCATAACGAATGAATTGTTGTTAGCAAATGAGAGTTTTGTACATACAATTAAAAAAATTTGCACTAAAAGTTTTGCAAACAATAGGATCAGCGATTAATTTAATTTCACTTTATAATAAAAAAAAAAATGTTGGAACGAGTAACGCAGTTGAAAAAAAAAAGAATTTGTTATTGCTCATAACTTTTATACGTCTGACAAAAATCAAGAACTTTGATTTCTCGATCTTGATAAAATACAACAAAAGTCTTTCCTCACAGTCTTCAGATTTTCCTCGCCACTATTACGCGCGTCTTGTTATTTTTACGATTTTTTTAACGCACTCTATGTGCATACGATTTCGATATGTATATATTTAGATATAAACTATCGCGTGTATCGCAAAGAGATATCTCCCAGCATTATAGCGATAAAAGCCTATTAGAGAAGTTTCATAACACGATATACTCAAGTGAAAGAATTATTTAGTACCGAAGAGAGTGTTTCTATGATAAATTGATGACGGTATAATCCTTCCGAGGAACCGAATAGGGTTTTTTTCCATTGACAGAGAAGTGCAATGAAAAAAAACATTGCCAAAATATATGAAGCTTAAATTATTCGATCGAAATTTCAAACAAGTTCGATCGTAGCAAAAAAAAAACAAAAAAAAACTTTATCGATCACAATTTCAATTATTCTCGAAAGAAAAACTGCAAAATTTAAGATTTTCGAGAAATTTAGTGAAAACTTTATACATTTTTATCAACAAGTTCTCAAATCGATTTTTTTTTTTTAATAAACAATTATTTGGTTTTGGAAAACATGCAATTTTCATCAATTTTCTTATCAAAATTGTTGAACAATGTGTTTGTTATTTGAAATAACATTATTATTTACAATGGATTTGTACGTAGACGTTTTTTTATCGTACATTACGAA
Organism: Rhimphoctona megacephalus; assembly: GCA_963989365.1. NCBI lineage: Eukaryota > Metazoa > Arthropoda > Insecta > Hymenoptera > Ichneumonidae > Rhimphoctona > Rhimphoctona megacephalus. Next base: position 25,848,261 of record OZ022415.1, read on the forward strand.
ATACTCCAATTTGTCAGCTAATCTTATATTTTTATACGATTTATGTATTAAATGATAGCCTTAATTTTCTCGAGGAAAAGAAAGTCCGTGCAAGACATAAAAAAACATATAAATCTTGGCAAAAAGAAATTTATTTCGGTGAAACTGTTGAAATAATTTTTAAAAATGTTGGTAAGTTTTTATAAATAAAATGACACTTAATATTTTTGAATTTTTATCTCAATTATAAATCGGTTCCGAAATTCCAGTTGGAAATTTCATGGAAAAATGATAAATTAGCCAAAATTTCAATCATTTTCTCGCAGATTTGCTCTGTGTGCAATCGTTAGAACAAAAAAAGCAACAATCAAGTATGAATCTACGTAATGACAAGAATATCATTGACAGAGATTTTTCTAGTCAGTATCTTATCAAAACTGGTACGAAAGAATTTTATTGTCATTTGTACGCTGTATGCACGCGATTTATCGTTTTGTAATTCGCGCTAACTGACATTGACTGGTGGCTTTTAGACATTGCTGCAAATTAAATTTTGTTCTTGAGTTAACGGGGGAAAGTCATGTAAACGTACGTTTTTTCAAGATTTTTTTATAAAGAAATGGAATAGTTTATTGAATTAACATAAAGCATATCTCAAAATATATGATGTAAGGTATATTGACAAATTTTTTTAGACTAAAATATTTCAAAATGACGGCGCCACAACTGCTGGAAGCAGATTTGCTCCGTGCAGCCTGCAGGTCTCAAATCTCAACTAAAATCGAAAAATCAAATTTTTATTATTAAAATGCATTAATATGCTTTGCGTGACGAAGAAAAAAAAATGAAAAATTTAGGACCATTTAAAAAAAAATCACATTTTTATATTTTTGTGAATGGTCCTAATTTTTTTATTTTTTTTTCTCTCCGTCATGCAAAACGTATTAATGTACTTTAACAAAAAAACAATATTTTTTGATTTTAGTTGAGATTTGAGAGTTGTAGGCTGCACGGCGCAAATCTGCTTCCAGCAGCTGTGGCGCCGCCACTTTGAAATATTTTAGTCTAAAAAAAATTGTCAGTATACCTTACATCATATATTTTCAGATATGATTTATGTTAATTCAATAAACTATTCTATTTCTTTATAAAAAAATGTTGAAAAAACGTACGTTTACATGACTTTCCCCCCTTAAACTCGTGGATTTCAAATGTGGCCCTGTTATTTTCATGGAAAAGATGCTTCTTTACAATATTTAATGAGCAAACGTTATATTAAACGTGAAAATAAAAATAGTTTTATTTTTTATTGGAAAAAGCAAATTTTTCGGGAATATTCGAGACAAAAATTAAAAACAAAAAATGACAGTATTTTTTTGTCAATATTTGTTTATGTACTCGAGTTTATAATAAAAACGTGTATTCGTAACATGCATGAATACGTAAACGTCGAGCTACATCTTACCACTTGTATTTAAAAAAATAAATAAATAAAAAACAATAATAATAAACTAATAAATTCTCGCTTGTAATACTATCAGTCGGAGATAACGGTTTTGGTCGCACGTAAAGCTAAAAAGCAACATCCATACGTAGAAAGGGCAATTGAACTTCAAACTGAGAATTACACGCGATGCTCGTTAAAATAACACGCGAGTAAAATGTAAGTTACTGGAGCAAAATTGGTTATTGCGGTTTAAAGGTTTGCAATAACACATTGATTTTTTTAGACGCCGAATTTTGATACTTTTTTTCAGCAAACATAATCGTATCATTTTACAGTTTTTAAAAATTCGTAAAATTAATGAAAATCTAAACTATAATATAGTTTATAATATTTTTTCAAATTTCATATTTTGTTTATATTCACAGTTTTAGGAAAATTAATAAAAGTTATTAACATATAAAATGTAATATTTTAATTAATTTTTCAAAATCTTAGAAAAATATAAAGAAAATATGAAATTGTAGAAAAAATTTAATTATAATATAGTTCATACTTTTCACATTTAAAAAAAATACCAATAAAAATGTTTAAGGTAAATACTGATATAGATTTTTTGAAAGAATCAACTGATTTTATTATTATTATTATTGATGTTCTTATTGTAAATGCTATAATTATGTGAACTATAAAATACAAATAAAAAGTCTTTGTTCAAACAAAGGGAAAACACTGAAAAGGATTACGAACGTCATAAATATTATCGGGGAAGAAGATACATGTGTACGCGGGGCCGTGTTCTCAATATTATAACCCGTATGCACATATACACATGTGCAGATATATATTTCAATGTAATTTAATCTTAATGCGAATGATTTATTAATAGCAAATATTCTTTGCAATATTCGCGAATCGTTTCATCATCCTTGGATATAACGAATGTTATTGACTAATATATTTTTCTTTTAGTTAAATTTTATACTTGTTACTGTATATTCTGTATTGGTCAAACAAATGGTCAAACGTATGACGTGTGCAAATGCCATTTATCACGAAAATGTAATTATCATATACAGGTTGTATGATAAATGTTTATAGGCAGACATACTACGTTACGATTTCTATATTTTCCCATACGTTCGATGCAAATGTTGGTCATTCCAATTAATAATTTTTATTACACGAAATCGAGACGCTCGAAATAATGACGATTTTTTTTTTTAATACTCTCGATCGGTTCTGTCATTTTCCGCGATCTCTTACCGACCGATATCCCAAATTTGAACGACGCGACGCAGCTTATCATCTTCGCGGTCGCGCATTGTTAATCGGGAATCCGATAAAACCGGAAAAGTTAGTCCACGTGCGTGTGATTGAACGCGTTTTTTCAAACCCTACTATTTACGGAATAAATTGTTTATAATTGTGCATAGATTAACTAAGTCGTAAGAAGTGTTTATAGGTATGTGCTGTCAATTAAAATCGTTGAAATATATGACAAAATAAATAAACGTGTTGTCTCAGTTAAATATTTTGAGGTTAACCACGCTCTTTATGTGCTTAACCTCAGAATATTTTGTACTTTTTATCAATTAGACAATTTCGTTGTAAAAATTAATTTTACTTTTTTTCAGTATACAGTCATTATCATTGATTTACTAATTAAATTTTTCAATTGTTTTATTAAAATTTGTAATGATTTCGATGTAATTTCGTTAAACTTTGTGATTTGTTTGTTCATTTAACACTCGGTTACTTTATAACCATCGTTTAATTGTTTTCCCAACTTTCCAGTTTCGGAATTTTCAATTCGGAAAAAATTGTAGGAAGTAAATGTAACAAGTTTTTAATTAAAAAACCTATGAATTACTTATTCCCTTCGACAATTATCCAGAATTTTTGTTTTCCAGACCAGTGCCTTCAAAATGAAGACCAAGGGCATAAAAAAGGTTCCAAAAAAAGGAAAGAAAGTGGCACGAAAATTAAAGAAAAATTTGAGCACAGTGAGCACGAATGAATTTTTTGATCAAGATTTTGAGAATGCCGGCAGCGACGACGAGACTGCTGAGACTAAAAATCAAGTTGCGAGTGAGTTTTCCAAAAAAAAAACTATCCTATAATAATAGTAGTTATTAAACATTCAATTCTTAAGGTAGATTGGTGATCGGTAAAACGTGTCATGGCTGTTACTGTTGTCTGCCGAAACTGTTAGTTTTGTTTACAGCCTACATAGTGTGTTTACACAAAGGAATTACGCAACGGCAGAGATTTTGTCAGTTTACCTATCACCATTAATTCTATCGATATTTATCAAATACGGTAAAAACATTCGAGAACAGGAAAGAAAAACAGTCAAATTGGCAAACTGTCATGTCTGAAGGCATGTGCTAGCAGACACCAAATACGGAGTTGCTAAGCACTTTCGTGCACTTTCTCGTGTCATTCCTGTGGAAATCTCAATCATTTTACAACGAATACTTTTTTATTTTTCAGTCAATTTTTAACGGTAATGCCCAAAAATCGGAGCATTTTCATATTCAGAAATATTCATACAATATCTTCGTGGAATCAATTTTTAATTATGAAATCTTGGAAATACTGAATGTAAAAATTCAATAAGTTTTGACGTGCATACGATTTTTCTATGCTCGTAAGGATAAGTGTCTGGAAATAGTCGATTTTTACGAATTAATTACTACCAAACTGGATGGTAAATAGCGTTCAAGTTGCAAATATCAATTCATTCCATATTTATGTATCTGTGGAAAAATACTTTTGAAAAGTAAAAAAAGAACGCCAAGTATTAAAAGTAGCACCTTCAGTTATTATCAACCAATGTCCTTGTTAATGAATTCAAAAAAAAAGAAAAAATATCGAAATCACAATTTTTAGTGTAGCCAAGAAACGTTGTTACAAAAACTTGGCATGCATGTTTAAGAAAAAAAGTTCGGTGAAGAAACTTAGGAACTTTTTTTCTTAACCATGCATGTCAAGTTTTTGTACCAACGTTTCTTGGCTACATTAAAAAATTGTGATTTCGATATTTTTTCTTTTTTTTTGAATTCATTAACAAGGACATTGGTTGATAATAACTGAAGGTGCTACTTTTAATACTTGGCGTTCTTTTTTTACTTTTCAAAAGTATTTTTCCACGGATTTCACTTCTTTTTGAAAATATAAACGAACGAGAAAGAGAGAGAGCGTGCTACGAGGAAGAAAGAGGGGTCGAGGCTTCGCGCGCTGTCTCACTCAGCGGCGCGCGAGAAGAAGGATTAGCCTCGTTCAGCGGACTGGGTGACGCGAAGTAGTGAAATGTCCATTATTATCAGCAGGACAACCTATTCAAGCGCGACTTACGCCTGTCTGTCTCCAAGAAGACATCCCGAAACATTCGATTTTAATTCACTAAATTATCATATCTCAAGATTGGCTGGACGGATCTACTTGCAACAATACCCAATAGAAAGAGAAAAATCGAAAAAAAATCATCACCAATATTCAGATTTTTTACTCAAACGGTTCGTCCGTGAGAGCGATTTAAAAACACTATGACGTCATAAAACCGGCATATTCGCGTATATAACAGTGCGGCAGGGCTCGTGCTGGCTTTTTCTTTTAATACTTTGCGTCGAGTCGCTACCGCGTCTCTTGATAACTATAAAAATTATCAGCCTTTCATCTTGGATGACTTAAATTCACCGATCTACCTTAATTATTTATTTGCTGTATAAAAAACTATTGTAAAAATTTGCTGTACTTTGAAAATAATTGGTGATTGTGGGATTTATTGATCAAATTTTTTCGTTGGGTACAATTTTTAATGATTTATACAGACATTATCAAGCAACACGAAGGAGAAGAAGATTCGGATAGTGGTGAAAGTGACATGGATCCAACAGAGCACAAGAAATCACTCATGAAATTGAAAGAAACAGATCCTGAATTTTACGCGTTTTTAAAACAGAACGACAAGAAATTGCTCGAATTCAATTTGTCAGATGAGGATGACAAATCGTCGGTTAATGGAGAAGATCTGAAGCACACTTTGGATGACAATTTGGAGGTAAATTGTTAATCGATTAAGCGACAGATGAAGTGCAATAATTTATAAACGTTTGTCAGTTATTTGAGCATAACGAATAACAATTTTATGGCTTTTGTTATAATCGAAATTTGATATCCCTTCATTAGGTGGCCAGTGATGAGAGTGATTACGAAGCGGAGGATGCTCATAAAACTGATAAATCGTCTGGTCCCACGAAAGTTACTTTACAAATGCTTAAAAAGTGGCAAGAGGAAATACAACGAGACAGGTAACAATATTTTCATTTTCCGGTTAAAGTTTCATCGTTTTTTTAATCAAAATAGCAATTTTCACTGATAAAACTTTTCTCACAGTTCTTCGAGAACGATAAAATGTGCTGTCGAAGCTTTTCACGCAGCTTTGTTGACAATAGCGGATCCGGATGGACCGAAAAGTCTGCGTTACCGAGTCGAAGGAAGCTCGAGTATGTTTAACTTCATAAAATTCATTTCACCGCTAAAAATTGGTTATTTTTATATGGAAAAATTAAATTAAAATAAAAATCCTAATTTTAATATTTTTATGATGTTACGCTTCAGTATTCAACGGAGTCGTACAATTGTGCATAATGCAACTACCGGAAGCATTCAAACGGTTTTTAAAACTCGGCTCTGAGACTCGATTCGAAGCGTACAAATCCAAAAAATTCGTCAAAGTGAAGGGTGTCTTGAAATCCTATTTGACCGATTTGATAAAAGTACGTGAATTTGTTCAAAATTTATTTTAAAAAATCACCGCAAGTTACGATTCTATACGATAAAAATTCATTTAACTCAAAAAACGTTTTTTCAGATCCTGCAAAACGTCACATCGTCTGATATTCTCACAGTTTTGTTAAAACACTTGCATCAAATGTTACCATTCGCACAATCGTTCTCCTCGTTGAACAAACCGTTGTTACGAATATTATTGAAATTTTGGTCAACGGGCGAGGAGACCGTTCGGATTGTTGCTTTTTTGAGTATTTTGCAAATTGCAACGAGTCATCGGGAATCCATTCTCGAAACATTGATGAAAGTAAGTTACTACATTTTTTTTTTTCGATTTATCCGGCAATTTTTCAAACAATTCGCATTTTTTCCTCTCAGACGATGTACATTAAGTACGTGGAGAATTCGAAATTCGTCTCGCCAAACACATTACCAGGAATCAATTTTATGAGACACTCACTCGCGGAAATTTATCTCCTCGATGATAATCTCGCATACAATCATTCATTTTTGTACATCCGACAATTGGCAATTCATCTCAGAAACGCTATGACTCTGAAGAAAAAAGTAAGTACCTTGGAAAGATAAAAAAAAATGAACAAAACCACAAAAGTCATTGAAAAAATAGGATTGAGTCGAATTTTATTATTAAAAAAAAAACAGTGAAAAATCAATTAATTTTTCAATAAAGTGACATTCTTAGACGAATACTGAATTTTTTGTTGTACAGGAAAATTTCCAAGCTGTTTATAACTGGCAATACATAAATTCCTTGAGATTTTGGTCGGAGCTCATAACGCTTTCGAAACAACAATCGATGTTGCGTTCTCTGTTGTATCCGTTGGTTCAAGTGAGTAAATAAAAATTATTCGGATGAAGAAATGTTAATTTCGTTAAAGTTTTTACATCGATTTGTTTCTCTGTATGCAGATCATCACGGGAACGATTAAATTAATACCAACCGCGCAATTTTATCCTTTGAGATTCCATTGTTCTCAAATGTTGATAAATATTTCGCGAGAAACGAATACGTTCATACCTGTATTGCCGTATTTGTTGGAGGTAAGTTGAAAAAAAAAGAATTTTTTTTTAGTAAATTCAGCATTTCCGAAATAATAAACTTTCTAATTCTTTTTCTTTTACAGATTTTGAATTCGTACGATTTTAACAAGCGGCATAAAACGATAACGATGAAGCCAATATCGTTTATATGTTTACTGCGAATGTCAAAGTCCCAATTACAGGAGAACGGCTTCAAAGACTCGGTAATCGAAAATATTTATCAGCTGATCTTGGAAAACGCTTCTAAAGACAGCAGTACGATTTATTTTCCTGATCTTTACGTTCCGTGCGTTATGCAGGTAATTCGGAAACTTTGATTTTTTGTTTATTACTTACATGAATTACTATTGAAAAGTTCACACAATTTTTTTATCCTTCGAAATTTCAGCTGAAGGCATTTTTAAAAAAATGCAAAGTGGCGAATTTCTGTCGAAAAATCAAGCAGCTTCTCGAAAAGGTAAACGAAAATCGTGAGTTTATCGAACGTAAGCGCAACAAGATAATCGTCGATTTGAAGGACCTCTCAGCGATTCGTAACTGGGAAAACGGCATAAAAAGTCAACAAACTCCTCTAACGAAGTTCTACGAATCCTGGTACAAGCTTCACCAGTCTCAAAAATTGAAGCTCCTCACACAAAACGATCAAGACGCGAATTATCATTTGCCCGCGCTGCGCAAATCCAAGAAAAATAAGAGAAACGACGTCTCCAGTGATAACAGCGATCTCGATATTCCGGTCGAAGAATTGGACGCGAAATTGAAGAGAGACGAGGAAAGAACGAAGAGAAAGAAACAGAAAAAAATCAAAACTTCGTCGAAAAACAATGGCGAGGAACTTCCTCGAGATAATACGGATATTGTTCGAGACACCAAAATCGACGATTGGGATTAAGCACCTTTTTAAGTTTTCCTGTTTCAATTTTATTTCGGTACGAAGAAAATAGATGGTATTTACAAAATTTTGAGTTTCGGCCAAGTTCTGATGAAATATCATTGCTGAATGATTTTATAATAAAAATCGATGTTTTTTTTAATAGTCAATTTTTAAAAATTTATTTTGTATTCCGCATGATTTTTCATTAGAACTTTCGCCATCGTTTCTATTACGTTACCCTTTTTTACTCATTTTCTTCTTTCTTTTTCACAAAATTGAGTAATCGATTACGTAAATTTTGTACTCCATAATGCAGATAATATTTTTCACAGCATTTATTTCCAGTTTTCGATCATTTGATATTTTGGTAAAAAAAGTCAGACGATAAAAAAAAATTAAAGTTTAAAGAGTGCGGTGTAAAGTTGAAATCTTAGTTTCGGTTCTTGACGATTTTTGTGCTCACGAATTGAATGAAAAAGTAATATTTATATTATGGAGTAAAAATAAAGGAAGCGATGGATATTTATAGCGTTTTAATAAAATAATCGATTACAATTTATAGGCAAATCAAAGGAAAAACGAGGTAGAAGAATATTCCATTGACGAAAACGATTCAGAGAATTTTGAAGGCGGTCGAGTTTGTCTTCGTTCGGAAATCACCGGGTTCATTGTATCGAAGGCGAAGTCCGAACGTCCTTGAGAGATCGAAGCAACGATTCGTCGATGGTGCGACTTAGAAATTCGAGTTTTCAGACGAAACTATTATTCGTTCGGAACGACGAAAGAGAGAGAGAGAGAGAGAGAGAGAGAGAGAGAGAGAGAGGGAGAAAGAAGAAAAAGAGAGCTAGAAGCAAATCTAAGGTGTCGCTGTTTCTGGTGGTCTATTTTTACCAGCGCGCGCGACCCAAGCAGTCGGGAAGTTAGTAGAGACGACTGAGCCGCTATTATAAAGCACACATCCTCGTGGTTGTAGAGTTAGAGCTGTATGTAAGTCGGAAAAATAGCGATTCACGAGATTTTTAAGTTTATAAAAAAAGAACGAACCAAAAAAACATGTTCGTTGTGTCAACGACCCGAGCCATTGTGGATCGTTGAAGTGAGATTTTTTTACGTGTATGATTAGTCCTCCGGTTGCAGAAAATACGAAACTATTACGAAATTAAAGAAAAATCTTTTTTCCATGCATGCACTCACGTACGTATAGTATGGTACACTTTTCGATGATTCGCTAGGCGAATTTTTCTTTTTTTACAACTCACGAACGTGGTTATCCAAACTCGACGAATTTATTAAACAAACAAACATTCATATAACCGAAAAAACTTTAAAAACGTAACATTAAGAAAAAACGACAAAAAAGTGCTGTGTAAATCGTCGATTGACCGTCGAGAGATCCTTCCGGACTGAGAAATTTCGTGAACATGTTTTCGTGCTCGAGATATTTATGCAAAGTGGTCCAAATCTGCTAAAAACAGCATTCTTTGTTTATTTTTCATAAACGTGTTATTCGGGTTATCTAAGTGAAACTATACGTCGCTTACCTTGAAATTTTATTTACGCGTTTATTGTTTTTGTTTGAGAAAAACTCACTGTACCAAGATAACGAAAGTTTTTCTGAAAATATTTATAATTTTTTGGTCATTCCGCCTAAGCCGGTAAGCGATTTTTTCGTCTTATGAATTTCAGAGTCAGGAAATGCTGTTATTAAAATTGCGCAATTTTTTTTAAGTTCTCGAAATCGATCATAGAAAATAGTAAACAAAGAATGGCTATTTTTGAGTTTCTGATTTAATGCTCTTCCCCGGTTTTTATTTTTCTTTCACATTCCAACGATTTTCCTTGTCCGAAAGGATAAAAAAAAACATCTGTCGTGATTTAACAGCTGAAAAAGACCCGAAAGATATTTGTTTGGCTTTTTCATTCCGTTTCTATCGGTTCGTAGACTCAACACTAATCGTTTTCGTATCCCGGCAAAAACGATTTTGAAATCCGCTCGGTTTTGTGAGGTGTGCCGCTCACGGGAGCAAGCGAGTCTCAGCCATTATTATTATTATTATTATTTTTCTTACACGTATATGTAGAAGCGGGAATATTTTGCAAGATGCAAATCTTCGTGGATATTCTCTCGGTGGTTTTGTGCTTTTCGCTCCCGTTCAAGCGGACAGTGCGCGCTCAAGCTGCCGAGTTCGTCTAATCATTTTTTTTCTTTTCTCTCCTTCACATTGTGTATTAAACGAAAGAAAAAAGAATAACGATTAAAAATAAATAAACAAAAAACAACAACGACGTACGATAGACGGCTCGGAGATGAGGAGAGCATCGTTCGATAAGTAAATAAATCAGAGTTTCAACAAATTTGCAGATCCTTGAATTTTATCCTCGAAGTCAACGACGCTGTTTTCTTATCGTTAATTCCTTTTTTTTCTATCACAAATTTTTTTACGTTTAAAGTTCTCAACGATTATTTCTGTGTTTGTACATTTGATCGACGTTTTTATTTTTTCCGGATAATCACACAACGTTGAATTCTACTCCAGCGTGATTTTATGTTTGTGTCGTAATTTTTTCTTTCTCGATTGATACATTTCTAAACTTTGTAACTTTGAGTCCGAAAACGTATATTTTTAGATGTGACACGGTCGTAAAAACGACCACTGACTCTCGTTCCATTTGTCAAGCTCTTTAAAGCTGGAATTATTTTTCATAAATTATTCGAATGTCGAAATTTTGGAGAACAGATTTTCGTTTTGTGCACAAACTCTTGCGAATCTGTAGATCGTTCAGGGAAGATACAAACATAAAAAAGAAAAAAAAAACGATTTCCAACGAAATTGGTGGGTGAAAATAACCATGGAAAATCCCGACGATAAACGAATCCCATTCGGCTTTTACTCTGGAACTCTCCCGTCGACCAATATTGCGTCTTATTATATTTGTGATGCTCGAGACGCAGAAAACTTTTTTCTCTTCGAGAATCGATCGGCCACTAATCTTGATTAATTATGGATGAACCAGAAGTCTAATTGTACCTTAATTACTATTCATTTTTGTAGTATCAACAAAAGAACTGTTGGTTAAAAAGAAAAATGGAAATCGACTTTAGTTGAGAGAAAAAAATATTATTTCTGGCGTTGACACTAATTATAGTAAAGAGGTCATTGAATTTTGACAACGTTTAGTATTTGCACTAATTATGCTTCAAAGTTATTAACGAAACAATTAAATCAACGTTAATTACTGAATTTTTAGACAAATTTGATTTTTTTGGACTATTGGATTGCTCATTTTTTCTGAGAGCCCATATTTTCGTCATTCGATTGTGTAATTCAAGAATTTATTCATTTTTTTGTCAAATATTCCTGCAAACATTTTGACAAAACTTTTTAATCCCTCAACGAAATTTTCATTTTTCTGTTCGACAATAATCAATGTTTTTTATTGTTATGTCACCATTTAAAAATTGACATAAATTGCAAAATGTACAAATGTGTTTTGAGTCGTATAATCGTTTCGTTTGACTTTTTTTTTATAATCTTTTTAAGCTCTATAATTCGAAACTTTATTTATTGTTTCCAAGATCAAAAATTTCAATAGGGAAATATTGAAATTGTCTTATCTAAAATTGAGACGAATGAAAACTTTGAAAAGAAATAATGAAAAAAAAAAACAAAATGTTTTCAAATTCTGGAGATTGTTACAATTCTCAATTCCAAGTTCAACAATTTAAAATCACACTATTAATTGTTCTATTGTTGTTGAAACTTTGAAAGAAAAAAGAAAAAAAGTTGTAGCAAGGTTTGAATGAAAAAAAAAGAAATCTATTTTGAGGGACGTTTTAAAAGGTTCGAGTATCGGTGAATCTATTTCTGACAGTGGCAACTGTCGATCGTGGCTGGTACAAGTTCGACAGGGAAGTTTTGAGGGAGCGTTACTCCGAGGAAGAGAGACGAGGCTCGAAGTTAGTTTCTTTGGTTGATTTATTCGGTCAGAGCTTTCCCGTTCGGGATATCGCTTCGAGGACTACGTGATCTCGATTCTCCCCGAGGTAGACACGATTCTGTTGCACTCTTTGCTTATAGCCTGGCTCTCGACGATGAGAGGCACGGTTCGAGAGGAGAGAAGCCCCTACCGTATTACGTTACAACAGATAAATTTAGCATTTCTTTCGCACAGAACCTCATGTTGTACTCGTGCCAATGCCGCAACGCGGAATTAATTGGCATGTTGGAAGGTAACCAATTTTCATCGTGGCACACGATTCCACCGGCGATAACTGGTTTACTTGTGTCCTGATCGGTTCCTCATTTCGTTTCGGCCAATACAAATTTCTATGGGGCATTAATCTTGCTTCAATTTGAAATTATCATTCGTCTTTTCATTTTCTTATAATTCCATTGTTTTCAATCAGATGAAAATAATCATAATTCGATAAATAAATTATACGTGAATAATTTGCAGGTCGCAGCGGATTCAATTTTTTCAACGAATCCCCATTAAAAGTTGGAGAATTATTTTTCGATAGTTTCGTTTCAGATTTAGATTTTGGCGATACCAATGTATAGGAGAAAAATCAAAGCTTTTAAAAATGTTGGAATCATTTTTCGACGTAACTAAATACAAAAGAATGAGGAGTAAAAGAAAGAACGTTTTTTCTTATAATTCAACAGAAACAGTAGTAGCACAAAGCTAAATATTGTGAGAAATCAAGAGTGGTATGGGAGAAAATCGTCCGTTACGAAAGATGTCGAGTATAAAAGTTTGAGTTACGATTCTCAAGGAACGAATAATTTGCAACGTAGCGTATCCGCCGACAATGTTGTAATTCGTTCACGCGGATTCAAACCATCGGACAGACACGATCCGGCTAAAAGAAATTTTCTTGAAAGTTTGACCTCAAAAATACTACACTTTGAGATGGTGAGTCTCTCAAGGAGGATGGAAGAAAAGCACGAGAGTCTTTTTGCGATAAACAAAACAACGCTTATAACTTATGACCAACAGCTGCGGCTCCGTCTTCTTCACGCTTTTGCGAAAATACATCGAGATTAACAGATTCTTCATAAAACGCTAAATTCGCCCATTGACGTTTAAAGGCTCGCAGTAATCAATTGCTGATCGAACTAACACACAAAAATGGCCCACCTTGCTTCCAGCGCTGCTAAATTCAGAACTCGTAGACAAAATTCGATGAGATTTGAAAAATTTTTGTCCAACTTTTACTGAATAATTATAATTATTCCTCAATTGCTATTCAAACCAAAAAGCAAATGATTTTAAATTTTATACGAAATTGCATGATATAATTCGCTCATTTAGACTGAGAAAAAAAAAATTTCTTGACCGAAACAAATTTCGTTTCTCTCGACCAAAATATTTCGTTCGATACGGGTAACAAAATATTTTTCAGACAAGACAAAATAATTTGTGAGCTAAACTTTGGTGCAGTCAAACGAATTAATGTTAATGCAAGAAAATATCATTCAAATAAACTAATTCGTTTGTTCGTCCTAACGATTACCGTTTAGTCAATTTGGTAATTGAGATTCAAACAAATATTCTATTAAAGCAACTAGAAAGTATGGGTAAGCAAATAAATGGTACCAGTTGTTCGAACAAAATCATTTGGCTCCGGTGATTCAGTGGATTCATCTACAAGAAATTTTCATTATTTAGTTGAACAAACTAAATAATTTGCCATTAAACAAAAAAATTGTTGGATCCACCAATTTTTCGTCCAACAAAATGGAATTAGTTCGATGAACAAATTTTTTTTCTCACTCATAGAGACAGACAATTTTTATGGCGTAATTTTTTTTTTTTTATTGGATAATGAGTAACTTTTTGATCGTGAATTCACATTTCTATCGCCAAAGAATAAATAATTTTCAACTATTGACAGAATCGAATCTCCAAATGAGATTGAGACATTTGATAATTACACTGTCGGACATTAATTATTCGAGTTACTCAATAAAATTGAAATTAAAGATTTAATTTTTAATAAAAATTAATTAACTTGAGAAATAAAACTTTTTTTTTTATCAATCTAATTATATTTATACATTTAATAATTAGATCGCACGTAAAATATTAATGAATGTTCATATATTTGTTTATAATTGTTATTCACTGCCTGTTCTTTGTTGACGCAAAAAACAATAGTTTTGATGCTTAATTATTTATGAATTACAAGTGTAGATTCAGTTTTGATGATGCTTCGTACAAAAACAAATAAGATTCGTTCCGTTTTTGTACACATTTTCATTTTTTCTTCCTGTTGAAATTTGACTTTAGGACAGTGGCGAGGCGACACCGATCAATTTGCAAAAATTGCTCACCCCAGCTATGGACACGACGGAACTGCTGACCAGAAACAGTAAGAAATTCATTTCTCTTAAAAATTTCCAAATAATATTATTTATTATTATTATTCTTTTTTTATATGCATTATTTTTGAAACGAATGCTAATTACTTCGCAAAAATGTAATTCTAAAAAAAAATGGCACATTACGGTATCTCGGGATGTGGTTGGTGATTTGAAATGAAAGCAAATAAAAAAATTTTTTAAATATTGAAAGAGAAAAATCGGCAGTATATCAGAAAACGCACAAAAATTTTTATTATCCAAGTACTTTTTTGGCAGATCGATTCGACACATAATTGGGACTCATTAAAGTCCAACTTATCGTTTAACGAATGTTCAATGAGGTTACATAAAAATATTAATTTTTATTTTGATTGTTTAACGGTGACAGCTATTCGATAAATAAAATTTATTCATAAGGGAGATCAATGATTGAAATATTTTTGTCGTTTCAAGAGAAAATGTACGCGTCATCTTGCTTCTATGCACCCACGCATCCTACGGTCGAAGATCAGGTTGAACTCGCTCGTCGAATCTCGTATTCGTTGAGCGACGTTAAAAACATGAAGAGCAAGGGTCAATCGATGTACGTGAATCGAAAGAAGCGCTCGGTCAAGTGGATTCACGATGGGAATGGTAATCCTCTGACTACACTTTCAAACAAACATTTTACGAAAGACTTAAATTTTTCAAACATTCCAACTTTTACTGTAATTAAAATACCACTGAAAAATCTACTACGAAATATTTTTTAGAAAATTCTTAATCGTTTGGTAAATTTACGATCAACAGGAGACGAAGGAGAAGAAGAACCCTCGTCGCCAATTCACAAGGTATTGAATTATTTGATCGAGAACAAAATTTTGGCAAATTTGTCTGATGGAAAGTAGAAATAAGATCGTAAGAAAAACTATCAAGAGATCGATTCAGTTTGATGCATTTGAAATCACTTCGTTATTTTGAATTAAAATCTTAAATTCCTTTCTGCTTTGATATTCAGAATTTTGGGGAAATTAACAAAGAAAAAAAGAATGAAAAACGTTTTGTTTTCTAGGACAAGCTCCCTCTGAAATGTGTGATGAATCCAAACGGCAAAGTTATGGACATTCATGGCATCCAAGCACTTGGTGAAGAGGTGAACGTTGGCACGAGTCCATTGAACGCTGAAAAACTTTTCGACATTGTTCGCGACCTCAACAATCAAAAAGGACGAGGTAATATTCGTCGACATATAAATTTGATGATATACAATTTTTAGAAATAGTTTCTATTTATTCCTGCGAATAATTTGTCCTCTACAGGCGCCGAGATCTTTGCGAAGCGCAGAAAAAGGTCGGAAAAATGGGTAGTTGACAAAGAACAATACCAAAATCCGGCGACTCCTGCAGGCTATGGAAAATCATCCAATTTACCGAACAACTTTGATAACGGATCTAACGAGAATTCGAAATTTACCAGTCTACCACCCTTAACGAGCTTACCAACGCCAATACAGAATTACGATGCCAAACCGTTTTACAATCCGTTTACGTTGGATCTCTCCCTGGAGAGTTTACCTCCCCAAAAAACAGGTGAGCTAAACTTTTATCAACAGAATTTTGGTGGAAAGAGTTTCGAATTGGCTTTTCCATGAACAAAACGATTCGCCACGATGGTAAATCACTTTTTCGTATTATTTATTTCGGCCACTTTCACACCATTTTATTCAGCTCGTGTCAAAGTGCAGAAATAATTTATTCATTTTTTTATTTTCCTGCTCATAAATTCGAACATCGCTATATACACGAATCAAGGATGAATCAAATAGTGTGCAAAATCATTCGCCAGAAAATACAAAATCTACCTTGAGAATTCTACATGATCTAATTTTTTGGCTCGACTGGTGCATTATAAAGAACAAGAAGTTGGCAGGCGTGCGTTTAAACCTTTGTATATTTTCGGTTCAGACTGCAATCTCTGTGATGATTAATATCGCAGAAAATCTTTAAATCTTGAAGAATCTTTTGATACCGACCTCGATGATCTTTCATCGTTTAACACTTCACATTTTTTTCTTTCAATTATTAGAGAATTATGTCACGTGACACGTGGCCAAATTAGGAACATCCCTAGAAAAAATTTACAATCGGCTGAACATTGGTCAACACTGGGCCACACTTGGCCTATGTTGAGCCGATTGTAAATTTTTTCTAGGGATGTTAATCATTTCTGATCAATTTAGTGCAAATGATGCCATCATTTCATCCCAAATCGACGGATCGAAATATCATTTTTAAGGGGAGCAACCACTTTAGGAGACCGAAAATTAGATGATTTTTTGGATTTTTTTTTATTGCGAAAAAAAGAAACAGAAATTTCCGCAACTCTGACAATAATTTATTCATATTTTCATACATCTCTGGTAATTTTTTCAAGTTATTTTATGCATTAATTAAGGTGTAATCCGCTGTGTCCCTTGGCGTGTCCTCATCGTCGTTGTCGATTTGCGGGAATTGCGCAGCTCGCAATTCGCATCTGAAATAGTCCAACAAATTTTTGTACATTCTTGAGATGTTTTTTAAGAACATGAACCTAAATTTTATAAAAAAAAATTGAGAATTGAATGTTGGAACGTGTTTGAAAAAAATGATCGATTTTTAGCATTTTTTCCCCGGCATTTTGCAATAATAAATATGTTTTAAACAATCTAATCTTTCCAACTTTAGATTTATGTTTTAATAAATTATATTATATAAATGTATTCCAAATTTGAAGATGATCCATCAATTAGTTTTTGAGTTATGATTCCCGCAAATTGAAAAAATGTCGTTTCGAGAAAAAAACGTTTAAAGTTTGAGCGCGCTTGGGAGTCGAGCGAAGAGTCTTTATCATTTATATACATACCGTTAGAAGGAATCCGAATATCGTTTTGAAATTTTCAGGGTGTATTCTTAAGATATTTTGCTAATGATTTATGAAATAAAAAAAAAAAAATTGATTTTTTGAAGCATCTAAAGTGGTTGCTCGCCTTAAATCAATCAAAGTAGCCCACAAATAACTATATTATCATTATCGAATAATGATACAATTATTTTATTACAATTATCGACTTTAAATCTTATAAAAAATCTCGTAAACAAACAAACGGGTATTATTTCCTCGTAACTCGTTATTGCATTCGAGTCAACGATCGACTGCTGATTGTGAGTTCGTTTCTCGAAACGAATACAGATCAAAGTGAAATCGAATTTTGAACGAGAGAAATGAGAAGCAGAATTGAAATTTAGTCTTTCGAGTTCATAAAAACAAAATTCTTTACGGATATTGTGGAAAAAAAAAGTTAATTGGTTATTTTGAATAATATTTTTGTTATTTTGACTAGCGCTTCTTTGGGAAAAAAGTTCACGCACAATTGATCGTTTCTCGCATGTAGTTTATGCAGATTTTATTAACGGAATCGATTGAGAAGATCGATTTTTTTTTTACTATAAAACTTTGAATGAAAAAATTGCTTTTTAGCCAGCCCTTAATCGTTTTGCTTAAATTGCATTAATATTCAGCTATCGAATAATTAATCAGAGCTCGAGGAGAAATTAATAGGAAAAAAAAATCACAGTCTCCATACGACGAGAAAGAAAAAATGAAAAAGGAAGAAAAACTACCTCGTTTTAGGAAACGATCAGAGACGAGGTTCTCTTTTATCGGATAGCAGTTCGGGAAAGTACGTCGAGATAAAGAAAGTGTATTTAAGGGAGATAGCGGTTGGTACCGAGCCTGAATATCCGATCGGTAACGAGAGCGATAAAACCGTTTCGGTTGAGAAATCAAAGCGCATCATGTATTTCGATTCTGGAGCGAAGAACAACGATAATCGTAACGGGAATCGCCGTATGAAATCGTCGTCGATTAATGGCGGAGGGAATAATTATTTTAACAATAATTCGAAGCAAGAAATAAGCAATGGGAGGGAAAATAACAATTACTCGCGTTGGGTTTCCGATCGACACGCCCATCCTCATTCTCATCATCACCATCAGTATCATCATCATAATCATCATCAACAACAATACCAGCAGTATCAATATCGCGATCAATCGCAGCAAATGGCAGAAGAAATGCTGGACGAAACCGAGTACACACCGGTTCCGGTGAAGCAATTGATCCAAGAGTTTGAAAAAACTTGTCGTCCAACTTTGCAGTACAAACAAATCAGCCCCAAAGTCATACCGATCGTGCAACAGTGTCCGCCTTTGGATAACGATCTTTCGCGATTTTTCGAATCGTCCCAGCATCAACAGGCGCTCAGATCTTCTGGGAATGGGCACGATCTTATGGCCAAAAGAAAAGGCAACCCTCCGATAAAAATGAGCAACGGCAGCAGCAGCAACAACAACAACAACGTGAATTACAACGGCAACGGTTACGGACCGAAATCGGTCTACGGTGGTCAACCGATTCAGAACGTGATCGGACAAACCGTTCGTTACGAGGAATACGATTCGAGCGAGGATGAAATCGACGATTCCTTCGGCGATTCCGGATCCGAAGTCAATTATCGTCGAGCCGATCTTTCTGAAATTTATGACGATCGCTCCCGAAATTATCCCAATGGAAATGGCACCAGACCCGTGTCTAATGGCACCATGGACGAGTACGAAATGTACGTTCGACAATTTGACGAATCGAACGAACTCTTCGAAGCTCCTCCTGGCTTTCGCAATGGTGATATCGAGCTTTGTGCCAATAAAGATACCAACGGCGATACTGATCCCAAGTCAATGGTCCTCGCCATGGTCGCCTCTCAGGAAGAAATACTCGATACCATGAAACATTTGCGAAATACTCCGGTTCTCGAAAATCTCGTTGGTGCTCCTTCGCCTCATTTCATTGCTGACGTAGGCAAGTTAATCCGCATGTGCTTTCTGCCATTTTATTATTTTTTTTTTTTCATTGTATCTGACACTAAGATACGATCCTAAAAAATGACAAACATCCAGGCCTGTCGTTAACATCGTTGTACATTTCTCTACGAAAATCCATTACAAGCCAATTGTTTCTTGGTGGTGACGTCCGGCGGACTGTTCAGTTCGAGAAATTCGAAAAAAAATTCACATTTTTTAACGTTTCCACACTGTCCTACGAAGAAAATTGTGCAACGCTTTGGCTGCACTGAGAATAAAGATTTGTTGTTTGAACAAAAATTTTGTTGAAATCGTTCGACACGTTGATTTGTTTGTTGCAACCACTTAAATTGCTGGCTCCAATAGATATAAGCTGCAGTATTTATTTGAGCCAACATTTTACGTGGTTGGAACAAAGGAACCAACGTGTCGAACGATTTCAACAAAATTTTTGTTCAAACGACAAAGTTTTTTTCTCAGTGTGCTTTTTTTCCTCCTTTCCTGTCGATTTGTATTTGTGTTTATGCATCATCAAATGTTCCTTTTTTTCTGTCAAAGCTCGAGTCATATTTTTTTTTATTCATTTTGTTAAACACTCTTATTTATTAACCCTAGAACCTCACAATCTTTTTTTCTCAACGTAAACTCCACACTGGGGTAAATAATTACCCTAACCTTCTCTTTAGCATAAAATGTTCCTCGTATGCGATAATAAGGTTTAATTGTATACCATTCTCTTAGTCTTTTGATAACGAAGAGAATGGTCTATGATAAAGTCACATGTTGTTAATATTTAATAGTGAAAACTCTATAAGACCAAAGTAATGGTTTTTAAAAATTCGTTCGGGAAGAAAATTTGACATTTTCGTGGAATAACTAATTACCCCGTTGTGGGGTTCTGGGATTAAATCGACAATATTTATTGTTAAATTCATGTTTTATATTCTGCGATTGTAAAGTGAATGTTCTTGATTTTTATTAAAATTCAAACTTACAAAAAGTGAAAGACTATGAAAAAAGGGCGTTTTTAGAATAAAAAAAACATGTAATTTTAGAAAATGGAGCAAGCCAGAGTTCTCTAAATTGATAAACGAGTCGAACGAATCAACGTTCATCGAATTAATAGAAAAAAATATGTTTGATCAATGTCTATAACCGCAGGTAACGACAAGCTGTGCGAGAGTACTTATCAAGGACCAAAAATCGCAAGTTACCAAACTCTGACGAATTACAACACGGCTCCGCGGGGTTGGGATCAAACGCAAACCTTTTATCGGCCTGTTACGTTTGGAAAGCAGCAGGAGCCGATCGCGTATTCAGATTTTTAGAGAAAAACGATTGTCTGATGGTAGGTTCAAACAAAAAATGCTAAAAAACAATAAAATTCAAAATTCCTTTTTATCTTTTTTATCTATAAATTCATGAAATATTTAATATTTTTACAGGGCGATAAGACCCGACCGTATTTTTGGAATACACCTGTAACCAATTGATTGGATAAACCAAAGGCACGAAAAACTGGATTCTCTTTACCCGGCGTATTATTTCATTCGGATTCAATCCGATTTTCGAACAATTTGCAGTGTTCCTATAAAAAATCGCCCGAAACCAAGTGTTATTTTTTTTTCTTTTCTCCTAATTATCCCAAACATGCGTATCTTCGATACAATGAGAAAGAAAAAAATAATCTCGATTGAGACAAATATGATGTGTGAATTTGGTGATATTCGACGAAGTTGTATTACATGGCTTTAAAATTCTTTGCGCTTCCTACCACTCTATATATAAAAATATATATATTTACGTACATATTTAAATTATATATATATATAATTTATCACAGCTATTTAAAATGTTGCTTTCGCTGTGCTACGTTATTGCATTTTTTTTGTTTATTATATACAAATAAAATGTCGTTTTCTTAACGTTTCTGTGGCAGTTTCGTGTCTCTCTCAATCCGTAAACCCCCTTTTGTTTATTGTCGTTAAATTAAGGTTTTGCATAAAAATAAGGAGGGCGTAAAAAACGATTTTTTAAAATATTTTTACGCGATATTTTAGCGTTTGAACCTTTCAATACGTTTTTTCTCAAAAATGCTGTTTTTGAAAACTAACCCTCGTATCTCGAAAACTAAGCGACCGATTTTATTGAAATTTGGTACAAAGCATGGTCAGAAAATTATCTGATCCTTGTCATGGGATTTTTTTTTTATCATAGTTTTATTTGTTTTCATGAAAGAAGAAGAATTTTTTCTAGACTAGACGAGGACTAGTTTCTTTTGGAAACTTTTTTACAAGAACAAACAACTGTGGTCCATCTTAAATTTTTGTTTTTATGCAATTTTCCAATTTCATAGAGAATAATATTTCTTTTTAAATAAACAACTTAATAAATAAACTTGTTTAAAGTTGTTTAAGTTGAAAAAATGTTTTGGTTTGAAAAAAATGATTGAAATTGATTAAAAAGATCGAACTTTAAACGAGATACAGAAAATTTGTCTTGTCAATCGATTTTAAGATAATAATTATACTCGAACGGCGCGGGCTATTCTACTTTCTCGACCTTTTTCTTTTTTGACTATTTGCGGACATGTAATAAAATAAGTACGCTGACACCGAAGATTCAATGTTATCTCATTTTGTATCATCCGATGTTTGTGTTACGAAGGTTTGCTCTTTGTTATTTATTTTTATCTACGTTATTTGAGTTGGAGATCCAATGACTAAACAGTTATCTTATCAAATTTTACAATCGACGTATTTCACGTTGGACATTAGCGATGTTTTGTTTTTTTAGGAGCCAAACATTGAGTCTCTTTTTTCAAATGTTTAACCCGTCACTAAATGCGCTATCAGACTTTTTCTCATGCTTATATTAAAACGATGATTACTCGAAAATTTTAAATGACATAAGCATTTGAAATTTTTTCTATCTTCACTAAATTTATTCTTCTGTACGATAGAAGAGTTAAAAAAAATTTTTGAATTTTTGTTTTTGAATGTTTTTAATTATTATTTTTTTGGTTTTTAGTGTCAATTATCGTTGTATTTATGGTTTTTTAATAATAAAAATGTTTAATAGCCACAATCACTGTAACGAAATTGTTTTCAAGTTTCTAATTATCAAATTAAGCACTTGATGCCTATACATGTAAGAAAATCTCTCATCGCGCGCCCAATGTTTAAAGTGTACGTAGCGCGCCTATTGACGGGTTAAAATGATTTTTTTCAATGAAAAACCATTTAAAAAGATCGCTCTGCCCCAGAGTGAAGAAAAAAATGAGCGAATAAGTATATAAATAGAACTTCCACTCCTATATAAACATGTTACAATTAATATTAAGGGGGGAAAGTCATTTAAACGTATGTTTTTTCAAGATTTTTTTATAAAGAAATGGAATTGTTTATTGAATTAACATAAAGCATATCTTGAAATATACGATGTAAGGTATATTGACAATTTTTTTTAGACTAAAATATTTCAAAATGGCGGCGCCACAGCTGTTGGCAGTAGATTTGCGCCGTGCAGCCTACAGGTCTCAAGTCTCAACTAAAATAAAAAAATCAAAATTTTATTGTTAAAATACATTAATACGCTTTGCGTGACGGAGAGAAAGAAAATCAAAAATTTAGGACCATTTTGATTTTTTTTGGAAAAAAAATTAAAAATTTAAGACCATTTTGAAAAAAATCACTTATACAAAAATAAGTGATTTTTTTTCAAAATGATCCTAAATTTTTTATTTTTTTTTAAAGAGAGAAAAGAAGAAAAAAAAAATCAAAAATTTAGGATCATTTTGAAAAAAGTCACTTATTTTTGTATAAGTGATTTTTTTCAAAATGGTCTTAAATTTTTTATTTAATAAGAAAATCAAAATTTTATTGTTAAAATACATTAATACACTTTGCGTGACGGAGAGAAAGAAAATCAAAAATGTAGGACCATTTAAAAAAAAAATCACATATACAAGAATAAGTGATTTTTTTTCAAAATGGTCCTAAATTTATTATTTTTTTTGGAAAAAAATAAAAATTTAAGACCATTTTGAAAAAAAATTACTTATACAAAAATAAGTGATTTTTTTTCAAAATGATCCTAAATTTTTTATTTTTTTTTAAAGAGAGAAAAGAAGAAAAAAAAATAAAAATGCAGGACCATTTTGAAAAAATCACTTATACAAAAATAAGTGATTTTTTTTTTAAATGGTCCTGAATTTCTTATTTTTTTCGGAAAAAAAATTCAAAATGGTCTTAAATTTGTAATTTTTTTTATTGTTAAAATACATTAATACGCTTTGCGTGACGGAGAGAAAAAAAATTAAAAATTTAGGACCATTTTGAAAAAAAAAACACTTATTTTTGTATTTTTGTAAATGGTCCTAAATTTTTAATATTTTTTATTATTAAAATACATTAATACGCTTTGCGTGACGGAGAGGAAAAAAATTAAAAATTTAGGACCATTTTGAAAAAAATCACTTATTTTTGTATTTTTGTAAATGGTCCTAAATTTTTAATTTTTTTCTCTCCGTCGCGCAAAGCGTATTAATGTATTTTAACAATAAAAATTTGATTTTCAGATTTTAGTTGAGATTTGAGTCCTGTAGGCTACACGGCGCAAATCTGCTTCCAGCAGCTGTGGCGTCGCTATTTTGAAATATTTTAGTCTAAAAAAATTTGTCAATATACCTTACATCGTATATTTCGAGATATGCTTTACGTTAATTCAATAAACTATTTCATTTCTTTATAAAAAAATCTTGAAAAAACGTACGTTTACATGACTTTCCCCTATTCTGTTCAAAGGTCGAAGATATTTCATAAAGATCGTTCAGATCGGATGCGTAACTTAATCTCGTACTTTTTATTCGATCCTACTATCTTTGTGTTCTAGAGGCTCGGCCAATGCTTTATTTTTTAAATGATATAATATCGAGTGTCCGATGAGTCGCTGAAGTAACTCAATGAGATTGCGAGGGAATTCTCAGCTTGAAAATACTTCATTTATATTTATATTCGACGAATTTATTAATATGTGTACCAAATCAACAATTATCTCGATCTAGGAACAAAAAATATTTTCTGATTTTAATCGTCAGCTATTTTGTTTTCTCTCTTTCTCTCTCTCTCTCCCTCTCGCTGCCGTTTCAATAACAAACGATTTATCGAAGTAAATAAATGTATCATACGGAATTATTATCACGAATAGGTCGCTGTTGTGTATACGAGGCGAGGGGGTCAATGTGAATCCTCTGTGTATTTCTACACCCACTTTAACGCGCTCAAAGAAAGAAGAGAAAATGGTATAAATATAAGAGGATGACTACCATTATCTCATTAAGCTCTAGGCTCGTGGACAGCGAGCTTCGCAATGTTACTACGTAAAATATCGGTCTCGCTCTTCCTCCTCCTTCTTCACATCTTTTCGTACGGTGAAACCGCGCACATCAGAACGCAAAATGTGAAAAAACTTACGTGCGGTTACGAGGTAAGGTCGTCACAAAAGTAACAAAATATTTACTTTTTTTTTAAGTTCAATTTCTTATCATCATTATTAAAAGAGAGTTTTTTTTAAACTTTTTATTACAGATTTACAGTACCATATTATTTCTCAAAAAAGATAACAAAAAATAATAAATGCAGCACTAATCTTTCAATTTTTTACAAACATGACTCTCTGATTTCAAAAGCAAATATTTATTGTTTAAATGATTGTCACCGTGAATTGATTCATCGATTTTTGAAATTTATGTTCGGTACTGATAAATTATTGTTATATTTTGTAATCTGGAGGAATAAAAATTGTATGGAAAATACGAAATTTTAATAAGTACAGATGCATTATAATAATATTGGTATTGTTTTGAGATACTTTGACGTTCGAAGACATATTTTGAGTGGAATTAATAATAATTTTTCCATTATTCATTCAGTTATAATTTTTCACGTTTATCAAAAATTTTTTTTTTTTTTGTTTATTCAGTCATGCCCTAAAGTTGATCCGAAAAAACTTAATGTTCATTTGGTGGCTCATACCCACGATGATGTTGGATGGTTAAAAACTGTAGACCAATATTATTATGGCAGTAATTCGAAGAAGCAATTAGCAGGTGTTCAGTATATTTTGGATACGGTGATCGTCGCACTCCGTGGGCATCCGGAGAGGAGGTAAACTGAAGTTTTTTCATATGTGTTTTTTGTTGTACATAGTGCATGTAAAAAAAAAAATTCGATTAACGAACTGCAAAGTCGTAAATTCGTCACTATTCTTCAATGAATCTTAATCAAATTCGAGTCCTTTTTTTACCATTTGTTTTACCATCAAAAAGGTTCGACTTTTTCTTATTGAATGTCTCAACGAAATTTATTGGGCAGATTCATTTATGTGGAGACCGCGTACTTCTGGAAATGGTGGCAGAGACAAAATGAAGCGATCAAAGAAGAAGTAAGATCATTTATCAATGATGGACGACTGGAAATAATTGGGGGAGGATGGAGCATGAATGACGAAGCTGTGACCCACTATCATTCCCTCGTCGATCAGTACACTTGGGGCTTCAGGTACTTAAAGGCATTGAGCATTAATTGAATAGAAAAAAAAATAATTATATTTGATATCAAAATTAATTATAAACTTTAATAACTTATCGATTTTTTCTCGTTCGATCAAAGACGCCTGAACGATACCCTGGGTGAATGTGCCAGACCAAAAATCGGTTGGCAGATTGATCCCTTCGGTCATTCGAGGGAGCAAGCTTCGATGTTTGCTCAAATGGGATTCGATGGCATGTTGTTTGGACGTTTGGATTATCAGGACAAAAAGACTCGACTTGCTAACAAAACGGCTGAGTTCGTATGGAGAGCTAGTTCAAGCTTGGGTAAAGTTAACTTTAAATAGGAGAATTAATTTTAATGTACTAAATATCGATCCATACAATTTATTTATTCATTAATCTACAACTTTGCAGGCAGTGCAGCCAATTTATTTACCGTTGCAATGTACAATAATTACTCACCACCACCTGGATTCTGTTTCGATGTACTCTGTTCTGATGACCCAATGATCGATGATCCCGATAGTCCTGAGTACAATATTGAAACTCGAGTAAGTTCTCAAAATAAAATAATACAAAGTAAACCCAGAAAAAATTTCTATTTAGATTTACTAGGATCATTTATTCGAATTTTTTAAATTTGGATCAACAAAATTTCTATTCGTTTCAGCTAGAAAACTGTATTTAAATCAAATAGATAATGCTATTTGGGTCCGTTTATTCGAGTACCCACGTTAAAGCTTCGTGCTCCGGCCACCATGTGGCGCAGAGCGTCGAGGCATTTCTCGAGGCTGTGCATAAATTGCAGGAACCAAAGTAGTATTATTATTCTGACTGACTATATCTAGGAAGACGAACGTGAATATTTGTACACTGTTAAAAAATATATGAAATTTACAATACTTTTACAATACAACGGTAAATGAAATTTACAAACCGGGTGTATGAAATGAAAATTATTGCACTCATATGCCAAAATTTAAATATGAACATAAATTTTGGTTACTGATGTGGAATTTAAGATGCATAACATTGAATATTCATATGAAATCTGAAAATTTTGTGGACATACATTGAAATAAATCATAAGTTTGATTGATAATTAATACAAATGTATATAAATTCATCTACTATCAACAATGTATTAAAATTACAGTATGATCTTCACTTTTCTTGACAGCTGACTGAAAAATAAGATACACATGAATGTTAATAATACGATACATGTTATTTCCCATCATAATTCTATCTCTTAAAAATACGGTACGAAAATGGGAATGCAAATTAATATACCCTGCAGTATAAAAAAAAAATCCGTGTATTAAAATTCATTTGCCTATGTATTAATTATAAGAATCTCAATATTAAAATTAATGCACAAGTGTAGAAAATTTGTAACGCTCTGTGGGCACCGTGCTTCGCGCTCTGGCCACCGCGTGGCGCAGAGCGTTGACTTTCTCATAGGAGGCACGTGCTTCGGACGAGGATATATACAAGTCGCTCGAATCTAAGAAAATTGTGTAAAACATGAAAATGGTGAACACCAAACTTAACACAAGATGTTGAGATTATAATAAAAATTTTTACGACGATAATTGCTCGACTTGATTGCCACGGCATCAAGTGGTGATAAGTCACTCTAATTAATTTCTTGAGATGTCTGCATGATTTCGACCTTCAACTTTAAAAAATCGAACACAATAGTACATCAATTAATTTATTCCCCTTAAAAACTCATAATAGCTGAATTTATTTAATATTCATTCGTATATTAATATTCAAAAAGGATCACCAAATTTTATGATACATTTCTAGAAATATCGTAGACATATGTAATGCGAAAACGTTATACGGTGCCTGAAATTTAGTAATCTTGAATCTGAAAATTATTATACTGGTAACATGAACTTTAATATACCTGTATAGTAATATTAGTTGATGTTTCGTGTTTTTAATATGCACAAAGTCAACATTTCTTACATGTATATGATTTTTCAAATACACAAGTATATTAATTTTACTGAACAGTGCTCGTATCATTAAAATATCGCGTCTCTCAATTTTCCTCAGTGTATCTGAATTTTCATGTACGGTATCTGCGTAAAAACTTCCTATACGTGTGTATTAATTTTCATACGGAAATTTTTTACAGTGTAGCTACCAAGGGTCGCAGACCCATGAAAATATTATTAAATAATAATTAATAATTATATTATAATATTAATATAATTTTTATTTCAACTTCATATTCGTTCAATTTTTAAAATAAAAGTATGTTCGATTTTGATACATATATTAAATTTTTCATTAATCAAGAATATAAAAATATTGTGATGAAAAGAAATAATTTCGGTAAATATTTACAATCGCGCCTTCTGCCAAAAAGTGTAACAAATTATTTTTTATAATAATTTGGAACGTATTTGGCAGAAGGCGCGATTGTAAATATTTACCATTATTTCTTAAGGGAGTTCTGCTCGAATCTCAAAAAGTAGCAGGTCTTTGAAATTTTAATAGCACTTTCGGCAACATATTCCGAATGTACCTGCAAAATTCAAACAAGATTGACCACCTACTTTCTGAGATAAAAAATCGTAAAGTTACCTCCAAATTTCACAGAGCCTTATCCACGTACTGTTTTGACGTGCGAAATGATTTAATATCGTGTAGTTAAAAAGGTGGTGGCTCATTGAAAATTGGATCAAGTACAGATATATATATTATGGTGACATAAAAAAAATGGACCTGATTTACCACGCACGTCGTGAGGTATACACGGAGAGAAATATTTCAGAATATTTATAAGAAATTCCGGCAAAAGGAACTTTTATTTTGTAATGAGACTTTTTACAATGCTGTTTCTGAAATTTTATCGTGCCGTATTACAAAAATTCATAGGCTTATTTCAAATACTGCGATGCTGATTAAAATTTTTAATTTATTTTTCGATAAATTAGCCCAGTAAATTCTTTCGCACTTAATTTGTTGTGCAGAGCACGGTAATTTTTGTGATATTTTTCTCTCCGTGTAGAATTAACTTACGAAAATTTGTCGAATTCCTTGGGATATGGCCGCTAAAGCCTTTTTGGAGCGGCTACTTCGCAGAGCAGAAAAAAGAGACAGACAGAAGAAAGGGAGAGAGAGGAAGATTCGATTGAACTAGATCCTAGTTGAATCGACTAGATGTTTTTTCTGGGTGTACAACAAAAACCCGCAAAAAAACAGCATATATGCTGTAAAAAACGTTGAGACAAGTACATTTACTCCCGCCAAATAGTTTTTCCGATAAAAAATGTCCTTCTGAACGCGAACACTAACAAAAAGTTATAAAAGAGATTTCCTCCTAAAAAAACCAACCTTGCAAAAATTCTCTCATTCACATCAATTCTCTTAAAAAAATTATAGGGCAATCCCACAAAAATTTACCAATCAAATCATAATCTCACAAAAGATGTCAATTCAAATCCGAACAAAAATTAAGTCTAAACTTTACAAAAATTTTTTTTTTATAAACTTTATAAAACTATAAAGGTATTAATAGTAAAATACATTAAAGCCTTTTAACCTCTAATAAAAAATCTTCCAATTCATTAAAAATACGGATGTGCTACAGTACAGTTATTCTACATAAAAAGAACAAGAATAAAAGATAAGAATGAACAAATTTTCGGATATAAAAAAAATTTCAAAAGAACAAAATTAGATTGAAAAAAAAATTTCAGCCGAAGTACTTAGCGAGTTTCTTTTATTAATTCATACGATATGCTTAATTGAATTCAATTTGCCTAATTCACTCATGATTTCAAACTCGCCAAGTACTTCGGCCGAAATTTTTATTTCAATCTAAATTTTTTCTTTTGAAATTTTTTTTATATCCGAAAATTTGTTCATTCTTATTTTTTATTCTTGTTCTTTGTGTGTAGAATAACTGTACTGTAGCACATCCATATTTTTAATGAATTGTAAGATTTTTTATTAAAGGTTAATAAGTTTAATTAATTAATTAATTAATTAATTAGAGGTTAATAGAGGTTAATAGAGGTTAATAGAGGTTAATGCAATTTACTATTAATGCTTTTATAGTTTTCATTTATTTTTGTAAGTTCAGACTTAATTTTTGGTCGGATTTGAATTGGCATCTTTTGTGAGATTATGGTTTGATTGATAAATTTTTGTGGGATTCTCCTATAATTTTTTAAGAGAATTCATGTGAATGAGAGAATTTTTGCAAGGTTGGTTTTTTTAGGAGGAAATCTCTTTTATAACTTTTTGTTAGTATTCGCGTTCAGGACATTTTTTACCGGAACAACTATTTGGAGGGAGTAAATGTACTTGTCTCAACTTTTTTTACAGCATATATGCTGTTTTTTTGCGGGTATTTGTCAACATTTTGTATGAAATTTATAGCTTGCCAATGAAACGTCTGTATTTCGTACGTATCTGAGTGTTGCAAAAGAATTAACATTTTTTTCGGTATTGCAGCAAAATATGGTAATATTTTATCAAAAAGTGATTTTTTTAAGAATTGGATCCTGAATAAAAATTTTGGAGGTCGCTCAAGCGATTTTTTAATGATTTTGGCTAAAAATGGATACACGAATTTCGAGCTGGTGTATCGCGACTATATTCGGACTAAAAATGCAATGCGAAATATTGATCTAAGAAGTGTCCAAATTAATTCAATCTTCGTAATTGACCGTCAATACTTATAAAATTATTAGATTACTTAAACCGTACAGTAGTTCTGAGAAAATACGACGCATAAAAGAACAACGAACAAGTAAAAACGTGAATTTTTTTTGAAATTTTGTAAAAAAAAATTTTCAAAAAATATTACATCGAAACATCCGTGCCAACAGATCAACGGATCGGAAAATACTCCATAAAAAATGATACCGAAGAAATACTCCAATAGCATCAGAATGCACCGAAAGTTTTTAAATAAAAGTAATCATAACGAAACGAGATTTTGAAACAAAAAAGTATGCGCACAAAATTTCGAGAGCAAAAGTTTGATTGAAAAAAAGAATTTTGGCCGAAGTACTAAGCGAGTTTTTCTGTTATAACGTTTATTGATCACGAATTATATCTCATGAACAATAGGTAAAAAAAAATTGGTGAAGTACTTATGAATTTTTTTTTCTCAAATCAAATATCTTTTCGCTCAAAATTATTTCGCATCACTTGATTCCGTTTTGGGTTGCAAGTGCAAATAGTATTTTTATGTATTTAAGGTCTCTACCACTCTAGGGTAGTTTAAAACCATATATAATTCAAATCTAAGGTGGTATCATACACCATTCTCACAGTTATATAAAAAACGAAGAGAATGGTTTCCAAATAAACCTTATTATTGCATGCAAGAGACACTTTATGGTAAAAGAGAAGAGGCACCATTTTCGACTTCGTTCTAGAGTTTACGTTCGGAAAAATGGATTGTTGGGGCTAGGGTTAATAAAAATAATTATTTATTAAGGCACTATTCAAAAGTTTATTTATTGAATTACACTTTATTTTTACACTATCGCTCTTCTATCGATATATATAAAAGTCATTTTAATGAAAAGGTGAAACTGACCGCGATCTTTATAACCTCACGATAAAGATATTAAATATTCACCGAATACGAGTTTATCATACACTATTCTCTTAGTTATCAATAAAAAAACGAAGAGAATGGTCTCTAAATAAACCTTATTATTGCATTCGAGGAATATTTTATGCAAGAGAAAAGGGATCGTTTTCGATTCCGTTGTAGAGTTTACGTTGGGAAAAAAAATTGTAGGGACTAGGTCTAATAAATAAAATTATTTATTTAGGCACTGTTCAATAGTTTATTATTACACTTTATTTTCCCACGATCACTCTTCTATTTATAATAATAAAAGTCACTCTTTACTCGTCGATCTATCTATAAACGCCACACCGAAAATCCAATTTTGTTGGAATATCAAAACATTTTGTTGGACGTATTAAACAAAATTATTTCGTCCAGGCAACAAAATTTGGAATGTTTCAACAAAACTTCGTTAAACTGAAACGAAACTTTGTTGAAACAATAAAAATTTTGTTGCCTAGACAAAATATTTTTGTTAGACGTATCCAACAAAATATTTTACTGTTTCAACAAAATTGGGTTTTCAGTGCACTCCAACCAAAAGTTCAAATTGACCGCGATCTTTATAACCTCACGAATGTTTTAACAAAGATATTTGTCAGCTGTCATATACCACGAGATATTGCCAAATATCACCAGATTATACCAATATTACTATTGTCACTAGATGAAGGAAATGACGAAAAAAATGGATCGCCAAAAAAAGTGTGCAAAAATTTTGTACAATTTTTAGCTTCGTCGAAAAGTGAAAAAATTATATCTTGAGTATGCCTACAGCTAAAGGGTTCATATTAGTCACGATGGAAAGAAAAAAATTAATAAAAAATACATACATGCGAATCACCTTTCAAAATGTAATAATTTATTAAACATTAAAGAAAGAATTTTGAAAATAGTTGCTAACGCCGCTGTCTCCGGTATAAATGTCTTGTAACGACTCGCTCATCTATCTTTGAATAGCTATAAATATACTTGTCTCGAGTCGCTATCGCGACTCTTAATATTCCCCAGACAGCAAAAACAAAAGAGTCATCAGAAATTTTTTCTATCATCACCAAATTTATTCTTCTATATGATAGAAGAGTTAAAAAAAAATTTTGAACTTTTGTTTTTGAATTTTTTTAACCCTAGCTACACACTACAGGGTCCAATGGACCGACAGCAACACTAAATTTTCATCTTTTTTCATCTTTTTTATTGATGGCTTCTCCGGATTGGTTGGAGTCTGGCGTTTCGATTTCACTATAATTAAACCTCAATAGACGCATTTGTTATAATGTTATAGAGCAATAAAAGCCATCGGTCCAATAGACCGATAGTGTGTAAGTAAGTAATACTAAACATTATAGTATGTAGCTAAGGTTAAGACATCTTTCTGAATGATTTTTATGTGCAAGACATTAGAAAGATGTTTTAAAGACTCTTTTAAAAGTTTGATGTTTATCCTATCTGGGTCCAACAACAAAATTAGCAGTAATAATATATTATTATTTTTTTAATAAATAAAAATTGCTGAGTATTAGAGTACGTAATTTGAATCCGTAACACGTTCAATGGGTGGCTCAAAATTCTAGTCCACAAATCTCTACTGTTTCTCTAACTCTCAGCTATATTTCAAACTAACGTAATCGTTTATTATTTTTTATGTCACAGGTGAAAGAATTTACTGACTTTACAGAGAAACAAGCAAAGTACTTTCAAACGAATAATATTATTGTAACAATGGGAGGGGACTTTACGTACCAGCAAGCTCAAATGTCATTTACGAATCTTGACAAGTTGATAAGGTACAAAAAAATGTCATTAAACCAAACTTCGGTTTAGCTTTTTGTGTCGTTTCTTCACGTAGCTACTTTTTTTCGTTTTTAATATGTAAATATAATCGTGATATAACCAGCCACCCATTAGCGCTTTATCGAGATTCAAAGTATCGACAAATACTAATTTTGTTAAATAATTTATTTGATTTCTTTATATAATTGCATTCATCATTTCATATGTTGATATTCATGAGTTTCATTGTGATAAACTCGTATGGCTTAACGCAGGTGGAGCTGTTTCGTGCTTTTTGCGAAGTACAGTCACGACATTATGGCACTAATAATATTATTATCACAATGGGCGAGGATTTTAATTATCAAGACGCAGAAATGTGGTTTGTTAACCTGGATAAGCTGATTAGGTGAGCTATGGGTGAGCTCGTTATTTTCAACATCGAATTAAAGAATAAAACTATAAACCAATAGTTTTATTAAAAATTGGATCATGTTTTTCAGTAACATTAAAAACAAATGATGTTTTTTTTTCATAATTCCAATCAAAATTGTAATTAAAAATGAAAATTTCAACAGGAATATTCTCCATATGAATTATATTTCTGTTAATAGTATTTTACTTGTTTCGAAAGTATAAAAATTGTTTAAAATTTTTCAGATATACAAATGAATTGCATGGAGCTGAGCTAAATGTTTTTTATTCAACTCCGTCGTGCTATCTGAAGGCATTGAATGATTTGAACGTATCGTGGCCCACGAAATCTGACGATTTCTTCCCCTACGCGAGCGACCCTCATTCCTACTGGACTGGCTATTTCTCGTCGAGACCTACGCTCAAATATTTCGAGAGAATGGGAAACAATCTCTTACAAGTAAGTTTTTTGGACTCCGTTATGAAATTAAAAATAAAAACGAATTATTATCATTGTAAATTTAGTTTCAATTTCAGTACTGCTCGTTTAGTTCCTTTTTAATAATTTTTTCTATATTTTTTTTCACAATTTTTCAAAAATTTGGCATAAGTTTTTGAGGGCAGATAATATTTATTTCAGATAATAAAACAATTGGCGGTTCTGACGAATATTAAATCGGAAGATGCGAAAATCGATCATTTCCGCGAAGCTATGGGCATAATGCAGCATCACGATGCAGTTACCGGGACCGAGAAGCAGCACGTTGCTAACGATTATGCGCGAATTTTGCACACGAGCATGAATCATGGAGCTGAAATTATATCCGAAGCCCTTGGGTAATTTTCTATTCGCTAAAATGAGAAAACAAAATTATTTTCATAAATTAATTGTCAATTTACTGATTTTGTCGAAAATCATTGCTGCAGAAAATGGGCCGTCAAAGACAAAAATAAGGACGATGGTGTTTTGCCGAAATTTCACTCTTGTATGCTCCTGAATATCAGCTCTTGCCATGCTACGGAAGACAACAACAATTTCGTTGTCACTATTTACAATCCTTTGAGCCAAACTGTTATGCCATACCATATTGTGAGAATACCAGTTCAAGGAAAAGCTTACAGCGTCAAAAATCCGGATGGTAAAAAACTGACACTTCCAAAAACCTGCAATTATATTTATAAAAATATCGATCTTTTTTCGTATTTAGTTTTTTAAAGAAACTGCTCTATTTTTTATCTTTGTTACTCAGTTGGAAAAATTCCAAAAGTTACCTCGTGTAAGAAACAATTTTGTGTCAGAATTTTAGTAAATTGATATGTTTTAAGTTGGAAGAAAAAAACAGAATATTTTAAAGTATCGATTAAAAATAAAGTAATGATTTTCTGAAAATTTAATATAATTGAAGAATTTGTTCAGGAGTGGAAATTACGTCTCAGCTCGTACCGATCCCTGCTCCGGTGAAAAAAATGGCGGGACGAGTAAGCAAAGCTACGAGTGAATTGGTATTCCGTGCTGATCAGATTGGAGCATTGGGTTATCAATCTTTCTACGTGAGTGAAAAATCGAGCGTTGTCGAGATGAACGGAAAGGATTCGATGGCAGAAATTTCATCGATCGGTGGCGAGGTATGTCGTTGAGAAACACAAATTATTGTGTATATATCGTTTCGTATTATTTTTTCACGCTTTTTCTTATTTTTCTTTTTTTTCGTACAAATTGTGTAAAAAGTGTTGTGTGTGTAAAAATAAATAGTGATAAATTTGAAAAATTTGTTCACAGTTGTACAATATAACAGTGAACGACGTAGGAAACGTTGAGATTGAGTGGAATAACAGAACGGGAATAAAATTGGAGCAATCGTTCCATTACTACGAAGGAGCTGAGGGCAACAACGAAGTTTTCGAAAATCGATCCTCCGGTGCTTATATCTTTAGGCCTAAAAGCCCAACTGCGAGAAACATCAAATATGCGATATCAAAGAACTTTTACAAAGGTACGAAAATTAGTTATAATTTTTATTTTTTTTTTCCAAAGACAAAACTAACTTCAATAATTCAATAACATAATCATAAAATTAATTAACTATTAACAGTGATGAATTTTTAGAAAAATGGACTATTTCACGAATCCATCCAGGAATAGTCTTTAAAATTCTACCCTCGAATAATGTCAGTAATTTTTTCACTCTAATAAAGAATTTATAGAAATTATTTTGTAAGTTCGAGTTTTATGCCACCCTAACGGATCAGCGAGTCCCTAAAATAAGTCCCAAAAAGTCCCATTTGGGACTCGGGCTTCCCTTTCATGCACAAATTTTTCTGTGCAAGCAATTGTTTTGATAATATCTGGATATGGGGTTTTTGGGATCGCTGATAACGAATCTGGAATCAAATTTTTGAAATTCATGATGGCGAATCCAATATGGCGGAGCAAAAAATTTTAAATATTGCTCTAGCTTTGAAATTTTGTATATGCCAGTTTTTAGGATTATTGATAACGAATCTGGAATCAGATTTTCGAAATTCAAGATGGCGGACAAAAAATTTAAAAAAATATAATTAGCTTCGAAATGTTGTATATGGGGGGTTTTGGGGTGCCATATTGAATTCGCCATCTTGAATTTTGAAAATTGGATTTCGGATCCGTAATCAGCGAACCCAAAGACCCCTACGAACAAAATTTCTCAGCAAGAGTGATATTTTCAATTTTTTGGTCCGCCATCTTGAATTTCGAAAATTGGATAAAGGATTCGTAATCATCGGCCCCAAAAACCCAAATATACAAAATTTCACTGCCAAAGCGATATTTTTTATTTTTTGGTCCGCCATATTGGATCCGCCGTTTTGAATTTTGAAAAACGGATTTTTGATCCGTGTTCAGGGACCCTTAAGGATATGGGTCAGTCGGTATCTCGCCACCGTGAGTGCGAGAGCGTGAGCTGCAAGTTTCGAAATTGAAATTCTTCGACAGGGTTTGACCGATTACAAAAAGGCCCTATTAGCCCATTTTTGCCATCGTCCTACGTGGGCTGACAGTTTTTTTGTAATCGGTCAAACCGTATCGAAGAATTTTAACTTCGAAAATTTGAATTGAGGTTAGGTGACTGATCCATTTTCTTAAGAGGATGAATCAGTCACCTAACCTCACCTCGAATTTTCGAAGTTGAAATTCTTCGATACGGTTTGACCGATTACAAAAAAGCTCTGTCAGCCCACGTAGGACGATGGAAAAAATGGGCTAATAGGGCCTTTTTGTAATCGGTCAAACCCTGTCGAAGAATTTCAATTTCGAAACTTGCAGCTTACGCTCTCGCACTCACGGTGGCGAGATACCGACTGACCCAAAATATCGGTATGTTTACGACCAAACTTCACCAGGAACGAGTTTTTTCCGAAAATATAGCATTTTTTGTTTTATTTGTTTATAACAAAAAGAAATGTTCGATAAGCGGTTTTCGGGAGTCACGCACTGTTAGGTTCATGTCTGAAGATCATATGAAAACTTATCGCGTGCAAAAATATCTAGAGAGTGATATTTTAGAGCTGAAAGACTGTCAGGAAAAAGGTGTCACGTGTACGTGACACCGTGCACGAAAGGATTAAGTCGACAAAAGTGACCCCAAAAATGGAGTCCTAAATGGAACTTTTTTTCCCCTCGCTCGGTGTGAACTGGAAGTGACACGTCATGAGTTCCTAACTGGGACTCGGAGTCTCAAATAGGGACTTTTTTGTTGAATTTTCACTCCTAAAAAAGTTTCTATTTGGAACTTTTTCCCCTGGGAGTCTCAGTTTGGGACTTTTTTCGAGCGAGGCAACCAGTACAAGCGATTCGCTGTATACCTGCTATTTGTACTCTGTACGAGACCATCTTTTCAGACGGTCACAGAGTGTTACGGCTCCGGTAATATATGCCCATCCGGCGGATGATGCGTGCTCGCGAAAACGCTTGACTGTGCGCCACGCTGTGGCTGGAGCGAGAAGCGAAGAAAAAGTCCCAAATTGGGGCTCGGAGTTCCAAATAGGGACTTTTGTTTGAGATTTTACTCTTAAAAAAAGTCCCTATTTGGGACTCCAAGTCCCAGTTTGGGACTGATGACGTCACGTCCGATTCATACCGTGCGAAGGGAAAAAAGTCCCATTTGGGACTTCATTTGGGGTCACTTTTGTCGACTTTAAGCCCCGAGTCCCAAATGGGACTTTTTGGGACTTGCTGATCCGTTAGGGCTCAACTGAATAAAAGTATTTCTTTGAATTTTATTATTTTTCAGGTCCTTTGGTAGAGGAATTACACTTATCTGTTAACGACTGGATCAGCCAAATTGTGAGAATTTATAATGGCCTGGATAAAATCGAATTCAATTGGATGGTTGGGCCGATACCGACGGATTTGTGTGTCGATTTTCTCACGTCATTCCATTTCCTAGTCTGTCGTTCTTCTTTTTCAGTAAACAAAAAATGCTAACACTTTGTTTTTCAGGGACAAAATTGGTAAGGAAATAATAACAAGATACTCGAGTACTTTAGTATCGAAAGGAACGTTCTTTACGGACAGCAACGCACGAGAAATGCTCGAACGTAAAAAGGATTATCGTCCATCCTGGAATCTTGAACTGGAGGAACCGATCTCTGGAAATTATTACCCAATCACCTCGAAAATATATCTTAAAGACGAAGATAAAGCACTGAGGCTCAGTGTGTTGGTCGACAGAGCTCAAGGAGGCTCGAGTTTGCGAGATGGAGAAATCGAACTCATGGTTATTATTATTAATCTCAATTTTTATTTGTTTTTAGGTACAAAAAGCCTTTTTTTATATTGCAAAGTATTTTATTAAAAAATATGAATTTTAGCTTCACAGAAGATTGCTCAAGGACGACGCTTTCGGTGTAGGCGAAGCTTTGAATGAAACAGCATTTGGCAAAGGGCTGATTGCCCGGGGGCAACACTGCGTTTTTATTAGTGATTCAGCGGACCTCGATGGCTCCGCACTTAAGGAAAAATTGTCCACAATGGAATTAGCCCTACGTCCTTGGACCCTCATAACGCCAGCGAACGATGTCACTTTTGAGGAATGGCGAAGCAAATACAACATGCAGGCAAGTTTATTTTTTTCAAATTATTTCGTATTTTCGATTTGGGTGAAGTTTTATTTATTTTTTCGAACTTTTGGCTCGAATTTACGTGGAAAATATATTACTGATCGCGCAGGGCAATGGTCTCCGGAAAAAACTGCCACCAAACGTACAAATTCTCACGCTCGAACCCTGGAAAGAAAACGATATATTGTTGAGACTCGAGCACATATTTGAAGTTAACGAAGCGGGGACACTTTCGGAGCCGGTTACAATCAACATCAAGGTGCGTATGAAATAATTGACAACATTATTCCTTTTCTTAATCGACTCTATCAATATCTGTGAAAAAATATATTTTTTTCCAAATTTTGAGGTTTTTAGATTTTTCGAAAAAATGGCAATTGCTTACTCGATATTGTTTTCATAAAAATAATAAAAGATTGAATTTTTTATTACATTGATTAAAATTCTGTGATTTCAACAGAAACTTGAACCATTCAAAGCGTTATAAAGCCATAAAACTGAAATGAAAGAAGTTTTTAGAAGCTTACTTCAATATTATTTCAACGATATCTTTTTTTTAGGTTTTAACTAAATTTTGAATACGAGTAATTTGATCATGTTTGAATGTGGTTTTTCGTACTCTTTCTATTTTAGGACTTGTTTGCACCGTTCACGATACTTTCAATTCACGAAACAACTCTTGGAGGAAATCAATGGATTGAAGATATGAAGAAACTCAAGTGGTATCCCGAATCGAATGACATCGATAGAGATTTCTTCGAAAATTACACTTCACCGTTATCAGTCAACGACTTTGAAATTAATGTTTTAATGAAGCCAATGGAAATTAGAACGTTCATAATTAAGGTGGCCCGAAAATGAATTTCTTTTTTTTTAAGGTAGATCGGTGACGGTTACGTGATCTTTGCCCTATTTACTGTAGACCAGTTTGCAAATATACAATTTACTTTAAAATTATGAGGGACCGAGCCAAGATGGCAGAAGGGAAAGTTGGAGGGAAGAGAAGGCCTGGGAAAGTGGACAGAGAAAGTGGAGAAGGGAACGGAAATGGGTAAAAAGTACGAAGAACGAGGAGGTGAGGAAGGAAAGTGTGTAGTGAAGAAATGGGAAAAGGAAGAGGCGGTAAAGAGGAGGTATATAAGGACGGAAAAAGGAGGCGAAAGGTGAGGTTATGGTCGGCGGGAGGAACGGTGGAGAAAAGAGAGCGAAAGATGAAAGTGGCGACACGGACCGACAGCGGAAGAAAAGGAAAGGAGTGGCCCGCCACGTCCCCTCTTTCGCCCATGGCGCGCGCTCTCTTTTTCTCGTTCAACAAGAACATAATATGTATAATGGTTGTTTTATAACTAAGGTCGCGATTTTTTAATACTTTTTTTACTTTTCTTAAATTCTTTTTTTTTACTTTTTTTTTAAATGAAAAAAAGTATTTTTTATAAATATCAAATATACTTCTCCATAGTAAATTTTTAACACTTTTTAATTACAATAAAATCTGAAAATCTCATTGAAAATGTTTTATGAGACTGTGCGCCGATAAATTCAACGACGATATTAGCAGGTTAAATAAATAAAAAAAAAACAAAACAGGGCGATCAACGTCGATTCGTTTGTTTCTTTTTGTTCTTCGTAACCAACAAAAAATCTCGACAATTCCCTTTCGTCCAGACCAACGAGCAGGACCGGTTGTGTTGGAGAAAATCGAAAAAATATTTATTTTAGAAAAAACAATATTTAAAACCGAAAATGTCGAAATCTGCATATTTGGAAGAAGATTCGTCGTGGGCTCAAACTTTCATGACTGTGACGCCACAAGACGATGGATTTCTTCGTGAAATTGAGGATACAGCAATCGTTTCGGGAAATGCCGCTGTCCCGTTGAATTTGGAGACATGGAACATTGTGCTTCGACGTTCTCTTTTAAATACGACCAAAGATTTCATCGATTCTAAAGAATTGGAAAAATCCGAGCGCATTGCTACAGAAACTCAAACTTATTTGCAAGGCGTTCCTAGAGTCGATTTACCCCTCGTTTATCGAGACGAAGCTACGCAAACTCTTTACATTGGAAAAGATGAAAAGTGCAAGTTCGAAAAGGCCTTCGATGACATAATCAGTGAGTTTCTAAATTTGATTATTTATAATAGTGCAGTGCTGAAAAAAATTCCCCACTTTTCACAATTTATTTTTTAACTTATGTAAAATTTATAATTGGACGATAATTTTTCATTATTTTAATCGAAAAGTTCATCAACGAGATTATTGTAAATTCTGTAAACATTTTATTACTTTAATATTGAGAAAAACTTAACATTGATTTCATGATTAAATTTATGGCATTTTTTAAGGGAGGAAAGTCATATAAACGTACGTTTTGTCAAGATTTTTTTATAAAGAAATGAAATAGTTTATTGAATTAACATAAAGCATATCTCAAAATATACGATGTAAGGTATATTGACAAATTTTTTTTGACTAAAATATTTCAAAATGGCGGCGCCACAGCTGCTGGAAGCAGATTTGCGTCGTGCAGCCTACAGGTCTCAAATCTCAACTAAAATTTAAAAATCAAATTTTTATTATTAAAATACATTAATACGCTTTGCATGGCGAAGAGAAAAAAAATAAAAATTTAAGACCATTTTGAAAAAAATCACATACAAAAATAAGCGATTTTTTTCAAAATGGTTCTAAATTTTCATTTTTTTTCTTCTTTTCTCTCTTTAAAAAAAATAAAAAATTTAGGACCATTTTGAAAAAAAATCACTTATACAAAGATAAGTGATTTTTTTTTTCAAAATGGTTCTAAATTTTTTATTTATTTTTAAGAGAGAAAAGAAGAAAAAAAATTAAAAATTTAGGACCATTTAAAAAAAAATCACTAATTTTTGTATTTTTGTAAATGGTCCTAAATTTTTATTTTTTTCTTTTTCTCCATCATGCAAAGTGTATTAATGTGTTTTAACAATAAAAATTTGATTTTTTCATTTTGGTCGAGATTTGAGACCTGTAGGCTGCACGGCGAGTATATTGACAAAAAAAAATTGTCAATATACCTTACGTCGTATATTTTGAGATATGCTTTATGTTAATCCAATAAACTATTCCATATCTTTATAAAAAAATCTTGAAAAAACGTACGTTTACATGACTTTTCCCCGTTAAGTAGCTAAAAATGTTGCCATTATTTTTTCGAAAATTGAACGATATTGATTTCCAATTGAAAAAGTGTCTATAAAAAGTGAAAATTGTGGTATTCGAAATTGATCAAATTAGATGGATTGACAAATTTTCAGCTGTCATGAACGAGAAGCCACTGCCCAAATGGAAAAAAAGTCAGTACGTCCAAACGATGATTACGTTCGAGAGTGTAGCTTCGTTGGTCGATATTATAGGAGATTTGGAAACGAATAGTTCCGAGGCAGATTTCGAAAAATCTGATCCGATGATTTCAGCAGGTGTAATCGAGTCGTTGGATGCGTTAAATTTTTTGGTTGACCGAGCTCTTTGGATGTCCGAACCGGTACCAATATCGAAGACCGAAACGAAGGAGGCAGAGGTCGAAACAATGCTAAAGTACAATCACGCATTGAAAAAATTGACGATCGATCACGAAGTGCAAACAGATTTGACTTGCGATCCGAAATTTTCAAATTCCATGCTAGTTTCTGGGTACAATGGGACTAAAGATATTTCTAGGGAAACCGTCGGGTCAGATTTAGAAAAAATCGATAGTGAAATCGAGACGAGAGATTTCAGTCGAAAAAGCGTCGAGTCAGAAAAAAACGAGCGTGAAATCGAGATAGAAGATTTTGTTCGAAAAACCATTGAGTCGAATTTAGAGAAAAACGACAGTGAAAACGAGACAAAAAATTTTGTTCGAATAACAGAAAATAGCGACACCGAAACGAAAGACTTTCGTAAAGAAACGATCAGGACAAGTTTGGAAATGGATTCATCGCTAAGACATTCAAGGATAACTACTGGAATACACAACAATTATGAGCCGAAGTTCAGGACGCGGTCCCGTTGGGAACATGAGAATCAACTTATGAGTTCTCACAGATTGCCAAGTCCAATTTCATCAATGAGACCCTACTTGGTACCATCTCCATCAAAGCAGTGGGAAGAACAAAAAACTGAAAACATTTTATTGACAAATATCCAATCCTACGTCTCGAGAAACCGTGAGGAAGCTGCTCAAGATCCGAATTTGGAACCCGCATGTTTGTCACGCAAATCGATCCGTAAAAAAAGTAGTAGCGAAAGCGTTTCTTCGAATAGTCACGTCTCTTACAAAAGGAGTTTATCCTCGTTACGCTCGAAGACAAGTAGCAAAATGCCGGTCAAATATGGACAAAATTTACCAGCTGGAGATGAGCAAGCTTTGAAACTATTGAAAGACACTTTTTGCACGAGAAATCGCCCAGAAGAGCCGCTGCCAAAAAGGGGCGCATGCAGGTGTCCAAAAGAGAGAGAAGAGTTATTACTTCCCAATGAAATCCGATGAAAGCAAAGAATTGAATTTTACTGAGTATTTTTTCTTTCGTTCTTGGCGAAAGAAATGTTCTCCTCCGGCAGTCTCGGTTTTAAAGCTGCACTTTTTTACACTCCAATAAACGTGCATTAAATAGAAATATAAAAAATGGTCACACGTTCACTAAAATGTTCGTAGAGTTCAAAGTAGAATAATAGTAAATTGAGTATTCTGTAGGCAAAGAAAATAGCAAAATCTACTCGAATTAAAATCGACGTTGCTAAAAGATAGAATAACTTAACGAAAAGTCAATTGTCGAAATAATCTTTTTATTGCCAGAAAAATTCTCAAGTCGATGTACGCACAGATACACTTGCTTCTACAATTTATATTTATTCCATCATCACAATGAAAAGTTGTACGCAGTGCGATTAACTATGCGCAATGTATGGAAAAAAAAAACAGATTTTGTTTTTTTCATTCGATAACAAAATGATACGCTTTTTTCTACTCAAGTAAATGCAAAAGTAACAAGAGTTTTTCTTTTCTCTTGTAAAACATCAGTACAGAATATCAAGCATTTCTCTCTTCAGAAAAAGTTGCAGAATGTAAAACAGCTCGAAAAAGAAACAGATCCAAACGATTTGGTTTGTTTTTTTTTTTACTAACAAAGAAACGAGATTGGGAAGAATTTCGTACCCAAATATCAAACTCTTCGTTCACGTTCTCTCGTGATTTGTTTTTTTTTTTTTTTTTTTATTCTGTAGGAATAAACTGATGAGTAAAAAATAAATGTATTATTCGTTTTTGGTGTGCGTTGTTGTGGTTTGTGAGACTTTGTATTACTTAATAAATACTTAAAAATTAGAGAGTAAAAATTATAAATAATGATAAGAAACGTTTTTTATCCCTGGGATTGTTCCGAATGGAAAGACAGTTCTTATGGGTGTTATTCCGTCAAGGCTTCAAGAGTATGACACGATGATAAAAGTTGCATTTTATTATTGCTGATTCACTCGATTTTAAGGATGATTTTTTGCAGGTGAGTGATGTATTGCTGTAGCTCTTCAACCCCTCAAGTTTTATGGATGCATTCGATGGAATTCAATCTGGCAAAAAGGCTCCGAACTCAAAGGG
Organism: Rhimphoctona megacephalus; assembly: GCA_963989365.1. Taxonomy (NCBI): domain Eukaryota; kingdom Metazoa; phylum Arthropoda; class Insecta; order Hymenoptera; family Ichneumonidae; genus Rhimphoctona; species Rhimphoctona megacephalus. The sequence continues at coordinate 25,892,727 of OZ022415.1, forward strand.
TTGAAAATAATGTGAACGTGTTAATGAAAGTATGATTTTCGATGAAATTTTGGCGGAAAAATATCTGTTTGGCATTGAATTTTGTTTCGCAGACTGCGATGCGAAGTTATGAGACGAAAAATATTCTTGCATCGTCCCTTCTACTCTAAAATCGAATCATTTTTTTCTCTTCATCGCAAAATACCGAATACGATATTAATTTATCTTTTTGTACTCAATTAATATTATTCAGCCTCTTCGTTGTTCTAATAATCAGCTTTTTTCACGAGAGCAGAAAAATGTCTCGCGGAGTGTAACGATCGATTCATTGAATCAATCTAAACCACAAGAGTTTCAGGAATCTTCTGCGAGGACTATTATAATTGACGACTTGTGTTGCTGAATTCTAACAAGTTTTGTAAATTTTTTTTGTTCTTCTTTTTAAATTGCTATCTAAACACTTAAAGTCGCTCGTTTTCTTCCGCTTCGTCCTCAGTTTGCGAGTCCTTCGCCGTTACGTCGGTCATCTGCTTTTCCTCTTCCGAAATATTCGCCACTTTCTGAGCTTGACTGTAATCGTTCCACGGTTGAATATCCGCAGAACCAAAAAGCCAAAATAATATCGTTGCAGAAAAGAACACCGCTGCCGAAATCCAGAACATTATGCGCCATTCTTCGACACCGTTCTGTGAAATATAAAAAAAGATTTCATTTATTTGATTTCACTGTATTATTTCTTATATAAATAATACAAATTAAAATTGCCAAATTATTCAATACGGGAACAAATCGACGATACTATTAATCACTTTTTCCACTTATTCTCTCAATTAAATTTTACGCATTAGAACATTTGTTCCCTACCTCGTTATTAAATAATTACGAACAATTAGAAGTGAATCGGTATATTTTCTTTTTCAACATAAAAAAATGACATTAATCCTAGAACCCCACAATCTATTTTTTCCAATGTAAACCCCACACTGGGGGAAATAATTACCCCAACGTTCTCTTTAGCATAAAATGTTCCTCGTATGCGATAATAAGGTTTAATTCTATACCATTCTCTTCGTTTTTTAATAACGAAGATAATGGTGTATGATAAAGTAGCATTTTGTAAATATTTAATGATGAAAACTCTATAAAACGGAAGAAATGGTTTTAAAAAAATTGATTCGGGAAGGAAATTTGACATTTTCGTGGGGTAACTAATTACCCCGTTGTGGGGTTCTAGAGTTAAAGTTCAAATAATTGGGGAAATAAGAAAATATATATTTTTTTTCCATGAATTTCTTATATTTGAAGTTTTCTAAATTTTCATCGTTATTTTAGTTTTTGCATTCCAAAAAAACTTGTGCGATTCTCTTTTATCGATACTTTAAAACAACGTTGGCTTCTAATAAAGAATGCAAAGAATTTCATTGCATTGCAACGACAGGAACATCGAGATCGTAAAAAAAGTAGGAAACTTTTTTGGAAAAAATGATTGAAAAAGAATGTTACTCTTTCGTTGGTTAATGCGCCGATAATCGGCGGTATGATGAATCCAGGAAAACTGCCGAAAGTATTCATTATTCCATAAAGAGATCCGGCGTAATTTGGCGCTAGATCTTGATGATTTTGTAAACTGGTTTGACAGGCAGCACCGTTCAGAGCTAATGCTAAGATGAGCATTATTATAGCGACGGTTGAATCGCAACCGACGTAAGTCATGATTATCAAAGCAGCGCCGGGTCCAATATGAGCTGGAAAAGAAATGAATGTTGTATAATTGTTATTTAAATAATCGAAGCTTCAATGTTTGATGAAAAAAAAAAATCGATTTTCACGTTCTGAGGACTAAAATTCTTATACAAAATGGTATTTTGCTGTACAAATTTGATACACGTTTAACAAAAAGTTAAGATAAACTTACAGAAAATCATGAATATTTTTCTTATCCACTGAACGGTGAGTATGTCGTTTCTCCTCACGTAATCCCCGGCAGCAGCGAACAAAACACCAGCTCCAAGACGCGCGATGTAAGGTAAGCCTGTGAGGAATCCACCCTAGAAAAAAAATCCTAAATCAAACATCACGATCAATCACATAATTTTTAATTTAACACAATTCTACTATTTATAAATTGCCATACCGATTTCATATTGAATCCTAGTACTTCCAGCGTATACTTTGGTCCATTAGTCGCGATAAAGTAGATTCCCCACATATTAGCAAAGTGAGCCCAAAGAAGGACGAGGAATGGTGGTGAAGTTGCCATTGCTAAAAACGGTAGTTTAGCCTGTGAACGACATTGCAATCAAATGTTAATTTATTTTCTCACCACCTCAATATATATTTATTTAAAAATTGTAGTTTTTCAAGTTATTTGAAAAAGAATAAAGCAAGAAAGTTTTTACAACTTTATTCGTTAGATAAGATTATTAACGTACTTTCAAATCTTCACATTAGGAATTGATATTTATTTGTATATTTAATAAGAAATTACGATCTATAATCCAATATCCAATCTTTATATATCTTAACCTTTTGTTTCGACACAGTTGTGCCAATTTTTTCTTTAATGTACGCCTTTTCTTGATCGGTTATCGTCGGATGTGAGTCGGGTGTATCGTAAGCGAGGAAAAACCACAGAGCATAAAAAACGAGCATAATGCCACTGGTAACGTAATAAGCAGCTTGCCATCCATACGCGCTGATGACCCAGCCGCAAAGTGTAAGTGTGACAAAAGTTCCAAAAGGACCACCTTGCATGGTCCACACGAACATGCCCTTTTCACTGGGCGGTACCCATCTCGCAATCATCGCGTGTAAAGCTGGATAAACGGCACCCTTAGGGAGGAAAATAATGACGACAGCTTTAAATTCACTGGTAAACCAAAGATTTATATCGTCGTTGATTTTTCATTAAAACTTGTAAATTTCAAGGTCAGTATGAAGTCTAGCGGATGAAATGTTCGGAAACTTACCCCAAAGAAACCCATGATGAAACGAAGCGCAAATACGAAAGTATAGTGAACTCCGGAAGCCCATGGCATCAGAATATTTAACAGTGCGGGAATTAATGTCGCAAATCTATATACGATACAGGGATACGTTTTGTTAGTTCTATAACATCGTGTGAATTTTGAGGGAAAAAAGTGTGCAGCAATTCTACAGGAAAAATGATTCGCTAATTATTCTTGATTTCTAATTAAATTAATAAATAATTCATTCTTATTAATTAAGATTATGTGAGACACGTTCAACCAGTGAAAATTCTACGTCCAAATTTTCTCCTCGAGTAGCTCTCAAGTAAACAAAGAGAACCGATTCGTTTTTTTATTTTGAATTTTAACGGAGCGGAGTTCTTTTTTTATTATATAAATGTCCAGTGGTTTGGAGACAGCTTGGAAATTTTAAATCTCAAAAAATCTTTAGCTAGTTATGATTGAATATTTTTTTTTTGTTAATTTACATTCTTAATTGCACATGTACTTACGCTACAACTCTTGCACCTCCATATTTTTCAGCCAACATCCCAGCGGGCATACTCGCTGGTAAAACTCCATAAAAATATCCCGCTAAAAGGGCCCCTACGATGTGCTGATTCCACTCGTAACGTTCTCCATACTAAAATTCAAAAAATCTTCAATCAGCTAAAATGTTTTTCAATCTCGTTGATTCAGTGCAGGTGAAAAAAGCTTTTTGAGAAAAACCATCGTGTTGGGATATTACACAATGAGTAACGAAAAAAAAAAAAAACATAAAGATACTGAACGATAATGCACGAAAGCCTTGGACAGTGAGCGCGAGTCGAATTCCAATTGACGTGGAATGTCCCGCATACATATATCAAGAGCTTCGTGACTAGTTCAATATTTTATTATTTTATTTTCAGCGAGACTACGCAGTATTGAACCGATGATCGACTTACTAAGATTCTGCTGGCTAAACATAGGCACGATAATTTTATTTCAATGCTTTTTGTTCGATTTTTCTTGCAATAAATCTATTCACGCCAACTCATCTGATGGCGGATTCTTTTTTTAGTACAACTTCAACAGTATTTTGTCAATTATTTTTACTGTTTAAATTCTTTGTGATTCCAATAAAGTTTTTGGTTTTTCTCAAGATTTTTTTGAAAGATTTATCTCTGTTATTTTACCTTCTATAATGAGCTAAAACTTTGAGCTGTAAATTAAAAAAATCCGAAATAAGAAATAGGAAAATATTACAAGACAATTTTCATTTTAGGATGAAAATAAATGTGTACACAAATAGAAAAATCTTTCGTTGCGCTCGAACGATTAAAATCTCAATAACTAATTTTATCTATAAACAGAGAAAATTCTAAAGTTGACAATAAAAGAATGTTGCGTTGCAAAAAGCCATTTTCGTCTCTGCTACTCGTTCAAAAATCTATAATTAACACTAACGAAAAAAAAAAACTGTACTTACGTCCGGCAATATTCTGGTACCGTTGATAGTTGAATTGAGAGAGTGTTCGTGATGAACACAAGCATCGGATTCTTTGCTTTTGCCGGTCGGTGCGCTGACCATCGCAACAATCGTTATCGATAAATTCGTTCGTATGACGTACGAAAACATACAAGCCAAAAACATTAAGGCTCCGAGGATACCTCGCCGAGGTATCCTCTCTGAAACAACAAATTACTATTTTTCAAACGTACAAACAAAAAAATATAATTTACGAAGTCGTACAGAGCCTCATTTCACTTGTCAAAAGTGCGATCGTCATGCACCATTTCTAAAAACATATTTGACCTCAATTTTACGAAGTACGAATTATCTCTATGAACTGTACATTGCAAATATTGACACGGAGGATTAATCGTTCGAAAAATACTGAATCTGTGCTGGGTAAACATTGCGACAATTCATAAAGTTGTTTTAGTGCTATAAAAAGTATAACATTTTGACAATTTTTTAAATTTAATGACAATTTTTTTAATATGAGACCACACGTTTTTTGTTTTAGAAAAATAATTTAATACGTTTTTGCAATTGGAAAAATACTTGCAACTTGTACCAAATTTATAACTTTCGAAATATTGAGATAATAATGATGCAACAGTATTATATTATTGTTGGAAGAACATAGAGATTAAATATATCAGAGCAAGTATTTTGAAACGATAGTGGAACATTGAAACACGAATCAGGGCACATATCGAAGAGATTTATCATTGAAGATTATTGTATAGGTGATTACTGTTTGACTCGATTGGCGATGTCACGAATCGGATTCCATTCGTGAGAATATTACTCCGGACAATTGGAACCGGCATATCTTCAATTGATCTAAATAGGGGCGTGTATTATATGACTCAATTTAAAATAATTAATAAAAACAGCACCGAGTGGGGTCACTAAATAGCACTGCGAATTAACGCTTCGAGGGATTAAATTCGACTACAGAATATCGGTTGCAAGATTGAGCCTCAATGGCATTTACAGTTTTAACGAACGGCGAAAGAGAAGAATGCAGAGGATATTTGTTCGTAAAATTAATGTCTTTGAAAACCTTATTCTCTTTCGACGAGCAGCACGGATCAGATAAGAGGAAGATAAGCATTCATTGCGAAAAAAAAGGGAATAAATATTTTTTTCTCGTTTGTAATGACACTGAATCTGTCAGAATGAAAATCGGTAATGTTTTAACAATAAAAAAATAATATAAATAATACAATTTTCGAGTAAAACGTCATGGAAATTTTATTGTTTTCAATTTCTTTGAATCTTTTTTTTACATACCAGTGCATATGGGGCATTCCACGCCAAATCGGCCACTCTTGAAATTCGCATTTTTTATTGTTTTGATTTTTTTTTTCGATAGAGGTCATTAAAAGGAACTCGTCTGATTTTTTTTTAATTTTTATCTCAACACGCTCATCGGAAACGAATTTTTCAAAAATTTTCCGATTTTTTTCTTCAAATATCAATATCTCTCTCAAAAATGCAGTAAACCGAATGGATGAGGGGTCAAAATTTTAGTTTTAAATCGTACTTTCGTTTGAAAATATGCAGAAAATTATCAAAACATTACATGGATCAATTTTTTTCAATTCTAAGTATGAAATGTTTTTTCCCACATAGTTAGCCCCCTTCGATTTTGCTGTTAATTTTTTTATAAAAAACTATTATTTTTTGAGAAATTTTAAGCCTAGTGTGATCGTGGGGAAATCGTCCGTTGTATATTTTCATAATTAAAATTTTTTTTACAATCAATTATCTATAACTCCCTGAAAAATCGAACAAAGCGAATCGTCTAGGGGGTTAAAATTTTTGTTCTGAAATGTACTTTCGTTTAAAGATATGTGAAAAATTATTCGAAATTTACATCACCTAGTTTTTTTCAATTCTAAGATAAAATAACCTTTTTTCATAGCGCTTGTACTAATTAATTTGTTTCTTTAATGTTTGTACGGAAGCATGATTCATTTAATGAATTTTAAGCTAAGTATCAACGTGAGAAAATAGCTAGTTCTATTTTTCAAATCGTCAATTTTATTAAAGATTTTTGTTGTTGATTAGATTAATATTTCCCCACGATCATATTAGTCTTAAAATGCATTAAATGAATAATAGTTTCCTATAAACATTTAACAGCAAAATCAAAAGGGACTGTGGGAAAAAACATTTTTTGCTTATAATTAAAAAATTGATTTATGTAATCTTTAAATAACTGTTGACATATTTTTAAACAAAAAACCTGTCAAAATGAAAAATTTGACCCCCTTATCCATTCGGTTTGTATGATTTTTCAGGGATTTGTGCATGATTAATAGTAAAAAAATCCACAATTTAATTATACAAAATACAACGAAAGATTTCCCCATCATCAAATTAGGCTTAAAAGTCATTAAAAAAGTGATAGTTTTTGATAAAAATTCAAGAGCAAAATCTAACAATGTGGAAAATAACATTTCTCGCTTAGAATTTCAAAAATTGTTATTTTTTTGATGAATTTCTACGTATTCTCATACGAAAGTACGTTTTAAAACTAAAATTTTGATCCCTCATCCATTCGGTTTACTGCATTTTTGAGAGTTATTGATATTTGAAGAAAAAAATCGGTAAATTTTTCAAAAATTCGTTTCCGACGAACGTGTTGAGATAAAAGTTTGAAAAAAATCAGACGAGTTTCTTTTAATGAGCTCTATTAGAGAAAAAAAATCAACACAATAAAAAATGCGAATTTTAAAAGTACCCCATATATTTTTTTTGGAATGGGCTTTGAAGGTTTCGAATCGAAATGTCGTAATATTTATGTTTGTAATTAGCGAAAAAATATCTCAAGACGCTCTTAGATCAATAATTAAAAACATCGATAACTTTTGAAGTGATTGAGTTAAAGTTATGCAAATTTTACGAAATCTATTTTCCGAGAAAAATTCAAATAAAAATAAGGATAAAATTCTAACGCATAAGCGAACATTCTGTTTTCCTTTCTTTTTAATTTAATACATTATGTAAAGTAGTCACCTCGCATCAGAGTATATCACTTATCATTATTTTATCATTTTATTCTCTCGAGTGTACTCGAGATACAAGCGGATATTTAATCGGACAAAGCTCCTCTCGACTTCCGTTAGTTAATGGCGGGAAACGAACTGTTCATGTATAAATAATCTACTAAACTAAAAATAGATTTGATTGTTTGGATAATGAAAAGAAAAATCCTGATTTCTTTGGAGCATTTTTACAATGGTTAAAATTGTCGATTCTGTTTGCAAATTAATCAGTAGATTTCTGAGAAAATCGAACTAAATAGTTGAAGCAATTTTTAGTTGCCTAAATCTGCAAAAAAATCTTTTGAGCCATGCTAAAAAGAGTGATTTTGTTGCATATTAACCGTGCATAAAGATCGTAACTTTTTTATCGATGTCTTTATCGAGAATGAAGTTGTAAAATATTCCAAGAGATGGCGAATATTATCAGACGGACTAACAATGGTAATCGCGTTGTAACCGGAAAAAAAGATCAAACGACCGGAAACGTGTCGTGGTTTTTTTTTATTGCCGCAAACCTTGATCGATTCATTTGCATAAGAGCCTCGTTTCTTTACGTCAATCTAGCGAATAATAAAATTTATTGCATGTGGGAACAAACGTGACGATCTCGTTCTGCTAGGCTTCTTTTTTTGTGTTTTGTATTTTCGCCTCAAATGCTTTTCTTTTGTTTTTTTTTGTTTTTGTACTGCAAAAATAATATATTCATAAGAATTCTCTAACAATTTCTTTGTAAAAATATGTAAATTCTAGAGCATAAAAAGTGATTGAGCCGAATGACTTAAGCTGCCTGTGAAGTTTGCACAAAAAATGATAAACTTTTTAAAACCAACAAAATAACACAGAAACGAATAACAGAAAGAATAACAGACTATAGAACGAAAATATTGCAATAAAATTTTTTTTGTAACTTAGAAATCTTTTCAACGAGGAAATCGATGATATTGCAATAGATAAAAATGAGCTATAAATGTGAAATTGTTCGCAGTACAAGAGGAAGCGTGCAAAAATGTATTTTGCAATTTTCCGATTATTAACTCTGTACTCGAAAAATGTGAATAAATTAATCCGACAGATAACGTCAGCAATTTAAAATCCGGCAACGTCGCTTGAAGTTTAGTGTGCTCAAAAGTCCGTGGGTCAAGGCGGGAAATTTAAAATGCTATATCGAAAATTTTGACTAATTTTGACTAGTCAGATATACAATTTCTGTACAGAATTTTTTCGCTCCAATAAAACGAATCTTTTTAAAACTTTTAGGATCTTTTAAAATTACACTATTTTAACGTTCTAATTTAGATTCCTGTCTTAATCAATGAATAATTGTTAATCGCTGCTTGTACCGTATAAAAGAATATTTTCAATAAAAAAAAAAGATCGAATATTTATTGAGGTGAAAATCCAAAATTCTCGAGGCTATTTTTTCGAGATCTTTTTCTCCACGGAGCAACGGTACAATAATGTTTGAAAATGAATACATTTTTACGAAATTAGTGACTTGTTATATTTGATTTTAATCGAACGAATTTTGAAATTAAGTCGCCTAAAAAAATATATTCTCGTATCAATATATCCAACACGTTTGCAATTGTAAAAAATATTTTTTTATTGAAGTAGGTGCGTTATCCGATCAAGTGCGTTTCAAGGTGTTCAAGTAATTATTCATTTATCACAAATTTTCCGTGAGACGAGCCAGCAACAGAGCAACAGGTTCTTGCTCATTAGAGACCGTACATTCCTATTTGAAAATATTCCATATTTTATTTCATTCTCGTATAAGCGAATTTCTTACAATACTTTTCCAACAACAACTTTGCATTTAATAAAAATTAACGTATTATTGGCATTGCTCTCACGAAGGTGACGAATTCCAGTATACAACAAAAAAGAAAGAAAAGTTCTCTAAAAAGGTAATAAAAAAAGAAAGTTTAGACAATTATTGAATTTTTGGAATTTCGAATTGACTTGAAAACCAATTTGTTAAAAGAAATTCCGGACAATTATTACCTAAAATCGATAAGCTTTGAAAAAAAAGTCCCGGTAATTTTGTTAATGTTACTAAGGTTCGAAAATTCCACTCGACAGAAATTTTTGGCTAGGTCGGAATATTCTCAAGAAGAAATAGAATATCAGATTCGAACTCTGTGAATCGCGAAATATTGCACAACAGATTGTCGAGGCGGAATATTAAATCACGTTTAACGAGGTCCAATGTCAGCGCCAACAACATTCGAATCGAAAGAAAACATTTCGTTTTTCATTCAAATTTGTTTTGTCAGATTTTTTTTGCTATAACGGATTGAATTTTTCGTTGTAAAGACGATGATTGTATAAAAAAATGGCAAATCTTTTTTTTCGTCTTTACTGACTAACGATCTTTTTGGCGTATAAAATATTTTTGTAAAACTACGGGGGATATTTTAACTTGAGACGTTACGCAATTTCTTTGTGTGTACTGAACATGGACAAGACTGCACAAACACAGCAGCTCGGATTACGAACACGAGAAAGAGCAAAATAAAAAAAAAAAAAACGAGAGGCAAAACTAACTGAAGCCAACTGTTTGACGTGTGTCTCTGCATGAAGGTAATCTCGCGTACAGCACAGATAAATATATATAAATATATACATGTATTTATTAGAGTACTTTACGACCTTGTTGAACGTATATTAAATCGTAAAAAAAGATAAATTGTTCTGTCATGAGTTATAAATACAAGAATAGTAATTTAATTAATTTTACGTAATTTATGATATGGCTGCACGTGTTGTCGGTCACATGTGCCGGTAAGTGAAAAAGAAACTGTTTCCATAATCTGAAGTGATAAGTCGTGTGAAAAGTGCTTTTCGCAATTTTCTACGGTCAATAAAAATGACTCCAAATGTCATAGGCACGCTGACTATTTCGAAAAGTTAACCGTAACAAAATTGAAGAATTGTTCATCACTCGCGATCTTTTTTTTTAATTGTCTGAAAAAATATTAATGATTCAGGAATTGTTTTTGGTCTATAAAAACATAACGATCTGGATAAGAAATTAGAATTCCGCGGAAAGAGAATTTGTCAAATCTTCCTGATAAATTTTATAATTATTGCTCTTATTCTTTTCATTCCTAAACAGATCAGCAAGTCCCTAAAAAAATCTCAAAAAAAGTCCTATTTGGGACTCGGGACTTAAGTCGACAGAAGTGACCTCAAATTGGGTTCCACATTGAACTTTTTTCCCCTCGCTCGGTGTGAACCGGACGTGACGTCTGAGTCCTAAACTGGGACTCGGAGTTCCAAATAGGGACTCTTTTTAAGGGTGAAAACTCAAAAAAAGTCCCTATGTAGGACTTTTTCGAGCGAGGTAACCGAAATAAGCGATTTGCTATGTGTATTTCGTACTTCGTACGAGACCATTTTTTCGGACGGTCACAGTGTCACGACTCCGGCAATATATGCCCACCCGGCGTATGATGCGTGCGCGCACAAACGCTTGACTGCGCCACGCTGTGGCCGGAGCGAGAACCAAAGAAAAAGTCCCAAATGGGGGCTCCGAGTTCCAAATAGGGACTTTTTTTTTGAGATTTCGCCCTTCAAAAGTCTCTATTTGGGGCTCATGACGGCACGTCCGGTTCACACCGAGCAAGGGGAAAAAAGTCCCATTTGGGACTCAATTTGTGGTCACTCTTATAATCTTAAGGGGGGAAAGTCATGTAAACGTACATTTTTCAAGATTTTTTTATAAAGAAATGGAATAGTTTATTGAATTAACATAAAGCATATCTCAAAATATACGATGTAAGATATATTGACACATTTTTTTAGACTAAAATATTTCAAAATGGCGGCGCCACAACTGCTGGAAGCAGATTTGCGTCGTACAGCCTACAGGTCTCAAATCTCAACTAAAATAAAAAAATGAAATCTTTGTTGTTAAAATACATTAATACGCTTTGCATGACGGAGAAAAAAAAATAAAAAATTTAGAACCATTTTGAAAAAAAATCAATTATTTTTATATTTTTGTAAATTGTCCAAATTTTTTTATTTTTTTTTCTCTCCGTCATGCAAAGCGTATTAATGTATTTTAACAAAAAAATTCATTTTTTGATTTTAGTTGAGATTTGAGACCAGTAGGCTGCACGGCGCAAATCTGCTTCCAGCAGCTGTGGCGTCGCCATTTTGAAATATTTTAGTCTAAAAAAATTTGTCAATATACCTTACATCGTATATTTTGAGATATGCTTTATGTTAATTCAATAAACTATTTCATTTCTTTATAAAAAAATCTTGAAAAAAACGTACGATTACATGACTTTCCCCCTCTTAAGTCCCGAGTCCCAAGTGGGAGATTTTTTTAACTTTTTTTGGGTCTCGCTGATTGATTAGGGTTATGAGGAGTATTTAACCAAAAAAATACAATACAGATTGGAATGCCAAAGGGAGAATCACGATATTGTTCTTTCCACGATTTTCTCACTGTTACACTTTTTTTGTTTAACCGGTTTTTTTAAAACATGAATGACATTCCATTGATCGACGCTGAAATAGTGAGCTACAGGTAGTCCGTTTAATCTCACGTGTGACGACGAGAGAACGAAAAACCGATCCATCAAACGTATTTCAGAAAATAATTTTCTCAATCTTGATCAATCTTCAGTTTAATTTTCACGTGAATAAAAGTGTGAGATTTTCAATCAAACACATTTTCAATCACTCTGAATGAGATTCATCTAATTTATGAAAAAAAATATACTCGAAAAACCTGTATCAAAAATTAAATAAACTATTTTCCAATCATAAATTAATGAAAAAAAAATCTTTTCAACTCACCGTTTAACTCCCTCAGTGACGCCATCGTTATTTATCCACTTCAATTTTCAGAGTTATTAATTTCACTTAAATTAAATTATTATCCTTGATGTTTTAATTCAATTACTTCTTTCTATTTTATTTAATTTATATTATACACCACCTAACGAAGACATTTACAAATTGTAGATTACGATAAAACGCGTTATTATTTTTCTGTTATTTAGTTTTTCGAACGAGAGAAAGGGGATGATAAAAATTTTTTGGGCGTCTGATTGAACGCGACGCCGAATGGGAACTGAAACCCTGAAGCGCCGATGCTCCGAGGTCAGTTAACGCTACAAGGGGGAATCTTTGAGGATAGTGTCGTGCGTCGTGCGTCCAAACACGCGAGTCCACAGGCGAGAAAGATCAAGCTAGCATATGAGAGCGAGAGAGAGAGAGAGAGAGATAACTAAAAGGAAAAATAGAAAAAGGCAAAAAGAAGAGAGACATGAGAGGAAAGAGAGAGGGAGAAAGAAATAAACAGCGGGAAGTTGATTCGATACGAGACCCTCAACTATTTGGTCTCCGAATGTTGCATCATCCTCGCATTTGCGTGAAATTCTCGTGGTTTTGATTTTCGAGTTCGAGCCTCGTTTACTACTGCAATACGTCGTCTCACGTGGTGTGCGTGGGCGTGTTCCTCCCACTTTTTTATGTGCGACGTACAGGAAAGCTTTGCTTTTTTTACCCGTGACGTACTATCACAGTGGAATTTCGAAGCAAGATTAGCAAAAAATAAAAATCTTTGATTTTTTTATCGAAAACTTCGATTTTTCTGAGCAGAGCAAAATTTTATCACGAGGCTTGATAAATTGTACAACTCATTCAAATTCTAATTGAAAAATCATCGATTGATTTCCAATGTTCCCTAAAAAAATCGACTTTTCTTATTGATCGCACCATTATTTATTATTTCACCATTTTTCTCTCAAGTTTCAATCGGGAATCCGAGAGTTTTGCGTTTTCCCGCCAAATCCCCAGCATCTTGCATCACCCAGTTGCACTACGAAGCGACATGTGATGCAACGGAACGGCTGATCCGCAGTCAAGTCCTATTTTCTTTTTTTTTTCCAAGACATTCGTAATTTTTGTTCAAATCGTTTTGCAATGTTTTCTGATCTCGTGAAACGCAGATCGGAACGAGTATTGATCCATCACGGAGCACGTATTTTCCCAAAGGCATCGACAAGGTCGAACAAGGTCGCCCAGCCCCATAAAAGCGTGCGTTTAATTTTCAACCAAAAGAATTCGCGTCACTCATCATTTCGCTTAATATGTTCTTTCTTACTCTTATCATTGCTGAGATAAAAATTTCCGTTAATACGATAACATTATACGACGACGTGGAGATAATGGAATGTCACTTGAGATTACAAAAAAATCCGATCGGTAAATGCAACTCATCCGATTCAGCCTAAATATATATAACTATGTAAATTAAAAAAACTTGGAGAGATTGATAAGAATTTAATGTCGTTTAATTTTTGACCGTATATATTAAGTAGGCTATCAAATTTGTTCCTATTTATTCATAAAAATGAGGTACTCTGATAATAATGAGACAAACGTCCTGGGATCACTGAAGTTTTTGAAACATTTAGGTCTTTTTTAAAACACTTGTTTTTTTTCGCAAAGTACTTACCGTGGTTTTATGAAAAATTACAACTATGTAATTTGTAAATATTTTTTAGGAATGAGCTTCGATGAAATAATTCATTTTTGTTTTTCAATCTTAGTAATAAAAATGACAGCTATTTTTGGAAAAGTGAATTTTTTCAAATGGGACTTCGAAAACTGAAAGGTTTAAGGTAATATGGCTGCTTTACACTAGTCAAATGAGTGCTAAATTTTCAAAATATATTTATGCAAAGTTCAATTCACTAATTAAATTAATTGAAGGCTGATGTGCATTACAGCATGGCTTATTAACCTAAAAAAAATATTATAACGATGGATTTGCGAAATCATCAACTGATAACTGCAAAATTCGATGATGTCATATTTTCATCGAGATTTTTCAAGGAATAATCCGTATTTTTCAACCGATTTTAATGCACCACGTCTTATTTTGTTCCTCTAGCGATCCGCTGAGAATTCATCGTGAAGGTTTTTTTCTAAACTTGTTAGTATGAAAATTACAGCAATTGATTTATGAACATTTTTTTAGCCAATTAAACAATTAGCTGCAACAGTAAAACGATGAAACTCAGAAAAAAATGCACACGATGAATTCGTAGAGGATCTCTTGAGGAACAAAATAAGACGTGGTGCATTAAAATCGGTTGAAAAATACGGATTATTCTTTGAAAAATCTCGGTGAAAATATGACACAGTGGAATTTTGCATTTATCGGTTGATGGTTTTGCAAATCTATTGTTATTAATATTCTTTTAGGTTAAAAATTAAGCGTCAATTCATTTAATTAGTGCATTAAACTTTGCATAAATGTATTTTGAAAATTTAGCACTCATTTGACTAGTCTGCATCAGTTACATTTTACTTTAAGCTTCGAAATGCTTTTTGGAAAAAAAATTTACGACCATTTTTCGCCGAACTACAGTCCTCTGAATAGAGCAAAATGGTGCGAAAATTTTAGATATCCCTTAATTTTGCGTACCAGTGTAAAATAATTGCATAATTGAAAACATTCATAAAGAAATGTAGATTATATCGAAGACTTGTGGGTTAGTATAACTCTTGCGGGCGATCTATAGCGCTGCTTTAAGAATATGTACGTCAAGGCAGATGAAATCGATTTAATAATTGGAATAGTATTGAATGAAATAAACTGCGTTACGTGCATAACATTGATACACTCGAAACGACGAATGAAGGCCATCTAAAGGCCTCGTAACCATCTTCTATGTTCTTTGTAAGCAAAATACATAATACCTGTATATAAATAGACATACACGTGGAAATATGTACGTGAGTATTAATAAACCGATAATCATGTCATTAAACGTCTACATTTTCAAGCTCAAATTGCAAAAATTCCACTTATCTTATGACACGAGAAATCCGATAATTTATCCAACAAAGATTGAAAAAAATAGCGACAAGATTATCAGAGATTATGAAAACTGCCGTTTTCGAAATATCGTACAGTTTTGTAAAAAATACAAATCGAAATATTTTATTTATTCAAATGAATAAAACGCAACATCGTTAACATTACTTTACACCATTATACCTTCTCAAAGTTAAAATAAAAATCAATGATCCAGATCACAAACACTAAATGTCGAATGAAATTCGAAATTGTGAAAATTTCTCAAAATCATTTTTTTGCATGTTCGTCACGTGACGCGAAATAAAGGGGTGACCTAACCCTAAAACACAACCAGCGTCGGTTTCAAAAACAAATTTTTGTAAGGGTCCCTTACTCTCGTTCGATCTTTTGAGAAAATAAGAAAAAACTTGTTTAGGGTTTTTTTAAAAGAATGTGTCGAAGCACAAGTTTACCGGCAAGATTCTTCAGAGATTTAACTTAACAAAAACACAACTTGTTGAATATTCGATAGAATTACAAATGAAGCGTGAGAAAAGCGTCACTGTACATTCGACTCGGCGTGCGGCGAATGTGTCTTCGACGGACTATGGACTCCGGGACGCGCCAAACAACAAAACACCCCAGCAAGCATATATTCGTTCGCGAGATTGACTATATCTATTTTTTACATATATAGATGTATATCTATGCCCTCGTGCGTGTATTAGGAAGCGTATTTTTATCCGTAAATGTGCGTCTGCCGTGATCGCGTCTCCGTAGTTACCGATTGTAGATAAATGCGATTTATGGATCCATAATATTTTGCAGTGTTTTTTTTCTATGCAGTGATAACCATTAAGTTTATTTATTTTCGAACGCAACGAGTTTCTATCAAGTGTAACAAAATATGGATAATCATATTTTTAGTGTAAATTATTATATTCTTTTTTTTACAAAACTCCCAATGGTAAAAGCTTTTATCAAAAGGTGAACAACGACCTTTGCAAGCCTTTTTTCCAATTAATTGGGCTCCTGCGCAACTAGATTTGACTATGATCGAAGCGATTTGGTACATTTATAAAAATCTTAAATTTATTCGGTTTTTTTTATTCACTTTTCTATTTTCAAGCATCACATTCGTGAGCTAAGATATGGACTATTGGGACTTGGAATGGTCAGAATAATTGTCCACAACTTATAACAATGATAATAAATAATCAACGATTTATTTTAACAAGTAAGTTACGTTTTGTCACAAGAGACAAGTCACACGTGTGGATGGAAGAAAAGGTGCAAAATCAGTAGTCCATACACAGTCGACTCTCCGTTGTGTCACGTTCCCATGTGTGTCAACCGTTCCCTCATCATATCCTCTCCGTCCGTTCCCACGAGTCAACTTCGGCGACCCTCACTCCTAAACGTCAAATATTTACTCTCGCTCGTTTTGCATTCCCTCTCTTTCCATGCGATGTTCCTCCCGTATCAGCGGTATTAAGAGTGGGGATGGAGGAGAAGTTGACACAAGAGATCGGCTTGGTCCCGATAAGTTGATACATGCTGGAGAGTCGACTGTAATTGGTTATCCAGATGTGATTCTTCATTGAAGTTGGATTTCTATGAGTTTGTAAAGTTGAAGGATAGCAAGAAGGTTCTGCGGTCGGTAAGGTAAGTTGTGACGGGCTGTAGGTAAGGAAATCCTGCTATGCATTGCGTAGCGGAAAACATTGATTTAGAATTGTGCGTTTCGTCTCGGATAGAGTGGCAGACTCATCGGTAGGGCTGAAGCCAACTGTAGCCTGCCTTAGACGCTGTTTAAGGATGTGACATTTCAGGGGGACGTGTCTTATATTGAAATCCTAGCTTGAATGACCAATAACGCGAACTGCTTTATGATTTTAGCCGCGTTGCGGCTGTAGTGTGAACTTCTGGACGCTACAAAGAAAATCACACTCGCGCTATCTATCGAAAGTGTGTGAACCTCATTAGTTGTTTACATCATAAAAAAGGGTATCATTATTTTCAACAATTGATAAGTATTCGATTTTCAAAAAATCAACAAAATTTGTATCGAATTATTCATTTCTGTAGACATTTCACGATGCATTATTACTAAAAATCGTCATTATTGATTAATTATTGATTAATTTGTTGAAGCCGGTATTATTTTTGCGATTCATTTTGTTCGCAATAAGTTTAAAAACTATTAAAATTTAGAGATACCGATACCGCGTATTTTCGAGAATATTTGTTTTTTTTTTTATCTTTTTAAAAGTTTTTGCGGGTTTTACTCTTTTCGGATTTTCACGAGGCCCCTTAAGGGGATGGGTCAATCACCTAAACTCACCTCGAATTTTCGAAGTTGAAATTCTTCAATACGGTTTGACCGATTACAAAAAAGCTCTGTCAGCCCACGCAGGACGATAGCAAAAATGGGTTGACAGGGCCTTTTCGTAATCGGTCAAACCGTGTCGAAGAATTTCACTTTCGAAATTTGCAGCTATCTCTCTCGCACTCATGGCGGCTCAGTCGGTATGACTCCTAGCCTTAAGGCGATTCAGTAGTCGTTCAGTCGGTAAAAATCCTGCTGCACATTTTTCTCCAACACACTGAGAAAAAAAAAGTTGGACGAAAAATTTGTGGAACCAACAAGTTTTTTGTTGAATCGCAAATGATTTAGTTTATTCAACTAAATCATGAAAAATTCTTGTAGATGAATCAACTGAGTTACCGGAGCCACATGATTTTGTTCAAACAACTCGTACCATTTATTTGCTTACGCATACTTTTTACTTGTTTTAATAAAATATTTGTTTGAATCTCAATTACCAAATTGACTAAACGATAATCATTACGATTATTATTACGAATTAGTTTATTTGGATGATATTTTGTTGCATTAACATTAATTTATTTGGTTGCATCAAAGTTTTGTTGGTTCGACCAATAACTTGTTCCAGCATTCACTAATTATTTTGTCTTATCTCAAAAATATTTTGTTGTCCGTATCGAACTATATATTTTGGTGATTCTCTTCTCTTTTCATCAGCGAATAAGATGTAATTTTTATTTCTCTTCAAATATCAAGCCTCTCCAAGAAAAATATGAATTTGCTTTTCAGTTGTCTCTCTCGCACTCACGCAACTGATAGAGCGCCTTAAGACCTCTGCCTACAGCTACTCCTTTCTAAGGCATTGCTGTGTCGAATTTGCACGAGGGCCCGGGGAAACTGTCAAAAATCTGTGCTGATAAATACGGCTACATTTTTCTGAGTTTTAGTTAGTTAACTCCATTAGAATCTCAGAAAAACTGCCTCTCGCTCAGCGATCGATGGGGGAACTGATGTACGGCTAAGCGGCCATCCATCCGAGTACTCTTTTTGTCTGAGAACTGAAGCCGCATACCCAGCGTTGTTGGTATCACTTTGTAGTTTTTTGGGTGTAAGAAAAGATTTACGAATAGAAAACTACTCTATTGAGATAAATAAAGATAATGCCTAATAAAAGTAAGAAAAAACAATCCGTTAAGTAGAAGATAAACCGGCTTGAAATACTAGAAGAATTTCAAGGGTTACGAGATTATGTTTACAAGCATCGCGCGACCTCTTTTTGCGACTTTATGAAAGCTTCAAGTTATCAAGCTCGGAAAAATTTAACATTTTGATCGAAACGTCATTCAATAGTCAATCTGTTGCTTTTTTTTTTAAAGACATCAATCATCCAGTATTGTCTTCTGGTCAGGAGCTTTGAAACACGATTCGAAGTAACCTCTGATTGGATACAGATTGCTTTTGTTTCTAGTTTTAGTATCATGTAACAGTTATAATTAAATTTGTGAAACTATTTTGAATGATAAAAATTTAAATTTAAATGCATATTTTATTTAAAAATATTAAGATCAAACTGGACCACGTGATGAAAAACGTAAGTTGAACAAGAGAAGCCTGTCGAGAAGAAGAAAGGATCATATAGCATACACGGAAAAAACGGATCTGTTTCGTCAAGTAACATTTAATTAAAATGTTCTTTTAAAATATTTTCTATACTTTGTACAGGATATGAGAATGTAGGTAACAGTCACAATGAGGCATTGTAATTTTTGCAACTCGCACTTTTCCTTTAAGTACGATGTAAATAGTTCTGCATAAACAAGAAATTATATTGTACGCAAAATAATATTTCGATGTGTTTTCACGAAATATTTACAATGCTCTTTAGGAACTATAGCTGATGAGTAAACATGCCTTGAAAGTGAGAAATTTTGAAAAACAGCATAGTAAAAATTCACCTTCAATAAGAGAATAAATACTAAATACGTGTCGGGAGAGCGGTTGGTCTAGTGGATAAGGGCTGGGGCTCGCACGCCGTGGGTCCCGGGTTCGAATCCCGACCAAAACACCAATGAAACATTGAGATTTTTTTCACGTGTTTCCACTGTAATCCCGGGTAGTTTGGACTCCACCTTTATAAAAATCATGTCCAGACCTCGTTGTGATGACTGAGCGGTCGGTGTACGGCTCCGGGTGCCTCCCGTGGACGGTTCTCATTGTGCGGATGGTTGGCCCCCTAGCCGTGTACTGACTATAGCTCCATTGCATTACAGCTGAGGAGGAGGTACCTTTCTTAAGCGCCTCTGGTAGAGACATGCTTGAGCATGCTCACATTGCTACCCGGGGAAATTAGGTAGGTACCGGCTGTATCGGCAAGGTTTTCTGCAGTTTCCCTTCGCCCTCGGCAAATGCGATACAGTTGGGGATAAGTCGGCTGCATCCGCACAGGGGGGTGTCTTTGGAAAAGGGGGAGGGGCAAGCTAGAAAGGGGAGAACCCTGGGCAATGGCAAATACAATAATAAAAAAAAAAATACTAAATGCGTGTCATTTTTCAGTTCAAGCATTGTATATAGCAGAACTTATTGTCTAACGTAGGAATTTTTCGTTTCCGTATTTTTTATGTTGCTTGATGTCTAACGTAACTGTCACTCCTATAAGATGTATTGGCTGCTCGATTCTCGTTTTCGCCGCTGCGTGACGCAGAGCGCCGAGACTTTTCTCGCATAAGGTATCACTCTGCGGTGAGCATAAATTCCGCGAGGCAAATGAGTTCGATTATTCGAACCGATTCTATCCAAAAATTTGGTAACGAATATTTATTTTCACCCAAAACATATTTGATTTAATGCTTTCTCTATACACAGAGGATAAATATGTCATAATATGCAGATATTTAACAATATTATGAAATTCGGGATTTTTACTGTGTCACAGTGTACATTCTGATGCTACAATGATAAAATTTACTATGTCACAAAATATACATTCTGATGCCACAATGACAAAATTTCCTATGTCACTGTATACATTCTAACGCTATAATTATAAAATTTGCCTTGAGTATATCGAATTTTAACCATGCCCATTGAGAGAAATGCATGTGTAGAACTTAAAAATCAGTATGCCAAATACCAAATAAGACTATATGAACTACAGCATTTTTACTATGCCGGGTAGAGCTTTTTTTTATTCCGACGTTTTAATAAGTACTAAAATTCGGTACTGTCCTCAAAATACTACGTTATCTTAGCATTAATCGTCTGGATTTCTAGCACTATTTGTTTGAATTCCTGTCCTCGTTTTCTCCGTGTACGACACGAATATTTTTCTGTGTCGCATAGAATGAGGTTGTTGAAATATGGGAAAAGTGGAAAACTCATTCTAGTTACATCATAATATCCGAAAAGATATTCGCATACAAATGTATCTGTTTAAAAGTATTCTTACGGACCAAAGACTCGAAATATTATGCCTTTGCACGCACTAAATCTCTTGGTTTCAATGCATCGATGATTGGAGGTAAGTATATAAACACTAGACGTGCGAGTCTGCGTTTTTAGTCAACAAATGTGACTAATAAGTCCGCAACGTGTGATCTTAGACTCCGACAGTTCCAATACAAATGGATTCTCCAAATATAAAGATTATTTTTCTACTTTTTATTCCCATTTCGATAATGGGCGAGGTAAGTTTTCTGGTATTTATTATTTAAAGTTGTTTTAGAATATTTTTTGTGTAATATAAAAATCCCTGTGCAGATGAATATAAAATCAGATGTAATGCTGAATCAGCCAATAAATGCACGACTTAGTTTGGAGAAATTGAACAAGTTGCGTAATGTTTGGAAGGCTGCTTGCGATCAATGGTGCCCCCAATTGACATACACGAGCTTCCCTCTTCCTTCAAGGCTTTTTTGTACCACCAAATGTAACAGACGATCACCAGCGAAGCCTCCTTCCATGCCTCTTTCTTCACCATCTTCATCTTCCAACTCCAAACCCTCAAATTCCCCGAATGAACCTTCACCCCCCAGTTCCAATACTATGACACCCGAAGCCCCCAATTCCAATGGAACAAACCTAGGGACGGGAGGATCTTCACCTTCCAGCTCCAAACCCTCGAAATACCCGCAATCCCCTAATTCTACTGCAATGAACGCTGGGAATAAGCCACCTCCGCAAAAACCTACAGGGATTTCAATCATGCCTGGCACCTTAGGAAAATGAGGCTACTAAACGAGAGTTTTACCATACTACAATATTCTTTTCAACGTTTTCTCCCTTTTTTGGCTATGTATAATAAATATATTTTGAAAAGAAACAATCAACATTATCAAGCTGAATAATTATAAAAATGGTCAAATAAAATTTCGAAAGTGATCTGTTGGTACATTCTTCTGGTATCTCCTTGAAAATCCTGGCGAACGAGAATAAGATAAATTTAAATACATTATTTTTTATCACTATAATTATCTTCTTTGCGTCTGGTGGTGATTTGTATTGACTTTGAAAGGAATAATAAAAGTTTGGACTTGAAAATAAATAATAAGTTGTACTCCATTCACGAGGAAGGCCAAAATGTTCCAAATAATCGTCAACTGTCGAAATCTCTCAAGGAATCATTTTATTAATAAATTAGCATACGAAATTCGTGATTCAGAATATTTATATTGATCTCGATATAATTATCAGTCGTGCATCTGGAGCCCGCGGTTGGTTTCAAGAGTCAGCACAATGTGACCCCCGGGGCGATCACGTTTCACGAATTTTTCGGTGGGTTCAGTCGTCTACCAAGGTTTTGAAGTGTTCCTTTCGCCGCTGTGTTACGCACATATTTATTTTGGTGTCCAGCAACAAGTGCTTTTATCGCTGTTCGTGTGACGGGGACTCTTTTACCGAAAACTTGATTTCCCTTGGAATCCTCGTTAACGACTACGTATACTTGAGGCGTATGAAGTATAATTCACGTGCGAGAATGTAAGCGATCGAGTTTCTGCGCAAAAAGTTACGTAATTTCGAGCCTGTAGTCACCAATGACGTATTCATGATATAAAAAAAAAATAAATAAATAAAAATAACAACGGACAAGGGTACGCACTTATATAATACGTATCGGTATTGCTTAGCAACAACTTTCATGTCGATCGACATCAGGTTTCTATTTGTATCTGTTTCGGTGTCTTATTGTCATAGGAACGAGATGCTTAGAAAACTTTCGCTACTTTTATATTACTGGTTGATCTTTATTGTTTAGAACGGTGTGTTTATTACACGATTCTCTTCTTGACTTTTTGTCCTGAATTATCATCCGACCAATTTTCTTATATTTCTGTTGATCCATGTCATTAAGGATAATCGATTTGATTTACAATAGGGTTACGTCATAAAATTATGTATTCTGGAGATTCTAATGTTTTGTATTTTTTGTATTTTTCTTATTTTGTCATTGTTTTCATTATAAATGATTGAAAAAGAATGACACTTTGAAAAAGTGAAAACTTGGCAACTATTTTGAAAAAAGTATTAATTCAGTGAAAAGGATTATTTTTATTAGTCACTGCGCTTGGGTGATCAAAATGTAGTTGCAAAACGACGATGCAACCGAGTTGGAATGGCAAGACTGGTGTATATAAACAAAAGAATAAAATAATATTTGGTACGAAGCGATATAAATCGATAAAAATATTTGATCGCATCATCGAACAGGAGAATGTATGCATCAAATTATAATGAATGACCGTTTTAAAATAATTACACATCGTACCTGTGTATTTACAATCAGGGTGGGCCATATTTAAGGATTTCGAGAGCTACGTGTATCTTGATTTTATGCTCGTGCTCTTTGACAGATTTGTAGCCGATAATTCGTAACTGTAACGTTTCTTAATGAGAAACAACGATTAAATCCTTGAAGAAATATCGCACTTTTACGAAATGAGATCAACCCACAAAAAATTGCAATTGAATATTAAGTGAGAAAAAAAATGTTTACAAAAAATCAATAAACTCTCGATTAAAATCGAAATGAACTTAATCATTAAAGTGATCTGCCGACCTTGATCGCTCTTGTAAAAGTTCGAAAGTTTGAGTTACGTCTGGTGTTCATAAATCACATGTCGCGTCAGCCTGTGTGGCAAATTATTTACAGAAATTGCTAAAATAATAAATAGCTAAATTTAGTTCAAGCTCATTGGAACCATCACGATTTTTTTTTTTGGTTTAAGAAAGAATTTTGGTTTGTTACTTTTATAGAGGAACATTTTGCACCTAAAAAATGATCGTCTTTCTCAACTGAACGGATACAGATTTGTAAAGCTCGAATTTTATACCGAGACGGAGCATATTATTTATTCTCGATGCATAAGGAAATGTCCACGGTCATTTTTGTGACCTCGTGACATCGAATGTCGGTTCCGTGAAGCATTTATGCTCAAATGAAGCGAGAGGAAAAAAAGAATGTATTCGAAGGAACGGGAGAACAAGAGTTCTTCAAACTTGTCCGAGTAAACGGAGAAAGTATCACCGCCTCCACAATCTCTTTGCTGGAGGATTGAAAAAAATTGGTCCCTCAAGGCACCTTGTTACTCGCTTTGGTCCAAATGGAAAGAGTCGTAATAATTGGCCAACAAAAAAACGCAATGCAAAAATGCAAGAGCTTTCAAAAAGTTGTTACTTTCCTGGAAAATAAATGAACAAAAAAATATTACGCAGCAGTTTTTATTTTACAGGGATTCAGTCCGCCATTTTTAATTAGGTTTTATATTCCTTCCGAAGCAGAATATTTTATTGTGGCATTATTTCGCCACTGAAAATACCTTCAACGTACTGACAAGGCCGTCACGAGATTAATATTTCGCCTCCTCGAGTTCTATTTCTTACCGGGACTGCGTTCACCGAATGCGTTTAAAAATGCGACCATCACAGTGCACAGCGATTGCATATTCACGTACACATAATCTCAAATGAGTTGTATCCACACGTATCATTATTTCAGTATATTTTATGTTCTTCTTTCTTTCTCTTGTAATATTGGAGCTCTTTATAGAAATTTGTATTACACAGGTCTCATATTTCCGCGAGAAAATAAGAGATTGTATGAGGAAACGATGAATAGTTTCGAAGCAACTTTCTCATCACAATGTATAGAATTTTCATATTTTTTGTGTTACTTTTTCTTCGTATGTATCAGCTTCGTTTCTGTGTTGAATTTTCTTTTTTCTCGATTGCGTATTGAATTTTCATCTCTGTCTTTTTTAATGAATATGAATTATTGCAAAGGAAAAAAAAGTTGTCGGTCTGCCTGTTTGTAGCTTTGATTCTTTATAACTCGAGAACTATTGAAGATATTTAACGGGAGAAACCAGTTTAGGAGGCCGAAATTTTGGTGTTTTTCGTTAATTTTTTTAACAGGGAAGGAACAATCAGAATTTGTTTAAACTTGGAGGATATTTTACTCATATTTTGAAGTACACTTTGTAATTTTTTCAAGTCATTTCCTCCGGAAATAGTGGAGTTAGAAGCTGCTGTCCATGGACGATCGCCATCCGAGTTTTTTGCTGGTGGGCATTCCTGAAGTCACAATTTTTATCTGTAATCATTACAATTTTCTTTTTTTTTGTTAACAACACATTTCCTAAGAATATGAACCTAATTGTGATCAAAAAAGTTGAAAATTGCATGTTTTTGAGGTGTTTGAACCCAATGTCATGTTTTTATACCACGTTTTTTTTCACCTTTTTTGCATTAAAAAAAATATTTTTAATAATAATATCATCCCACAGTTAGGTCCATATAGATTGTAATTGAATGAAGAATATTCACACAAATTTTCAGAATGATTGGTCAATAACTTTTTGAGCTAGAATGCTCACCAGTTGAAAAAAAGTCGTCCATGGACAGCAGCTTCTAACTCCACTATTTCCGACGAAAATGACTTGAAAAAATTACAAAGTGTACTTCAAAATATGAATAAAATATTCTCCAAGCTTAAACAAATTATGATTATTCCTTCCCTGTTAAAAAAAATTCACGAAAAACACCAAAATTTCGGCCTCCTAAACTGGTTTCTCCCGTTAAATAAATTTTCCACAGGTAGAAAGTTTATGAGCTTATAAGCCCTTTGTTTAATACGTGGTAATAAAAGAAATAAGATGAATGGGAAATTTTCGAAGATCGTGAAAATTTGATTATTTTGGAATTCAAAGTCCGGAAATAAAATTCTTTAGCGGTTTTCAGCTGAAATTATGATTCCATAAACCAGCGGTGATTTAGTTAAACTTGTACAAACTTGCGGGCACGTCGTCCTTGAGGTTTTTGCTTAAGGCACAACGGCGTTTATTACGAAGAGATAGCTCGATTAAACGTAACTCGTGACTATTCAAGTCTATCTAAATCTTCAAAGCAACACTGGATTGCGAGCTTCGTATAGGGAAAGGAGCCGCGAGGGTTTACTAATTTCTTTCGATCGCCCGTAAATCTACCGGACATTTTTATCGAGCCATTACACCACGTGATCGTCATCAGAGAAATTACGTGATCCAGTGCAAACGAGAATAAAATGAGATCAACCACTTCCATGTGTGCCAAATAGACGCGAACACGCCAGTAACGCCGAGTATTGATGGAATTTCTACAGGGATATTTTCGATGGGCAAGAATCATGAAAAAATTAATTTCCATCTTTGCACGCTTTGGTAAACGTTAAGTCTGCAAAAAATATAAGCAGGAAGTCGGAATTATGCAACCAGCGGAAATGGAGCGAAATACCGATTTTACAGAAATTTGCGGCATTGACGCTACACTTGTTGACTTTTGATTATTTTTCAATCATCGGTTCAGTAATTATTATCATATTTTGACGATATATAAACGATATGAACACTTTGTAAAAAAAAATGGACCCTAACACGCACGCGTGCGATTCGACGCACGTTTAAATTGTTATTATACGATTTTTTGATGATAATCATTCATGAAATGTTATAAGACTAATTCAAACGTAATCGTTTATTAATATGTATAACACATTTGAGCCTCTCATACGGATGTGAGCAGCTGGCGCTGCAAAAAAATCCTGTATGTCGTTACTTTGCTCTGAAATTGAGAGCGATCGTTCTCTCGTGGTTTGCACGTGTGTGTACGCTTGTAAATCTGTGCACGGCGACTAGTACGTTACTACTAGGCCAGCGAGAGCGTCTGCGCAGATGTGGAGATTGAAAGAACAAGAGCGGAGGGAACGCGAGACGATACGGTTGGATCATGTGATGCTACTACCTTACTTTTACTTTGAAACGATATAGCTACAGTTAGACTATCCTGGCAGGTAAAGAAAGAAAGAGGAGAACCTCGTGACTCGCGTTCTCGTACTTCCCAGGACGTAAACCCACGACACGATGTCGAGATCGAGAACTGTATACGCGAATCCCCCAGAGCTTCCTTTTCCTTCTACTCACACATGCAGAATCCGTCAAAAGTACTTCGTCAGGTAATTTTTTTTATTGCCCAAGCTAATTTTACCGTAATAACTAAATTATTATATCACTGAAAAATTATGAGAAAATAAGTTTTCCTTTGTTTTTACCGTTTTTTTAATTACGAAACTGGCGATCGGATGGTTGTTAAGTTGACTAGAGTGTCATAGAAAATGGTTATTGGCCACATTATTGTTAAATATTTAGCTCATTTAGATTTATTTCCAATCCCTGAACTAAAATCGTAAATTTTAGTTCGCATGATCCGTGAATTGATATATCGATCTTCTTTTTGAACAGCTTACGTTCGATAAAATGACTGATGAATGGATAAAGTTGATTTTGCAACAAGTCCATCACGTGGCTTGTTCTTCGCGTATTCTCATGCAGCCGTTACAGTGTATAATTCAAAACGTGCAACTCGATCGAGAAGTTCCCAATGGCAAAGAGATCTCTGACGAAATAATAATGCACTACCGATCAATGGAAACCTTTATCGAATTCTTGGGACACATTTTTTTATTTTGCTCTCTCCCGAGTGGTGCATCCAAGTAATGCCTTTCTTGGATCAAATTAGCTGTTCGTGAAATTTACTGCACCGGCTCGTAGAGGAAGATTCTTTGAAATTGTACCGAATGAACCACGCGATCGAGCACAGAGAGACGCCTCGTTATTCTTGTAATACGATCATTTCTCGCTCTCCCACGTGAATCGATTAATTACCCTTTTTTGCCCTCTATACATCACTATTTGCAATCTTGGTTTATGCGAAAAAATCATAAATTTAATAGTCCATTTTCGTAACATCGGGTCTTAATTTATAATACTCAATATTTCTAGATGCTTCAACTTTTTTTGTCTATTTTCTCACACTTTATCATTATTCACTAAGCTGCACGGAAAAAAATGATCTGTAAAAATTAATGGTCGATATTTAAAAATTACTGAAACTGAAACAAAATGTACAGTTGAAAACTGTAAATTACTCGTTTTACAGTGTGTTCCATTACAAAATAATGGATTTAATGTGTTTTTTACTCTCTGATAAGTTATTAATGCTGATCTAAACTGTAAAAAACTCAATGTCCACAGCAAAAAAATAACAAAGCAGAAATTACAAATAAAAACGAGGAAACCCACTGCTGTATAAAATGTAAATTTACAGTGCCTCCAGTAAAATATTCATTATGTACAGGAAAATAAACTGTAAATCAATACTATTGACTGACATTGAAAATTATAAAAAATATCAAACGGCATTCATGAAAAATAATAATTAGGAAATATAAAAATTGTGTATTTCCTATTGAGAAAATTACCGTCGATATAAATAAAAAAATTACAATGTGCCCAGTAAAAATTCGAAAACGTACTGCAAAATTTGATATGTTACTTTCAATTTTTGCAGTGTACACTGTAATTTCTCCAAACACGTGCACCAGGAAATCTCAAGGTGAAATACTTATTGAAGACTGTTGCTGTATTTGCTTATTATAGCTTAAACAATGGGGGGCGAATTTTAAACTACACGGAAGCGTTACGTAAATGATACATTGTAATAAAATTCCATATTTTTTATATTTCAAATTTTTCTTGCTTTCAAAAGACTTGTTTCATAGATTATTCATTGACGATACCGATTATATACCGGATTGGATATGTAACGTATCACTTTTTTTACCACTAATTACCAAGTAGATTGTGATGTAATAGGTAGCGTCGTGTGCGTTAGGTCGTAGAAAGGTAGGTAGGTCAGATCGAATTCCGGTGTAGGAAGGAAAATTTTTCGGCAGAAATTTATGTAGGATATTATGGATGTAAGAAAGTATGATTGAAAATGCATTTATAATTAAAGAAATTTTTTTAATTTCATTTGTTTCAAACAATTTTATGGTTATGTTTAGATAATTTTGATGAGGATAAGTTCAGTTTATTATTTCGTGTACCTTTTACTGTTTCACACTGTAAAAACGGGGTGAAGTAGCGTGTACTTTTCACTGTTCGACACTGTAAAAATTCGTTTGATGGACATGCAATATGTCATTTACAGTATTAGTATTTTCCACCACAGGGACTTGCAGATTTTGTTTAACGAGAGAAACCAGTTTAGGAGGCCGAAATTTTGGTGTTTTTCGTGAATTTTTTTTATCAGGGAAGGAATAATCAGAATTTGTTTAAACTTGGAAGATATTTTATTCATGTTTTGAAGTACACTTTGTAATTTTTTCAAGTCATTTCCACCGGAAATAGTGGAGTTAGAAGCTGCTGTCCAGGGACGACTTTTTTTCAACTAGTGGGCATTCTAGCTCAAAAAGTTATTGACCAATCGTTCTGAAAATTTGTGTGAATATTCTTCATTCAATTACAATCTATATGAACTTAACTGTGGGATGATATTATTATTAAAAATATTTTTTTTTAATGCAAAAAAGGTGAAAAAACGTGGTATAAAAACATGACATTGTGTTCAAACACCTCAAAAACATGCAATTTTCAACTTTTTTGGTCACAATTAGGTTCATATTCTTAGGAAATATGTTGTTAACGAAAAAAGAAAATTGTAATGATTGCAGATAAAAATTGTGATTTCAGGAATGCCCACCAGCAAAAAACTCGGATGGCGATCGTCCATGGACAGCAGCTTCTAACTCCACTATTTCCGGCGGAAATTACTTGAAAAAATTACAAAGTGTACTTCAAAACATGAATAAAATATCCTCCAAGTGTAAAAAAAATTCTGATTGATCCTTCCCTGTTAAAAAATTTACGAAAAACACCAAAATTTCGGCCTCCTAAACTGGTTTCTCCCGTTAAAGTTTCATGAAAAATTGATGTTTACGCGTCCGGAAGGCGTTACTAATGTGCAAAACTCTAAAGTTTCATGAAGATCTCAGTAAAAACTACAATTCATTTTTTTCCATGCGATTAATGCTTCTTTAAATAAAAAGTTACTACTTTTTTTCTATAAATAAAAATTCGATTTTCTGTAACAAAAAAAAAGTAAAATCGATCGGGCACCGTAGACTAAAATTTATCGGAAGAAAAATGATTGAAATTTCTTGAATTTCAAACGAAAAGTAAGGGAAAAAGTATACGTGCATAATTTTTACTCCGCCCCATAAAATTTACCAAGAATCATTAATATACTCTCACTTCTTCTTAATCGTGAGATCCCCCCAATCGAAAGTTCCGTCATCTTGAAGATTTGGGGAGTTTGCGAGTATTCCAGCCCAGCAATAAAAAGTTTATGCCGTATTGTTCGGCAACTTGTTTGTAGTCCAGTTACGAATTTGTGATAAGAAATTGTCGAGTTGAAGCTCGGAAAAAAGTGAGGACATAGTTCGGGGTAGAGAAGTGAGAGGGAAAAAGGGACAGGAGGAGAGCGAGAAATCTGGGCCAGTCGCGAGTTAGGGATTAAAATAAGAGAGAGGAAGAGAAAGAGAAAGAGCAGGGAGAGTGTCTGGATCAAACGGTCGAGCAAGAACTCAAGAACCAAGAGTCGTTGAATAACCATCGAGCTAAGAACGACCAGCAGCTACGGGAGCCGCTGGATTCGTGACCTTACATTCGAGACTGTTTTATCGAGTATAGACACGCGTCTGACTATTATCGACTCGTTTCACTAGTTCATTCATCCCTCGTGTTTTTCGCCGCTCAAAAAAATTGATTTTTTTTTCTTACAATTTTTTCTTAATTGTATTTAATTCTTGCGGTGCTCGCGTGTGTTTTGTGCGCCCATTTTTTCTGCTCGTGATAGTAATTACGTATGATCTTCGTTTTTTGAGGAAAACACGTTGTGCCTGCGATCCTTGAAGATTTTGGAGTTTCCGGCCACAAAATGGGCCGTAGGTAAGTTTCAGCCGCTCGATATTTTTTTATTATTTTTTTTAATACGACTCCCAATGTGTTATTTTAATTTTTTTACGTAATTAGAAATAAAATAATTTTAAGGTATCAAATTTAGTCTCGATAATATTATCAGAAAGGAAATTGAACTTCGAAACTTGTGAAACGACATTGTGACATTTGGATTGTCTGAAAAATGTTGATACCAAAGCAAAAATATGCATGTGAAATAATAAAAAAAAAAAAAAAACAAAAACATTAAATTTGCTGACAATATTTTCTGCAGAATTTTAGAAAATCCTTCGACAAATGGAACGGTCCATATAAAATGAAAGTCTCACCATTATTATACATTTTTCAATGAATAAGAATAATGAATATTCACCTCGGAGGCGATCTTGGTCGATTACGCCATTTCAATGGACATTTAGAGTTACCGATCTGTGTTTATGTTCGATAAATGTGCATTAGATTGGCCAAGGAATAAGCAAGTAGTGTTGGGTCAGGGAAAAGCTGGATGAACAGGTTTAAACGTTCGCACATTTTTTTCGAGTTTAATATCAGCAGGAAATGAGGAATAATTATAAATTTACGCCGAGGAATAATTACATTTTGTAATAATTTGTAAGCATGCCGGTAATTCTGATGAAATTCCAGTCTAATATCAGAATTTTTCAAGAAGTACCGTAGTACATCGAATTGTATTCTGAAACCGGTAGTGTGAATTTGTCGATTTTTTGGCAACCAAAACAAAAAAGTTGGGAAAAAAATGACGAAATATGTAAGAATCTGTTAAGATTAAGAAACGCTTAGTCACATCCGGTGAGATTTCGCAGGGAAGGTGAAAGGATCACGTGAAAGTATGATCTAGCGCTTCATTTTAATTTGGTCGCTCTATCGAGGATCTTATCTCGCGGTTCATCGTTCCGCATCATAAAACACGAATAGCACGCAAGAACGAGAGAGAAGAGACTAGTGCGATCTAGAAACTTGAATCGGGACGCATGAATTTTTCTCTTTTGGAGAGTGCAGTACATGAAAGTTACGGTAGCGTATGAAAGTTGCATAACACGATGGTAGTCGTAAGGATTAATAAATTTTGGGGCGTTCTTGATCGTTAAGCGATAATATTAGTCTCGAAAAATAGTCACAAAAAATGTTGATTTCGCGCAGTGACTTCCCTTTTTTCTTTCGTTTAACCGAATCTCTCGATGTCGTTTCTTTCCACATATTTTCATTCAATGGAGAATTACATAGAATTCCTTTAAAAAAAAAAAACCTGAAATATTACGTTTGAAAACAAATGGTTTAACGATTCATTGTAATCATTCGCTTTGCACTATAAAATACAAGCATCCTCCCACTGAATAGATAATTGCAAGCTTGTTGGTTGATTAGTAGAATTATTCTCGTTGGACTAGATGACTTTCCAACTCCGTACAGATATATAGAAAACTATAATACACGCACTTCTCTAACTCAATTGCGCTTAGCTTAGAATTATTGTAGAGAAATTACGTAACTGTATAATATATGAATACTGCGATATGTGTGGTCGTGTCGGTCATCGTAACTCGCTTTTCCTCTCGCCTCTTCTCCATTATCGTGAGAACTTGTTCGGGACAAGAGATCAACGTGTAGCTGATGAGAAAAAAGTTACACGATAAAGTGAAAACTCGAAGTGTTTATTTCGTTTTCTCATTCCTTTGCTAATAATGTGATTTTTTTTTTTTTTCATTTGCTCTATCATGTGTAATGAATTGAAAATTTGCTAGAACGTTAAGAAAATTACGTGCTAAAAAAAAATCCTACATTGTAGGTAAATATGCGAAATAATTCTTTGTCATTCATTAAATTTATTTCAAAATTGGAATAAATTCCTCTCGTTAATGGAGTACTCTCTGAATAGTTCGCGTGTAGAAGAATAAAAACTTTCTCAATGAGCTTGAACGCAGGCTATTACGAACGCTGTCGTTGCAATAACGATGACAAATTTAATTAATCTGTGGAGGCTTCAACGGATAAGTCGTAAACGAATCATTCACTCCGAGAGTTTAAATTCAATGTTTTCATGACATAAATTGCGCTACTTAAGGCATATAAATTTAACGAGATGGTATTTCGGATTAATATAATGTGATTGCAATGATTTGGACCTTGATCAGTTAACGAAATCCTGGACGGAGACACGTTTGAGGCTCCACGGACAAGAGTTACACAATAAGCTCACCGAACCTACGTCGTTAAGTCGATTGTTCAGGTCATTTTACCTGGCAATAAAATCGTCAATTATGGTCGTCGGACATTCCTGAGAGATGTGAGCATTTCGCTGGATGAAATCTTTCGAAAAAATAATGTCACGTAAACGTTTATACCGTTGCCCAAATGTTTATTAATTGTTCACAATTATTTGACTCTGTAATTAGGCAATCACGTGGCAGAAATGACTAATGATGATATTACACGTTTTTTTTTTTAATTAAAAAACTATTTAATATTAGGTAATTTAGGGTCATGAAAAAGTAAATTTAGATAAAAAAAAAAAATTGAGTTGGGACATAGATTTCGGAAGAGAATCGTAGAAAAGAATGCTGAAAAAAATCAATGCTACTCGATGAAGAAGAAGTTTAAGAACGAGCAAATTCGTTTATTTCTTTTCGCACAACTGATTTTTACATAGAAAGATAAAAGTGCATAGGATGCCCTCAACGCGCCCAGACGAAACAGGTTGCAATTTAAAAATCTTCCGAATGGACAAACGGAGAGTATTTTCGTTCTTTTTTTCGCGTTTCGTTCTATTTTATGCGGCAAATATTCCTACCACAGAAATAAGCACCGTCCATAATGAGTGAAAGTATCATGCAGTCCAGTTATTCACGTACGACGAGAGAATAAATTAAATATATACAGCTACATGCGTGCAAGATAATTTTTTTATTATATTTTTTCTTTTATGTACGAAAGAAGCAAAAAATGGGAAACTTGCGTGTCTCGTTGACAGGTCGTCAAACTTTTTTCTTCCTTTCTCCAGACAAAGTTCGAATTACATATATGCACACACGCGCATCTTAACGTATACTGAAAAAAGAAATTTGTTGTTTCAACAAATTTTTTGTTGAATCAACAAATTGTGGCGAACAAAATGAAATTTGTTAATTCAACAGAAAATTTTGTTGATTCAACAATATTTTCGTCGTAATGAGCAATATTTATTTAAGCCAGCAAATTAAATGGTTGAATTAACCAAATTTTTGTTGTGTTAATGAATTTCATTTTGTTCGCCACGATTTGTTGATTCAACAAAAATTTTGTTGAATCAACAAATTTCTTTTCTCGGTGATATCTGTCTACTTTGGATGCATGAAAAAAGCGCTATTTTTATTAATTTTTTTTAAGAATACTGCTGTTTATTGACATAAAACTTGTTAGGCTTAACAAAAACATTCGTAAGTTACAAAAAAAAAAAAATTTATTGATTTTAACCACTTTTTTAGTGTGAAAATGCCAGGTAAACAGGAGTCCTCAAAAAGTAGGTATACGGCCCATCTGAAACAAAAAAATTGAATGGTTTTAGGTTTAGTGTGACAGTGGCTATATCCCGTACCTCTAATATTAATTTATATGCAAAAATAACAAAATGGAGGACAAAAAAAATTAAAAAACGTGTTTTTTGCATGTTTTTTGCAAACAAAATAATAAAAATTAAAATTTTGCAATAATTCTGGTACAGGATATAGCGATAAGTGTATAGAATATGTGGTTAAAATTTCATAAGGATCAGTTCAGTAGTTTCTGAGATTTTTTCAACAAGCGGTTCGAAAACGTTGTTTCGAGAAAAACGCATTTAAAGTTTTAATTTATAAGGTGAACAAGCGCGCTCAGGTAGCGTTCAACGTATGGAAAAATACCTTTAGAATGCTCTGATCTTTCTGAAATTTTCAGAGAATATTTTTAAATACATAAACTTTCGAAAAATGCAAAAAAAAGAAAAAAATCGATTTATTGAAAGTTTTAAAGTAGACAGAGCCCTTAATGTACATGTTTGCGGATATTATAAAAATCGACTATCAATAAATAAAAAGTGAATAAAAATTCTTTTATTACTTTGCACAAACATATGAGCATTGAGCGATATAGAGAGTTTTTTAACCAGCAAAAAATGCTGTTTTCACGTAAATTCCAAAATTGTCATAAAGCACTTTTTTCATGCCGTTGTAAAAAAAAAAGCGGACAAGTGCGAGTTGAACTCGCGTGGAGAGGGATCCGTACGATGAATGTTATCTACTATGTTTTTTTAAATCTGACCCAAATTTGTTTGTGGTAACTAAAAATTTTAAGACCATAAACTTCTTATAGGTCTTTCTGTAATCTATAAGTAAAGAACTATTTTCTGTATTTTTTTCAAAATTTTAGGCTCAGTAGTTTCGGAGATAAGGGGGGGGGGGGGGAATGGTCAATTTTCATATATTTTCTTAAATAACTTTAAAACTATTCATTTTAAAATTATAAAAAAAATATATTTGAGACCCTTACAACAAATCATTTCATTTGATATGCCACACGGTACAGTTTGCAAAACTTTTTTTTTTAATTTTCTAATTTGCCTCCTAAAAGTGACCTCCATATTCAAAATTCATTTATTTACGTTACACGCCCATGTTTGGGTCACAGAAATTCATGTGTGTACCAAATTTCAACTTAATCGGTCCACTAGATTCGGAGCAAATTGGCAGTGACAGATGGACAGACAGATAGACACACGAGTGATCCTATAAGGGTTCCTTTTTTTTTCATTTGGACGTACGGAACCCTAAAAAGGTGTGAAAATGAGATCGTCGAACTCTATCATTTATCGATCGCTATATTTCTTGCTGTCTCTGTATCCATACATACACTCTAACCTGTCTCGAAACTTTCACCTGGTGGAACAAAATCACGAGACCATTGGTTCTCCTATACATTAGCTTGTTAACCGCAAAACTGCTTGACCGTGGGACCAATTGGACGTTTTTCGTTGCAATGTTATGCCAGGGGCCTCGCTCGTACGTGGTAAGAATCGGATCGTTGTTTTGACAGTAATTTAGCGTTCACTTTTATGCGAAAGAGAAGCAGGAAGGAATCTTATTAAAGAATGTTTTCTGTAGCGATAACGATACGACGACAGAGCCATTCATTTTTTTTGGAAGTGTCAATAAATTGGTAGATGAATTGCAGAATGGAATTGGAATAAAAATGAATAAAAAACGATATGAAACTAAATTAAATTTAAAAAAATGTAATTCCATTAAATTTCAGTCGATTATTTATCTATTGAAATTAGAAAATTCAATCAATGTTTGAGGATTTTGTTCACGAGATTGGTCTGTAAGGTGCAAAAAATATAATCGATGTAACATTTGCAAGAAAGGTTTTTCGATCGGAAGTAACACCGGAAGTAGTGTTGACAATTTTTTTTTAAATAAAGTTCTTTTTCTTCGATAATATTCTAGCAAATACTCTGTTCTCCAATCTCCATTATTGATGCTTTTTATTCTTATACTTGTTTCGTTCTTTGTCACGTCTTTCACAATTCTGGACACGTTTTTGTAGCCCGAGATCGCCGTATGACGAGACGAATCCCGCATACTTTCCAAAAGCAATGATGCGAGCTCAGGATCGACCGAAGCGAAAACTATTTTCCGGGATAATATAAAAAAAAGTATCGTTCTTAGATTGCTGTGATTGTTGTTCCGATTTATTAATCCGACATTTGACAACATACAGTATTTGCGTTTTCTTTCTTACGCCTTCAAACCTCACAATCCGATCAGGTTGAAAAAGACTCAAGCAGAAAGAGATTCGTGATCGAATAGTTTGACGCATAAATTTGGAACAGCTGTGAAATGAAACAGAAGTCGTGGATGAATTTAAAATTTCCTTAATACACTTGATACTCGATAGAATCTCATTATTTTAATACTCTAATACCTCAATTAAATTATTCAATTTAATAAACGGCGTCAAGGTGAAACGTTTGTGTTTTTTGTATTATTTACTCGAGACTACAAATTTAGCGAGGTTTTTTTTGAGTAAATAAAATCGTGTCTTGGTAGAATGGTGGATAATTCAATGAACTTGGTCGTTACTAATTCAGATTTCCGTGTTAAGATCAAATGGCATTTAATATAGATCTCATTCGCATTGATAATCCATAAAAATTAGAAAAAAAAAAAAGATTTTTTTTCTCTTAATCAGTTATTGCTGAAGCCAAGCGTAAAGCAATAAGTTCGTTACTCCGCAGTTCATTGTGGTCGAAATAATTCCTAGGTGAGATATAAGTAGTTAAAACGCCTTAAAGTGAAAAATAGAGTTAGCGTCCTCTTGAATTAAATACATTTCAAGAGCCGGGAATTCAGAGCTCAAACATTCTAAATGGCAATCTCACCAGGGCGAAGGCACAAGGCAAACCACTTTATTAGTGACTTGAAGTAAACTGTTCGCTATTATGACGCTTGCATAATGCTTATATATAATTTACACTTGATTTATATCTATACATAGTAGCCACGTTAAAGTATCTGATGACTCACAACAAATATATGGCTTCAAAAGATTTTTAAGCGAGACTTTCTTGAGACTGAGAAAAAAAATCTC
Source organism: Rhimphoctona megacephalus (assembly GCA_963989365.1). NCBI lineage: Eukaryota > Metazoa > Arthropoda > Insecta > Hymenoptera > Ichneumonidae > Rhimphoctona > Rhimphoctona megacephalus. Next base: position 25,930,329 of record OZ022415.1, read on the forward strand.
TTCTCAAATGAATCACATTGCAGCGTTGATAACTCAATTAGCACCGATTGCCTTAAACAACTCGGGCACCTTTAATTATTCACCTAACTGATGATAAGCGTAGAAATGGTATTGAAAAAAGGAAATATTTCATCGAATAAAACAGCATTTTCTATCTCACGAGAAACATCTGACAGTATTTGTCTTTCATCTCTCGGTTAAGGTAAATCCTGTACTGCATACTAGTCAAATGAGTGCTAAAACTTCACAATGTTCTTACACCAAGTTTAATGCACTAATTTTACATAGTGAAGGTAAATTTGTAAGATGACATGTCTAATTAACCTAGAAAAATATTAATAACGATATATTTGCGAAACCATTAACTGATAGTGGCAAATTTCCATTATGATACATTTTCATTGGGACTTTTCAAAGAATAATCTCGATTTTTTAACCGATTTTAACGCACCACGTCTTATTTTGTTTGTCAAGAGATTCTCTATGTATTCACCATATAGATTTTCTCCAAGTTTATTTGTTTGGAAATTATAGCAACTTGTTTATGAAAGATTTTTTTCGCTAAATAAACAATTGGCTGCAACAGTGGAACGATTAAGCTTAAAATAAATCTACGTGGTGAATTCGTAAAGGATTTCTTGAGGAACAAAATAAGACATGGTGCATTGCAATCGGTTAAAAATTATGGATTATTCTTTGACGAATTTCGATGAAAATGTGCCATCATGGAAATTTGCATTTATCAGTTGATGGCTTCGCAAATCTATCGTTTTTGATATTTTTCTACGTTAATAAGACATGCTGTCATATAAATCCACTAACACTACGTTCAATTAGTGCATTAAGCTTGGCATAAAACAATTATGAAAATTTAGCACTCGTTTGACTAGCATGCAGTACAGTATATACCTTAAGGTAGGAGTCTCGCCACAGTCACGTTCAAAAGTTAACTCTTCGGTCAAAATTCAAAAATTTGGATATAACCTGCGAAATAACCTAAGAATGGCAATTGTCAAGTCGTACGGGAGCCTAAAAAAATAAAAATTTTCGGGAACAATGTTTAATATAAAATTCAGAGTTTCCGGAATACCCGCGTTTCCCTATACAATACACGTAACATATAGTTCGTATCACTATATCTCCGAAACTAAGTAGTCAGAATTGTTGTAATTTTTCGAAAAACTTCGTCATATACACCAGTGCAAATGACAATTAAAAAAAAAAAATCTGTAGAAAAGTTTCGAAGTAATTGCGTAAAATGTGAAATTTTCTACCTTTGCCCATAAGAACACACGTAAAACTATACAATTTTTCATTTCCGATATCTCGAATATGGAATAGTCAATCCTATTCAAATTTTGCACGTCATTACATAATGGTGTTCTGAATAAGTTCTCGAAATATAAAAAAATTCTGTAGAAAAACGCTTTGGCGAGACTTCTACCTTAACAGTCAATAATTTTTACAAAATCGATTGAAAAAATTGGCATCATTCAGGCTGAACGAGACAACATTAGTTACGTAAATTGAATAAACTTTCATTATGTCTTCACGCCTTCATAAAGTATTGGAAAACGAGAGGCATAATAAATTAATGATAATTACGTAGTTGAGTTATCTGTTAAGATCGGTTCATCTAACATAGATATTAATCGGTGTCCATTTTCATCATCATACTAGACATTCTTTTCATCGAATAACATACCAAATGAGAGAAGAAAAAAATTACATCGAGCGTACCTTTATCTCCATTGTAATGCGGTTTGGCACGAAACACTTTATGTTTTATCTCGGAGCTCGTAATGTAGAACATTATTCGTATGGAGTCGAATTGGCAGGGGCTGAATAATAGATTTTATCTTATACAATGAAATGCATAGGGCGATCTTAATCCCGGAGGTCCGTGATTCTATCTACCTTAAATTTCATCCGGTACAACAGGAGATAATAAATTTTATCTTTTACAATGTTTCAGTTCCGCCGTAAATAGGACTCAATTAGTCCTATTGTTGTTTCTGTTTGGATGGAGCGGAAATAAAAATCGTTTCATCTGCCAGGCCCTCCAGTATGAAAATATTGAGAATTATAGGAGCACAGAAGAGTGCGCCCTCACTCTTGAAGGCCCAGGAAGAAGCAGCGCCTATGACTATACGTACAACTTATTGCGAGGAAGTGTGTAAGTAATTATAAACTCCGAAACGGGATTTCAAATATTTTACAAATTTTTTCTTTTCCATCTGTTTACCAATTTTATCAATTTGGGAGTGCAAGTTTCAAGGAAACAGAAATTGTAGGAAAAACGTCAATAAATAGAGAGAAAATACGAAAAATGCAACAAAAAAATAGGGATTGATATTTTTTGTCATAGATTAGTAAAAGGTTCTAAACATCGGAGAATAAAATGATGTCATATGGATTGAAAAACGTTAGAAAACTTATGAAAATGGGTGAAAGGGTGTGAAAATATATATATATATATATATATATAAATGGCGAAACTGTAGTATCTTCGATGGTATCGACTGCTTGCCTGTTAAGGACTGTAACAACTAGGAAACTCGTACTGGATTGACCCAGAGAAGGCGCGAGAAAGAGAGCGAGAGTGATCAGAAATCGGGATACCGGTTGCATCGGCTCTGGATCCGCATGATGCAATCGCGGGGGCTACGAGGCACCGTTGAACTGCATACATATGTTCCGTGCTACGTTATCCTCGTATGCGAACACTCTCAATATAGTATTTCGCGAGAAAACTACGAGAGTCCGACTAACAGGCTGATAAGGTCGGTGGACCGTGTTCTACGCCACTAATAATACATACTGCATACATTTACTCTAGTTCAACGCACCTCTAACGATTATTCAATACATTAACCATTTCACGTAAGTACGTAAAATATATGGGGCAATACACATCAAAATAGTCATATTTCAATTATTTTTCGTAATAATTTTTATTCTTATATCGTTTTTTTAATAACTTAGTACCTCCATTTAATTGTGAAAGGAGTTACTTTGTGAATAAAACAATAAAAATATTTTATATATATATATATATATATATATATATATATATATATATATATATATATACAGTAGCGCTCAAAAGTATTTTGACAACATAAAATTCGTTATTATTTCTTTCAAAATAAAACTTTATCAGAAAATGTCTTGAGTATAGTGGAGAGCAGTATAACTGCGCTTATTTGAAAGCATCAGGTTTCGACTTGTTTGTTTATATTCTGCGCCGCTGGAGGAACGTGACCTACCGCAAGCTCAAAAGTATTTTGACACGCAGTCAGCTTCACGAATTCACGGACGTTATTTGCTCCTTAGTTTTGATTTGTACTTACATTACTTACTGTAGTCATTTCAATATGCTGAAATGCAAGGAATATTCTAGGGACTTTAAAAAAGCCGTTATAAATGCACTAAACCAAGGACTAAAATGAACAGAAATTGCTTGTATTTTTAAATTGTCTCAACAGCTCGTTAGTGCATGGAATAAAGTATATAATAAACGGAAGACTGTCAAAAATAAGCCTCGAAGTGGCCGTCCAAAAAAAACATCTCCTAAAGTCGATTGTATTATAAAAAAGCTATCAACAAGTGATGTTCGGAAGTCGGCTATAATGATTAAAAATGAATTGAAAGGAAAATATAACGTAGGCATTCACGTTTCTACTGTCAAACGACGCTTGAAACTCTTCGGATTACATGGACGAAGACCGATGAAAAAACCTTTAATATCTACAAAAAACAGAAAGTCCCGACTTGCATTCGCAAAACGGCACATATCGTGGTCAAGTTCAGACTGGTTCAAAATTTTGTGGAGTGACGAGAGCAAATTTAATTTAATGTCATATGATCGTATTAAGTACCTTCGACGTCCTGAAACAAAAAAATATGATTTTCGATACCAAATACCCACGGTCAAACTTGGAAGTGGTAGTGTGATGGTTTGGGGATGTTTTTCACGCTCTGGAGTTGGACCGTTAGTTCAAATTGAAGGGAATATGGATCGGTTCGTGTACACGCAAATATTTTGAAGACTCAAATGCTACCGTACGCTAAACACCACATGCCAGCTGGGTGGTATTTTCAACAAGATAACGATCTCAAAAACAAATCCAAGTACATTAGTGATTTTATAAAACGCGAAAAAGTCAAGGTTCTGGGGTGGCCAAGCCAAAGTCCGGATTTGAATCCTATAGAACCTCTGTGGGAGGATGTGGATCGCAGAATAATTATTCAAAATTATTCAAATAAACACGCTTTGTATGTAGTTCTCAAAAATAAGTGGGATAAAATTCCGATGAAACGATTACAAAAATTGGTCGACTCAATGCCGACGCGGTGGGAGGCTGTCATAAAGACCAAGGGATATGCTACTAAATATTGGCTTGCTCATTACTGTAGATTATAATTATATGTTAAAAAAGAATTTTTTCAACAGTGTCAAAATACTTTTGATCCACCAGTTTCCTCATTTTTTAAAAATTACTCTACTGTTTTGTTGCGAACGAGGGCCATTTTGCCACTATTCTGTAGAACATTAAATATCTTTCAAAAAAATAAACGATTGATTTTTATGATTCATATTTTGTTTTCAGTTAATGCAATTAATGTATTTGTCAAAATACTTTTGAGCGCTACTGCAGATATATTTATTGTTTCTGCGTATACACTTGCGGATTTTTACGAGCCCATCCCGTCACTTCAACTCCACTTTTTCCCCACGTCACTAATTTCCATGTTTCTAAGGAATCCTCCCAAGAGTGTTGCCCACAGCCACTCTTTCCTAATGCACTACTGTATCGCATTTGCACGAGGGCCAAGGGAAACTGTAGTGGAAAACCCGACCGACATAGGCGGCTATATTTTTACGATTTTTAATTGATTAGCACCATCAGAAACTCAAAAAAACTGGCTCTCGCTCAGGGATTGATGCACGAGCCGGTACATGACTAAGCGGTCACCCAATCAAGTATTGGCCTCGCCCAAGGCTGCTTAACTTTGGAGATCGCCAGAGCCACACACTGACCGTGCACCTATCGTTGTCAGTAAAAACAATAAAAATATATTTATTATTGGAAAGCTACAACTTCGTTGTTTCCTTAAATTATTTATTTTAGCAGTACAACAACTCTATTCATTATTTCTCTATTCTTAAATAACTCTATGATAAATATGTTTATTCCAAAATATCTCTATTCATAAATATCTCTATTTTTAAATAACTTTGTGGATAAGTAAACTGCATTCTTAACCCTAACTACACACTACAGGGTCCAATGGACTGACAGCAATACTAAATTTTCACCTTTTTTTCACCACACGCCTTTTCATAAACGTTATAACTTTTTATTAAACGACTTTTTGACTTTACTGATTGCTTCTCCGGATTGGTCGGAGTCTGGCGTTTCGATTTCACTACAATTAAATCTCAATAGACGCGTTGGCTACAATATTATAGAGCAATAAAAGTCGTCGATCCAACAGACCGATAGTGTGTAAGTAAGGTACTAAAAGTTATAATGTGTAGTTGGGGTTAACTAACCTTATTCCGAAATCTCACTATGCTCAAATATCTTTATTCTAAAACATCTCTATTCATCAATGTGGTCAAGAAAGTCTCTATTCATAAATATCTCTATTCATTGACATCTCCATTCTGAAACAATCCTATTCATAAATATCTCTATGCTAAAACATCTCTATTCATGTGGAAGAAATGACAGTTGTCAATTCTCAATATGTAGAACAATTGACAACTGTCAAATGTCAATTGTCATTTGTTCCACATGAATAAAGATGTTTTGGAATACAGATATTTATGAATAGAGTTGTTTCAGAATAGAGATGTCAATGATTAGAGATATTTATGAATAAGGTCTTTTTTGACAATATTTATGCATGATGATATTTGAGAATAAGGTTATTTGGGAATACAGTTAACTTACCCATAGAGTTATTTAAAAATAGAGATATTTATGAATAGAGATGTTTTGTAATACACTGCAGCCTCGATTTATCGAATCTTGATTCATACAATATTCCCCGCAATGCGACCCGTATCGATCGGTCTGCACTTGGTAGGGGAAGCGCCCGATCCAATCTGGCCATTCGTCTGGTGCGCAGAAACGGAAAAACTAAGTGTGCGCAACGTTTTATATTTACAAGTGCAATGCGGAGTCGGTCCTGTCGCTGTTCGAACAATCAAGATAGCAGTGTAAAGATATTCACCATAGAGTTGTTTAAGAATAGAGAAATTATGAATAAAGTTGTTGTACCGCCATTATTTTTAATATATAATGATTTTATCGTTCTTATTCTTTTTAAATAATTGTGTTTTTTCCATAAAATGAGTAAATAAAGTTATGAGAATGATGAAAATGATTAAAAAAATATGTGAACAAGTTTCGATATTTTTTTGAATTTTAATGTAACGACCGATGATTTTAATGTAACGACGATTTGTTTCAACGAGGATGAAGAGAAATTTTTCACGAAAATATATTTAAAAATATGTCTCATTACGAGACCGTTGATATATAAGCGACTATGGTTATCTATTGATTAAAGTAGATACGATTATTTACAGAGTTATAGGCTTTTGGTCGATTCGTTGGAATTTTTATATCAATATAATTTTAGTCTCGATCTGGAAAGTTAATCTCACCGTTTATCTGTCAGAGCTGGATATTAAGAAGGAAAAAAATCAGCCCAGAAGGGGCTACTGTATAATATGTAGCTGTAATTGTATATAAAATGATTTCTCGACGGTATATATAAAAGCATTAGATCGTTTGTCGTTGAATATATATGGACTGTTGGAGAAAAGAATATAATCGCAGGAGAATTTAACAAGTTAATTGATGTAGGTTACGTTATTTTTCTTTAGTTAGCACCTCGACGTATATAATGAGGTATATTTTGGATCAAAACTATTTGCGATCGTGCGAAACTCGTCGATCACACCCTAGCGTTAGTTCGAGTGCGTATAGCAATCGACATGTTTCTCTGTCAGGGCGCGTTTTGAGCCCGGGGCGACGTCCCCGTCGAATTAATTAGTCCCTCGCTGATCGCGGCACGTGGTTCCAGAGCGGCAGGGAAAAAAGCAAAAAAAAAAAGAAAAATAAATGTTCGAACGTGCCTGAGGCGAGGATATAATGGTACTCGATTGGAGCTGTTGTTGTAATAATGCGAACGAGTACTCGATCGAACCCCTCAATCCTGAGCTCTTTGCGACGGTCTATCGGTGAAAGCGTCGTCGTCGCGTCATCGTCGTTGTCGTCGACGACGTCAGGCATCGTCGTCCAGATCAAGGCAATAAACGCTCCGCATGGTCATTCATTTTTAAACCGCGCCTACACATTTGGGCTATATTTTTTCTTTTTCTTACATATCGAATACCGTCCATAAATTAAAAAAATAAATACTTGAGACAAATTAGTATGAATTTCGTAATAGGGGCTGAGGTTAAGGGGGGCAAGTCATGTAAACGTACGTTTTTTTCAAGATTTTTTTATAAAGAAATGCAATAGTTTATTGTATCAACATAAAGCATATCTCAAAATATACGATGTGAGGTATATTGATAAATTTTTTTAGACTAAAATATTTCAAAATGGCGGCGTCACAGCTGGTGGAAGCAGATTTGCGCCGTGCAGCTTACAGGTCTCAAATCTCAATTAACACAAAAAAATCAAATGTTTATTGTTAAAATACATTAATACGCTTTGCATGACGAACAGAAAAAAAAATCAAAAAATTAGGACCATTTTGATTTTTTTTTAAAGAGAGAAAACAAGAAAAAAAATTAAAAATGTGGGACCATTTTGAAAAAAATCACTTATGCAAAAATAAGTGATTTTTTTCCAAATGGTCCTAAATTTTTAATTTTTTTACTGTTAAAATACATTAATACGCTTTGCATGACGGAGAGAAGCAAATTTTTAATTTAGGACCGTTTTGAAAAAAATTACTTATTTTTGTATTTTTGTAAATGGTCCTAAATTTCCAATTTTTTTCTCTCCGTCATGCAAAGCGTATTAATGTATTTTAACAATAAACATTTGATTTTTTTATTTTAGTTGAGATTTGAGACCTGTAGGCTGCATGGCGCAAATCTGCTGCCAGCGGCTGTGCCGCCGCCATTTTGAAATATTTTAGTCTAAAAAAAATTGTCAATATACCTTACATCGTATAATTTGAGATATGCTTTATGTTAATTCAATAAATTATTCCATTTTTTTTATAAAAAAATCTTGAAAAAACGTACGTTTACATGACTTTTCTCCCTTAAGTTCGACTCGAAGAATGCTGGAGAAATACAGATCAAAAATGATGGAAGATCTGTGAAGAAAATGAGGATTAATTGCTGTTTTTTGTGGATATGTTTGAAGTTGTTTTGGTGTGAGATTCGGCACACATATCGAGGATGATGAAAACTCTGCAAATAAATCAAGTATACATACCAACCGGTTTTTTCTTGTTGTTCATTTTGTTAGATGCGCGTCAAAACTGTCAGTGTCGACCGCATAAATGTTGATCTCCTAAATCTACCAGTTAGTACGTGATCTATATAAATGGTGCGTAACTGATCGGAAAAAATTGTGACGAATCTTGAGTGTCGAAACAGTTAACTAATATATTTAATTCGCGACGACCATGAGATACCCAAACTTTCATTTTCACTCTCGCTTTTTCGTCTCACGAACCTTTTCTCGCGCTCCGCTACAGATTCGAATCTTATTATAATCATAAATACGGGGTTTGACCCTTGTACGAAATAAGAGAACGGCTTATTAGCGTCCGGATGCGAATTTATCGATATCGCCGATCTCAGCTTGGATGTTACGCTGATCGACGGAGTCTTGTGGTCCAATTCGCAATCATCGGTGCAAATTTGCTGTCACGATATTTCGCTCTGCTGAAAATTTTTTATTAATCATCGATTTAATTGGCCAGAGAATATTTGTGTAACTCAATTCTTTTCGTCTCATTAATTTCGGACTCGATGCCAACGTTCTCATTTAAAAATAATAAAAATTAAAAAAAATATTCATGCTGCGAATTAAGCTTTCATGATTAATCACTTGGCACTGAATTTTGTTATTGAATTCTAGAATTCAATAACAAAATTACGCATCACTCGCATAAGAAACAAGAATGACTAAAATCTTGTAATTCCACAGAGAAAGAATATTGAAAAAATGAAAAATGGTTGCTCATTGCGATATCCATCAGGCTATTTATGAGGTCAATTGTTTATGAACTCGTTATACAAGCAAATAAGTGAATGAAAAAAAAAGAAACGATTTTTAAAAGCGTGTAACACATCTTCGTCGGCGAGATCAAAATAGCCTGTTTATATACCCTTTTTATTTTGCATGACCAAGAAAGCGAGTGAAACGACGCTTAATAAACGTCGGTTGATTTAAAATCACAGAGCATGATACACGATCCAGAAGAGAATATAATGAAGAGAGTTATGAACGGGATTGCAGTCTTCCAAGCTCCCGAGTCGTTCCTCACAGCCTCGAGGCATTTTTTAACTTGTTGTCTTCATCGGCCTCAAGTCATTATACTCTCATGTATATTTATATATAAATTGAATACACCTATAACGAACTCAATGAGTTCGAGCTGAGTAACAGGTGTAAAATTTCCCATTTCACGACCGCAGATAAACAATACGTTTACGTCATTACAATTGTTGTAGTAAAAATTTACCGTCCTTTCAAATTGTACATTTCGATGTTTACACACTCCTTCGGTACAATTTAACGCTCCAAACAATCATTCAACAACAAATTTTACCCGAGTGACGAAAAAGTTTGACCAGTGTTACGAGATGGAAAATATACCGATGATTGAAGTTGACAGGTGTCTCGCAGGCATTATCCCCAATCGACTTTCGACGATAATTCGTTACCGCTCTTGTCGTAATCGAAACCCAAACCAATTGTGGACGAGTCCCGATGACTTTCTAGCACCTTTTTAGACAAATCCTGTCTCGTGACTTGGAGTTTTGCGTTGTAACGAAAGTCAACATTCTCTGGCATTCAGACATCGACGACGCACAGTTCTTTATATTTATAAGTGTGTATCTGCATTTAGCAGTTGTGTAATCGATTATTTTTACCAGTCCTTCCATTAATGGTTTATTGGGATTGATTGTTTGTTTGTTTTTTTTTTTCAATATTTTTATGAGTTGCGAATTTGTTTAAGAACAGTTTATCAAAGAAAATTGTAAAGAATATTTAAAAAAATATTCTTAATTTCAATCAATCGAGGTATGGCTGCGAGCTAAATGCATCAACAAACATAAGAATATTGTCGAAACCTTGAATACAGACAGAGACATTGGAAAAATCGCCCGATTATAGTAAAGTCTTGGTTAGGGTATCCTGACCTGGATACCGGATACGACGTACACGGATATTCTCTCCGGCGAAAGATTTTAGATCATGTGAGATCGAAAGAAAAATATGGCGATCGATTCAAATTACTAAGGGGCAATGCAATATCCGCGTGTTACATATTATACACCAGTTTCGTATAATTTTACACTTAGTCTTGGCCTAGCTCGACGAGAGCCCGTGAAAGTTGCTCGTATGAGTTAGAGATTTTGTTAGGGATATTATTGTCTTGGCCAGAGTGGTCTGTACCGCTTAATTTTTCTCGCCTCCCTAGCGATACGCCCCTTCCACATATGAGCTATAATTATATCCGTGGTTCACTTAATTTGTATAACTATGTTTTTCGTATTAAATAAAACGCAATAAAATCCACCTAAACTATCAATAATCAAACAAATCTCTTCGCACGATTATATAACGCAAAAAAACTTTCCTCCCAAAGTTTCCTTAACGGGAGAAACCAGTTTAGGAGGCCGAAATTTTGGTGTTTTTCGTGAATTTTTTTAACAGGGAAGGAATAATCAGAATTTGTTTCAACTTGGAGGATATTTTATTCATGTTTTGAAGTACACTTTGTAATTTTTTCAAGTCATTTTGGCCGGAAATAGTGGAGTTAGAAGCTGCTGTCCATGGACGATCGCCATCCGAGTTTTTTGCTGGTGGGCATTCCTGAAGTCACAATTTTTATCTGTAATCATTACAATTTTCTTTTTTCGCTAAGAACATATTTCCTAAGAATATGAACCTAATTGTGACCAAAAAAGTTGAAAATTGCATGTTTTTGAGGAGTTTGAACACAATGTCATGTTTTTATACCATGTTTTTTCACCTTTTTTGCATTAAAAAAAATATTTTTAATAATAATATCATCTCAGAGTTAGGTTCATATAGATTGAAATTGAATAAAGAATATTCACACAAATTTTCAGAACGATTGGTCAATACCTTTTTGAGCTAGAATGCCCACCAGTTGAAAAAAGTCGTCCCTGGACAGCAGCTTCTAACTCCACTATTTCCGGCGGAAATGACTTGAAAAAATTACAAAGTGTACTTCAAAACATGAATAAAATGTCCTCCAAGTTTAAACAAATTCTGATTATTCTTTCCCTGTTAAAAAAAATTCACGATAAACACCAAAATTTCGGCCTCCTAAACTGGTTTCTTCCGTTAATAGGCATAGGCGAGTTAATGGATCGAGTTTTTTCTTGCTTTTGATCGTAATTATTAGCATTTTTTTTCCTCTTCTCTGTTCTATAGTCCACCGTCTGCCGGTTCGCACACCTGTATCACTTACGACGCTGTAAATCGCGCTTATATTGAGGCGCGAAAACGAGTCAGTAAGTCATTCAATTTTTTTTCTCCATTTTTTGTATTCATTGGTTATGGAACTTTCGGATCGAATCATCATTTTATCATTTTTTATAGCAATGTCGTTTTGTTACAATTTTCATAAACTGTCGAGTTTGGTAATGTTTTTTTTTCTTCTATTTATTTGTTTTCGATGAGCAAATTACATGACGATTAAAAATTATTGTGATTATTGTGTAATAATTTTTCTCCATTTTATCAAGACGTCGCACAGCCTCACAGTGATGTATGGAGACCGGAGGATTTGGCCACAGTCGGTGAATTACTTCTCGACATTTCAACCAATCTTGCTCAAACGTGAGTATTTTCTTGCTCGAGCATGTGGATAAATTGAAAAATAAACTTTTATGACATTTATTTTGGAGATTGTTGCTAAAATTTCGTTCTCAAAAAAGTCAAGAAATATAAATATCAAAACCTCAAGTTTGAAAGATGCTTATAAAAAGAAATACACGGAAAAAACTTTTTTTTACACAATTTGTGAGAAAAATCATTCTTTCGATTCAGCTATGGCCTGACGTATGAGGAAATCCAGAATAGTTTACCACTAATCGATACGTCAAAGACCCTCATTCGGGAGGTCTGTCCCGCGTTTCTCAGTAACGTGGAATGTCGTCCTGGAAAGTATCGTCGCTATGACGGCCTCTGTACGAATCTGGAGAATCCTTCTTGGGGCGCAACATTATCACCATTTACGAGGTAACATTTTTACTGCTTCTACTTTTTTTCAATGATTGATTGCATTTTTTTCAGAAACGGAGACTTACAAACATTTGAATTTCCACAAGCCATAAGCTGTAGCTTTAATATTTTGTTGCCTAATTTCTCTAATTCTTTGTTGACTTTGTTCTATTCTCTGATTTAACAATCTTTTTATCTCAGCCACATTAGAGACTTTCTACCATTTCCTGATGATCATTCAATGTCTAAAAACAAGAATGATTCGAACAGTCACTCTCTATTCCGTTTATTCAAGCTCATCCGTAGAGTCAGCTTCATCAGAAAGACCATTAGGATCACGCACTCGTAAACTGCGGAATAAACTAATAATAATAATGATAATAGCGTGATACGATTAAAAATGTGAAATTCTAAGACCTCGGGCTAATTATAGCTATCCTTCGGATTAAATATCTCTAAGGATTATCTCGCGAGAGAAACGTTACTGAGTAATCCGTTTTAATCGATGAAAGTTCACTTAGCCACTATTCTTAGGAGAAATTTTAAGTAAAGAATTAATTGATACGATAAAACTCGTCCAACTGTCAATCAAGGACGAATACTGTTTTTGGAATTCATTATTTAACGATAAGTCAATATTAAAGTCGTGCCCTAACGTCGAAAAGTAAATATTCACCCAAAATTATGTTACAGTGACTCTCGCGTAGTCCAATCAGTGTCGAGATAAATTAAAAGAACAATTGCTGTACGTGTTTACAGAAAATGAATGGCAATTTGTTAGCAAGTTCCAATAACAATTAGCGACAATCCAAAAGACAGGAATCAGCATTGATAAAACAAATCTGTAAGGAGAAACAACCTCGTTAAGTCTAGAGACCTCATTGAGAGACGAGTGTACGATAACTCAAGAATATCTTTCATTTCTTTGACCGACCTTCGATTCTCCAAAGCCGCTAAGATCTACTTTTATTTTGATAAAATAAAGAGAATGCATTTTTTTTATATATGCAAACGATTTTTCTATTTAAATGTATAAAAGTGGATTAATAATGTTTCATTCGCGTGTTTATACTTGAAGTCTTTTGAAGAATGGCAGCAACTAGTATAAAGTTGAACTTTACTGGTTCTGTGATCGGTAAGCAGCCACCAGTCTTTCTTGTGGATTTTTTTCAATGCATCGCCACTCGCAGAGTGATTGTGTGTAAATTTTTTTTTCTCCGATCCAATGGATCGAAGTACTATAGACGTGTATTTTAATACGGGCCTCGAAAGATATAATTTCATGGCGATCCACTGATATAGCATTATCTCCGAGTAACAAGGAGAACCATCGACTTTATTTTTTTTTTTCTATCGCAAGCGGAAACTTATCACATTTCTCTGACGGTTTTTTCTCTCTTACAACGTATATTTATATTCAAAAGAAGTGCATAATTACGATAAGAAATGTTGAACCACACAAAGGGCAAAATATCGTGGATTTTTTTAATCACTTTTTTCCTCTATTAATTATAGAGGAAAGCATAAAAATCGCTCTTACATTGCGAAAAAAATTGACGTTGAACAATGTGTAATTTTTTCAAATGTACACTTCACGAAGTCCCCGAAGTATGAAGATGGAAGAAAAAAATTGAAATAACATAATTCCTAATCGTCTCGTAAATTTGCTCGCGGCATGAAAGTGTTTTGTCCCTAATTGAAAGACTCTTGCAGCTATGAAGGAGAGAAAAAATAAAAGTTGAGACATTGCTCGTACAAGAATAATGAATATTCATGACTGAACTATATACGCGAGAGCGGGCAAAAGATAGTACTCTCGTTCCTCCCGCGAAATCGCTTTGCGAGTCTCTCGCACATCGACTATTTTCTCTCCTTTTCTCTCCGCTCTTGTACCTCGAAAAAGCGAGAGACGCTTAATACTTTCGCCGATGACCCAGATCTCGGCACGCGTGCAACAGTTGGCTGCTGAGCGAAACATGTGGGAGCAATTTTCGGTGTAAGGGCGTGTACTCCGGGGCTCTCTACTGCCCTCTTTCCTCACGTAAAGCAATAAAAATTACCGGTTTACAAATACTGTCAGTTTGATCTTGCGCGAATCAGACGAAATGAAAAACTCAAAGATGTTGGGCAATCCATTTTTGCCTCATAGGCCTCAAAGTCATGCAAACCTTCGAAATGATTATTTCTCGTCTGGATCAAAGAGAGATAATCATTTCAATTTGAAATTGAAAATTCAACAATTTGGCAAGAAACAACAAAGGCTGAAAGAATGAGTAAAAAACGTTGCATATTTTGAAGTAGAATTTCATTCCTACAGATTACTCAATCCAGCCTTCCCCGATGGCATCTCGGCACCGAGGATATCGGTGACCGGAAATGCTTTGCCACTCGCACGAGTCGTATCAAGAACTATGCATCCTGATGAAGGTTTTCACGACCATGCTGGAACCGTTATGGTCATTGCATGGGGTCAATTCATGGATCACGATTACACTCTCACAGGAACTCCTCTCGGTAAAGTTAATTACGGGAAAAAAATGGAATGTTTCATTTTTTTAACGGCACATTTTGTTTCCTTGATGTACCGATTTATAAGTGATTAATAATTCGATATAAAATATCACGAAATGTTATTTTTTGATACTATTAGATCCAATGAACAGAAATGATCCTGAAGAATGTTGTAATCGACCGCCCCATCAGAAAAATCCATATTGCAACGAGATTCTCATTCCCGAGGACGATTATTTCTACAGACTATTTGGTGTAAGATGTATGGATTTCGTGAGAGCTTTTCCAGCGGCAAGACCCGGCTGTCGTCTCGGCTCACGTGTACCATTTAATCTGCTAACCGGAGTTCTCGATGGAAATACGGTGTATGGTATATCTGAGACGTTCTCCAGGTAAAAATAAGACAAATTTTAATTGATGTTAATATTTCAAGTAACTTAGAAAATATTTGTAACTTTCGTTCAAACTGAACGCTTTTAAAGCGAACAACCATTTTAGGAGACCGAAAATTAGATGCTCTTTTGGATTTTTTTTTTATTATGAAAAAAGAACGGAAATTTCCGCAACTCTGACAATAATTTATTCATATTTTCATACATCTCTGGTAATTTTTTCAAGTTATTTCATGCATTAATTAAGGTGTAATCCGCTGTGTCCCTTGGCGTGTCCTCATCGTCGTTGTCGATTTGCGAGAATTGTGCAGCTCGCAATTCGCATCTGAAATAGTCCAACAAATTTTTATACATTCTTCAGATGTTTTTTAAGAGCATGAACCTAAATTTTGAAAAAAAATAATCGAGAATTGAATGTTGGAACGCGTTTGAAAAAAAATGATCGATTTTTAGCATTTTTTTCCCAACATTTTACAATAATAAATATGTTTTAAACAATCTAATCTTTCCAACTTTAGGTTCATGTTTTAATAAATTATATTATGTAAACGTGTTCCAAATTTGAAGATGATCCATCAATTAGTTTTTGAGTTATGATTCCCGCAAATTGAAAAAATGTCGTTTCGAGAAAAAAACGTTTAAAGTTTGAGCGCGCTTGGGAGTCGAGCGGAGAGTCTTTATCATTTATATACATACCGTTAGAAGGAATCCGAATATCGTTTTGAAATTTTCAGAGTGTATTCTAAAGATATTTTGCTAAGGATTTATGAAATAAAAGAAAAATTGATTTTTTGAAGCATCTAAAGTGGTTGCTCGCCTTAACAAATGATCTTACAGCATTTAAGGATCAAATGGATTTTTCGTTTTAATTATGGGTATTTCTGGTTGATTTATCACCATTTGGGGGAACAACGGGGGTCATAAATAAATTTCTCGACTTTAACGATCAATCTAGATCGATCTGAGGACTCGTGTCCTTAAATGGAGTTTAAGAAAAGCGTGAATACGCGTGTTTCGTAATGTTTGCTTGTTAGTCCGAGCCACCCGCGAGTTTTGCGTGGCGCTAACGTTCGTAACAATCACTCAAGAAATAATGAAATATCGCGAATTTATACTTCGCCTTTTGCTGAACCAATATTTACCAATATTGTCTCTAATAATTAGGTTCGAGCCTCTCAAGTATTAAAATAAATATACGATGACGTCATTCGCTAAAAAATCGTAGAATCCCGGCAATTATCTCGACGGTGTGTCTCTCGCGAAATTTCAGAGATTCAACGGGTCTCAGAGCCAAGTTACGTCAGCGCACACCACGAACAATAAATCACAGTGTATAACTCGCGATTTTGCTCGAGTTTGCCTTCTATACATTTCTCGCGCGCGAGTAAATAAAAAACACAGAGAACACATACGCGAAGCTTCTACTCTCGTTGTACGTATGTTGAATTACGTGCTCTGTTTTTCCAATACCATCGATCGTTTCTCAACACTTCTCAATGTTTGAGCTACAGAGATTATCCCTTCACGTGACTGAGCTATTCGCGATCGGGCACTGGATTATATAGATCATAAACTAGATTTTCAATTGAATTATTTCCCGTGAATTCGTGTTGATTTATCCTGTTTGAAATTTGCGATGGGGAAAAAATATGTGAAATACTGCAAAAGTTATTCAATTGATGCGTCTTTAAAAAATAACGAGCAAAGAAGTTGATGGCAGTTTTTGTCACGAGTTATTTCGCATGTTGAAATTCTATAACAATTTCAAAATAGCATTAATTTCGAAGATTTTAGTCATTTTATCAATGCAAATTCGATCTTATAAATGTGAGTATCATTCTAAAAATGCCAATAACTTTTTGCAGAAAACTTCGAACAGGTTACGGTGGTTTACTGCGTATGAATCCAGTCTTTTCCGAATACGGTTTGAAGGACCTTCTTCCACTGAAGCTCGATATCCCAGACGAGGGTTGTACCCGTCCCAATCGTTCGATGTACTGTTTCGAAGCTGGTACGAACTTTATTTTTCATTATTATTATTCCTGCATGTTTATCACTGACAAATTGTCGAAATATACTCACCTTTCTTACGAATTCAATGTGTTAATGTGTTATCCACAATCGTGACGGACGATCATAATTCATATCGCGTTTATAGCACTGTAATATACAGCAATACATCGCGAACGAATTAACCATAACACCGTGTATTCAAATATATATATATTTATACATTTTGTGCACATACTACTCAAAGAAAGTGAGTGAATGAGCTATGCAACTTATAAGTGTTCCCGGTTCGTATAAATGAAGCTGGGAACTACAAAGGCACAAGTTTACTACCTCAATGACTGTGATAATATTTCAAGCAATCTAGCGATCAAATATCGTTTTACGCTACTCCTATTTATGCACATAGGGTGTCCGGGCGGTAAACGTTAAGAGCTTTTATAATTGATCCTAAATCTCATTAAATTCCAACAAACAATATTAAGTTCGTGTCTTTATTTGATCATTGAAAAATAACAAAAAAATACTAATGATTATTCGTTTGAGAATGGCAAATAAGCATAATCTTGAAATGAGCTTTCGAGTATCATTTTGTATCAACAATCGTTTTACTAACAATAGAGATAAATTCTTATCGACTGTTTTTATCGGTGACACGACAAAATGCCGATTACAAAACGCCGGGTGTCTAAATGCCGGCGACTATATGCCGAGCGACCATATGCCGACCGGACTATACGCCGATCGCAAAACGCCGATGCGACAAAATAAAAAAAGTGAATTAATCGTGTAAGAGAATCACTGCTATGGTCTACAATTATAGAATAAAAATGATTGTTGTGATCTGCAATTCTGTCACATTATTATCATATCATTATTATGATCTGAAAAATGTTGATAAATCGTGTGAGAGAATTATCATATTATTATTATGATTTATAATTATACAATATCGTGTGATTTTATCACACGACTGCCAGACATTTGTGCCCAATTTTAGTATTAAACGATCCTCGGATCGTGACGTGCACGATGCCACTGAAATTACTTCCAAGCCAATTATTTAGGTTTGTTGGCTGTTATTGAAAAAATAAGTATTGCTGTATGGTTTGCTGAGTGTACGTCTGTTGTGTTTGGGTATTATGGTGTGATATGATGGTGTATGGTGTGTGGTGATGCATGGTGTGATATGATGGTTTATAATGTAGTGATGATGTATGCTGTAATATCCAAACCTCGGAGAGTTATTCCTTAAATAATGACCTGGAAACCTGGCAACTAATATTTCCACTGGACATTACCATTATTTGTGTTTTGTCGCATTGGCGTTTTATCATTGGCGTACAGTCGCATCGGCGTTTAATCGCTCGGCATATAGTCGCCGGTATTTAGTCATTCGGCATTTTGTCATCGGCGTTTTGTCACGGACCCGTTTTTATCTTAATTAGGAATTTAAGACTTTTCTTGATTCTGCAACTTTAGTCAAAGTTTGTTGCATTTACGGTCCAGACACCCTACGAATGGATTAAATATGAAAGATTATACGATACAACTTTCTCGCGCGAGAGAATTTATTAATTTTTTTCGATCCCTAACATGATTTACTCTTATGAACTCAATGTAGTGAAGTTTTATAGATTTATGTAAAGTTTCATCAATTACATACTTTTTATACATAAATAATCGACAGAGAATTCCGTAGTTTTCAGTGATAGGACACAAATTTTAGCGCCTCTCGAAGATCTAATAAAATCTCGTCTATGTACCGAGATATTCCAAGTACCCAACTTTCTAATCACACGCGACTGTGTCACGCTTTTGGACACTCACTTCGCTACGTATACGAACCTTATATGGATTAAAAAAAAAAAAAAATGCATACTTCGCGAACGAGATCACGATGTAAAGCGAGCACCGAGGGACTCGTAATATCGCATTCGTTGAATCGTCGAATATTAGATCGAATAATCGTTTGTACATGTTTACGCGCGTGTGGTAATTTTTTTAGTAGGTTCTTCGGAGCATGTACTGACGTAATTGGCTCACTTGCTGGGGAACCAAAGATCGTGACTGTTACATCGGGAGATTGATGCATGAATATTCCTTTTTTTCGAATTCCTGGTATAATCAATCTCACGTTTAATAGGAAAATTGGGGGTATTGCAGTATTTAATTTTATTATTATCAATTTTTTTTTTTTTTTTTTTTTGATATCGATGAATTACTTTACTTATTGCCTCGAGAATATCGAAGGACTTGGGGAAAAATAGCCTGCCGATTTTACATTGAAAAAATTGTCGTCGGGTGAAGCAATTGCTGATAAAAAGTTTCATTTGAATTCAGAAGTATAAAATATCGAAAATTCCAAATTTCACAAAGGGACAATTAGCAGCTGATAACGAATACAACTTGTTGCTCTATATATCGGCCTGATTCTCCTAGTATAGTCGAGGAGTGTGAACGTTCTTGGAACGAGGCAACATTGGACGGTCTGACTTGTAACAGTCGTGTCTACTTAGCCTCGAGGCGCACCACACGCTGTGCAATTGCATTAACGCAGTCACGCGCAGGCAAACCATAATTTAGGTACTCCGATAGTGTGCATTTTGCAATCGATTACTACGAGACCCACTAAGCCAACTAGTAAACTAATTCTGTACCCTTGTTCGGACTATTTATTATCATAACGATGAAAGAGGTATAAAGAAAAAGCATTGCTTTGTCAGGGTAGTCTCAAAAAAATAGAAATATTGAACGGCAAGGGGGTAAAACGGATCAACCGTTCGTAGGACATAACTATTTTTTCAGTGACACAACATAATATTACACGACAAAATATTACAGACAAAATATCACACGATAACAAATCACCAGGACAAAATATCACCGCGATAAAATATCACACGAAAAAAAATCATGGCGACAAAAAATATCACACGACAAAAAATCACACACAAAAATATCACGACGATAATATATCATAGCCAGGCATGAATTTTTCAAATTATTCCAATTTATCGATGTTCAATGTTGTGTGTATGTTGTGAGTATTCTGTACACTGAGGAAAGAAATTTGTTGATTCAACAAAATTTTTGTTGGATCAACAAATTGTGGCGAACAAAATGAAATTCGTTAACTCAACAAAAATTTGGTTAATTCAACCACTTAATTTGCTGGCTCAAATAAATATTGCTCATTATGACGAAAATATTGTTGAATCAACAAAATTTTCTGTTCAATTAACAAATTTCATTTTGTTCGCCATAATTTGTTGATTCAACAAAGAATTTGTTGAAACAACAAATTTCTTTTCTCAGTGTATAAGAGAATAGATAACGGTTCAGTAGTTACGCGAGAGTGGGAATGATTCCTGATTTACCGGGTCTATCGTATGTAGATAGTCGTAACGAAAGTTTAGCCATTCGTCACAAGTGTCAAAAAACTGTAAATTTTATAATCAACTTTAGGAGCTCTTATCACACTGTAAGTTAAATCATTGCAAGCGCATACGTTCTGCGAATCACCATACAAATGTCCATCAGCATTCCACAAATGTATCATTTACCATTTGTTGGTTATTAATAATAAAAAAAAAAGAAAAAAGCGGTGTTTCGCTCATAACGCATGTAGCAGAGGATTAGTATCAATTCTGTATTGTGTATAACGTTATGGCACTCAAATTTCTGAAATTTCAGAAAGGAAAGCCACGTTTTATACACGACGGCTATGGTTTAAAATTTGAACCATATATAATTCAAACTTAGGGTGGTTCAAACCTAGGCTGGTTAGACTTTAAATACTTGGAAACTACTATTTACACTCGCTCAAAATACTATTAACACAAATTTTTTTGAGATAATTTACAGAACTCCACAACGGAGTAATTTCCTTTCCGAACCAATTTTTTTAAACCATTCCTTTCGTTTTATAGAGTTTTCACCATTAAATATTTATCGAATGCGTCTTTATCATGCACCATTCTTTTCGTTATCAAAAAACGAAGAGAATGGTATATAATTAAACCTTATTGTCGCATACGAGGAACATTTTATGCTAAAGAAAAAATTCTAGGGTTAATTAAAAATAATCTGATTGTAATATTTTGTCACGGTGATATTTTGTCGCCGTGATTTTTTGTCGCAGTGATTTTTTGTCGTGTGGTATTTTTTCGGTGATATTTTGTCGATGTTATCTTGTCGTGTGATGAAACGTCATAGAACCGTTTTTTCACAAGGTTTACCTTAAAGGATTACACTTATTCAGTGCTCAAAAAAATCGAGTTTTTCTGGAATTATTTTGGCACCCAAAAAAAGTATCTAGTCGATTCAACCAGGATCTAGTTAAATAAAATACATTTTTTTGCTTGTCTCGCGACCAAATAGAGGTCTATTTAACTTATTTTTTTTTTTTATCATAATATTTTTATATTCTTGATTAATGAAAAATTTAATATATCTATTAAAATCGGACATATTTTTATCTTAAAAATTGAACGAATATGAAGTTGAAATAGAAATAATATTTATAATATTAATTATACCATATTCAATTACGATATTATTTAATAATATTTTCATGGGTTTGCGACCTTGGATAGGTACAAAGATTCACGTTCGTCTTCTTAAACATTGTGAGTCGGAATCAAGAGATGCGGTAGCGGCTCGACGCCAAGTATTGAAAGAAAAAGCCAGCGCGAGTCCTGCCGCACTCTTATATATGCGAATATGCCGGTTTTATGACGTCATAGCGTTTTTAAATCGCTCTCACGGACGAACCGTTTGAGTAAAAAATCTGAATATTGGTGACGAATTTTTTTCGATTTTTAATAATACTACAGTGCGACCTCGATCTTTTTGCATCTCGATTTTTTTCCATTCCCCTTAATTCTTGTCCCCACTCTATTTTGTCTCGCCAAGGGGAATAATGGCTGTGAGCATTGCTATCCCTACCACACTCGTCCTATATGCTAGCGCGCAGGCGCACTATAACCTTAAACTCTAAGGGTAAAAATAGGTACGCGCATGCTCGCACCATTTCGTACCTCCCCACAACATTTAAGGGGCCAGTCCACTTTGAAGCCACGAAAAAACGCTATTTTCGCGATTTTTTTTGAGGATTTTATAAAAGATATGAATACAAAAGTTGTTGGGCTTGATAAATAAAGTCTTGAAATACATAAAAAAAAATTTTTCATTAATTTTTATTCATTTTTAAGTACACAAACTATAGTTTAACGTAACGCCTCAAAAATAGGTGGGCTAGGTAGCTCCATCACAACTCGGCAACGGCTTGTCTGAAACAAAAAAATCAAAATCCATTAGATTCAGTTTGACACCAGCTACAAAATGACCCTCGGATATAAAATTTTATCAAAAAATAAAAAAATGGCAGGTGAAAAACGAAAACAGTAAAAAAACGCATTTTTTTCGCAGTTTTTTACAAAAAAAGAGTAAAAATCAAAATTTTAAAACCATCGAGGATCATCTTGTTGCGAATCATATTTACAATATGTGGTTCAAATTTCAAGAGAATCGGTTTATTAGTTTTAGAGATACGATGGAGCTTGATTTTGAAAACGTTGTTTCGAGAAAAACGCGTTTGAAGTTTATACGCTTAGGTAGACGAAATGAGGTCCTGACGTTCAGGTAAAAAAAAAAAAAATACTTAGAGAGCTCGGTTTTTCATAAAATTTTGATGCAATATTTCTGAATGTATGTACTTTGGAAAACAGTAAAAAAAATCGATTTTTTGAAATTTTCAAAGTGGACAGGTCCCTTAAGTCACACCTCTCAGCTGAACCTCGATTTTTTACCAGTCCTCTCCCCAAGCGGTAGAAAATCGAGGTCTCATTGTACTTTGGTTCATCTACAGCGCAATTCGTATGTGAGAAATGCTTCGACGCTCTGCGCCACGTGGTGACCGGAGCAAGAAGCTTTAACGCGGGTACTCGAATAAACGGATCCAAATAGCATTATTTATTTAGATACAGCTTTCTAGCTGAAACGAATAGAAATTTTTATGATTCAAATTAAAAAATTTCGAATAAACGATTCTAGTAGATCTAAATAGAACTTTTTTTTGGGTGTGAAGGGCCATTGAAAAAGCAACAAAATATTGGTCGCACGCCTAGGTTAATCCTAGGTGATCACACTCCTTAGGTGTAATGATCCTTTAGGTCTAAGAAAAAAATTATTTCAGCTTTTTCTGTTTTTTTTTTCGTTGTTTGCAATACTAGCGAAAAAATTCAGGAATTAATGGATCCGAAAAAATGAAAAAGATTCTTGTAATTAAACATTCGAATACTAGAACTATCGAACCGTTCAACATTGCCATTAGCCGATCACCATTTTCCCCGTAAATTTTATGTGATGCAGTCATCCGGTTTTCTAGTGAATGTAATTATCTCGAAGAGTTCTTAACTACAGAATTTAGAATTCATTTCAATCGGTTCGAAGGCCACAGAATATTTGTACATAGCGAATGTCTGATGGATTCGTTAAGAGTCTGTGTTAATAATGTTGGTACGGATATCAAGGTGAACTGCTCACCAGGGATGAAAGTCAGCGTATTAATCTTATAATAAAAGTATTCATTAATGAATGTTCTCTTGCTAGGAGTTAATAAAACACACAAAACGTTTAACGATTTATACAAAACGAGTGTAATCAATTTTGAGAAACTAATCAATTTTGAAGAGACTTCATTTGAAGGTATTTAACTTTAACCCTGTCAAATGACGAGGTCATGAATTTTTTTTCCATTGAATGTTTAATTAAAAACTTGACAATGATCGAATTTTTTTTTTAGATAATCACTTTGTTTCTGCACACTAAAAATAATGAATAATTATTTAAAAAAAAAAATTATTTAAAAACTCGCGATAAAGTACGATTCGAATTCTTTGGTAAAAAAAAATCCATTGATTTTCATTAATTCCCATATTATTTCAGGCGAGATTCGTGTTAATGAACAACTAGTACTCACTTGTATGCATACCCTTCTCGCACGTGAGCATAATAGAGCTGCGAAGGCACTGTCCCAAGTAAATCCTCATTGGGACGACGAGACAGTCTTCCAGGAAGCGAGACGTATCATAATTGCTGAAATTCAGCACGTTACCTACAACGAATTTCTTCCCATCTTACTTGGCAAAAATGTCATGGAGAAATTTGGTCTTCTTCTCGAGAAACACGTAAGTGTTACAAAAAAAATAAAATATATTGCATACATTTGTACATTACAAGGCTGTTATTATTATTATTATTATTATTATTGTTGTTGTTGTTGTTGTTGTTGTTGTTGTTGTTGTTGTTGTTGTTGTTGTTGTTGTTGTTGTTGTTATCGTTGATATTTTATAATTTATTGCATGAAATTATCACAGAATTTTTTTTACGTGTTTAATTTATGAAAAACTAGAATTACTGGGATGGATACGATTCCACTGTAAATCCTGGAGTACTCGACGCTTTTGCCGCTGCTGCGTTTAGATTTGGCCATTCGCTTCTTCCAACTGCAGTTGAAAGATGGAGCAAAGCACACAAATTTATCGGTAAAATTCAAAATAATGAGAGAATAATTTTCGAATTTTTAATTTGAAAAAATAATAACACTTTTCACACGTGATTAATTTTTTTGTAATTGAACGATTTATCAGCGTCCAAAAGATTGTCCGATCTCATAAGAAGACCGTACGATCTTTATCGAGCCGGTGTTCTCGACGAATATTTCATGGGTCTGATGAACCAAGTTGCCCAGGCTATGGACGACTCGATAACTCAAGAGGTCACGAATCACTTATTCAAAAAAGCAGGCGCAAGATTTGGCATGGATTTGGTATCGTTCAACATGCAACGTGGACGAGAATTCGGTATACCCAGCTACATGGAGTTTCGGTTCGTCTTTTATTTCTTTAAAAAAAATTTTTTATACTAATTATATGAAATAAATATTTGTATTGATTAATTTTTGGTTACAGGAAATTCTGTGGCTTACCTGGAGCCGATACGTTTGAAGAACTTTTTGATACTATGCCCAACGAAACTATCAGACGTTATAGCTCAATATTCCAGTAAGATGTTCATTTTTTCAATTCATTTGTAATTTTCTCATCAGTTGACGTTTATATGTATACCAGAAAATTTGTGCAGCTCTTTCGTGGAGTTCAAAATCGAGTAAATCTTTAGTTTTGAAAAACGTATCCCTCAATGTTTAATATTTTATAACAGACATCCTTCTGACGTGGATTTGTGGTCGGGTGGAGTTTCGGAAAGGCCATTACCGGGCAGTATGCTCGGACCAACGTTCGCCTGCGTAATAGCGACGCAATTTAGTTATTCACGTCGCGGTGACAGATTCTGGTACGAACTACCGAATCAGCCATCGTCCTTCACTCTTGGTAAGAGACTTTTTTATTGTTATACCGAGCAATTCGATTATAAATGATTGAGGACGAAGCTCGAACCTGCAATTGACATCTCGAAACGAATTCCAGTTAGACGACGTTATATATAAAAAAGAAAAAAAAACTTCTCTCAATAATCTACATAATAAAATGTTTTTTGCAATCATTTACAGAACAACTGAATGAAATTCGAAAGGCCAGACTCGCGAGGCTTATTTGCGACAATACCGATCTTATCGACACGATACAGCTCTATCCGATGGTTCTTCCTGATCACGAGATGTAAGTCAATCACGATTTGTTGTCATTTCATTTAATCGTTTTTAGCTATATCGACAAATGTAAATAGAAATGAAAGAAAAAAGAAAAAATTCAAAAATTGTTAAAAAAAAAATTGAAAGTACAAGTAAAAAGAAAAAGAAAATTTTTCTAACAGTTTCGTAGATACTAAATAAAGAATAACATATTTTTAATTGCCCACAGAAATCCCCGAGTTCCCTGTCGAAGCGGAGTGTTGCCGGGCATTGATTTCAGCAAATGGGCGGAGTATCCAGTGACGAGTCAAGCGGCTCAATACGTGAGTAACATTGCCGAACAGTACGGGCAATTGGGAAAATAAGTCTGTAACGTTTTTGTACGTCACCGTAATTTATGGACGCGGTATTATAAAGATTGATAAAAAATTCGCAAAATACGTAAAAAAAAAAAAAAAAAAACATTATAACACTTCGTAAAATAATGAAATCGGAGTAGTAGTAAAAAAGAAATGGGAGAATATTTTTAAGCAACATCGTCAATACACCGCGTAGAATGAAATACTATTAATTTCGTCGCACGCATGCAAGTCTCACAATCCGTCCATGCTTTTTGGCAACCAGAGTAATTAACCCTAGACCCTTACAACGGGGTCGAAAACGACCCCAATTTTTTCAGTAAAAATGTCTTTTTTTCATTTTTTCGAAACCCTTTTTTTTGTTTTATAGAGTTTTCATCATTAAATGTTCACCAAATGCAACTTTATCATACACCATTCTCTTCGTTATCAAAAAACGAAGAGAATCGTGTATAATCAAACCGAATTATCGCATATGAGGCATATTTTATGCTAAAGGAAAGATTGTGGTCGTTTTCAAGCCCGTTGTAAGGTTTTCGTTCGGAAAAATAGATCGTAAGGATCTAGGGTTAAGCATTAGCTAGTTAAATATACTGTGTCAATTGTTATAATTAATTCATACGGATCTGCTGCGCTGAAAAATATTTACCATGCAGCAGTATTTGTTAAAATTAAGGCAAAGGTGTAGTCGTAAATATCAAACTAATTTAATGTCATTAAAAAAAAAACTATTATCTATATATCTGACTTTCGTGCATGAGTAAAACTTAGTTGTAAGTTTGCGTATGAATTTTAGAACGTGGATGGGCATTGTTCGGATTAGAAACGACTGAACATAATTTTTATGACAAAACGATTACGGATTAATGTTTTAACAAAATGAAATTTGAACCTTTTTTTGTGACGCGAATAATTTGGATTTGGATGAATAATTTTCGACGTGATTTTGTAAGATATTATTTCAAACGATTCCTCGTCCGAATGCTGCCCTTCTCGGCTTAAAAATATAATATATTGTTACTCGCGTAATACACGTTAAAACACAAAGTGTTATTACACTAAATACCTGTTGGATACTCTGCTTCTGAAGAACGAAAATCAAAATGAAATCGTGGGAACTAACGATTTTGATTTTTCCAAAATGTCGCTGTCTAACGTTGAGGAAATTTCATGCAACGCGTCATTATCGTTTCTCGTGTACCGTGTCTAACGATTGTCTTTTAATATCACGTGATTAAATTTTTAACGTAAAATTATTTAACACCCGACTGTTTTCGTCGATTTTCATTAATAATAATGAAAAATGATTATTTTTATTACTGTTTTTATCGCCAAGTACCATTTTCCAAATTCTATCGTGTTGCACTATAGAAACTGACGGATGAGCATTTGCTAACCGGAAGACCAGTGAAAGTATCTGATAAACCATCAGAGGGTAAAATCGAACGTGCATATCGTATCTTCCACGAGAATATTCACAAGATTAAAAAGTATCTCGGGCTCGGGGACAAATAGAGAATTGTAGCAGTTGCTATGGCCACAGTCTCCTTGACAGCCAAACACTAAATACACATCAACAAAACTACACGTTTTATTAGACTTAGGCTACTTATTAATGAATAAACAATTCAAGAAGCAAATTTTACACACTTGTGACTACATGGTGTGGCTAATTGAAAAAATAAAATAAAATAAAAAAATTGAGAGGCCTGGCTGAAGGTTGTTGCTAAATCTTTTTGGCGGGTGGGGGGAAGAGACGAAGCTCCTATGCTTATGCATTGGGTGACGTCAGCGATGCCAACTTATAAAAGTTGAATATTAACGATGTGTACGAGCGAATAATGCAAAAATTTCCAACTATATAGTAATAATCTTAATTATTATTTACATATATCTTCATTTTAATTAGTTAGGATTATTAGAAAATTAAATTTCGATAATTTAATGTCGCGCGTTCTTTGGTTTTATGCGCGGTCGTTAGGTTGGATTCAGTGACGTTTGTGACAGCTGTTTTACGTGTACTGGCGCGTGTTTTTATAGGTTATGTTGGCGTCAACGAAAAATGACGATAAACTGCAAAAAATATTAGTACTTCACTAAATTGTCGATAGAAAGAACGATTCGTCCATGCTCATTGCTATAAGCATCGCACCAACATTGAGAAAAATAAAATGAAATGAAAAAGTTCTCATTACTTGCATTTGATTGTAACAAAATTCAAATCACCGAGGTGATTGTTTGTGCTATAGCCGTAGCTGCGACGTTGACACATTCCAATAGAGATTTCTCAATTAGCTTCACTTTTTCGGAAAGTTGTTTATTTTTGATGATTTTTCATTAATTAATTCGGTTACCTATCTGTTTTTTTTTTTCGGTAACATTGATCTACCAAGAGACGCGGTAGCGGCTCGACGCCAAGTATTAAAAGAAAAATGCCAGCGCGAGCCGTGCCGAACTTTTATATATGCGAATATGCCGGTTTTATGACGTCATAGCGTTTTTAAATCGCTCTCACGGATGAACAGTTTGAGTAAAAAATCTGAATATTGGTATCGAATTTTTTTCGATTTTTCTCTTTCTATTGGTTTTTGCTGCAAACAGATCCGTCCAGCCAATCTTGAGATATTATAATTTAGTGCATTGAAATCGAATATGCCTTACTCGATACGGTACTCGTTTTTTGAGTAATTTTCTTAATTTTTTACGGACGATATTCGTAAAAAAGTACGAGGGTAATGGCCTTACCCCATACAACTAATGCAATGGAGTAACATTTTTCTTAAACTTAAACTATTAATTTCTCTAAAATGAATGCGGTAACCTGCGTTTTCCTTTCGCCAGTATATTCGGGAAATATACTTTAACAAATAGTAAAATTTTTACGAAGATTTATTTACCTCGAAATTTTTTAGCAACAACCTTGATTTGATGTAATTAACTTTGTCCAAAAAAGTTTATATGAGCTTTAGTCATGTAACGAACTATTATGACATTTATTTGCACTTTTTGAGCCCTCAGAATTTTTTTTGTTTCCTTTTTAATTGTCCACATTATTTATAACTTACCTAATAGAAGTATTATCGTAAAATGATATTTAATGTAAATACACACACGAGTAGTGGGACGAATGAAAATTTCTTTTGTACAACGGCGGTACGATGATGTTTTTTTGTGCAGAATAATTTTGTTCGTTATAATTTATAGACAATTAGCCATAAAGCAAAAATGTCTTATCGTCGTTTCGTCGTTCTTTTTTATGGGTCACTGTCAGCCTTATATTAATTTACGTAAATAAGTGTAATTTTATATTTTTATATTCATGCTCCTGTACATAATATTCTCATAGAAATAAAGTCTCTTTCGCAAGAGTGCCATGAATCAAATTTTCACCTCTCTTCTTGTCGATCTTCGTCGTCGTTATGTATTTCAAGCACTACAGCTACACTGCCGCAGTGATTTATCGCTGAGCTTACACTTTAAAGTACCCAACAGCACAGTAAGGTATTTCGTTTTATTGGTACTCTTCGTAAACGATTGAATTCGCACTCGTAGCAGACTCAGAGGTATCAGAATTATTAAAATTATAATTTTTTGAAATTGCAATTACTTTATAATTACTCGCGATATAATTAGAGTCAAATCATGATAGCATACACTTTTTTCGTATTTTTATTCATTAATTAATTACGAAATAAATTATAAAAATAAATATAACAATCCATGAATTAAAAAAAAAAAAAGAGAAGAGAAGTCATTACGAACACTTTAGTTTAAGGATTTACATACATCTAGAGGTGCCAAAAATAGGGTAAATTTCAATAAATATTTCTCATGTTGAAAAAATGTATCTATTGATATAATTTTTTGTATATTTAAAAAGACTATTGTTGTGAATGAAAGCAAAAAATTTTATTGAAAAAAAATTAATTAGTTGAGCTGTGGTTTTAGTTTTTGTACAACAGTTTTTTGCAAAATGTCATTTGCGGCAACCACGATTCCGAGTGTACGCTTTAACCCAAAAATAAAACAAATTTTTTTTTCTTAACGTCGACAAAAAAAACAGTCTTTGTCGGGGCCGAATTTTTTTTGATACATTTTTTGCAAAATGGCAGAGTTTTGAATTGTAAAGTTGGGATTTTTCCAAAATGTTTTTTATTTTTTTATTTGTGAAACAAAAACTATGCTTCTTAAAAGAAAAATCACTCGACAGAGACCAGACAATTGTGTAAAGGTCCTCTGTACCAAATTTCATCCAAATTGGTCGTTTAGTTTTCGACATAGAATGGTTACCATTTTCAAAAACAGCATTTTGAAAAAAAAGAAGCATTTTGGTGTTTCACCATTTGTAAAATGGAGATGAAATTTTTTTCTCATAGCTGCAATGTTATTGATTACCAGGAAATTTTTAGAAATTACATATAAAGGGTGACACTATCGAAAAATAATGTTTTTGAAAAATCGAGTATTTTTATCTCTCTAGCTGTATGTAAGCCTTTAATCATTTAACGACGATTCGTAAAAATGATTATAAGAATCGCTAACTGATTTGACTCAATTAGATCGCTGTAATTATTCTATGAGAGCTTCACGTTCATTCGAAAAAAAAAAAAAAAAATTAAATCGACTTCCGATGATTGCAAAGTTATTCCAGAAAATTATCCCCACGGAATTTTCGAACGGATATTTTTTTTTGGAATATTTTTTCTGCTTTTTGAACGCGGAGCTCTCGATTAACTTTTTCGAAGTCTATTTTAACTTGAAACAAAATTTAAATTTCAGAGCAACAATCTCAAAAGTTTTCTTCCACTGGCGATAGTGCATGCGAAGTTAAATCGAGTAGACTGGATCCCAATATTAAAGAATAAAAAATCAGTCGATTTTTCGAAAGTTCCAACAACTATGATCGATGGTATTCACTATTTGAAAAGAAATTTGAAAAAATACGAACAAAAAACGCGACCCAAAGAAAATTCATTTTTAAAAAAATTTGTAAATTATTTACAACCGCGTAAAAATGATCGGGACATTATAAAAATAACAACGATAGTGGAGCATATTCGAAGGAGATCGAAGCGTCATACTGAATTGGAAATTGAGACAGGAACGCCATCGAATGAGGAGAATCCCTCGAAACGTCAGATACGATCCAAAAAAATAAAAAGCACCAAAGGAACTCTGAAAAAATTTCATTCTTTCAGCTCGAAAAATAATGCCGAAAAACTTGAAAAATTATCCCGACGCCATCGTCGATCGACGGTCGATGCCACATCAAAAGATCGAAAGACTCGAGCGAATGAGAAACTCGGCGACGGAAATAAACTTCCAAAACCATTGTACGAACCAATATTTAAAGAATGCAACGACACGACTGCAGCGAGTGAAATCGACGATTTGAATATTCTTCCGCCCCGATCGAAATACTCAAAGCCTCAAATTTCCTCAGTCAGTAAGACAACGATCGATCTCCCAAAAATCGAAACAAAGAATCCAAAATTAGGTGCACTCGAAAGTGCAGGTGGAACAAAAAAATTGTTGAAAAATCCTTTGTTTGCACAAAAAGAATTGGGCTATGTGAATCTTCGAGATCATCAAGAAGAATCGAGAAGTAAAAATGAATCTGGTGAAACCGGAAAAGATTCATCGAGTTTGGGATATCCGAAGGACATAAAACCGTACAATCCTGACATCATACCTTATGTCGACGTGCCGGATTACACGGACCAACGTGAGGAGAGTTTGGACGAGGACGATCGTCGAGTAGCCAAAGAAAAATATTCGATAGTTGAAAAACATGGTGGTAAGCGAACTGCCAATGTGAATGATGATGACGACGTCGATGTCGTTGACCCTGATGGACCGGAAGCTAGCGAAGCGTTGCCCGATCCACCAAAGAAACCGGAAAGTTCGAGAAATAGAGATAAAAGTAAAAGTTCGAGAGATCGGTACAAGGACGCGCGATCTGGTGGGAACAAAATCTTGAATTCGGCCTCCCAAAATACGGAAGATAATGACGATAACGATCGATTGAAAAACGATGAAATTTCGTCGGAGAACAACGACGAACAGATCGAGAAACGATTGAAACTTTTGCAAAAATCTCCAAGTTTAGAGATTGTTGATCAGAAGAATGGCAAAGCTGATAAAATCGAAGGTGAAGTTGAAGAAAATAGTAAAGACGATAACAAACCGATTTCTAATTTTGAGCCGGACCATTTCGACATTCCTGATTACGTAAAACCCTTCAATTATCATAAATTATTTAAAGATGAGGAAAGCCACGATGATGAAAGTGCGAGTGAATTTATCAGCGAAGATATTCCGGAATCGTCGCCTGAAATGTTTTCCGAGCAATACGACAAATTGGTGGCCGCCAAGCCGGAAGATTTTTACTTCGAGGACAAGGAATTTTTCAAATCGATCGTGGACCATAAGCACGATAAACCTGATAATTTCAACGGGGAATCTGATTTCTTGGCGAAATATTTTACCCACGATGTTATTGGCCATTTCGAAAATTCCGATAACGAAAAACTTGAAGGTACAAAAACTCCGCCATCTTCGGAGGAAGACGAAGAAGAATCGTACGAGACTTTGCCTTCGAATTTACACAGCAAGAATCGCAATGTCAAGGATAGCAAGAAACTAAACAAAAAAGATGAACCAAAAGATTACAGTAAATTTTGGACTTTGGAATACAGTTTTCCACCCAAAAAAACCAAGAACTACCAAGGCGAAAGAAGGCAGAGTGAACATTAGTCCTGAAAGTAGCAATTTAATCGTCAAATCATTTTGTGTAAACAAATTCAAAAACCGTTATTTATTTAAGGAAAAAAATAATAATAATACAGTGTCAAGTGAAAAGAAAATTTTCCGAAAATTAGGCGTCAAACAATCGAATTTATAAAAATTTACAACAAAATTCCTTGAAGTTGTTTTTCAATATTTTTCCATCTCAAAAAGAAATGTCACTGGTTTAAATGTACTAAGATTAATGGGCGTTATTAGTTTGGAGGATTCATTTATATTGTAAAGTCAAAATGTAAATTAAAAAGAAAATCTTCCGAAATTTAGGCGTCAAACGATCGAACTTATAAAAATCGACAACAAAATTCCTTGAAGTTGTTTTTCAATATTTTTCCATCTCAAAAAGAAATGTCACTGGTTTAAATGTACTAAGATTAATGGGCGTTATTAGTTTGGAGGATTCATTTCTATTGTAAAGTAAAAATGTAAAGTAAGAAGAAAATCTTCCGAAAATTAGGCGTCAAACGATCGAATTTATAAAAATCGACAACAAAATTCCTTGAAGTTGTTTTTCAATATTTTTCCATCTCAAAAAGAAATGTCACTGGTTTAAATGTACTAAGATTAATGGGCGTTATTAGTTTGGAGGATTCATTTATATTGTAAAGTAAAAATGTAAAGTAAGAAGAAAATCTTCCGAAAATTAGGCGTCAAACGATCGAATTTATAAAAATCGACAACAAAATTCCTTGAAGTTGTTTTTCAATATTTTTCCATCTCAAAAAGAAATGTCACTGCATTAAATGTACTAAGTTTAATGGGCGTTATTAGTTTGGAGGATTCATTTATATTGTAAAGTCAAAATGTAAATTAAAAAGAAAATCTTCCGAAATTTAGGCGTCAAACGATCGAACTTATAAAAATCTACAACAAAATTCCTTGAAGTTGTTTTTTCATATTTTTCCATCTCAAAAAGAAATGTCACTGGTTTAAATGTATTAAGATTAATGGGCGTTATTAGTTTGGAGGATTCATTTCTATTTCCGTACAAGGAAAATCGAAAGATTGCTATTTTTGGTGATATATTCATTGAAATATAAATATATTCAAGGTAGGGGACTACATGATTTTAATGCGAACTATCGAAAACATGGATCTTCTCTTCGGCCTAGAGAATTCAACTACCGGGTGGGAGCTCATCCTGGTTCCAACATATAAATGCGATTTAAACAAAAAAATAAATATATTGATAATTCATAAGGCAGCACGATAAAAATTGGAGAATTCAGTTGTATGAAGTTGATTAATCGATATTAGTGAAAATTTATTAGAAAAAGCTTTTTTTAGAAAAAGTATCAAATGTAATAAATTGTATCGATTCCAAAAAGTAACAAATCGATAAAACTGAAATGAAAGTGATTATTTTGATTATGATAAAATAATGTAACAATGAAATGATCGATAATGTGAAAAAGTCAAAAATAAAAGGATGTGCTGCAAAATTAGTAGTATTTTTTTGGATTCATTTGTAGGTATTCCCTGTTGGTTGAGTGCAGGAAATGAAGTTATCGTGAATTAAGGGTGAACGATAGGGTGTCGTTAAGAGTAGGATGAACTAGTATAAAAGCTTCGTCTCGAGAAGATTTTAGTATCATTCGAATTTCTTCGAAGATTCAACGAACTTCAACAACGCGACCGAATCACCCGAATTATTACGGTAAGTACAAATAGCGAATAATTTTATTTAAAAAATTGTTGAACGATCGTAAAATTGAAGAGTTTATAAATGTCGATATAACGTTGTTTTTAAATTGAAATTTCGATTAAAACTGATTTCTTTAAGGTAGGAGTCTCGCCAGTCATGTTCAAAAGTTAACTTTTCGGTCAAAATTCGAAAATTTGGATATAACCTGCGAAATAACCTAAGAATGGCAATTGTCAAGTCATACGGGAGCCTAAAAAAATAAAAATTTTCGGGAACAATGTTTAATATAAAATTCAGAGTTTCCGGAATATCCGCGTTTCCCTATGCAATACACGTAACATATAGTTCGTATCACTATATCTCCGAAACTAAGTAGTCAGAATTGTTGTAATTTTTCGAAAAGCTTCGTCATATACACTAGTGCAAAAGACAATTAAAAAAAAAAATCTGTAGAAAAGTTTCGAAGTAATTGCGAAAAATGTGAAATTTTCTACCTTTGCCCATAAGAACACACGTAAAACTAAACAATTTTTCATTTCCGATATCTCGAATATGGAATGGTCAATCCTATTCAAATTTTGCACGTTATTACATAATGGTGTTCTGAATAAGTTCTCGAAATATAAAAAAAATCTGTAGAAAAACGCTTTGGCAAGACTCCTACATTAAAACTCAAATTCCGGAACTAAAATAATGTGTCTGACAATATGAAACTGTTAGGTCTGTACAAGAGTGTACAAAGTTTCTTCCCAATGTTCTTGGTCGCGAAATTCTCCACGGTTTCCTCGACTCGACAGGTGCAATGTAAAAGAAAAAAAAAAAAAGAAAAACAAAGTCAATCCATATTTATTAATACCTCTGCACAAAGAGAACGCGGAAGTAACGAGATTCCGGTTGTAAGAAGCGAATGAATAAAAAAGAGAAAGAGAATAAGAAAAAACGTATAACAGCGACGAGGCGCCGTACCAGTGAGACGAGGCGAGAGTACAACTGCTAAATAGCCTTCGGGCAATATCCTACCGGCAATGATATTCAAACATCTTAAAACGAATGTTTTTTTTGTTTTAAATTGAGAAAAAATACGGAATGCAAATATTTATCACTCTTTTGTATTTTCTTTTGTAGTAGTACGGTGAAGAACCAACCTTTCTAAAAAAAAAGTTCGACTTGGTCGATTTTTGAGAGGAGTTACAGTCATTTGAAGAAAAAAACATCGAATTTTGAAAAAAAATCATATCTCACAAGTGTATGGACAAAAAAATCTAAAAAAAATCAAGAGAGCTTCTTTCAATGGGTCATATAACATATAAAATTGTCAGTCAAATCAAAGAATGGAAGGGTCTGACGTAGTTCGATTTGGCGCGGAATGCTCCATATATAAACGTAGGATTTAACATATTGGTCGATCTGGCGTTGAGAGACTTGATAAAAACGATAAGTATCGTCGAACCTTCGAATAGCTCTCTCGGACTGTGTGAACGATCGAATCTTCGCGCTCTTCATTCAGTTGCACCGATCGAGTCCTCGAGCGTCTTCGTGTCGTTTGCTTTATCCGCAAGAATGTGATTCGCCAAAATCTTCGTTCGAATTCAAATTGACCAAAGTGCACGAATTTATTCTCATTGCGAGATAATAAGCGTTTGAAAATTGTTATCCACACAATTTGGTAGTCAATAATTATAATTATGAACGTATTCAGGATTTAAAGTGTGACGAAAAGAATCAGAAAAACGATCGGTAAATTTGACATCGTTGTAGAGAACATTCTTCTGTGATTTTTTCTTGTTTTTCTTCTCTTTTTATTCACTCGATTGTGGAAAGGATTACAGTTTTTTTGTTTCCAATTTTCAGCTATGAGTAATCGACTCATTCTCATCTCTTGTGCGCTCCTCGTCGCTACGGTCTTCACGACACCGGCAACTGCTAATCGCGTTGGTTAGTAAAATTTAGTATTCATGATTTTGTGATCTGATATATTAAAGGTAAAAAATAGCCTGGCTGAACTGGTAATTGCTCGGGGATGAATTTTTATTCTGCTTTTTCCAAATAATGGCCAAATTTAATTGTAAATTAATCGCTTTTTCAAAGTCTCGTTAATTAACGAAAAAAATATTTTAACACTTCGTTTCTTTGAGAAAGTTTGATAAAAATGGGAAGTTATAATTTAATAATGAAAAAAATGAATGAACAAGATACAAATAAATGAATGAATAATACGCAGGTACTTGCCTGAGAAATTGTGCTCAGTGTACGAAGATGTTCGGGCGGTACTTCGACGGTCAACTCTGTGCCGATACTTGCGTGAAATACAAGGGAAAAATGATTCCGGACTGCGAGGATGAGAACTCGATCACTGACTTCATCAACAGATTAGATGACGTATAGATGCGAATTAATTTCTTTAAAAAATCAAAGAAAAAGACTCCTAATGACGACGACGATGCATTTTCTTACTTGACTGTTGGAAAATCGAACATTTTATCACGATTATAATTATTTATTCAAGATTTGTCAATTACGATTGATTCGCCGTTTAAAAATATGGGCAATCTTTGAGACGAGTGTGAAATAGAAATTTGGCCTATGAATCTAGTCACATACGCAACGCTTGGAAACTTCAAGCATTGAAATAAACGCATTTTGCATTCCATACAACGGCGACAGCCACATATATATAACTATATATGTTAAATGCATTACGAGCCAGCTTCTGCACGATTCTTCGATTTACTCAACATCGAATTTCTTAAGGATTATATGTATACTTGTGTATACGTATAGAAATATTGGAAAAAAATGTCGAATTAATTAGCCTGAATAAAAGTTCAAAATAAGAGACGTACGCTTGGCATACCTTGTAATTTATTCATAAAACATCATGTCAGGAAAAAATAGAGAAACTGAAATCTATTTTTTTCAACTTTTATTCATAATTCCCCTTAAATTAAAATTTATCCATTAATTATTGTCGTTGGGTAAAAATGATGCTTTTCCCTATTGATTAAAAAGAAAACTTGATTCGAGTCAGACACCTGTTTGTATAATGATCAAAACCAGGCGATGGTTACTTACAAGAAATCCTCATCATTTACATTTTCTCGAATTCAGTGATGAAGAATATTTTTCTCGTTGATCAATTAGTCGGTGAAGGAGTTATCGAACACTCTGGTATCGTGGATAATGTTTGTTTTAATTCGATCTGTTGAATCTGGATAACAAATGTTTTGCTTGAATTATTGGAGAATCCGAAAAAAGTATGAACCTTTTTTTAATCTTGTAAAGAATTGAATTTTTTGTAGATCACCTTTTGACGAAGAGCTTTTTCATTGATTGCTGCTCGAGTGAGCAACTGTTTGACTTTATCGAGAAGTTCGGATTTATAAGCAAGTTGTTGTTTAAGAATTTCAACTTCACCAGTATTGTCTTCCTCTTTTTGTGCATTTTCCAACATCAATATTCTCTGTTCCGCTAATTGGAGATCCGTTTCCAAAGCTACCACTCGTTTTTTCGCTAATTCGTAATGTTTTTTCAAATGTGAATCATTCGTAATATTAATTTCCCTACTCTGTAATACAATCAATTTAATTGATGAACAATAAAAAATGATGAATAACGCCGCTTTATAATTATAATAATTAGTCGTTCACCATTTTGACTGGATTGTGATGACCTTTTTTCGAACTCTCCTTTAATCTCTTATTTTCAACTTGGAGTTTTTCTACCACTCTTTTCAAAATAAATACTGTCTTCTCCAATTCCATTATCGATTTTTTTGTTTCTGACGGATGTTTGTCCGACGAGCGAGGCGACGATTCTGAGGATTTCTCATTTTTCAATAGTTCCACATATCTATCAACCAATAAATGAGATAACTGTAAATTCAGTCAAGGGACACCTGTGTTACATTTTTATAATTGTCGTCTGCTTAATTTTTTCAAATAGGATAAAAAAAACCACAAAGGTTAGAGACATGAGAGTGTAATTTAAAAAATGATGGATTTACTTCTCCAAATGTTCGACTTTTTCCCTCAGTCGTGGAGTATCGAGGTTTCTTTTTTCAATCTCCATTCGAAGTTCGAAATTCTCACTTTCCAAACGAATATTTGATTTTTCTAAACTTGCTTTAGTAGCCTCCAATCTTTCGAGCTGATCGACGACAAATGTGTTACCCTAATCAGGTTAAATAAAATGTAAAAGAAAATCTAATTACATTTGAGGATTTAAAGCTTTTTCGAAATGAAGCAATGCTAAAGCCAAAATAACGCTAAATAAATGAAAAAATAGCTTATAGAAAAACCTCAGTGACAGCTTCGAGTGCAGCAATTCGTCTTCTTTGCTGTTCGAGTTGATGGACAGTCTGACGAGAATCTTCGGACTCTAATCGATCGGTAAGTTCTTTAACCCGATCGCGAAGTGTCTGACACTCAATTTGCAGACTGTCGACAATTTTGTGCTGTACATCGTTAGAAGAAGCATTCAGGCCACTGACGAAGCAAGCATTCTCCGATCTCAATTTACTTCGAAGGTACCATTTTTCTCGTTCCATACAGGAAACAAGAGCTCTTAGCTTCTCGTAATTTGCGTTCAACTTTTTGTACTCTTCGATTTTATCTTTGAGCTCTCTCTTCGTCCTTTCTGCAATTTGTTGCCATTTTTTTTGTTTCTCCCAAAGAGCTAATTCCTCGGCAGTCTGTTTTTTTTGGACAATTTTCGAGGATTAATTTCGTAATTGAATTAGGAGTAGCAAAAAACATTGACGAATCTTACCTTGACTCTTTTCGCTTCCTGCACTCGATATTCTCGGTCCAGTTGCGTCCGAGCTTTGTGCAGTTCTTCTTCCAAAGCTTTTAATTTTCTCTCGAGTTGCATTTCGCGATTCGACACTCTTCTCTCTTCCGTTTTTTTCGCCATATAACCACGACTTATTTGCTGTTTAAGATCGGTAATTTGGTCTTTGTACATCTTTTCTTTATCGCTTTGGGATTTTATTTGACGTTTCAAATGATCGAGTTCCGATTGAAAATGATTTGCCTGATCGCGAGTCAACGTTTGGGCCATTTCCTGTACTTTTGTAGAAACACTCCCATGCATCACTACCGGCTGAGACATGGTCATTGTTTCCATTATTTCGAATTCGCTCTAAACAAAAACCCAATATAAAGAAACCATCGAATCCTTGAACGTTCATTAAATCTGCATTTTTTCTTTACCTGCAATTGTTGGTAAGCTACACTCAGTTCGTGAATTTTATTGTCACGTTCTTGCAACTCTTTGACGAGGGAGATATTCCCTTTGGCTAGCTGCATACGATTGTCTGACAATTGTTTTCTCAACTTGTCAGCCTCGGTTTGCCATTTGTTCGATTCTAGTCGATAACTTTCCAATTCGTTTTTATGTTGTTCTTCCAACCTAAGGAATTTTTTATTCCAAGACAGAACAATTTGGACATAAATAGTTTCAGTGACTTTTTTTAGTTTAGAGTTCAATTTTTATAATTTTTTATTCCGAAAATTAACTAATGAAAATATGATTTGAATTTTACTCAAAAAAATACTGACCTTTCTCTCATGTGATCCATATGTTGGAGTCTTTCTTCAGCAAGACGATGCCAGCGTTCGCTAAGTTCCCTCGCAATATTCAATTCTGCTTCGAGAGTCGAAGCTTTTTCGGTCAATCTCGCCATTCTTTCTTCAGCTTCGACGTCTAATCTCGACTCTTTGACTGGATCGTCCAAAATTTTAGCTGTTAAGGGAACACCGAAAGAGGAAATTTCCCGTTTTCTTTCTGCTTCTTCCTGTAGGCTGAAAATTTCTTCGCGCAGGGCTTTGATTTCTTGTTGAAAACGTGCAGCCGCATTGCTGTGCTCGTCTCTGTCATTTTTCAATAAATTCTGGTACCGTTCTATAGTTTCTTCTTTTTGATTGAGCATTTTTTGCAAGCTGGATATGGTCGATTTTAGCGCAGCATTGTCGCCATTCTCGAGGCCAGGTTGATCGATTTCGTTGCGGTCTACTCGAAGCTCAACGGGACAAGGAAGCTGAGAATTTTTTTTTGCAATCGTTTCCTCGAGAGCTCCAATTTTAGTTTGATATTCGACTATCTGTGATTCATATTTTATCAAAACGGCCGATCGTTTGGATGCCAAAGTTAATGCTTGATCCAATTGTTCTTGGAGAACCGCGACCAAATCGTCGTTCGATTTATTCACCTCGATCTCTTTGACCGGCAATACCTCCGGCAATTTTGACACAACGATTTTGGCACCAAATTCAAAGGGTTCACTCTGAACTTCCTTCGATTGATTCTCCACTCGCGCTTGCGTGGAAACCGTTTTTTGCTCGACTTTCGTCTCGCTTCGAGGCTCAGAAGCCGACAAAGTCGTTTCAGGCTTTTTGTACCATATACTTTGTATGTTTATCATTTCGTGCTCCATATTCACTATTGTTGCCTGATTTTCCAGCGACTTTTCATTCAAAAATTTCAACTCGTTCTCCAACTGAGTTATTCGTCGTTTGAGACGAATATCCTGAGAAATTTGAATTAAAATTAGATCATTTTAATCATTTTGAGAAAATTGTAAAAGTGTTCGAACTGAAAAGTTCACACTTGTTCAACGTTTAGTACCAGAAAAAAAATCATCTTTATGCTATCAAAAATAGAGACTTACATTTAGAGTGTACTGAGAATTTTCCGAAAAGCTTTGCATAATACTCTCGAGATCGTTACTACCAATTTGATCTTCAAGAAGATCTCTCAATCTTTCAACAATTCCCAAACGATCCATTAATAATTCCTGATGCAATTTTGCACTTTCTCTTAGTTCTTCAGCTTCCTTAACTTTTTTATCGATTTCGACACGATCGGTAACAACATTTTTTAACATCGTGTCAAATCTTTGCAATGCGGTCAACGAAGTAGAACCGGCGTATTGAGATCGCAAAAAATCTATAACGTTTTCGTAATATCTGCGAAAAATCAAATTCAATTCAATTTTTTGTCAAAAATTTCCAAGAGATATACACATAAAAGTTTTTGCACAAAGAAGAAAATTATGTGCTTTACTGTAAAACTCACGATAAAAACAAATTTATCTGGAAAAAAAGAAAAAAAAAATCGGAAAATTAAAATACCTGCATCGTGTTGAGCAAATTTTTCGAGAATCTTGTAACTGGATTTTCGTCTCCTCAAGTTCTCTGTTCGTGCCTTCCAAATCTTCGCGAATATGTAAAATTTCATTTTCAAGCTGAATCTTTCGTTTGCTCAATTCGATTTCGTTGGTTTTACAAATGTTTAATTCAAAGCCTAATCTCGCGATGGTTTCCTTGTCCTCGCTTACAGCGTGCAAGTCAAGAATTTGATGTCTAAGGTTATCCAATTCGAATATTTTCAGTGAATTCGTTGTGGAATACATCTCGATTTCTTCTCGAGAAATTTCCAAGCTTCTCGTCAAGCTTTCATTCTCGAGAGTCAAAGCTCGAATTTTTTCTTTGTATATTTCGCTATTTTCACTTTTCTCATCACCAACCAATTTTCCAGGTTTAATTAAGTTGGAAAGATGTTTTTGTAAATCTACCAATTGTTGTTGAAGTTCCATGTTTATTGTCGTCAATTGTTTTACGGAAGCCTCGTACTTCGCAACTTTATTCCTCGATAAATCCTCCGACGTTTCGAGATTCTCAGCATTTTCTTGTTCGTCCATTTTGCGAATGATATCACTCGAAATTTCGTCACTAAATTTTACAGCTAACTCGACTTCGTAATTTGTACGAAGATAAATACATTTTTCTTCATATTTGTCTTTAAGCTCGTTGAATTCTATCAGACTCACGGAATTCGACAAATTACTACGCAGCGTTCCAATCTCGTTATTCAGCATTTTATTTCTCCTCTCTATATCGGCGAGGAATTTTCTCAACGCATTTTCCGTCTCTATCGATTCTTTACGAATTTTATAAGATTTTGCTGATTCAACGTTCAATAGATTTTCGAGCGTTGTACATTTTCGCTTCATAGCGACCACATTAAGCGCAGATTCGGCGGATTCTCGAGTCTTGGATGCAAATACTCGTTTAATTTCATCTTCCCCCGTTTCTAAGATCTTCAAATCTTCATCCAATATTTGCAGCTGTCTGGTCAATTGTTCAATCGTATCTCGAAGCTCTTGGTTCTCCTGGCTCAAAGTTTCTCTTTCTCTCTGACAATCATCCAGCTCTTTTTTAAAGGAAGACTCAATTTGCTCCAACTCTTTCATTCTTATTTCTTCACCCTCGGAATCTTCCAAACTAAGCTTCTCTCGTGACGTATCTTTTATGGCGTATTTACGAAGCAGGGCGTCTTTTTTTTGCAAATCTTTTCTGTGTAGTTATACAAAATATTCGGAGCATAAGAAAACGATGATTGAACAAATAATTCAGTGTGCAGTTTCGTAATAAATCAGCGATAATAAAGATTTATCAAAATTCAATTGAGGAAGTCACATAGTAATAATTGTTTATAATCCTTTCTAAAGAGTGCTACAAATAAAAACTGTCAAAATCCCATCTAATTGCACAACAAAAAAAAAATATTATACCGCATTTGTTTTAACTGTGAACGCAGCTCCGAATTACTTCCTTGAACAACATTAAGGCGTTCCTGAATCCTCATAGCTGGATGGTACCATCCAGACACGTGTCGAACATCCAAAGCCTCGAGCAACCTTTCCAGAGTCCCGGAATGTACTTCAACCTCGCTTTTACCTGCGTAACGTTGCGATTGTTTTATGATTGAGAAAGAAATGTTTATTTCAATCAAAGCTATAAGAAAATTAGTAAAAAATCACCATCTTGATCGTGTATACTGTCCAATATCTCGTGCATTCCTTTCCTAAGGGCTTCGTTCTCATCAATCACAATTCGTAAATTTTCTCTCAATTCATCGAGCTCTGCCCTTTGCCGTAAAGAAGTTATTTCTTCTTCCGCAATGCCATGGTACTTTACCATTTTGTTCGAACTTGCATCATCTTCGCTGGCGTAAACTATTATATCTCCGTTCGTGCTTATTTTTTGTTCCAATTTGCTCAATTTGTAACGCAAGGTTCTTATCTGAAAAAGAGTTCAAAAGGTTAGCTTCCCGGAGCACTCATTTCTTCATTTTGCAGTTTATTGTTTTCGTAAAGATTTTGCAAAAATGTATCGATTTAAATATTTACATCTGACTTCATTTCTAAATTTTGTTGCTCCAAAGCTTCATTCTTTTTGATTAATTCGTTTCGCAGTCGAGCATCTTCCTGACTTTTCAATGCTATGCCATCTATCGAAATCTCCTCATCCTCTGGCATTCCCAATTTTTCTCTGAAGTCATGCAATTAATGTTAAAATTTTTTCCATATTTTTATACGAATGACTTTGTAGTAATATTAAAACTAACCGCAGAGCTAGAATTTGCATTTCTCTGCATGAATTTAACATTTCTAAGTTGTTGATAACAGTAATGAGGTCCTTGACGTGTTGATGCTTAGAAATAAATTGTTCCTTCAATTCTCTAGCTTCCTTTATCGTCTCCGCCAATCCACGATCTCTGTCCTCATATTTTTTCAAATCAACCAAAACTTCACACAATTGTTGGCTTTTCAGAGTTGACTCGTCCTCCGCTTGACGGAGAGCATTTTGGAGGATGGCCATTTTTTCATTGGCATCTTGAATTTTTTTCAACAAGTCTCTCTGTTCTTTTCGTCTGCCAGTTTTGTTCATTCTGTAAAAATTGTTGAATGCAAATCAGCGAAGTTATTTTTTTAAGTACAGACCGATAAAAATGATTAGCGTATTATAAAGATACCTCTTTGCATCGTTTTTCAATTTTTCTATCA
Organism: Rhimphoctona megacephalus; assembly: GCA_963989365.1. Taxonomy (NCBI): domain Eukaryota; kingdom Metazoa; phylum Arthropoda; class Insecta; order Hymenoptera; family Ichneumonidae; genus Rhimphoctona; species Rhimphoctona megacephalus. The sequence goes on from OZ022415.1 coordinate 25,975,029, forward strand.
GTCCAGCACTCTCGTTCAGTTCCGTCGCAGCCTCCAGTAATTTTTCTTGAAGATCAACAATGATATTTTTCCCTTCAGCGATTTCTTCATTGAGATGCACTATTTCAGCTTTATTTTGCTCTGCCACTGACGTAACTGATTGCGTCAACGCGTGTGATAATTCTTTTTTCAAACGACCTATCTCAGCATCTCTCTCGTCTAATATGTTCTAGAAAAAGTATATCTAAAATCCGTTTTGCGAGAATAAATGAATTGTGACTTGAAGATCTACGTACCTTCCACTCTTCTACTCTGGAATCAATTACAACGCTAAAATCAACGATCATTTTATCTTTCTCCTCTTGTTGAGCATTTAGCTCGTGTAACTTAGCCATGAGAGCTTCGTTTTCTTGATGGAAGTGATCAATCTCCTCTGTTGACAGTAACAAATATTATACAACATGCTTACAATAATAATTAAAATAGTAATTTAACAAATTTGTGGTGCCTTTGTACGAAAGATTTTTGCTCCAAAGTTGTTCTAATTCTTCCGTCATTTCATCCATACTCTCAGTTGCATCTTCCATTTCTTCTTTCAATATTTTCAATTTCCTTTTTAAGGTATCATTTTCTTCCTCTAGACACTGTATGACATTTTGCAAACACGAACGAATTAAGAACTAAAAAATATGCTACCAAAATTAGCGAATAAATGATATTTCACTAACCTCAAGCTCATTCAAGAGCGTTTTAATTTTATCGTTCGTCTTCATGGTGTCACGATATGTGTCGGTCCTGGGAACATCTGTTTGCTGGAGGGAAAAAAACTACTGGTAAAAGTTGAACTAAGTTTGAGAAAAGGGGAGCCAAAGTATTGTTTTGATTAAACTTACTTTCGAGCTGTTATCGACTTCGATGTTGTCATTCGATATAACCTCATTAGCTGTGTGACAAAAATTAATTAAGACATCGTTCGGCTTTCATGCAAACGCAAATGATCGTAAAATTTCTGATTTTTTTGTGCTTTTGTAATATTCATAAAACATGGAATCAAATAGTTCCAAAATTAAGTCACATGTCCGATGACACTTACGTTTTGTCTGACTTTTGACAGGAGCAGACTGAGCAGAAGCAACCTTTTCTTTGAGCTCATCGCACTCTAAAAGTAACGATTCGACCTACAAATTGAAAGTAAGCGAAAATTGTCTGTGTTCCATGAAATTATTTGGCTAACAAAATACAAACTACTGACCTGATTATCTTTGTGCTGAAGCATCTCTTGGGATAACTTCATAAGAACCCGAAGATTGTTTACATCTTTTATATCGTCGATGTCACATCTTATCACCATGGGAAAAAGATCCTCGATCTCGTCGTCCGTCAACGACTCGGCTTTTATCGAGAGTATACGATCCCAGTCCATTCGAACCATTTTTAATTGTTTGATTAACTGAAATAAACATTTAAACAGTTTCGACCTGGGCTACGTTTGACGTTTCACAGATTTCACTGGTCTTTTAGTTTGTACCGACGCCAAGTTTCGTCTCCATGACGACCATGACGACGATTCTAGTAGAGAGGGGGCACATTTACAACTCTACCAGAAACATCTCTACCAAAATTCAACTCTACCCCAAAAAAATGTCCCGTAATAACAACTCTACCATAAATAATACTACCTCGTAACAACTCTACTAAACGTAAAAACTCTATCTGAAAAGAAAATTAATATTAAGATAACATGACTACCACATAACAACTCTACCAGGAGCATATTCTACCAGAACATTTCTGTCGGTAAATAAATATACGCCGCGACAACTCTACCACAAAAATAAATAATTTGATAAAATTTCTACCATGTAACATCTCTACCATGTGACATCTCTACCACATTAAAATTCTGCCAAAATATAAATCTATACCCCAGAAACAATCTATCACAACATCTCGACCATATTAAATGTCCACCGCATTTACATCTCCACCAAATGTTGATAACGTATGTTTTGCAAATGGTAAAAACATTTGCTGAAAGTGTCAACACACAAATAGAAATATATTGTTTACTTTTCAATAATGTATTAAAAGGTTTATAAAAACTGAATTCCCACAATCATTTCATTATCTATTTTTACAATTAATGAATATCGAAAGTTTTTCTTTCTATTCTTAGACTTAATGTTTTCTCTACGTTTTGGAAGTATATCTTTCAATTTTTACAAACTTATAGAAGTCCAAGTCTAATGAAGAATCACGTTTTTCCTTGACCAACTTCACCTGATTTTCACATCTAAAAATATTTCTGTATACCAACGGCGGATATTTTGTCGCGGAAATTTTTTTATCGGATGAAAACGCGTGTTACCTCTTTACCTACAAATAATTCGTCCTTGATTAGACCCCCATTAAACTTTCCCTAGCGGATTCGACAATCGTCAGTGACCAGATTTACGGTCACTCATTGGCCGTAAACGACCGTTTTCAGTCGATTCGTTCCATTTTTCGACGGAAATTTCGCTTACTGAGGGTTTTCGGATCCGCTATGGTTGTGGAGTCGTATTCTGTACGCGTATCGCGTATAGGGACCTCTGTAAATTTGGTCGACTGATTTTGGTTTTATGAATTTTTGTTTATGTCAATCGTTTGTCGGGTTCTTGTCGGTGATTGTCGGATCAAAATCGACGTTTGTCGGAAATTAGTTAAATAGAAAAATTAAAAACAAAAATCCGTGTGAAGTTAGCCGATTTTTTTCAATTTTGAGATATCATAAATTTTCAAATGCCTAATCAAAGCGCAATCGTTTGTTGGATACGAATTTCATAATTAAAAAGTTTGTCGGATGTTTGTTCATTAGAAAAATATTAAAAAAACATTTTATGTGAAGTCAGCCGATTTTTCTCAAATTGTAAGATATTACACATTTTCCAAAGCCTAATCGAAGCGCGATCGATGGTCGGTTACTAATTTTATAATTAAAAAGTTTGTCGGATGTTTGTTCATTCGAAAAATATTTAAAAAAACATTTTATGTGAAGTCAGCCGATTTTTCTCAAATTGTAAGATATTACACATTTTCCAAAGCCTAATCGAAGCATGATCGTTTGTCGGATACTAATTTTATAGTTAAAAAGTTTGTCGGATGTTTGTTTATTATAAAAATATTTAAAAAAAACATTTTATGTGAAGTCAGCGTATTTTTTTCAAATTGTAAGATATTACACATTTTCCAAAGCCTAATCGAAGCGTGATCGTTTGTCGGATACTAATTTTATAATTAAAAAGTTTGTCGGATGTTTGTTCATTATGTGAAGTCAGCCAATTTTTCTCAAATTATTTTTTACTTACCTTAAATTTTGGTTTCACAACGGCTTTGGCATAGATATATCTATAGATATATCTATATATTGGCATATATATATTATATATATTATATAATAAACCGGATATATTATATATATTATATAATAAACCAAATATATATTATATATATTATATAATAAACCAAATATATATTATATATATTATATAATAAACCAGATTTTGGTTTAGAGCGAAAAACTATTTTTTTCTTGAAAATACAAGATTAAAGAAGAGAAATGTGGCTCCATTCGAGTCTTTAAGCTTCGTAGAGCTTATATATGGACAGATCCATTACATTTCGACCGCAGCCTGCGCGCTTGGGTCAGCGATTTGGCTGCCGATTTTTTTCAAGAAAGTAGGTTCTAAAAAAAGACGATCCTCCAAATTTGAACTCAATATAAAGAAATTTGATGGCTGTAGAAATATTAAAAATTTTTAAAAAGTGATTTTTTATCTGAAAAAAATATAAAAATATAAAAAAAGACGAACCTCCAAATTTGAGCTCAACATAAAGAAATTTGATAGCTATAGAAATTTTTAAAAAGTGATTTTTTATCTGAAGCTCTACGGAGCTTAAAGACTCGAATGCAGCGGCATTTCTCTTCTTTAATCTTGTATTTTCAAGAAAAAAATAGTTTTTCACTTTACACCTAAATCCGGTTTATTATATAATATGTATAATATATTTGTCGGAGATCGATATAAAGGCTAACTACAAGTATACGATGACTTGAAGTACGAAAAGGATCAAATGATATCTTGCGTCAAACGTTATTTTCAAGGAATGAAGATGTCAACTCTGGTTGCTATGCAACAGGATGTTGAATGACAGAATAACGCTTGGATGAAATCAACAGTCGGGTCTGAGAGATTGACAGCTCGATACGTTGCGATCATCACGCGGATAATTTATTTTTGATTCGTGAATAAAGTCTAATTAATAATGGAGGATAACTCTCGTCGGTCGTCTCCTCCTTTCTGCGGGTTCCCCTCGACATCAGAAGTGGGATCACGATCCAATCCTACAAGAGAAAGGAATATAAATAGTGATGAAGAAAAGTGGTTAAATCTCATGAAATTACAACAACAGAATTTCATAGAAATTCTAAATAGTATAAAACCAAATAACAATCAAATCAATTTACCTGAGTTCGATCCTGAAAAAGAAAATAATGTTCGAGCATGGATCATCACTTCAGAAATGTGTATGTGTGATCAACCATTGGTAGGCGCGTCTCTGGTTAAGGCTTTGACTCGTGCTATGAAAAGTGAAGCATCATCGTGGTTTACTCAAATCGTACATCCTGAATTAAATTGGGACGAATTCAAGACAGTATTTTCTCTTCGATACGAAAATCAAAATACTCTTGCGTCCTTCCTCATCAATTTAAATAAAGGAAAACCAAGAGAAGGTGAATGTATCAGTGCTTACGCTACTACTATTGTGAATTCGATAATTAATCGATGGAAAAATTGTTCAATTGAAGAAATTGCTGTGTCGGCTACCTTATCGCATATTTCACAATTCGAACCACGCATCCAACGTCTCGCCTTCACTGAAGAAATAAAAACAAGAAATAAATTACAAACAGAATTAAAAGCAATTTCATTCTTAAAAAGGAAAAATTTTGAAGGGCAATCCGAGAAAAATTTTACCGATTTGAAACGATTCAAAGACACTTCGTCATCTCAAAACATCAAGTGCTTCTATTGTGGAAAATTGGGCCATAAGTCTACTGAATGCCGTATGAAGAAACGAGACAACGAAAATTATACAAAACAAAATACCTCGCAAAAAGAAGGATCTTCGAAAGCAGCTTCAAGCACCAACGTCACCTGCTTCAAGTGTCAAGAAAAAGGCCATTACGCTTCACAATGCCATGAAACGAAGAAGAAACCAGTTCATGGAAATAATAAATTAAACACCGAAAAACGAGTTGATGTGTGTGACGTCAAATCACCTTCCGGCATCCTATGACACGCAAGTGAGCAATATCGTTTTCATTTTGATTCAGGTGCTGAATGTTCATTAATAAAAGAATCAATATCATCAGTGTTTTCTGGAAAAAGATTAAATAATGTTGTAACGCTGACTGGAATTGGTCAAACGAGTATAAATAGCACTTTACAGATTCTAACGAACATAAGCATTGATGATATTACATTAGAAATTCTTTTCCATGTTCTACCAAATCATTGTCTAAAAAACGATATTGCAATTGGTCGAGAAATTTTATGTCACGGTCTAACGATTCTTATATCTTCAAATGAATTAAAATTACAAAAACACAATCGAGTAGAAATTTTAGAAATAAAAGAATCGAACAAAGTAAGCTTTAACGATATTAACACTGACGTTTCTCTAAATTCAAAAGAAAAATTGCTCTCGATTTTAAAAGAATTTGAAGAACATTTTATCACAGGAACCCCAAAACAACCTGCGAAAACAGAACCCATGAAAATACGCTTGAAAGATCCTTGTAAAATGGTTTATAGACGACCTTATAGATTGAGTGTTGCCGAACGAGAAATTATTCAAAACAAAATAGACGATTTACTCACAACAAATATCATTCGTCCAAGCTCATCTCCTTTTGCCAGTCCGATCGTTCTTGTAAAAAAGAAAGATGGATCACAAAGAATGTGTGTTGACTATCGTGAACTCAATAACAATACAATACCTGACAGATTTCCCTTACCTTTAATCTCAGATCAAATTAATCGATTACATGGAGGAAGGTACTTCACAGCTTTGGATATGGCATCTGGTTTTCACCAAATCCCAATTCATGAGAATTGTATCGAATATACAGCATTTATTACTCCTGATGGTCACTATGAGTATCTCTCGATGCCATTTGGACTTCGCAATGCTCCATCAATCTTCCAGAGAGCGGTTTATAAAGCTTTGGGTGAATTAGCAAAGACTTATGTAGTCGTCTACATGGACGATATTCTCATTGTTGCGTCCGACGAAGACCAAGCTCTGGAAAGATTGAGAATAGTGTTAGAAACTCTGTCAAATGTTGGTTTCACATTTAATATCAAGAAATGTACATTTTTGAAACGAAAGGTAGACTATCTTGGATATGAGGTCAGTAATGGAGAAATTCGACCAAATAAAAGTAAAATTTGTGCATTAATATCATTACCTCCTCCTGAAACAGTTAAACAATTACGACAATTCATTGGTCTAGCATCTTATTTTCGACAATTTATCCCAGGATTTTCGAAAATCGCAGCTCCTTTATACGCTTTAATTTCTGAAACAAAGAAAACTATTGATTGGAAAGAAAATCATGAAGAAATCAGAAAACAAATCATTTCAATTTTAACAAATGAACCAGTTCTAACGATTTTCGATCCAAATTTGCCAATTGAATTGCATACAGATGCAAGTTCTGTAGGCTATGGAGCAGTATTAATGCAAAAGAAAGAACAGAAAATGCACGTTGTTGCTTATTTTAGTAAACGAACTTTACCAGCAGAGTCTAAATACCATTCTTATGAATTGGAGGCGGAAATGTTTAATGCAATTAAACATTTCCGCCATTTCTTATATGGACAAGAATTTGTAGTGATTACAGACTGTAATTCTCTACAATCTTCAAAGGATAAAAAAGATCTTACCCCAAGAGTCCAGAGATGGTGGGCTTTTCTCCAAGCATTCGAGTTTGATATAATTTATCGGAACGAAAATAGAATGTCTCACGCAGATTTCTTTTCTAGAAATCCTCCCTCAGATTCCGAAAAGGAAAACTTTATTAAACAAGAAATAAATTTAGTAGATATCTCAGATACATGGCTTATAGCTGAACAAAGTCGCGATGAGGAAATTTCAAAAATAAAGAAAGAAATATTTGAAGGGACTTTAAATACAGAGATTGCAAAAACGTACGAATTGCGCTCTGGTATTCTTCATAGAAAAATACAGAGACATGGGAAAAATCGATGTTTGCCGATTTTGCCACGAGCATTTAGATGGTCGGTTATTAATAAAACTCATGAAACCTTGTTTCACGTTGGATGGGAGAAGACTCTCGAAAAAATTTATGACTCGTTCTGGTTTGACGGAATGTCAAAATATGTTCGGAAATTTGTAGAAAATTGCATCACGTGTAAAATTTCGAAAACAAATTCAGGAAAAATTCAAGCGTCTTTACATCCCATTCCGAAAATCGCAATCCCTTGGAACACTGTGCACATTGATATAACTGGCAAATTGAGTGGTAAAAGTGACAAAAAAGAATATGTTTTCGTTCTTATTGACGCTTTTACTAAATTTGTTCTTTTGCGACATACGTGCCACATAGATACAAATAATAGCATAAAGGCATTAAAATCTGGAATATCCTTATTTGGCGCACCGACCCGAATTATTGCAGATCAAGGTCGTTGCTTTGCGAATAACGATTTTCGTGAATTTTGTTCTTCACAAAACATTCAACTACATTTAATAGCTACTGGAAGCTCGCGTGCCAACGGTCAAGTAGAACGCATTATGGGAATTCTAAAAAATATGTTGACTGTTGCAGAAAATTCTAGCGAATGCTCTTGGCAGGATGCTTTACCAGACATACAATTAGCAATAAACTGCACCCAAAATAGAGTAACAAAATCAAGTCCTCTTGAATTAATGATTGGAAAGGTAGCAAGACCTCTTGATCTTATGTTTACACACGATGAAGTCTGCGAAACCGATTTATTAAAGAACAGTTCAATTGCAGTTACTAATATTGAAAAAAATGCAGAATATGAAAAAGAAAGATTCAATAAAACAAAAGCACCGGTGGTCAAATTTTCTGAAAACGAATTTGTTCTTTTAAAAAACGAGGAAAGAAACCAAAATAAATTAGATCCAAAGTATAAAGGACCATATCAAATCACAAAAATTTTAGAAGGAGATAGATATGCTCTGAAAGCTGTAAATTCAAACAGAACATACAAATATGCCCATGATCGTTTAAGGAGAATGCCGGATGGATATATTTTGGAATAATTTTCATACATGTTGTATGTTATGTGTTGAATTATAATCAAATTTGTTAAAAGAAAATATGTTTTATATTTAGGCTCCATATGTTTTGTTATGTATCGCAATGTAAATACATCTCAAAAAGTTAACCGAGCATAAATACCTTTACAAAAGTAAATTGAATGATGTATTCTTTCTACAACTATTTAATTAACAATAATTGTCCAATTAAAGAATGCTACAGTAAATGAAATATAAGATGAGCTCAATACATGATTGTTGATACAAAGTTGTTGTTTACATGAAAGTTTGTAGTCGTAGCCGTGAAAATCGGAATTTCTTAAATGAAACCGTGGGAGTGCGATGCGCAGCTTTCTGTAAATGTTGTTCATGATTGGTATGAAATTGGAAACATTCGTTACTCAGGAAGGAGTAACAGGCAATGTTGTCCAATCGAGGATTGTAGTAACATTCGTCACTTGGGAAGAGTGACAGGTAATGTTGTCCAATCACGGCTTGTGGTAACATTGGTCACTTGGGAAGAGTGACAGGTAATGTTATCCACTTGTAAAGTGAAAAATGAGTATTGTGACAATGATTGTGTATTCTGACTCTAAAAAAAAAATTTTTTTAACTTACCTTAACAGACGATGAAACTTACCTTGATATTTTATTGGAAATAAAGTTGAAATATTGGACGATTATTCAAAAATTTGAAATCACTGAAAACAAACTATTTCTGTTGGAGAATTCGATTTCTTTTTCCCAGATAACTTCACATGAGGACATGTGACTTGTCAGGATGGCCGTGTCGGAGATCGATATAAAGGCTAACTACAAGTATACGATGACTTGAAGTACGAAAAGGATCAAATGATATCTTGCGTCAAACGTTATTTTCAAGGAATGAAGATGTCAACTCTGGTTGCTATGCAACAGGATGTTGAATGACAGAATAACGCTTGGATGAAATCAACAGTCGGGTCTGAGAGATTGACAGCTCGATACGTTGCGATCATCACGCGGATAATTTATTTTTGATTCGTGAATAAAGTCTAATTAATAATGGAGGATAACTCTCGTCGGTCGTCTCCTCCTTTCTGCGGGTTCCCCTCGACATATTTATATATGCAAATATATAGATATATCTATAGATATATCTATGCCAAAGCCTTCGTGAAACTAAAGTTTAAGGTAAGCAAAAAATAATTTGAGAAAAATCGGCTGACTTCACATAAAATGTTTTTTTAATATTTTTATAATGAACAAACATCCGACAAACTTTTTAATTATAAAATTATTATTCGACAAACGATCACGCCAGAGACTAGGAGGGAGATCTCCGAAGACGGGGTTTTTGGGGCGGCAGTAGTAAGGGCGCTTTCTCGTAGCGGTCAACTCGGGAAGTATGAGTTTATCCTACGGAACTCGGCCAAGCCTGCAGATTCTTACTCTACTGCAAACGGTCGATATAACAGGCTTATCCTACGCAATTCGGCAGAGTTCATATTTTTATCCCATCCAGCTCGGCCAATACGACGTACCGTCGACTAGCGGATTGAGGCGTGAAAAGGGGAACGCGCTCAAAATACATAAATGAAAGCTTGGTGAGGAAATTATCGTTGAAATTATTATTCAACAGAACAAGGCTGAGTTGTGTTGGTGCTTATTTGGTATCCGCTTTATAATTAATGAACTGCGAAAAAAATAGCGTACAATTAAAATACCAGTAATAGCTAATAAACTAATCGATCGTTCTAGCGTAGTGCGACACGCTGTGAGTCGCCAATGCGAGGGTCGAGCGTTCAAACGCTACACCTGCGAAGGATTACTTTTTTCTTTTTTTTTTCTTTCATCGAACCGATATTATGAATTTCATACCGTTCTCCATCGTCTGCATTCTTGATAAATTTCCGTACTCTATTTTTTAGTTTTATATTATGCTTATATGTATACTATATACATTAAGCACACCTTTGTATTTAACGTGCTGTCTCCGCCTATTGGCTACAACACGGCACCCAAGTGCGTGGGGCAGAGATCACGCCCTGCCAGCGCACTATCGTTCAACAGCTCCCAATTTACACCTGGCTGCCCCGGGTGAACCCTTGGTCCGGGCTTGACTTTCCAGCCCACGCCCCTGAGAGACCGTCTCCAGTTGAGGGGGCACGAGTGGCAAGTTCGTGGGGCTCCCCCTCCCCTCAGTACTCGTTATTAGCAAAGCTACCTCTGCAACCGCGACGAGTCACGGTCGAGGACACTGTATACTATATACACCGGGCAGGCGGGGTAGACCACATGGCGTCTGCCCTTAAAGCCCGTCCGGGTCGCCTGCGATCTCTGGATCCAACCCGGAGCAAAGCTTTCGCCCGGCGGGAATTCATGATATGTGGTAGAGGGTAGAAACGCAAAGAGCGTCCTCGACCGCGACTCGTCCGATGCCTAGCATCATGGTTGCATATGGAAATTTGCTAACACGAGGAGAGCTTGCTCTTATGCCCTACGGGGCGGAAGGTACGGTTTGGTTTGCGTACGGGGCATAGGAGTCCGTCGGGTTGCCCGCCCCCCTTCGGAGACTCCTAGCCCCAGGTGGTGAGTGTTGAACGAGGTGTGGCAGTGAACGCAGGGAAGGGTGCAGGTGTTCGTACGAGCCCGGCCCTTTCGGGTATGGCGCACCCGCGTGCCCGAGCTGGCCGACAGGAGCCCGGCTGGTGAAGAGCATAATCCTGAGTGGGCCAAGTCGACCCGCGAACGTCCGACCAATGGCGAATATTGGTACCACGGGGGCTGGGAGTCCCGGCGTCTGCGCGAGCAGTTCGTCGCCCGGCCGTAGGGTAGGACTCGTGGTGGCAGATGGTACAATGCGTGAGAGTTGCGCGATCACAACTCGGGTGCGGTCCTCCATAGGCCGTAGGGAGGTTGGAAAGTACTCCCCTCCGGACCAAGGGGTCCAAGCGGTCTCACCGCCGGGAGGAAAATTGGTAGCTGCCGCGGCTCTAGCACGGTGCGGCGTGAAGCCCGTGGAATGAGCCCTGGTGGTGCGTTGGTCGAGCGTGATCTCGGGCCCTCGCACTTGGGTGCCGTGTCGTATGCCGAGAGGCGGAGACGGCACGTTAAATACAACTAGGTGATTAGTGTATACTATATACAGTATAATAATCATTTAGCGACGAAGTAGCGTTTTTTGTAGCATCTGCAAAATAGGCACTAGGCAAATGAATTATTACTGTACGCAGCCCATTTTTCAATATTATTCATAGAGACTTCACTCTATACACTTGAACCTACCAGATGTTACAACATTTGGTGGTTTATATATTTACTAATTTTGCATTGAAAAGTGATGTAACATGTTGTTCCTTTTGAACTGATTTAAAATGTAAGTGGACCAGGGTATATCGAAAAAAATCAGAATCATCGCATTATGCCAAATGACGAAGCTGCCCAGAAGGAAAGCTCGGAATTATATTATCTGGGTCATCCCACCTCATGCGTTGATTTTCTATAAGAATAACAGAAAAAACTCCAGTAGATATAGTTTCACATCCACTGAAGGAGGAATTTCAAGAACATGGTGCTGCCATATTTTTATGGAGAATAAAATTCCTTCCAAAAAAGTAATTAGAGCCAAACACTTCAGTCAAACCGTTTATTAGTTATAATCACTGAAATCTGAACCGACTGTTATGCCCTTCGCTGTTTGCAGGTTTAAAATTGTCACCATCTGCTTGACTGCAACCACGTCGTCACGTGTACATTTGGTCAAGGTGTGAGAATGCCTGAACTCACAAAAAGTCAGCTTAACCAAAATCGGCTAAGAAGTGAAAAAAGTGAACAGTTTGCTCTGACAATGAGACAAAGTACAAGAAAATTGAGACGGTCCAGTATTATGTAAGAATTAATTGTCTTTAAGCGGGAAAATCTCATTCAGTAACCCCGAAATTGAAATAAATGAATATGAATGTATTCAATCAATAAATGAAGGTGAAAAGTGGAAGTAGGTGTTGAACAATTTTTCTGCACTGAAATTGAATTATTGACTTTACAAAAAAACTATCATTGAATACTATGGAGTTGGAAGTAGATGAAATTATTGAGATTGCTATTCGCGGAGTCACTACAAACCTCTATTTGTAAATATGTGGGGGTGACATCAAAAGCACAGCCTCAGAGTGAGCTCGAAAAGCCTCCAAGTATAAGTATGTGGTGACTACGAAAAGAGTACAGGTTCAGAATCACAACCTGCATTTGTTAATAATTGTGAACAACAACTGAAGCAAATTTCCAGACTCACAACTCACATAGCCTTCATTTCAAAAAAAGCACGTCAGAAAATGTGAAGAAATGAAATTACAACAGCAATCAATATATCGTTACCAAATTTAATACATGCATATAGTTCGTGCGTTGTTTCACATTTATTCACCGTGTCAGTGAAACACGGGGTGACAACCGAGGACAATATTCACTATGAAAAATTAAGAAACAAGATCACAATTTAGAGCTTTTCGGGCGTGTGTGGGAATGACCAGAATAAAGCTTTCGCGTAACAAGTTGAACTATCTCTAACCGAATATCGGAGAGATTTTACCTCAACTATTTGACTACTATACAGAATAATTCAAATATTTTGAAACTTTTTCAATTTAGAATTGTGTGTACGATTCGTTTGACTAGAGTTTGATTTCCGTGCAGCAGCATTGTGGTATTTTGTTTCAGCAAATAGTTTTACTCTTAGCATGAACGATAAAAATTGTAGTCTGTGCGCCTTGCAGGGATGATCATCGTCAAACCAAGTAGGATAGGATTTCATCGTAGTCTTTACAATACTTTCTTTCAATTTTTGTAACAATCCTTCACAGTGCCAGTATTCGTCGACGATTCCACTGAATGCGTTTAATTGATTCTCAACAATGGCGGTGAAAGTTTCAGTCGGACGTTTTAACTTTGTAATTGGTGGAGCATCAATGTCATCATTTTCGTATTCTCTGTACTCGATGTACATGTCGGCGGAGGTCATGGAATCCATCGGACTTTTTAAGATGTCATCTCGGCATCTATCGCACGGGTTTTTTATCAAACATCGATATACTATGTAGCCTGCAAAAAAAGCGATAGCATTTTTTTCGTATACGCTCGTGGTACGGTTACTTGTGTTATTATTGTCTAGATCTTCCGTAAACAAATCAATAGTCTCTGCCGCCTTTTCGATATCCAAAGCATCTACATCTTCGTCGAGTTCGCAAAGGATTGGGGAATCATCATTTGCTTGTTCGAATATTTTTGTTACTCTGCTGGCAGGATTCACCAAAGCAACTCCGTTTGGGGCTTGTACATTTCCTTTTGTACTCGTACCAATATAGCCGGTTGACACAATATGTCGCCACGAAAGCCGAATACCTTGCGGGGTTGGGTTTGGGTTGAAACCTCCTCGTCCCCGAAATTTTGAAAACAGATGTTCGACGGAATCTTGATTGCAAAGGCCCGCTGCCAATTCAAAGTCCGGATAACTGTTGCGAATGTCATGATATACGTTCAATATCGATTGTACTGTGAACGGCAACTCTCGCAAACATGGAAGTATCTTCATCGTTCCAGCAGGGCACATTGGGTTTATTGCAACGCTCCACCTCGATGACCAAATTACGAAATCGATCATTATTTCTTCTACGTTTGGATTCTTGTCGGAAAGAGGTCGCTTAGCAGGATTGCTAGAAAATAACCCATACGCATTGCATGCATCTATGACCGCGTTCATTCGCTCCGCGAATGCTGCTGTAGCTTCCCAAGTTAAACTTTTCAATCCGTTCGGATCCGCTCCGGCCAGTCTAATCGCTGCTGCATAACGGTGGCTCAGTAATTGAAACGCTCGTTTTACATTCATTGTTTCGAATGAATTCGGGAACAAATGCACTTCCGTAATATGCGAAAGCAATCGTGAAGTTGTACTCTCAGCGTCATGTCGCCAAGTCTCTATGAAATCACTGTACGCAGCAATCACCTTGCCGTCACAATACAGTGTATTGTATTTCCTCATGGTACTAATTAACCTCTTAATAAGATGAGGGAAATCGGAGGCAGCGAAGTAGTGACGGTTGTTTATCTTAACTGTAGGATTTTTCTCCGATATGCCGAATGATGAATATAGCGATTGGTTGCTTGGCCCTTGGTCGCATGTAAGTAATTTTACTTCTGCACCAACTTCATACAACTTTTCCAAACACTCCTTGAGTAACGCATAAATTTCATCTGCTTTCAACCCATTAGCCGAAAAGAAAAAAGCCAATGGCTGACGCCAAGCATTTTTGGCGTTCAAGCCGTCGAGGCAGAATGCAAATACGTATCGTGCTCGCTCGTTTCGGCGCCCCAAAGGACCCAAATCGACAAGACCTTCTATGTAATCAAATTTTTTCGAGTATTGTTCAAAACTTTTGATACTCATTTCATCCCATTTTAAACAACAAACTCTCTCTTCCGTAGGCATAGTTGCTAGTTTTTCTTTCAACTTTCGGAAAATGTCGTCACAGAAACCGGGTTTGATTTCAATTTCTGCTATCCAAGATCGAACAGTGCTTTCTGCTGGGAAGGTGCATCCAGCATTGCGTAATCGTGTATATGCTGATGCTGAATAATAAAATAACTGTTTCGATAAATCCTTTTCTTCTTTGCTATACCGTGAATTCCTGCTGTGCAGCTGAAGTTTAATCATCGTTCGTGCTACTGGTTCCACACAATTATTTCGGTTCAAGAATTGATCCAAACTTTCTTTTTTTGATTTTTCTTGCATTTTCTTCACACGCTGCGACATTTTTGAGAACTTTTTCCCATACTGCCTAACTCGTTGATAATAGCGAGCAGCTTCTCGTCTTAACTGCGAATTCAGTTTACGTAACTCCAAATTTTCCGCGCGTAAGGTTTTCACCTCATCTCGTAGAGTTTCAACTTCATTTTTTGTAATGTTCGCGGATGGGCTCAATCCGTTCCGTCCATTTTCCGGCTCAATCGATGTCCACTCCATGACTTCATCGTCCTCGGTGAAATGGAGTTTTGGAACACTGCATGTTCTTTTAGGGCATACAACCAATGGGTTTTCATTCCTTTCATTTTCTTTTTCTTTCAGATTTTGGGTCAGATCGCGATTATTATGACAATCTAACAGTATCGGAGATTGACTAATGAAGGAACGACTATTGACATGATCATCATCAGGCTGTTCTACTGCTGCGCTATTTCCAATGTCTTGTACCTGTACGGGAATTTCACTTGTCGTGGCACTCGTACCTACATTTCCTTCTTCATACGGATCAGCATCATAAAATGGTCGGGGAATCGAGTTCCTTATCAAATTCCCATTTGGTTTAAAACAGCTAGCGTCGAAATGCGATTCGCATATACCGGCTCCGCGTAATGTACCTGGAGGCATACTTTTAACCGCTGGATTGCCTGTAAGAAATTTAAATAAAACCTGTATGAGTAAGAAAAAAAAATAATAATGTTTTCATGGCCCCTTCTTCGATCAATCGATTTCGCAAAAGTCAGTTTTTCAATATTCTTTCAATTCAATTTTTTCAAGCTATCAAAACCGTCCTTGAATTCACTGTGCGACATTTTGTTGATGAGATATCGATGATTGAAGACAAAAGTATTATCTTTTATTTGACTATCAATATTTTAGTAACCAATAGTCGTACGGAGACCTTTAAATGAGCAAATTAAAGCTGAATAAACAAGTTATCTGACCTATGCATTGATTAAATATGAAAACAAATTTCTGAGTTCGTGAACATTGGTGAAAAAAAAAATTGGAATTTTTTTAATTCCTCCAGGTATGTTTGTTGATTCCTCTATAACCGTAGCTTAAAAAAAAAAAATATTGTCGAAAGATCTTAAAACTCGAAACTTCAAGCTTCGAAATACTTTTTTTCATTTCAAAGCGACACTTTTTCACTGCCTATGAAAAAACACTGAAAAATTCATTAAATTTTTTTGTTCATCTATTGTTTCCTGTAGTGTGACTAAAAAATAATAATTGAGAAATAAGTAACAAATGTTTTAAAAATTTTTATGTGTTTGTCGGTGTGCAGACTTATATTATAATTGAAACTCTTTTTTTGTGGATTTATTTTCTATAATTCATAATAATAATAGATTTTCTACTGTTAAATCATTGGTAATTATAAAGCCTCAATAAAAAATTAGTAATGTCCAAACATATTCACAGTACTGTTCATAGTGTTCTTTTGCTAATGTTATATATAAAATTTCGTTTCCCGACAAATTCGTTTTTTTTTTTCATTTTCATTTTGCAAGGAGTGTCCCACTTCCCCCCCCCCCCCTATATTGCTATTTATTAAAGAAAAGATTTGATCATTTCTACGGTCAAATACTACATTTTCATCTTTAGTTCAACGCATGTCTTTTGGTGATCACGAAACGACTTTTTGGTTCTACCTTTTCTGGATTGGTCGGAATTTGGCGTTTCATTTTCAATGCCATTAAATCTCAATAGACGCGCTTGTTACAATGTAATAGAGCGATAAAATCGTCAGTCTACTGACCGATAGGGTGTGAGTAAGGTGGTAGAAATTGTACTGTGAATCTAGAGTTAACTTTCAAGGATTTTTCTCGGTAAACCTTCAGAAAACGGTGTTCACCTCCGTTTTTATTCATGTTGTGATATATTGTTTTACGCATCTTCCCGATAATGAATAACTCATATATATTTCGAAGAAAAAGAACATCTCCAAAGAAAAGTTTATCTTCTCTTAACCATCTCGTAACCGGTCTGAACCGATATTCAGTTTGTTCCATTTTGCAAGGGGTCACAGATTTATGAATAAATTGAACTTTTGTACGAAATTAAAATCAGATAAACGCATAATGGAGGAAAAATGCAAAAAATAGCCAAGGGACTTCTAACGAGCACTAATCGTTGAAAAATTCTACATATTAACCTGTAAAAAATACTGTGGTTGTTGGAGCGCCGAACGCTTTCGATTTTTTACAAGTATCTATATTGAATAGTCAAGTAAAAGCTTTTCTGTATATATTTTTTTTAATATAATAAGTAATATACGATACCTGTATGTTGTATCCAATAATCATACCGAGGATCATTTGCTGCTGGAAAATAATACAAACGCGAATTCGTTGTAAAACGCCCGTTTTGGCAACCTTTGTATTGACAAAAATCAGTGATTCTGCCTTTTTTTTTATTCCCCATAATTAATTTGGATTAAAAAAATCAATAATATTTTTTGGCATAAACCATAAGTAATTACTTTAAATAATTCAGATTATGCAATGAACGTGCGAAGTGAAACTTATTTCAGTACAGCGTCTTTCATCAACGTCTCTTATTGTTGTACTAAAGCACTGGTAAGAGGGGATTGTGTGCTTTCAGCTCTTTGTTTTGGTCGAGCTAACGTTCCTTTATACGCGCTGTTTACATATTATTTTTTTGTGTCCATAGTTTGTTTACACTTCAAAGATCTTACACTATTAAAAAAACTTTTTGGCTTGAGCAATTCAAATTATTTGAGTTGAATTTACTGCAGACGAAGCTACTTTCATTTACGCATTGAATAAAAATACATGTTGCGTCAATTAAGTCGTTGTTGCTTGAGGAAGTCGCAGAAAACAGGATGTTAAATTAAAAACGTTGTTTTCATCAATACGTTGCAGGAGAATCAGTTTGGCTTTATTGAATTGTAGGTACAATTTACACTCTTTCATTTCTTTACTTTTTTCTATAATTAATGTTATCGTTATGTAACATGTTCGGAAAATTAAAAATAAAACACAAAGAATATATTGTGCGCTTCATCTAATCGCCTTGTTTTTTTCTCCCATCTCCTCTTCGACAACCTTCTGCCACCAGCCGTTATATATAGAGGCATAGCAAAATTACGTCCTTTTTTTAACGAGTCGCTCACAGCTTTTGAGAATACGTGGAAATTTGCATCGAATCCACAGATATTAGAATTGAGACGCAAACAAGTTAGAAAATTATTCGAAATTTATTGAACTAAATAGATTGTTTATTAATAAGTGTTCAACCATAGTAATAATTCATTTGCCTAGTGCCTATTTTGGAGATGCTGCAAAAAAAAAACGCTACTTCGTCGCTAAATGATTATTGTACTGTATATAGTATACTGAGCATAAATATAAAACTAAAAAATAGAGTACGGAAATTTATCGAGAATGCAGACAATGGAGAACGGTATGAAATTCATAATATCGGTTCAATGCAAGAAAAAAAAATTAAAAAAGTAACCCATCGCAGGAGCATTGGTCGGTCCCACCATATTTTTATCCCATCCACCTCGGTCGTATTGGCCGAGCTGAATGGGATAAAAATATGAACTCTGCCGGATTGCGTAGGATAAGCCTGTTATATCGACCGTTTGCAGTAGAGTAAGAATCTGCAGGCTTGGCCGAGTTCCGTAGGATAAACTCATACTTCCCGAGTTGACCGCTACGAAATAGCGCCCTTACTATTGCCGCCCCAAAAACCCCGTCTTCGGAGATCTCCCTCCTAGTCTCCTGATCACGCTTCGATTAGGCTTTAGAAAATGTGTAATATCTTACAATTTGAGAAAAATCGGCTGACTTCACATAAAATATTTTTTTAATATTTTTCTAATGAACAAACATCCGACAAACTTTTTAATTACGAAACTCATATCCGACAAACGACTGCGCTTTGATTAGGCGTTTGAAAATTTATATCTCAAAATTGAAAAAAAATAGGCTAACTTCACATGGATTTTTGTTTTTAATTTTTCTATTTAACTAATTTCCGACAAACGTCGATTTTGATCCGACAATCACCGACAAGAACCCGACAAACGATTGAC
Organism: Rhimphoctona megacephalus; assembly: GCA_963989365.1. Taxonomy (NCBI): domain Eukaryota; kingdom Metazoa; phylum Arthropoda; class Insecta; order Hymenoptera; family Ichneumonidae; genus Rhimphoctona; species Rhimphoctona megacephalus. The sequence goes on from OZ022415.1 coordinate 25,994,207, forward strand.
ATAAACAAAAATTCAGAAATCCAAAATCAGTCGGCCAAATTCACAGAGGTCCTATAGGCGCTTGATAACTTGCACCTAGTTGTAGAATTGTCCACTTCGTGGCGTTGTAAGCGCCGTGCTGTAGTGTTTGGGTACTACTTAGAATAAACTATAGCTCCACGCACTATATTAACTAGATTATTTATTACAATAAGATAATAAGTGCGTAGGAAAAACAATGCAAAAGATGATGAAAACGTGCGCTGGTTCACCGCCAAATTCCATTCACCAACTCTCCATAGCTGCGGCGGCAAAAGTCGGTGGTCGACTCCAGGTGGCGAACTCTGGAAGCTCTCGACAACGCGGTGACGGTGCGATCGCGTTTATCGACTTGTGTGAGGCTGTGTGCCCCCACAGTGCACGGTCCGTAGTGTCCCTATTCAGTATTCACCGGTAACCGGAACCTCAGGAACATAACCTCACAAACTGTTTCTGTCAGAGCCAGACGTCGAAATATAAAATATTATATGAGATAAACGCGCAAGAAAACCTAATGTAAAATCTAATAAATACCATAATGAAGAGGGTTATATTATTTTTAAATGGTACTGAGGTGAACGGCAAGGTGTGTCTTATCACTAAATAACCATCTAATAAACACTTATTCTATGAATTGAAACATACACGCATCCATCACGACAAGTTCTGCATTCCTCTGAAAAAAGGTTGAAATACATTGAAACCTCATAATTAACCTCTAATAAAAATGTGCCTTGTTTTCGAACCAATAACACTCGTTGTCATTGAAAAATGATATCCGCATCAAAAATAAGAGTATCGCATGCACAAACATTACATTTTCCATACTAGTGATTTAACTTGCTTTACGGCAATTCTAATGTTCAAAATTTTATGAAAGTTTTTGGCTGCATTTCAAATCAAAATAATCAATATTTTATAATTTTCTAATATTCCAAAAAATCGTTTTATATACGTTTATAAAATATCTAGCGGAATTTCTTGAGATTATGAAATATTCCAAAATGAACGTGTTTTGCTATGTGTTATTTATTTTCTTAGAGACTTTAAGAATTAATTTTAAAGGTTCTGTCTTCCTGAAAATTAATTCATTCCTGCAAAACATTTAGAAACGTTCTTTGTATTTGTATCAAGAACTGTGGTAGCGGCTCTATGCCAAGTATTAAAAAAAAACTAGCACAAGCCCTGCCATATTCTTATATACTCAAATTTGACGGTAGAGGGCTAATTTTTTATTTATTTTTCTTTTTCCATTGGTCTTTGTTATAAGTCGGTCCATCCACCCAATCCCAAGATATAATATATCCTTGAATAATCAAGAATTTTTTTTTCAATATTTTTTTATCTTCAGCAGCTTCTGGAATAACGTAGAAAATTTCTTGAGGTTCCGTACGATATGAAGTGGCATTTTCTAGAAATTTATCAATCCCGAATACAAGTTTCAAATTATATTAAGTGAAATATGAACCAAATTAAAGGAAATACAGTGGATCGTGCTTAGTAATATTGATAGAATGATTTTTAACCAGGTATTTATGGTGACCCATTCTGTCGATGAGCTGCTGACCGCAGCTAGTTCAAAATTTGACATAATTGCTAGGAGAATATTTACCCCACAAGGCGGAGAAGTTGACGACATCAAATTGATCAAGTTAGACAATCAAACATCTTAGTTTATGCCTCAAAAGTTTTCTTTTGACTAGCAATAAAATTTTCTTTACAGAGATGACGACGTATTATATGTATCTTCAGGTGAAGATTTTATAAACAAACATGAGGGTTCCGTGCAGTCATCAGCTCGACGCAATCCTGAATGGGTTACATTCAATGTTGGCGGTAAATTATTTACCACAACAAGAAGTACCCTCACACAGAAAGAGCCGATGAGTATGCTGGCTAGGTAAAAAAAATTTCATCAAAAAAATTTTCATTGACAGAATATCCTATTATGTGATGTCCAGAACTAAAACAATCCAATATCAAAATATTCAAATTTCATGTCAAAAACAATCCTAATATGATATAGCAGTAGCAGTTGACATCGATGAAATGCAACAAAATAGCCTTTTTTTTCTAACAGAGCCTTAAATTTGTACGCAATATGTTTTTGCAATAATTGGTCAATTATTTTTTGGGACCTTAATATTAAATTTGCAAGAAAAATGTGGATTTAAAAAGTGCTTCTTTTTTTAAATCACCATTTTGATAAATATTTTTTGTTGCGTTCGAACGATGCAAATTTCAATACCATGAATATCAAGTGCCACGGCAGTGGCTTGTCGCCAACACAATATTCTACTAAAAACTTGTGTTCCAACCAAGCCAACCATTTCAAACTATCAACTGAAATATAACTAAGCCCAATAAATCAAGCCGAAAACTCAAATTAAACTACACGAAATATATTACCAAAGCAACAGAATAACGATACTAAATATCATATTTACAAATATTTTTTTCTTGAATATTTGTTAAATGAATATATTGTTACCACACGATTTTTGACTAGGATTAGAATTCAGGATTTAAATTCAATGTGGATTGTATTTACTTCTAATATAGAAAGTGAATGAATAGAAGATGTAAGATGAAATGTTAATAAATTTTTCAAATTATTTCAGAATGTTTACCGAGGATGAGGATAGCACAGCGTGGAGAATACAGCCTAGCAAACAGGATAATAATGGAGCTTTCCTTATTGACAGGAGTTCGACGTATTTTGAACCGTTATTAAATTATCTCCGACATGGTCAATTGATACTCGACTCTAATATTAATGCGGCAGGTGAGAATACAGGCATTGAATGTTTGCTTACATTTCTTAAGAAGTGGATGAAGTTAAGTGCAGTTTTTTGATTCCGTGTTGATTTTTCATGCGCCGCGACTTTAGATGTTTTATTCTCCGACAACGATTATTATTTTCCAGCCCAGGGTCGTAAACAATAATTGCTAGTATTGGGTTGCCATATCCGAGTTTTAATTCATTCCTAAGATTTGGGCATCCTCTGGCGTTCGTAGAAATGGCATCTTGACTCGTAAACGAATATTCAGAAAAATCGTTCTGCAAGAAAGAAGTAATTAGACGTCACGAGCAGATTGATTGTTTTAACCCATCAGCGGGGTCGCGCTACTTTTTACACTATAAAGCTTGGTCGCTCGATGACCGTGAAGTACTGAAATTTTTGGGAAAACAAATGATTTGACGTTGTTATTTCTGAAACTCTAAACTTTATGTTAGGCTTTTTTTACATTACTTTAGAAGGTTTGATATTCCTGTAAGGTATAAAAACTAACATTATTAGGATATTCTGCTGTTATCCAAGCTTTCATATATTGACCGGAGAGCTAACTTTTGAGATTTTAAATATTTTATAATTTTTGGAAGGTTTAACCCTAGCTACACACTATAACTTTTAGTACTTTACACACTATCTGTCTATTGGACCGACGACTTTTATTGCTCTATAATATTGTAGCCAACGCGTCTATTGAGGTTTAATTGTAGTGAAATTGAAACGCCAGACTCCGACCAATCCAGAGAAGCAATCAGTAAAGCCAAAAAGTCGTTTGATAAAAGGTTATAATGTTTATGAAAAGGCGTGTAGTGAAAAAAAGGTGAAAATTTATTGTTGCTGTCGGTCCATCGGACCCCGCAGTGTGTAGCTAGGGTTAATGAATAATTTTTTAACTCACGAATATGTCTTTTCCAAGTAAGTTTCTGTCATGCACTCTTGATTGTTCATTTTGCACACAATATTCGTGTTGGCATGTGATTTTTTCGCAAACAGGTGAAATCTTAATTGAAACCTCTTCGCAGCAAGTTTCGTATATATTTCGCAATATATTCAGTAGTTCGGTACGTGTTATTAATTTATCATGAATTTTCGAGGCTTCATTTGATTTGGCAGTTGCAGGGGAAATAGTATGAGTCGATTGTGCTCTCAGCAGAGTCAGAATTTCATCCATAAGGTCTCGAAATTTTTTACGTTCATCAAGCAAATCTTGGACGTTATTCATTTTTAATTTTTATTTGAGTATACTGTTATCTTTGTTAAATTAAGATTTAAAGGAAATTCGAAAAAGGCTAAACGTCATGTTGATTTTCATTGACGTTTGGTATTGGAAAACAAAGGAAACGCAAACGATTCGTAATTTTATTATTTTATTGTTTATTTTTTACATTTGGCATTTTTTCAAACTACATTTTATTTACATTTGAATTTGAATTCTTCTTATGTAACTATACAAAACGACATATCAGTTGTGAAGTTTTTCAGCGAAAGTTTGAATTATTTTGTGTCAAGAAAAAAAAGAAAATCGAAAAATTAATTCCTAGTTTTTGAAATATAAAGAATTGAAAAAGAAAAAAAATGAGGCGGTCTATCAGTCGGTCACGTTACGCGTGAGAGAAAGCTGAAAAGCAGATTCACGTTTTTTTTGGAGAATTCATTCAATTTCATTTTGAAAAAAAAAACAAAAGTTACACCTTATTCCCTGATGAAAGGAGAAAAACGTATATATTTTTTTTTTTTTTTTCGAAAATTGAACTGTGTAGAAGAAAAGTGTGCAGTAGGTTTTTTACTGACTGCGAGACCGATAGATCGTCTTAAGGTGATCTATCAGTCGTACGGTCGGTAAAAATTCTGCTACACGTTTTTTTCTGAGAGGCTTGATATTTCAAGAAAGAAAAAAGTTACACGTTGTTCTCTTTTTATCAGAGAAGAAGGTGTAACATTCGCTTTTCTCAAAATGTTAAGCTTCTTCGAGAAAAACGTGTATCTACTATTTAATTATCTCTCTTGCATTCACGCAACTGATAGATCACCTTAACGGGCAACACCACTGTGACCCCCTATTTTTTTCACATTTTTCAAGAATTTTTTTTTGTGGGAAAAAAAAGAGATATTCGAAAAAATTTTTTTGGGTTTTGTTCCTTGTTTATTAATGTATCAAAAAACATTTTTTTCATATTTTTCACGCCGCATGGTGGCGCTGGGGAAGCTTTCGCGTCATCTCCGCAGTGGTTCGCGGCACGCAGCAGAACTCTCTTCAACGTCGATCTGAAAAAAAAATACCGAGTGTTTTCGTTAATAATATGATATTTTGAAGAGAAGTACATAGGGATTTGGAAAAATATTGATTTTCAAAAAATAGGCACGCCTTTGAAATTAAAGAATGATTTTTGAGCAAAATTTCTCGTCGAAAATAGGCTATAACTTTTATAATTATTGGGATATCGAAAAAATCCTATGTACTTCTCTAGATAATCTACTTTTATTGATACAGTAAAAATTTGAAGTCGATCGGATAAAAATTGCTCGAGTTCTGCTGCGTGCCGCGAACCACTGCGGAGATGACGCGAGAGCTTCCCCAGCGCCACCATGCGGCGTGAAAAATGTGAAAAAAATGTTTTTTGATACATTAATAAACAAGGAACAAAACCCAACAAAAATTTTTCGAATATCTCTTTTTTTTCCTACAAAAAAGAATTCTCGAAAAATGTGAAAAAAATCGGGGGTCACAGTGGTGTTGTCTGTTAAGGAAGTTCTGCTCATACTTTGAGGGATGCGGCGGGCGCCGGGGGTTTCCATGCTTATACACAGGCTAGCCGCACTGCTGCCAACTTGATTTTTCTATTTTCCTCTCTCTCTCTTCTTTCTGTCTCTTTTCTGCTCTGCGAAGTTGCCGCTCCAAAGGCTTTTGCGGCCATATCCCAAGGAATTCGACAAATTTTCATAAGTTAATTCGTTATATCTCATAACATGCGTGGTAAATCAGGTCAATACATAAGTCTGTACTTGATCCAATTTTTAATGAGCCACCACCTTTTTAACTACATGATATTAGATCATTTGTCACGTCAAAACAGTACGTGCCATAAGGCTCTGTGCAATTTGGAGGTAATTTTACGATTTTTTATCTCAGATAGTAGGTGGTTAATCTTATTTGAATTTTGCAGGTACACGCGGAATATGTTTCGGAAAGTGCTATTAAAATTTCAAAGATCTGCTATTTTTTTGAGATTCGAGCAGAACTCCCTCAAAGGGTTAGGGGTAGTCAGAATTAAAAAAATAGTATATTACGCACCTAGGGAGGGAAAGTAGACTACTTCAAACCGCGGGCAGAATTGTTACCTGAGCCGAAGGCGAGGGTGACAAGCACGCGGTTTGAGATAGTCTAATTTCACTCCCGTGGAGCGTATACTATTTTTCACCACACATGCCCCGAAAGTTCAACTTTCCGATTTCGGAAAGTTGAACTGGGTGGGGGTAAAATTTTCGAATGACGAAATTTCGAACAGCTAAAATAGCGAATTTTAACATACAATTATATATATATATATCGATAACTGTATGTTAAAATTCGCTATTTTAGCTGTTCGAAATTTCGTCATTCGAAAATTTTACCCCCACCCGTTGAACTTTCGGTGCATGTGTGGTGAAAAATCGTTTTTTTTGCATTTTCTTGAAATATGATGTCTCGAAAATATTACCAGAAAATTTCAAGTCAATCCAACAAATAGTTTTTGAGATATCCTACATTTACTTTATACGAAAAGGTAATACCGCGCCTAGACTAAAACTTTAAATGTTTTTTTCGAAACTATGTTTTCAAAGTCGGTGACCACTGTAATTCAAAAACCACTCGATGGATTTGAATGAAATTTATACAGCTTATTGAAAGCATAAAAAACTAGTACTTAATCGAAGGATTTTTTTTTTGAAACTTATATTTTTTTAAAAATAAACTAGTGCTTTTTTCCTTGAACATCCACGAGTAAACTTTCAGAAGCCGCCATTTTGTTTATTTTCAAAAAAAGCTTCGATTAAGTACTAGATTAACTATTAAGCTAATAATTTTTTTTGTTTGATCGATTTTTGATGAACCAGTAAAATGTTCTGATGGTTACCACAAAGCACTACTTGTGGAATGGGGTCCAACAAAGATGGCAATAACGTCGTCTACAATTAATATTTTTTTTTTGAAATTTTGGTCGAGTAAAGTTAAAACATAATGTAATAACTCTGTTTCATTAGTTTTATAAAATAAATTTAATTACTGTCAAAAAAAATTATTTAAAATACTCATTTTTTCAAGCCTCTGACTACTCCTAAACCCCTTAACTAGAAATAACAGAAATTGGAAATTTTTCCACGGATCTGAAAGTCCTCAGTCTATACGCGAGAGTTACCAAATTATCCAAAAAGCTTTGAACACTAGATATACCAGCTATTAAAATCATTTTGACTGGAACTGGTATAAGTGTCAATAACAAAAAATATATTTGTTACGAATATATATAAAGTAACATTAAGTTCATAAAATGTATTCTCTACTTATAGCTACAAAAGTCATAACATCATTTCGGAAAGCAAATGTTACATGCAGTAGGAATTTTGAATTGAAATTGCATGACCAGTCAAAATGACTGGTCTGGTAAATCTAGTGTTAAGGAAGTGAGGTCATTCGAAGGATTATTTGAAATTTATATCTCTTTATATCTGATAATATCAGGTGTTTTAGAGGAGGCTCGTTTTTACGGGATCGAAGGAGTAATTGCGACGCTGGAAGAGATGGTAGCTGATAATGAAAAAAGGGGCAAAGGTACTGTGGCAATAACGCGACGTGACGTTCTAAAAGCAATAATGTCAACACCAGCAACGTCCGAGTTACGATTTCAAGGCGTTAATTTGATTGGCGCTGATCTTTCACGACTGGATCTTCGAAATATAAACTTCAAGGTACTGTGTATTATTTTTTGTCGTCGCGTAATTTCAGGGACGAAAGTTGTCACATCCAATAAACAAAATATATTCATTTTATCTTATGAAAATATACAGACGAGAAAACGTTGAGGTTGAATAATCGTTATTGCTCATCTAAAATCTTGGACGAAGTTTCCCGATTTCGCTGGAGACGAACGACAAATTTTATTTATTTTACATTTTTATTTTATCGCCTCAAACGATGAATAAAGTCAATCTAACTTTGGTCTTCGCGCGGGAGATGGACGAAGTCTTTCCTTATCATTCGCAAAAAATGTGTTATACTGCGAGGGCAGTTTGGCGTGTAGGGTTAAATTCATTCTGAGGTTTTTTTCATCACTAATATGAGCCCAAACACGTTTTTATAATTTTTTTTTTTTTTTTTCAATTAGTCATGTCAGAAATGTCATTTTTAAGAGAATCAGTTTTTCCAGCCCTCCGTGTACAGATGTACAGAATACCACCATTATTTATACAGATTGTACCTGAGTGACCCGTGCTATTTTGGCTTTGAAGAGTTCGGTGCCAAACAAATACTTTTCGATTATTTCTTTTTCAGTTAATATTTCAACAATTTTGGGTCCATCTAAAAAAGTAAAGAGAATAATTTTTGGATGATTTCCGCAACTGAAGTTTTGTAAAAAAAAAAAAACAATCGTAAAAACTGGAACGAAAATAAATACGAAAAGATTTTCCATTGTTTTTTAAATATAAGGGTTAGAAAAAGAACATCTGGAATTTCTAGAGAAAAAATGGACCGTGATGAAAGATTATTTGAACATTGCGTTATTTAAAAGGAGCTTTTATTCGAAAAAGATAATTGCGTCATACTTGGCTGAAACCAGTCGTTTCTACTATATTGCGGTAGCTTACGGAAAACGAAGCAGTGAGGATTTTCCAGCTCTTCTCTCAGGCTCAGAACTCTGAAAAGAGCTTAATTCCAAATCCGATGGTCTTCGCTCTATAATAACTATAACGCTCGCTATATCACGTGTTTAATTACCATTTAACGACATGCTAGTGGTTGATGGAGTACCCAACTATGGACGTTCCACCTCCTGATGAATTTTCTGCCTGTTCGCGTCCTTCACTGTATTAATTGAACAACGTACCGTCTCCGTTATCCTCCAATTTGATAACCATTTTTTTTACCTACCTTACACCGTTATGGCTCGAATGAAATTAAAACGGTAGCAACTTGAAAACGTTCAATAATCGATTTATTTCACTTCGTGCATTCACTACGTGTATTTTCATCATTGTATTGGATCAGAATTCCATAACGCCGCAATTGGACAAAAATCTGAAAAAAGTAGTCATCTTTGAATGTTTACAAACATCGATTTTCAGTAATAATAATTTCAAAAATTCATTGATGTACTCCTTAAACAAAACACTCTTCAACAAATAATGAGATAATTTTTTTTTCGTCGCGTCAAATGAGTTTGGTGATTTTCATAAATGGATACGATTTTTTTTTCAGAATATACTCCCTTTTTTCACATTTTTCCAAACACTCTAAAAAAGTCATAAAAAATCACGAATTTGACACATTTTTTTCTAAATTTCTAAGGCACTAAACGAATAATTTCTCAAATACAACATCCAGAAAAAGTCGAAAACAGCAATTAAAAAATAAAAATAAAAATAACATTTGCAAATATTCTAGAAAATCAGCAAACTTGTTTCACACGACAAAAAAAATCATCTGATTATTTATTGAACAATGATTTTTTCAATAAAATTGTCAACCATTTGTTGATAACTTTATCATTGCATATCAGTTTTCTTAAGGATAAAAATCATAAGACGTTAACAAATGAGAAAAAGGCGATGCGTGCTCATGAAGATTTTCACAAAGAGGAAAAACAGATTAAGACGATTTATTTATGGTGCACGAACTGCAATTTTGCGTTTCTAAGTATAAATACTCTCAAAATGGAACTTAAAAGTTATTCTTATCCGAAATTAGATTTTCGAACCGCGTTTGACAGCAGAACAAAATATCTAATGATACGACCGCCTTAATGAAAGTTGCTTTCTGTAAAAAATGCCTCTCCTTATTGACCTACGCAGCCATTTTTTGATTGACCCAACTGATTTAATTTTACACGAAAAAAGTGAACTTTTTGTACACGTAAAATCAGTAAAATTTCACAGTACTTTTTCACATACTAGCCATTTTGTTATTTTTCAAAACTTCTAAACTCCCGATCGTACAAAGATAGCTACTGTTGTGTTGATTTCAATTTTTTTTTGGTATTTCAATTTCAAATGACATGCACCCCCAATTTGCTGTCAACCGCATGGTCGTGTTTTTTTAGAATCGTCTCTTTTGACCTCGTATATCCCATGCGTATACACCACCGGAGCGAGTGAAATTTTTCTATGGAGTTATTTCATAGTTATACTTTACATGCCATGAAACAGTATATTCATAAAAGCTATTGTTTACTTTGAAAACATTCTCAAAACTACCCAAGTTTTTCGGCTTGTTTCCCTGATGAAATCCCTTAAAGGGGGCTAAATTTTTTTCAGATTTCTTGCAATAAAATTATTGCCTTGAATATCTGTCATTTATTCTTAAAGAAAAGAAAAAAAATACGTATCATTTTGAAGGCAGTTTAAATTATAAAATATTGTCATTTTGCCACAACCTATAGTTTTTGTTGAATATTAAAAAAAAAATTCATTCCTCGCGAGAAATTTCTCCAAATTTTTGACGGTAATTATATCGGAGTGAGGCTCCAGTACCAGATGGGTGGGGGAATTTTTTATGACTTGTAAATGATAAAGGATTGTTAAAAAAAGTAATAATAAAGTGGGGGAAGCTCAGTATATGAAGTAAATAATTTTTTTCCGCAATTTAACATTTTTTTTTTATTTTTAGTAATAAAGTAAGGCTTTATAAATATTACGACTTTTGCGCAATATTACAATTACAAAATAATTATATATTTTATCAAAATAATTGAAAGAAAAAAAAAACAATTGAAACTATGATAAACAATCGGAATAATATTCAGAAACAGTTTTGAAAAAATTATGAAGGCGCAATCTGCGATCGACGAATTGGCGACGAAATAAAAACTCTGCTTGACGAAATAAAAACACGTCACTTGCTGTAATATGACATAATGTTTTTTTAAAAATTCAAAACTTTTTCTCTCGTAGAAAATAATTGTATAGCACTCGTTAAATTTATTTCGCAGATTTCGCAAGCCATTCTGTTGAAAGTCGATTCGAAACTGAAAACAATTTTGATAGTATATCATTGGTATTTTTCTTTATTCTTTGACCTCTTATATTTATCTATTTAAGGACGTATAAGGAAGGATAGATACCTGCTTGTACATATTATAAAATGTAAACACGTTGATGTTCATCTCGCGTTTCACAACATAAATCCGGAAAAATACGGAACTTCTCGAAAATTAAAAATTTTTAAAAACACTAAAAAAATAGTTTTTTATTGTTTACAATTGGCTTCCCTCGAGCTAATATTTCTATTTGAACCCCCCTTTAACAAATTCACGCAGTAAAAAAAAATTGTTCCCCCCTCTAACTCTGGAGCCCCACTTCGATATAATTACCTGAATTTTTTTCTTTAAACCTTTTTTTCAGTATGCCAATCTTCGGGGCTGCAATCTCGTTGGTGCAAATCTTTCTGGATGTTGCTTAGAGCGAGCTGATCTGTCTTTTGCCAATCTCGAAGGAGCTCAGCTCGTATGCGTTAAAATGTTGTGTGCCAATCTCGAAGCTGCGAATTTGCACTCTTGTAATTTTGAAGATCCTGGTGGTCTATCGGCCAATATGGAGGGGGTAAATTTAAAGGGTGCCAATTTGGAAGGCAGCAACATGGCGTCCGTAAATCTTCGAGTGGCTACTTTGAAAAATGCTATACTCAAAAATTGCGTCCTCAGATCAGCGATTTTAGCTGGCGCTGATCTCGAAGTAAGTTTCAAAATAATTGCGTATTTTATTTGAGCTGATTAAAAAAATAATCAAGCATCTATATTTTTGCACTCTTTAGTTGTTTTATCGAAAAGTTGATTGACTCTTTGAACTCTGCAACAAAAATCCACATAAATTAATAAAACGAATAAATGTGTAAAAATTGTATAATGTTTTTGCAGAATTGTGATCTCTCTGGCTCGGATCTTCACGAAGCAAATCTACGTGGTGCAAATTGGAAAAACGCGGCATTCGAGCTCATGCAAACCCCGCTTCACATGTCTCAAACCGTTCGATGATAATTAATTTTACACCTCCGACAAAATAATTTTGAAGTTTGCATCATTGTAAAGAAACGCAAAAATCGATTTTTATTTATTTACTTATTAATTTAATTGTCTACATTGTTCAATGTCTTTTGATGCATTTAGTTTTTGGGTCGCGAAAAAAGTGCTAATTCAATTTACTTTTGAATTGTACATCATTTTCTCCGTTATAAAAATTTTTTTTCTTTTTATCGTGTTTTGCCAACGATGCAAACTTTAAAATCGTCCGACAAATACGAGATGGCCAAGGTACTTGCATTCTGTTATACCCCACAAATGTGATAAATTTTATTCTCCTCATTGAGAAGCGCTTTCTACACTCTTATACTGTAGGCTTTTCTTTGAGTTAAAAAAAGAAAATCGTATAATGAAACAGTATATAATTTTATTTATTGGTGGAATGCAACATCGACCAAAGTGTCGAGGGAGGAAATTTTATTGAGATAACCGCGTGGAACGCATCTGTAGGTACTAATTATTTTAAAGGCGACTAGGCAGCGAAAATAGGATAAAATTCAAATAACATTTGTGAAGAACTGAAACAGCATACATACATTTTCTTTTCTGCAACGTTTTTATTAAAATTTTGGCTATTAAATTCAGTGGTTCAGATATGGGCGGATAAATAAGACCACGCGTCTCATGCACTGCTCCCTCATTGCCACGATTCCGAGTGGTCGGTTGAAGTTTTCGGCAATTTCCAAACACCATTCTCTTGAAGGGATGTTCCTCCACAGACTGAACCGAATTTTTTTTAAAAAGCATAAAAACTAAAAGAGTGGTGGCTAAAATTTGAAAAACATCGAGAAACGTAATTTTGAAAATTACATTAGTTGTAATGACAATAATAATAAATTAATTTTTTTACATAGATGTTGGTTCATTTTGTAGAGAAAGTTGATATCTTCATTTAAAAAAAAAAATCAAGGCGATATCTTGAGTTATCGCGGCAAAACTAGTACAAATGCTGTTTCGAGAAAAACGCGTTTAAGTTCTCGCGCAGTACTACGGCAGTAACGGAGTATTGGAGTTTTATTGCTCTCCTGATCTCAATTTTGTGAATTTTTCAGTTTTCTTTGCGTCAAAATGTTTGAAAGAGATTGTAGTAACAATACAAAAAATAAAACGAAAAAATTCGAGATTTTTCGGTGCCTAGTCCCCTTAATGAAGTTTTTACAAGACAATCTTTATTCCGTCACTTTCTTTGTTGCTCAATTACACTGATTATAACGATAGATTACAAAACAGAAAAAAGGGAAGATAAATATGTCTACTACCGTTCAAAAAGTTGAAGAACGTTGAGACTAAGAGATTCCAGAATTATTTAACTATTCATAAATTATTATTCCTCTTTTTTTATTTTCATTTTTTATTTTTTTATTTTGAGAAAAATGCATAATTTAGTTAAGGAATTATATACATCCAGAAATTCCAAAAAATCGATTTTATTTTCATAATCACGTGTTGTTCTTTAACCCGTCAGCAGGTGCACTATGTACACTTTAAACATTGGGTGCACGATGAGAGATTTTCTCACATGTATAGCTTAATTTGATAAATAGGAACTTGAAAACAATTTCGCTACAGTGATTGTGGCTATTAAACATTTTTATTAAAAAAAAAAACCATAAAAACAACGATAATTGACCAAAAAATAATAATTAAAAAATACAAAACATTTTTTTAACTCTTCTATCATACAGAAGAATAAATTTGGTGAAGACAGAAAAAATTTCAAATGCTTATGCCATTTGAAATTTTCGAGTAATCATCGTTTTAATATAAGTGTGAGAAAAAGGCTCATAGCGCGCCTGCTGACGGGTTAAGTCTGCAAGAACACAGAAGAAAATATTCATTTGAACATTCCACTCGATGACAACGTTATAAAGATGAATGCATAAATTGCTTATTTTTTTGACATTAAAATATTTTGCTCGACAGACTATAATTCCAGAGTTATATTAGAATAATATTTCACATTTTTTCAAATGCATTCATCGCTGAATGATTCCTCATGCTGACCTCGAAGGTTTTTTTTGTTGGTGATGTAAACGACACCGAATATCGTACTGCTTTCGTGGAATATCGTACGGTTGGTGTGAAAAAAAAAAACTGAAATATATTTTTGCTTACACCTAAAGGATCAGTAGATAATGTGTAATAAATATTTTGTTGTATTGTTTCAATAGACATAAAAAGAACGCCTGAAAAACCTTATTTTTTTGGGTGCTGGACGTATGGGAACCCCTTAATATAAATAATGGTTTTTTTTATATTTTCCATGTTTTTAATACGAATTTCCGTCAATAGTGAACATGCTATTTAGCATAAGAAAGAAGTTTGATAACGTTTAAATAATAAATCAAAATAATTTATTTAGCAATGAAGCTTTGAAACTTGGTAATCTATGTAATAATACTCCGTGGATTATTTAGTGTATTAAGAATCTAGACTGAATTAGAAACAGATTAAAAACATCTATGGAAGGCGGCTTAATAAACAATGAATTGTTATAGAAAGTGAAAAAATTTCGACCGAATTTTTTTAATGTGCAACCCTTGACAAAAATCTGCGCAGTATACCTATCGCTCTTAAAATGTTTCACCACCGATTCGCCAAGTCCTCGAAAACTATTTTTTTCTGTTTTCTTATTCTTCAGCGATCTTGCCAATAGAACGGTAGTTCTGTAGTGGAAAATCTTGAGGCAAAAACGATGTCAAGGAGAATAGAGAAATCTTATTTCCTCCTTGCAAACTCGTTTTGCTTCGATTTTTTTCGTCTACTTTTACATCGTTTCTGGCTCGGGACTCTTTTCTTTGTCACTCCGTGCCAAATTTGATAAAAAATACTCTTTTTTTTCTGAAATATTTCCGTTTGAGATAAAAAGGACGAAATGTCTTACTTTTCCATTTCGAATAAATTGTAAAGTCGCAATTATGATTAACGATTACCATTCAATTCAACATTTTTATTTTCAATTTTTATTTTGAATGCTTTTGTCGTTTAAACTTGTCAAAACTGAATTGCAACGTATCATTTTTGCAGTTTGCAAGACAATTACCAATGTTTATCCCAAAATATTAGACATTTTTATTTTTATTAAAAATTCAACATTTTTTGCAGGAAGGATTTTTTGCTTCAATTTTTTTAGTATGAAAAAATAAACAGCAGGTACAAATTTACAACACATTTTTTGAATACGTCTTCGAATTATTTTACTGAGCATAAACATTTAGGCAATTTGGAAATTTTCTCGTAACCTTACTTAATATCATTTGAGAGGTATGTTCGGAAATGATGAATTTGTAGATATTTCTAGAAAAAGGCAGAGTATATAGAGAAATTCATAACTTTCAAGGTCATATTGTAGAATCTCAAGAAATTTTCTATCCTATTTCGGGATCTTATATAAAAGTTCAGGATTATTCGTCGATATATTTTGCAAATGTAACAAATTTTTCTTAATCTCTTTCAGAAATGAATGAATCTTCTGATTAATTGCAAAACTTTCCAAGTTGATTGATGCATAAAATTTTCAGAAAAATTATGAATTCATAGTAAAATTTCAGCTTGTTCGAAAATATTCAACAATCTCGAGGAATTTTCCCACATATTGTTGAAACAAAATAATTTTTTTGGAGCATTAAAAAAATATAGGAGTTTTTGATTACTTTAGATTGAAGAGTAGGCTATAAAAGTTTGAAAATATTTTGAAAACAGAACTAGTCAAAACACTAATAATCAATAAATATTATTTTACCGGCAGTAGTAAACGTGTTCATTGACAGTGTCTGATGTAGAATTTTAAGGTTCTCTACAGTTTTATTAACCCTCAGTATTTTTTTTTGTGAATAGGAATGGCATTGTCAATGAGTCATCGACCGCTCTGAGGAAAAAAAATGTTATTAACCGAGACAAATTTCGTTTCTCTCAACCAAAATAATTAGTTCGATACGGGCAACAAAATATTTTTGAGATAAGACAAAATAATTAGTGAATGCTGGAACAAGTTATTGGTCGAACCAACAAAACTTTGATGCAATCAAACAAATTAATGTTAATGCAACAAAATATCATCCAAATAAACTAATTCTTTTATTCGTCCTAACGATTATCGTTTAGTAAATTTGGTAATTGAGATTCAAACAAATATTTTATTAAAGCAAGTAAAAAGTATGCGTAAGCAAATAAATGGTACGAGTTGTTCGAACAAAATCATTTGGCTCCGGTGATTCAGTTGATTCATCTACAAGAAATTTTCATGATTTAGTTGAATAAACTAAATTATTTGCCATTCAACAAAAAAATTGTTCGATCCAGCAATTTTTCGTCCCACAAAATGGAATTAGTTCAATGAAAAAAATTTTTTTCTCATTGCGGAGTCCTTCGGGTAATTTTACTTGATTTTCGTTAAGATTAAATTTTAGATCAATTTTAAAAAATGCTGAATTTCCACAATTTTATGAGTCATTTTTCGAAAATTAGCCTTTCAGTGTATTGGCTAGGAAAATTTCGTTGCGTTCTCTTAAAATAATAGTCAACGGATTGAATCGAGTTTCGTAATTGATACTTGATTTTTTAGACAGATTTTTATATCATCACTTGTCATGAAGACGAGTGGGTAGATGGGGAAGGGGGAATATATGGCTCAGGGTTGAGAACCCTCGTGGGATAGCTTGCCTGGGTAATGTTAAATTGGAGAGTCTATATATTTCGCCGCATATGAAATTGCATAGGTACACTAAACAGTAGCACTTTAGCACGACCTTCTACTAATAAGCAGACCACCCCCGAGTACGATACACCCAAAGTGTTTTAAAGTTGAATGACGTCGAGGATACCTCGATTTTTCCTTATGATTAACGTCGACCATTTCATGATTATAATTCATCAGAGCTAGTGTTAAAGTAGCGATAACATACGTACGATACGATCGAGTGAATTTTTCAAGAGTTTGGAGATTTAAGAGACTTGTGAAGATTAAGTACGTTTACATTTCTATATGAATGCTATATGTTCAAATTTATTTATTTGCCAAAAGGAAAGAAAAAAATTTGAAAAGTTATCGTTAAACTCGTATAGGAATGAAGAGACAATACGAAATGTTTTAAATTATGGAGTTATATTTGAATTTGAGTAAAAATGAAATGAAATCTCTTGTTTGTCACAGAGAATGTTTTTGGAATGACTACTACAGTTCCATATTAGTAAAACTGTTTTACAGTTTATTATTTACCGTTTATAAAAAAAAGAAAAATTCAAAAATAGAATATCGTATTTTCAATAAAAATTGTAATATGCATTTAGAAATGTAAACCGAGCATAACAAATTTCATAGTGCTTCGTGATAAAAATAACTGTACATATATTTCTGTGCAAACTGTACAAATAACACGTTGCAGTTGACTTTTGACAACTGCAATATATTCTTAGACTTAAAAAACCGCGATAATTAGGAAGAAACAAAATTTTCATTGTATTTAATCACGGTCGAATAGCTCGTGATAATGTTAACTGTGAATTAAAGCATAAAATTTGCTTTATAGTTCTATTCGTGTACTTCAAGACCACCCAACGAGACCTTGGGTTCATTCTTATCTCAGGGTGCACGTAAGCGTCTAAGAAGAGAGCCTGAAGCTTTGGTTATTTTTTCCCCTTCCCATATTTGTTTTTTCCTCTCTCTCTCTTCCTCTCTCTCTCTCCTCCCTCCCTCTCGCTCTTTCTCTGAGTGAACGAAAAAATGTGACGAGCGAAGAGACGATCTTTGAGACGATGAGAATGACAACGCGGGGGTGTTGTCGCGAAAGATGCAGGCAGTCAGCCAGCCACCCAGCCAGGTACGAGTGGTCACGTACCGGCTTTGTCAGACAAGCGCTATCAGCCCGGAAAATCTAGCCTCCAAAGCACGCTCGCAACCTCGACTAAAATTCCTTCCGTGCGCCTTGTTCGCTCCCTCCCTCCCCCTCTCCCTCTCTCTCTGTCTCTGTCTCTGTCTCTCTCTCTTTTCTCGCCCTTGCAACTACACTCAACCATCCCTTCTCCATACCGTTGTATGTACAACTAGCGCAGTGTATACATAACTGTGACCTAATCCACACGTGTTCAATCCTAGCGTGATCACAGTGTTGCGGCTCCTTAACCGTTCAGGGTCGATGCCCCATTCCCATGCTGCAATCTGTCCCTTGGAATTAATTGAATAAAAAACTTTCGTGTTATCTTAAACTTTTGCTGCAATTGTTTTTTTTTTTTCGTATTTTTAAACAAATGTCGAGCTATTTAGTCATTTGAGCTTTATTCGTTCAAAAATAAATCGAAAAACATTAATTTTTGTGTAAAGAATTATTTTTCGAGTTTGGCGCGAATGAATTATGAGGGCGCTGAAACAAAAAAATTATTCATTTGCATTAATATATTTTTTTCATATTATTTAAGCGTAATAATTAATAACTTTTTTTTCTTTTACTTTTTTTTCTTTTAAATTCTGCGCATTTTCTTTCTATTGAAATGTTTTTTTTTGAATATATATTCTTTTAAAGATCGTTAAGTTGTCGCAAAATTTTTCAAGTCAATTACCATTTTAATTAAATGCACATTCTAATACTTTGAAAAGAGTTTATAACTAAAAAATTATGATCTCACGAAACCATATTTGACTTCGTTAACAATCAAGGGTGAATGGGGTAAAACAAAGCAATATTGCGTTTATATTTTTATACAATTGAAAGAACAGACCATCTGTATTTTTATATTCATGTCTCAATTTCACCGTCTCGATGATTACAAGGAAGTTCGAAGCGCTTCCTCTCGTTTGTTTGTTCGAGTATCAAAGTGAAACAGAAAGCAGGGTGACCTATATGTAGTGCGGTAAAGCCTGGATTGCCGTTGGTTCTTCGAGTGCTGATTTTGCCAACGCATGGCTTATCGTCAAGGTTTGCAGCCTCGACGTTGTTGACGTTGCTATTGCTCACGTATGCGGGCTTTTCAAGCGAAAGCTCTACCAAACGTCGAGTCAACCTAAAGGGATAAAAAATATTGGACGTGGGGTTGAACGTGTTAGCAATAAACGTTAGGTACAATGTTGTTCCTTGCCAGGAATAGTAATTAAACTTTGTATAGAAAGTAAGCAGCTCTCTTATTTTTTCTTCATTTTTCAATCCAAACGTTATTCGACAGATGTATTGATTAAAGTATTATGTCTCGTCAGATCGTTTCAAAATATTGATTTTTAAGTTATTACATTTTTTTGAAGCATTATTTTTGTAAAAAAATCACAATTTTTATTTTGTACGAACGCCATTTTATTTTTAATTTTTATTTCAATAAATCCTTCGCTCAAAAATTCCCTTTTATACCATAAATCATTTTAATTTTTTTATTATTTCTGTTCATTGCGTGACCCATTTTTTTTTTAAGGATTTCTAACAGAATGATTATATTTTTGTATCTTTTTTCTGAAAAAGTGTATGTGATACTTATACTTTTTTTTTAAATACACAATTTAACTCCGTTAAATAGTATTGTAAGGTTTTTATTTAAAGAAACCTCTAGAAAAAACGTGACGCTTTAAGGGGACAGTCTGCCATTTTTTTTTTTTTCAAAAAATCGATTTTCTGAAAAGTACAGATTTGTGTAGCAGATATATATAGAATTACTATACAAAGTGTCATTTATGCCAGAAAGACTGAGAACAGGTAGAAATACGCATAGCAAGACGAGAGTCTCAGATGCGCCTAGGGGTTTAGCGCGTTTTTAAACGCGTTTTTCTCGAAACAACATTTTTTGACCTGGTTGACATTCTAGAAAAAAAAGTTTTGCACCTATCGAGCTGAAATTTGGTACACTTATTCTACACATGCATAGTTTCCGTTTGACCTAAAATTATAAATTTTTATTAATGTTTAGTCGATTGTTTAAACAATTAAAGTTGAAAAAGAAGGTAAAAAATTTCAAAAGTCCGCCATTTTGTTTTTTGCTATCACACGTGAATTATTCTAGGCCGAACGATAGCGACAAGTTTATATTTTACTAATTTCGCCACTTTTTTCGTTTTAAATGATCCAAAATCAAGATATCGTGTCAGCCAGATTTTAACAGGGTTAAGTTCAGGCTGCCGTACCAGCGAGATTTACAGTGAAAAGAAAAAAAAAAATTGTTGTATTACTTTCATATGTCTACTTTCATGTATTAAAAGTAGATATAAATAAATCAAGTTTACTATGAGAAAAAAATTTATTAACAAAATCATTGAAAATGGCAGACTGAAATCGTGTCAGCCAGATTTTAACAGGGTTAAGTTCAGGCTGCCGTACCAGCGAGATTTACAGTGAAAAGAAAAAAAAAAATTGTTGTATTACTTTCATATGTCTACTTTCATGTATTAAAAGTAAATATAAATAAATCGAGTTTACTATGAGAAAAAAATTTATTAACAAAATCATTGAAAATGGCAGACTGCTCCCTTAAAATGATTTATTTCTCCATCGGAGTAACCTTCCTTTATTTTCGTTGACTTTGAAATTCTTATTCTTAATGAAAATGTCTCTATTCAGCGGATTTTCGTCCAGGTTCGATCCTACTCCACTTCGGTGACCTACTCCGATCTCTCGCCCTCTCACGGCGCAATCCGCATTCGTATCAACCGCAAATCTGGCAGTAGCCGGAAAGGCTCGATAAGGTTTCTTGAGTTGGCTCGTTTGTACCATCTCTGAGGCCTTCTCTCCTCTTCTCTCTCTCTCTCCCTCTCTCTCTCTCTCTCTCTCTCTCTCTCTCTCTCTCTCTCTCCCTCTCGCTCTCTCTCTCTCCCTCTCTCTCTCTCTCTCTCTCTCTCTCTCTCTCTCTGAGACTCTTCGTGGTCAATTACAATCTCAAATGCCTTTGGTACGAGGCATTAATAACAGGCCTACAGGACCAAAACTGTCTGGACCAAATCGAACACTCTAGTGGAAATTCGAAGATTTAATTCAAAAAATACGATTTCTTAAGGGGGAAAAAAACATTTTTTTTGGAAGCAAAAAAATGAATTTGTACTTAAGAATTTTGGATGTTATTTGAAGATAATTTATTTGTCTAAGTTCTTTCTAAGTAGCGAGATGTTTAGGCACTGTTGTGAAATAAACGAATCGATAACGTTATTATTCCGCTGAATTGAAATATTAGTGAAAATAAAATGAAATTTCATGTTCAAATAAATTATCAGATTCCGGAACACAAATTGAAATTTTATCATGCAATGAATTTTATATTTCCAAAAAAAATTTTGAAAAAAATTCGTATATTTGATGAAAATAGTAAACCGTTTTTAAATTTTTTCACTAAGCTTCACATACATTTTACCGGACTTGTCAGTTCAAATTCCTGAACGACTATTTTTGACAAACTGTAAAAATTACATGCTGTACTTAAATTTTAATACGTCTAACTAAAAAAATGTTATAATCAGTAACAAACACAATTTCAACACTTATCTCTACATTGCAGTGTATCACCATCATTTTTAGGGTGAATTTTCTCGTAAAACGTGCTTAAAAATTTCTTCCTTACATAAAAGAGTCGGAAGGGGTGAAGAGAAGGAGGTGAACTCGTTCAGTGAGCGGTAGTAGCTGCCAGAAGTACGAGAGGGGAGGGTAAAAACGGGGGTTGGTAAAGGGATACTGGATTCAACATCGCAGAACCGTAGTACCTTCGCGGACACGAGCGACGTCGCGTTACGCAGCTTGCAAGCTCCGAAAGCTTGCGCGAGCGACGTCTTAAAACACACAAAAGAAAAAAACATATACATATATATGATACATAAAATCCTATACATACATTTATGTACGTATACGATCATACATATGTATAGAAAAAACGTGAAGCATTATGAGAATCAAAGCGAGTATATGAATAATAATTCTGTACATGAAAACTCATCGAAATAGAATAATCTCGATGAACGTAAACACGTGCACTTTTAATAATGATACGGACGACTTTTTCGATCCAAATTCCGCCGTTATATTATCATGAAACTTTTACGATAGTTACTGAAAAAATCAGTGGTAAAACTAAATGATTAAACAAAAGAAAATGTTTTTTATTTAATTTATTTGATTAATTATTGTTGGTGAGGGTAAATACTTTTTATTGGTTTATTATTTGTCAGGAACACATTGCTTACTGTCCTTTTCATTGTCGAGTGATCGTGCACGTTTGAAATGTTTTGTATCGAATGGTGGCATTGTTGAGTCCACGAGTAAAGTGTGAACTCGAGTCATTTTCATTGGATGAACCGGATAGGGTGACGTTTCCAACGGATTAGTGAACTTAGTTCGAGGTAAGTTTTAACTTACATAAATTAACTACAATTTGTTCAGGAAAAAATAAACGAAAGGAACTCAGCAAGAAATTGTCACAAGGCGAAATGTATTGAGACGAAAAAATAAATGGAAAAAGAATTTACAAAAAATGCCCATCCGATCAGGAGATTTATGTCTTTGACAGTCGTTTTGATATGAGTGGCGCCCCCTTGTAAAGTCACAAGAGATATAAAAGAGGTTCTCTCCTCTACTAAAGAGTGAACGAGTCACCCCCTCGGTTTCTTTTTCAATCGGATCAATATTTAATACCTTTAACTATATCCCTCGAGAGTGATGGACAAAAAGGGACCAATAGTGAAGAAATAAAGAGAGAGAGAGAGAGAGTGAGTGGGAGAGAGGAAGAGCTGAAAATGATGCTGCCTCGGAAGCTATTAGGGAAGAGCATAAATTCGATTATTGGGGTGCATCAAAGGCTCTACCTCTTATTTCTACGCACATTACCATTGCATCGTGAGTTCCGCAGAGCGAGCAAAGCCCTTTTTTCAACTCTCGCGTCTCCCCGCTTCGTCGAGTCCGAGAGAGATTTTGCCTTTGCGTTCCTAACTTTTATATTTATATATATTCACATATAAAGCGTCGAGAAAAACTCTTCTCATTCACCAAGGAATGGACAACAGTTTCGTTCTTTTTATTTCACCCTCGCGATAAACGATATTTTTCTTTTTTCATGAAAAATACCAGGCTTTTTCCTCCTTTTCATTATCGACTGCATCGACGGATTTACTACCTTTTTTCAATGTGAATCAGAGAATCCTCATTTCTTTCAAGAGTTCGTCTTTTTTTTTATTTCCCTGTCTTAATGTCACAGTCTATGTGACATTATTGTCAATTGAATCGCAATAAAATGATATTTCTTCCATACAATTTATAAATTTATCCTCTCAACATTTCGAGAACGAAAAAATTCTGGAAAAATTCGTTATACTGAACAAGAAACTTTATTTTGTTGTTATTAAAATTCACATATAGTGGAAAAATAATAAGAATGTCATGGTATCCCTTCGTCGTCATGATTTTCGCCGAAATTTTTTAAATATCATTCATTCCATACGGAAGGAAAGAAAATATAAATGGTTACACAGTCACGAAAACTCACTGTTCATTTGATAAAAATAAACGCTGTGTTTTCGTGACTGTGCAAAGATCATTTTTTTCTTTGTCCATTCATAACAGAATTTCACGCTAGTTTCGTGCTATCGTTTCGCTTCGTTAGGGGATTTGAGATGATGGGCAGTAGAGTTGAACATGTGAATGGTTGCTTCGGGGCTAAAGGGCAGACAAGTGGACACGTAAGGTGGAACACTCTGGTCAGAGATCGTCTGACAATTCATCTTGATCATCCAAAAGAGAGACCTGAGATTTAGAGCTAATACAAAGAGCTTACCAGTATTCTACGTCACGATCAAAACACTCGCTTGATTCAATCATTTCTCTCCCTAGCGTGATGTACGTTTTTTTCTTCTTCTCTCATGTATGATGGAAGATGCTGTAGAAAGA
This sequence comes from Rhimphoctona megacephalus, assembly GCA_963989365.1. Classification (NCBI taxonomy): domain Eukaryota; kingdom Metazoa; phylum Arthropoda; class Insecta; order Hymenoptera; family Ichneumonidae; genus Rhimphoctona; species Rhimphoctona megacephalus. The sequence continues at coordinate 26,018,123 of OZ022415.1, forward strand.
TTTGACGGAAGTGATTGTTTTGTCGGTATACATTGTGCTATAATTGTGGGGTTGGCCGTACTGTTTAGTGAGCTTAAACATAAAACATTAACCGCATTAAAAGCTTTTGATTGTCGAAAATTGTTTCGCCTCAAATTTAATATGTTGTCGCTTTTAAAAGTTTAATCTTTTATCCCATTCAAAGCCGAATATAAATTCGCTATTTTTTTATTGTAATTTAGCTCCATTAATCGTATACTAAAATGTCAAAAACGAATGAAAAAAAGCTTTAAATAATTGAGCAATAAAATTCTTTGATTCTACCTTTTTTGATTTCATAATAAATTAACTGTGTTAAAGCGTACGGTAATTAAGATGTGGTGCTTTTCTTTATTAATCCGTCCTCCTCATTTGCTTAGTGTCTTCTCGAAATTGGCCTCGTGTTGCTTATGTAGCTCTACGAATAACTTTTCGACGAGTTTCTATGAGAAAACATTCGTTGCCTTGGCGCTTATACTTTACCGTACCTTTGTATCTGCGCCATTTATTTAAACTTATACACATACATATACGTATAGAGGAAGTAGGGGCAAAATGAGACAGAACGGCAAAATGGGACACCACTTTTCAACATGTTGACATTTTTTTGTTATTTTATTATGATATTTCATGATCACCTGAATCTATAAGAGTGATATACTTGAAAAAAATTGAAAAAAATTGTACGCTTTTTTTTTTATTTTGCCTCCCTGGTCTATCGTTTGGTAGGTGGTCCATTTTGCCTCAGTGTTCCACTTTTCCTTGGTCTCCTCGAAATACGTTTGTATGTGTGTATGTGTGTGCGCGCGCGCGGGTGTGCACGTAATAATAAGTATATGTATTTTGCCGTGGGGTTCTCGAAGCTGGTAAGCCTATATCGAGGCTCGAAGAAGGGGATGAGTATCCCAACGAATCTTAACCACTCGTCTCTCGCGCGAAGAACTTTTCGCCGGTAGTTTTCTCATTTTGCGATCCCGCACTGGAAAAAAAAAAAAAAATTACAGAATTGCCAACTACGCGATGAGGTTGGACGAATTTCATTGCGCCAATAGTAATACTACGTTTAGTTAATCACCCGGTGGTTGATCCATTGAAAGTCATGTCGTTGAGACAATTATGCCACGATTTTGCCGCTACATTTTAATTTATTTGAGTTGAGTGTATTTCATGTGATACAACCGCAATAAATGGTTACATTGAGAAAAAACAAAACTTGAGATATAGAATCGATTGAATTTGAAATAATCACACGGAGGTTGAGTTGTATACGGCTTGTCCGTGACTTGATAAAATAATAGCATTCGTATAAACTTCTCTGCGAGAATTGAATTCAATGACACCATAGATCAACGGAATATAATTTGTGATTAAGCTAATTACCTAGTAGTAATTTGGATGAAATCTTTTGTTACTATTCAAACAAATAAACCTTTTGCTAAAGCTACTAAAATTTCGTTGCGCAAAGAATAATTTTTGTTTAACACCAATTATACATATTGTAACCGAACAGTTTTATTCCCTGGCTGGATTTCTGGTGCGGCAGAAATCCGTTAGAGGGCCACGGGCGGAGCGCTCTCGCGTGAGCGTCGCACCACCTATGTGCCCATAAGACTTCGACGTTGAATCATTAAACAACGATCACTCCGACCGATGGTCGTCGAGAAAATCCGAACTCTTATTTTACGAGGATGAGGTAAACTAGCCTGAGGCCTTTTTATAGTAAGGTTAAAGTACGCTGATATTAAAAGGTTTTGCCACCTATGTCAGGAATCCTGACATAGGTGGCAAAACCTTTTAAGGGGACCGTATGGTCTAGAAATTTGAAAAAATCGATTTTTTTTTTTTCGATATGTCGAAAGTATAGTATCTCAAGAATATACTGTGAAATTTTCATGCGGAAATTCTCAATATTACAGCTTCTACAGCCCATAACGCAGGTAGAGAGCGGTCCGCGACACGAAAACGTTCAAAGCCTTATTGGACACAAAGCCTTACGGGGATGATTTTTTAGTTTGCAAAAAAGAATGTGTTTTGCATGTTAAAAAACGTTTGTACAAACGTGCTGTTGATGCGAAAAAAAAACATGCACAAATAAAGAAAGCAACAAAGAAATTGACAGAAAAAGAAGAGGGAAAAAAGACACAGCGGAAATCGATAAATAAAACACCGAAGCGTCAACAATTGACGAATAAATTATTGCAAGAGCTGTCAACTTATTACGGTCTAGCAATTAGACGTAATTCAGATTCGACTGAAGGGATGAGAAGTGAAATATGGGCAGCATATTATCACAAAATTTCAACAGATGAAAATCCGCAACACTCGTACTGTCCTCCAGGTTCCGAATCGTGGTGCAAGTGGCGTCAAAGTGAGGCTGCAGGTACTTTAGACACCTACGAGCACCCACCTGCTCTGTGCGATGAAGCACAAGAGATATTAAAACCAATTTATGAAGAATTGACAGCAGAGACTTTATTGGAAAGGTGTATTGGCAGTAATACGCAGAACAATAACGAAAGTTTCAATGCTTGCGTGTGGCACCTTGCGCCGAAACATCTGTTTGCCGGAAAAAAAATCATTGATATTGCCACTCACATTTCCGCTTGCATATTCAATGAAGGATTTGCATCCCTATTGAAAATAATGGAGACCATGGGCATAACAATCGGGCCACAAGCGGAGCAACTAGCGCAAAACCGAGACGAGCTGCGAGTATCGAGCGCCAACCGTAGGAGCACGGACAACTCCAAAGAGGCTCGGACAGCTCGAAGAAATGAAAGGAGTGAGGAAATCTTGAATTATGAACGTTCCGAAGGAATCCTATATGGTGCCGGAATCGCGGATTTACTGTAAGTATTCAAAATTTGCTCAATTTTTGAAAATATCTGTACCTCAAACTTTAAACTCATTTATCTCGAAACGACTTTTTTCGGCACTGCGCAGGTGAAAACAAAAAAACTATTCAACCGAATCACTTGAAATTTGGATATGTTGTTCACAACATGTATGGCTATCGTCGGAACTACAATCATAATTTTATTTAAATAATTTCTTATTGTTTATACTAAAAAACTAGTGAAAAAAAAACCCGATTTTACGAATTTTTTTTCAAAAGCGCGCCATTTTGTCAATTTTTAATTTTTTCGATTTGTTCTAGTCCCGACCATAACTGCACTCTTTCTGATTAAGAATCTTCTTGAATTTTGTGTTTCAGATGAGTAGAAGTCTCGGATCGATCTTCACCGTCCGGGTCGGATTTTTCGAGAGGGTCGTCTTCAATGCCAATTATATGATAATAAACACTGTTTTTAAAATTAAAAAAAAATTTTTTTGTATACTTAATAAAGGTAGTAATAAACCCGAAAAGTTAAAACATCGATTTTTAAATTTTTTAAGGCAAAAAAAAAATCGTGAAAATAGGTGAAATTTTCGTGCTCTAGACCATACGGTCCCCTTAATATCAGCGTAATATCAGCGTAAAAATGTGTATTTGGCGTTTTTTCAAAATCCCCTAAAAAATCCCCTAAATATTTTTTCCCCCTAGATTCAGGGGTATTTCGCCCGGGTTAGGGGAGAAAAAGGGGGAAAAAATATTTAGGGGATTTTTTAGGGGATTTTGAAAAAACGCCAAATACACATTTTTTGCCATATATCATGTCCCTGACGTTCTGTATTGGTGTGTTTTTTTTATACTATTTTCAAATTACTTGAACATTGCAATTAGTCAAAATGTTGTAAACGACGTTTAAATTTAGGTATAAATAATCAAATATAGCAACAATAAAATTAAGGAATATATCGTTTTTAAATATGAAGAAAAAAATTGTAACGCAGTTTTCTAATCTGTAAAGTTTATCATTCATTATATTAAGGGGCCCTGATGAACAGGTACCATTTTCCACCAGTATTATATGTAATACGTTCGTAGCGCATTGGTTCAGGTCTAGACTCATGAGTTGAGGGTAGTGTGTTCAAGCCCTCTTTGGAGACATTTTTTTAATATAATTACGTGGTAATATGCCCATAATTAATTTCCTTTAATTATTAACGTAATTATTCATCATCAAATATTGTTATTAATTATTAATTTATTAAAAGGTGATGGTTTAAGTACCGCAAGCCGCAAATTAAGTGTGCATTTCAGTGCTAATATTTATTTTTTCTTTTACTTTCTCTTATGATAATAATGTAATGTATCGCTTTAAACACTATAAATAAAAATATAACAAAATGAAAGAGTAATTTGATTATCATTCCACCAATTTTAAGCGACCATCTACGATTTGATAATAGTTGTAAGACATCGTAGCGCTGGCAACGGATGTGTTGCTGAAACGATTACCATAGGAAAATTATTTTTTCAATTATTTGTTAAATAGTTGGCTACACTGACAATAAAGTGTACTGCCCTCTGTGGTGCTTCCTCGCGTTAGCATTCAGCTCGTTCATGTTTATACTTCATACTTCGTATCAGATCGCTGACCGTTATTGGGAAACCCACTCATACATTCGTATACCGGAATAATGCCGAAAACGAAGAAAAAAACTTATGTACAAAAGTACGTTCAATGTTGGGAAAGTGATCCGAATTTCAAAGGTAAAATGCTTCTCGTATACCACAGTAATTCTTGTTATTCCTAAAAATAATTTTTGTCGTGAGTTAATGACCATATTAGGGCATTTCACGTCATTTCGCCGTTTCATTTATGCCCTGTGAGCCCCTGTGGCCATGTTTATTTCGCTCAGACAAAAGACATCAATAATGATAGTCAACAATTATTTTTTAATGTTTTTTCATGAAAGTACCGAAATAAGAAGAACTATTCCATGAATAAAGAACTGAAATAAGAAGAAATTATCACTCTAGAAGAATTTGACTTCAGAATCGTGAGATGTGAAATTTACGTGAAATGCCTCATGTATATACACGATTCGTGGCTTGGTCTCGTTTTTGGTTCAAGATGTGATAACTTTTTAATAGAAATATATCTGCTATAGGTTGGTTGAAACCGTCACATGTTGGGGATGCGACCAAAGCATTTTGCATTTGCTGCAAGAGCAATCTTAACGCACATAAGAAAACTTTATTGGAGCATGTAGCGTCAAAAAGGCACACACAATGTGCGAAGAATCTTGAGATTACTTCAACTCTACCGAAAATAGAGAAATTCGTCAAAGAAACGCTGCCTGAAAAAAGAAAATCTGCTGAGTTGAAGATCGCAGTATATGTAGCTGAGCATTGTTCTATTAAAACGGTTGATCATCTTTCCGTTGTTGTAAAAAATCTGGACGAGGAATCTCGAGTCTTGCAAGACATAAAGTTGCATCGTACCAAATGTGCGGCTCTAATTAAAAACGTACTATCGCCGTGTATCGCCGATGATTTGCTCAAAGACATTGACCAATCGCACTATTCGTTAATAATTGATGAATCTACAACGATTGACACTAAAAAAGTTTTATGTTTGATGGTACGTTATTTCAGTGAAGTAAAAAAAAAAATTTGTACGGCGTTTTATCGCCTCATCGAAATGGAAGCTGGTACTTCAGACGCTATTGTGGGAGTAATCTTACACCAGTTGAAGAAAGATGGACTGGACATCGGAAAATTACTGGGTCTCGGTGTCGACGGAGCGAGCGTTAATGTTGGCCGCCATCATTCGGTGACAACACTATTGAGGGAAATAAACTCAGAACTGATTGTTATAACGTGTATATGTCATTCACTCCATCTAGCCGCCGAAGAAGCGTGCAAAGTTTTGCCGAGATATTTGGATTTTATGGTACGTGAAACACACAATTGGTTTTGCCACAGTACAAAGCGGCAAATCGAATATGCCGAAATCTACAAAACTCTCTCGGGAAAAATGCCGAAAAAAATAGTTAAACTTTCAAACACGCGATGATTGGTTCGGCTTCAGGCTATTGATGTCATTTTGGAGCAATGGGATGCGCTGAAGCTGCATTTTCAAATAGTGGAAAGTAACAAAGAGCGTTGTTACACGGCCTCTCAATTATACGGGATGTACAGTAGTCCAGAGAACAAGTTATTTTTAACTTTCTTACATAACAGTTTGAAGAGCGTGGTATATACCAACAAACTTTTTCAATCGGATAACGTCGATCCAACAAAACTGTTTGAAGATGTGAACGACCTCATGTATACGAGCTTCCAAACAATTGTCGTTCCGTCGCAACTCCAAAAAATATCGCGCAGTGATCTAGCTACATTTAATTTTCAACAGCACCTTATGGCCCTGCAATGCATCAATTTCGGTTACGAATTTAATGAGCTTAGCATGAGCCTGAAAAACGAAGCAGTCGCTCAAGTGAAAGAACGGTGTCAAAAATTTTTGGTTATACTATGCTTGGAATTACAGAAAAGGATCCCAGAAAATATTAAAATATTGGAGAAATTATCGACATTTTCTACACAATCAGCTTCGTCGCAAATTAAAAGTGATATCACAGAGATAATTTCAAAATTCAAAAACAGCGTCGCGATGGCGACTCCACGATTCGAGAATGGAATTTTCTCCACAGCGCAGGCGTTAAAGAACTACAGAATCACAGCACTGAAAGCTACTGGGCCGAGGTTTTTGACATTAGAGACGCCGGCGGTACAAAACGATTCGAAAATATCGCAAAATTTGTCCTCACGTTGTTGAGTCTCCCATTCTCAAACGCTGCAGTCGAACGCGCTTTTTCTATAGTCAGCATAGTTAAAGACAAGTTGCGGAATAAAATGTCTATTAAGATGGTTGAGGCAATCTTGCATATTCGTCTCACGCTGAGCACTAAGTGCTGCGATTTCAAACCAACCCATCTTATGTTAAAGCGTTTCAACTCCGAGAATGTTTATGATAATGTCAATGAAAGCGAAGTAGACGTTTTTGATATTTTTCCCACCGAGTAGACCTCGACCTTGAATTTTAGCTTGTACCGCAATTATTGAAACTTGAAACCAAAGCTTTAATCATTTTCAGCATTATTATTTCTTTTTGGATAATTTAATTGTTGTAATAATATAATCTAACGATGTAAACGTAAACAATATGAATACAACTTTTAGTTGAAAATATTATATTCGGATTATGCCTTCAATTTTTTCCTTATAGGGTAAAGTATAAATTATCGTCGATTTCTTGCCATATTGA